>CM076576.1:567115802-567715802 GCA_034641835.2 Pinus albicaulis
CAAGATTCACCCTTTGGCTCTTGTAATTTGTTTATTTCTTTATGTTGTTTGCGCTTCACTTTAATTCTATTGTTGGACACTAGTTACACAGTTTAGTAATACTCTGTTTCTTTAGCGCTGCATATGTTGAATGCATTCACTCTTGGAAGTTGAGAATTCCATTTCTATTGATTGTATGAATGTATGATGTTGGGAGGCAGGTGCTGAAGGTTCCCGCATAAGGGAATAGGGTCCTGCCCTCACTCATTGCTTTCCTTTTCCTGTAGTGTGATTAGAAACAAGAGAACAAGTGCTGAAGGTTCCTGTTCATAGGAATAGGGTCTTGTCTCTTGAAGTTATCTTTCATACAGTGTGATCAAGTGTCAGGCATCAGGTGCTGAAGTTCCTCACCAGGGAATAGGGTCCTGTTCCTGCTGTGGTTGATTGATTTCTTTCCTTGCAGATTGGTTTTCCTTTGTTTGGATTGTAACGGCAACATAGAAATTAATTCTGCTATAACTTAATTGACTTCAGCTTTGATTAAATAGAGTGTGAACCAGTAGACTTGTAATTGTGTGGCTTTTTACTACAACCTTGTTTCTGCTTTTGAAATTGAGCATATCCAGTGCGTGATTATCTTTGAAATAAAAAGACTTCCTCGGGTTGACAATTTATGTGGAGCTTGAATTGTGAAAACAATTAAAGCGACCAACATTTTGGCGCCGTTGCCGGGGAAGGTAATTATAGATTTCAAAAGCATTAATCTTTTCTTTTTAAATGTGCAGATTGTATGAGAGGACGCGGAAACCAAAAGAAAACTAACCCCACAGGTGGCAAAGGCAAAGGAAGGGGAGGAAGAAAGACTTTTATTGACGAAATTGTATCAAAGGCTGAATCATCACAGAGATTGAGTTCTCGAAAATCAAAACTTCAGCACTCCCCTCAATCAGATTACAAAACAGAGGAAGTTGTGGGTCCTGAAAATATAGAAGAACCAGCAGCTAGTGCTGGAGAGTCAGAGGAAAGTATTAGTAAATCAGCAGAGCACATTGAGGAAATCGTAGAGAGCGTTGGACGATCAGTGGAAAACATTGAAGAGCCAATAGAGGATCTTGACGATCGAGCAAGTGCAGTAGGAGAGCCAACAATGGAAGAAAACAATGATGGTTTCTTTGGTGGAAGACGTGTAGATCTTGAAGGAGAAGGAAGGAATGAAAATTCCCTCTCTACCTTGGGATTTCCTATCAGTGATCTTCCTGCAGGGATAACTCCTATGAAAAATATTCCATTGTCTGCTTTACCTAACTTTCATGGTTTATCCTCTGAGGATCCGGATGAATTTATTTTTGAATTTGATATATTATGCAGAAGTTATGATTATGTTACTAATGCTCAAAAGTTGAAACTGTTTCCAGCCACCTTAAAAGGGAATGCTTTAAGATGGTTCATGAGCCTTGGAAGTCAGGTGATCACAACATGGGAGCAGATGAAACAGAAATTTCTGCTTAAATATCAAGACTATTTCCGGACGAGAGAAAAGAAGGATGAACTATTCAATATGGCACAAAAGACGAATGAGAGTCCGGAGGACTATATAGAAAGGCTGCAATACAACATACAGAGATCTGATCATCCGAATATAAGTAAGGAAATTCGCAAAACAATATTACTTAAAGGTTTAAGGGATGATTGTTTAGATATGTTAAACATGCTTGCCAAGGGAGACATATCTAAGGAATCATATGATGAGATTTGTGAACTTGCTAAGAGGTGTTCTAGGGGAGCTGCAAGAAACAGAACAAGAGATTCCACCTATTCAAGAATGCAGAAATCAGCCAATGGAGGAGCAACAAGAGCTGAAATAGGTAATTTACTTGAGGAATTTAAAACTGAGATGTTAAGCTCTTTTGCTTCACAAATTGACACTTTGCAGGTTAAGAAGAAGCAGGCTGAAGCAGAAGCAACTCTGGCTGTCTTTTCCCCGAAGTGCAGAGACAAACATCCACTAAGGGAATGCCCAATGGATAAAATACCAATTTGTACCCTTTGTGAGAAAGATCACGAGACGAAACAATGTCCATCTCTACCAGGAATAAAGGCAGCATTACAGCCAACGAAAGAAGAAGCTGAAGCAGTTTACCTGCTAACTCAAAGAAGACAATGGCAACCAAAAGGACAAGGTATGAACTCTAGTATGCCATTTAATCGTTGGAACAATTATTCTGCTTTTGGTCAAACAAATTACCCTCCCTTCAATCAAATGCGATACCCACCCTTCAACCAAATGAATTTCCCACCCATGCAGCAATCAAACCCACCCTTTGTTGATCCTTCAATGTGGACTCCTTGGCCCTCACAGCAGCCATCTTCTTTTAACCCTTGGAATTCAAATTGGAGAAGCCAACCACTCCCGTATCCAAATCAATTGCCTCAATTCCAACAACCACTCCCTCTGCCATCAAATGCTCCGCCAAATAACCAAATGAGACCCCAGCTACCTGTGCAACCAAATCCTAACCCCAATAATAAAGTTGTGCAAGTTATTGATATTCAGAATCAATCTATATTTCCTACTATGCAATGTAACGATATTCATTTGAGATCTGGAAAAATAGTAGAGCCTATTATTGATGACATAACTTCTTCTGATTCTGATAAAGAGGAAACTGAGAAACATAAGAAAGCACAACCACCTCCTAACAAAAATGTGGAAAAAACAGAACCACCATTCCCCGAGCGTTTGGTTTTAACCAGAATAGATGAAACACCTGCTTTTAATCTTTTAGGGGAATTGCAAAATTTGTATGTTAAAATTCCACTCTTACAAGCATTAAGAGATGTACCAATTTATGCCAGAACATTAAGGGATATTTGTGTCAAGAAACCTGGTAGGAAAACCAAGGACCCCCTTACAATGCATGTGATGGGGGACTTGTCTGCATTAATGTCCGAAAAAGCCCCTCCTGTGAAATATGGTGATCCCGGCCATCCTACAGTAACAGTTCAGATTGGTAAAACAATGATTCCCCAAGTTCTGGTAGATTTAGGTGCTGCAATTAACATAATGACTCTTGAAACTTCACAATTTTTACAGCTGAATAACACAATTAGAGATACACCCACCATTCTAGAGTTGGCTGATCGTTCTACAATTAAACCTGAAGGAGTTGTTGAGGATCTACTTATTTCAGTTGAATCCTGGAAATACCCAGCTGATTTTGTTGTATTGCAGACTAAAACAAAGCTGGGGGGACACCCCTTAATTCTAGGAAGGCCATGGTTGGCCACAGCTGATGCTTTTATCAGTTGCAGATCTGGTTCAATGAAAATTTCTAATGGTTATGAAACAAAACAACTTACTCTTTATCCTCATGCTACACCAATAATTAATAATGAAGATTCTATATGGATGGATTATGATGATAATGCTGTTTAGCCTATTCTAACTATTGGACAAGCTTTAACTCTTAAAGACAATACAGAGGATGAGATAATTAATAATTTTATTTGTGAACCTTCTTCTGTCATTGCTGAAACACACAATCAATTAACTGCAATTTTTGAAACTGATACGCAAGAAAAGATTGAATCTGAAGACTCATCTCAGACTTTAACCACTATCTCATCTAAAAGCATAACAGTTGAAATTGAACCTGGAAAGACATTAAACATAAATCCTGATCTAACAGATGCTGAAACACAACAATTAATGAAGTTATTGCATGAATATAAGGAGGCATTTGCATGGGATTACACGGATATGAAAGGTATTTCTTCTGAATTATGTACTCATCGAATTTACATTAAAGAGGGATGCCGACCTATTTGTCAACCCCAAAGACGAATGAATCCTAATTTACGAGAAATTGTTAAGGAAGAACTTCAAAAATTGCTTAATGCAGGATTTATATACCCTATATCTGACAGTGAATGGGTTTCCCCATTAGTAATTGTCCCTAAGAAAAACAGGAAATGGAGAGTATGTGTTGACTACAGAGCCTTAAACAAAGCTACTCAAAAAGATCACTTTCCTTTACCCTTCATTGATCAGGTGTTGGATAGTCTAGCAGGGAATAAATTCTTTTCTTTTCTAGATGGATTTAGTGGGTATAATCAGATAAGAATTGCACCCCAAGACCAAGACAAGACCACTTTCACCAGCCCCTGGGGAACTTTTGCCTATAGAGTTCTTCCATTCGGGCTATGTAATGCACCAGCAAATTTTCAAAGAGCTGTTATAGGAATTTTTTCTGATATGCTGAATGATTCTATGGAAATATTTATGGATGATTTTACTCCTTATGGTGTGACTTTTGAAGATGCATTACAAAACCTTGAGAAAGTACTTAAAAGATGTATACAAGCTCACCTTTCCCTAAGTACTGAAAAATGCCATATGATGATGAGTGAAGGAATAGTGCTTGGAAATTTTATTTCATCTCAAGGTATTCAGGTAGATCCATCTAAAATATTGGTCATTCAGAATCTTTCTGTTCCTAAAACTCAAACTGATGTGAGAAGTTTTCTAGGACATGCTAGATACTACAGAAGATTTATTAAAGATTTCTCTAAAATAGCTTCTCCATTGTTTGTGTTGCTTATGAAAAATGCTGAATTTAAGTGGACTAATTCTTGTCAGAAAGCTTTTGAAGAACTCAAGCATCAGTTATCTACTGCTCCTATTTTGAGGGGTCCTGATTGGAACCTCCCTTTTCATATATCTTCTGATGCTTCAGACACTGCAATTGGAGCGGTCTTGGGACAAGAGGAAAATCATCTCCCTTATGCTATCTACTTTATTAGTAAGAATATGACCCCTGCTGAGCTTAATTATACAGTTACCGAGAAAGAGTTTCTTGCAGTAATCTATGCCATTAATAAATTTCGACACTATATCACTGGTTATTCTACTTTTGTGCACACTGATCATTCAGCTATTAAGTATTTAATGAAAAAATCTGTCACAAATGCTAGAGTTACCAGATGGTTATTATTACTGCAGGAATTTGATATCACAATTGTAGATCGGCCTGGTAAAGAAAATGTGGTGGCTGATTTCCTTTCACGGTTAAAAACTGACAATGATATTCCAGTAGATGATTCTTTTCCTGATGAGTATTTGTTTCCAGTTTCTGCTCACTCTCCATGGTATGCAGATATTGCTAATTATTTGGTTGCAGGAAAATTACCATCACACCTGTCATACAGAGAAAAGAGAAGAATTGTTCAACAAAGTGCCAGGTACAGCTGGATAAGCGGGTGTCTTTTCTACACTGGGTTTGATCAGGAGATCCGAAGATGCATTAGAGAAGATGAAGTGTATGACATATTGAAAGCTTGTCATGATGGCCCTTGTGGAGGGAATTTTGCTGATAAGAGAACAGCACACAAAATTCTGAGGATGGGTTACTATTGGCCCTCATTATTCAAGGATGCAAAGAAATATGTAAGGGCTTGTGACAGCTGCCAGAGGATGGGTCAACCCAATCATAGAGACCAAATGCCATTAAACCCCCAAGTAGTTTCTGAACCATTTGAAAGATGGGCCTTGGATTTCATAGGACCCATTAACCCTCCATCCAATCAAAGAACTTATATATTAGTCTGTACAGACTATATGACCAAATGGGTGGAGGCCAAAGCACTTATTAGAGCCAATGAAGAGGTTGTCCTAGCTTTCTTATTTGAAGAAATCTTTACTAGATTTGGAATTCCTAGAGAGCTAGTTACTGATGGAGGACCTCCATTTAATTCTCATGGTTTTAAATCTGCCCTTCACAAATATCATATTCAACATAGAATGACTACACCATACCACCCCCAGGCCAATGGGCAGGTGGAAAGCACAAATAAAGTTTTAGAAGCCATTCTAACTAAAACAGTGAAGGACAACCGGAAGGATTGGTCCCAAAGGCTCCCCGAGGCATTATGGGCTTACAGAACTACTTGGAGAAACACTACAGGTTTTTCTCCCTATGAATTGGTTTATGGTAAAAATGTTGTTTTTCCTATGGAATTTGAAATTAAAACTTTAAGAACTGCTTTAGCTGTTAATCTTGATTTGACTGATGTGTAGACAGCTAGGTTGCAGCAGCTTCTGGAGTTGGATGAAAAGAGATTAGATGCCATCCATCAAACAACCATGATACAGCAACAAAGGATGAAGTGGCATGACAAAATGATCAAACACAAGTAGTTCCAAAAAGGTAATTGGGCCTTGTTGTATGACTCTCGGTTTGAAAATTTTCAGGGTAAGCTACGTACACGTTGGCTTGGACCATATGAGGTAGATGTTGTTTTTCCAAATGGGACGGTAAGACTTTTAACAATTGATGATTCTAAAACACCTCTACTAGTCAATGGTCATAGGCTCCGTCTATATCAGCGCCCTGTTTCTAAAGAGGATTTCAAGACTGCTTGCATGACTGATATTCATTATCTTTTTCCAGGGGAGTTTTCTGCTCCTCACAGCATTTAATTTTCTGCACTGTATTTTTAGTATTAGATTAGATTTAGCACTAATAATCCCTGTCAAGGATTGGCATATTACAATTGAATTTTGCAGATTCTGGAAAAACTCATTAAGGAGGACAGATTCATCATAAGAAGATCTGAAGCTTCAATCACAGAAGCTTGTTCCCATCATTTTACCCCATTTCCTAGCAATATCCCTTCATACCTATTCCTACATTATTCCCATTTCTCCATTTTTTCCACCCCTACCATCCCTGAAATATCTTCCTTCAGTCAGTATTTCCCATCCCTTACTGCTGAAATTATTCCCCATCAAATATTTTCCCTACTGTTTACAGAACCAAGTCATTTATCCCATTTCTCTGATTTTTCCCGTTGCTGAAACACCTGTTTCAGCAACGTACCGTTCATTTTTTCCGTTGCTGAAACACCTGTTTCAGCAACCTGTTATCATTAAAACATCATTTCTTTTCACTGTCATATAAGCTTTTGGTTCTCCATGATTATACTTCAGATCCTTCTGGTGAAGAATTATTCAGCACTGACCAGATCCAGTTACACTCCTGTTCTAAAATTCCAAAGAAATCTACAGATTCTTCCATGTACATTAAGCCATTTTGAAGCAATCGACACTTCGAATTATTAAACCAAAGGTAAAAAAATGTAAGGTATGAGGTTTTAATGTAATTCAGTTAAATTATATTAAAGAGAGGATTTCATTCATAATGACTACAAATCTTCACACGCCCAATCATCATTACACCATACGTAGGGGGGGAATTTCAAAAATTGAACAATCATTTCGCAGCCTCTGTCCCTTGTCATATCCATTTCTGCCGTCAATTGGACCTTGCAGCCTCTGTTGCAACAACTAGCGCGATCAGGGTCTGTGTTACTGTGTTCTGTGCCTCTGCGTATAACTCAAAGCTACAGCCATGGGAGGGTCGGCCATTAGACATGAGCCAGGCTCCATAAATCTTCTTCAATTGTTTCCTGAAGTCTATCAGATTTTCCAACAAGCGGGATGGACAGTATATTTTGAAAGATTGGGTGAATTTGACCAGGAACAAGTCTTAGAGTTTGCACAAAACCTTCAAGGTGATTTTTCAGTGGTTCAAGGGGTTCGCATTTCCGTAACAGAGGAGGACATAGTTCAGGTATCAGGGTTGCCAGCTGTTGGTACTCGCTGGTTCAGCAGAAAGCAGGTCATTCTCAATGCGCAGCAAGATTTTCTTCGTCCAGATGAGCCAGTGGAACTCAAAGGCCGCGGGGTTAGTCTGCACTCACTTCCTCAACCATGGCCATCGGTGGCAGAATTCATCAAACACTACTTAACATGTGAAGGACGTTACCAGGTAGTGTACAATCACGATTTTGTCTTGATGAATCATTTGAGAAATGGACGACTAATTAATATCCCCTATTATTTTCTTGGCTGTATTAGAAACATGTCTTATTATTGTAGACGCTCTAAATTTCCAATGTTATCCCTCACCCACCACCGTTTATGCCAGTTGTTGATACAGAGGGGTTTTGCTCAGCAAAATCCCCCTCTGCATGTCCCATTCCCTCTTCCCCAACTGCCTGAAATTCCTCAGCAGGCTCAAACGTCCCAACAACCCGAAAGTTCTCATGATATTCCTGAAATTCCTTATGAAGGACAGCAGGACGATATTCCATGTTCCCCAGTTGACCCAACCCCGAGCTCGCCCCACCTAGCAGAGTCATCTGTCCCCACTATTTCTATCCCTAGTGACGACTCTCTAACACCCCCTTCCCCACGCACTTTTAAAAAGAAAAGAACCCCAACAGTCTCAGTCTCCAGACGACGGACAAGGGCTAGATTTCAAATCCTCACTTCTTCTGAAAGCCTTTCCCCCAGAGAAGAACCCTCCCCCTCAAAGAAAAGGAAAGGCAGTGATTTTGCTGCCTTCCTACCAAAAAGAAAAATGAAGATGACTGTTGACACAGGACTCACCTCCATCTCCCCTGACCCTGCCACTATTCTGTTAAAACTCCAATCTCACTCCCCAATTCAAACTGCCCAACCCGTCTCGTCCGGTGGCACTGCCACACAAGAACCAGTGCCCCGGGATAATACGACATTGTTTATGGCTCAAGAAGTGACTGTCACACAAGAACCAGTCACTTACCCAGTGGCTGAAACACAAGAACCAGCCACTGCGGTACAAAAATACACCAAGCATGATGATAGTGGGAGATCAGCAGTAGCTGTCCCACAAGAACCAGCTACGACTGTGCATCAACAGACTACCCCAACAGAGTCAACCAGCGCACAAGGTTTGCATACTATGACATCTTTACTGCAGGAGAATGAATTTTTGAAGTCTGAATTGGAAGCCTACAAGAATGAACTAACCATGGCTCGAGAGGCTTTTGATAAAGAACTGAACCTCTATATGTTAGCACACACAGCCTCAATGCAAAATAAGGAGCCATGCAAGGACTACATGTGCCATGAGTGTGGCAGCATTTACCAGGATGCAGGCTACAAACTAGTTAAAATTCAATTATCAGAGGCATCTACATCAGCTGGAATAAAAGAGGGATGCCCTACTGTTCCACAAGAACCAGTAGGGCTCTCTATAAAGGAAGAAAAAGAAATCAAACCTCAGATACCTCGTCCTTTGCTAGTTAATGCAGCCATTCAGACAGAAGCACCACCACAGATGTCTCATCCTTTATCAGTTAATGCAGCTACTCAGACAGAAGCATCACCACAGATATCTCGTTCTAAGTTAGTCAGTGTAGCCATTCAAACAACGTCCCAACCCAGTACTTCTGATGCCAAGACACAGACCTTGCCATGGAATCAATTGGAACAGATGAACAAATGGAAGAAGCAATATGCTGAAGAACAAGATATAATATTACACCAGCATAAGTTACAATGGCAGAACCATGTATATGCCAACTGGGATAGTTGGGATCAAATGATGCAACAGCTCAAGGACTCCAAAAAGGAAGTCAAGGAATCTAAGGAAAAGATGGCCTTGATGTTTTCATTAGTCCAGAAGTTATTGGCTACACGCAAACCTTCTGTAAACTACTCTCTCTTTCTTGCTGAACGATTAGTTTATTTTCAATTAAAAGCAATAAAAGATGGCAGATCATATGAGTTAATGACTTCAGAAAAATTTGTGGAGACTTTTAATGAGGCCCCTGAGAGTGACCAGCATTTGCTGTGTGAACTCTACCTTCATAATGAGGTCATTCCCGACAATAGGAGAGTTAATCTTATTCCAATTGCAGGAGATATACAAATAAGGGCATTTGTTTCATTTTTGTCTAACCAGCTCACTTGGCAAACTGCGTTCACTACAAGCAGTCATAATGAGGAGAATAGAATCCTATGGATCAGACCAGAGCCTTTAAGCCCAGCCATGTTCATCGCACAATATCATAAATTCTTACAGAAGCCAGGAATGCAGAGGTATATACAGCAGTTACAGGCTTCAACACTTTCTAAGTGTCAACAGCAGATTAGAGTAAAGGGTACTGCTGCATTGAAGGCCAATGTTATGTTTTGGCAGCAGTCATGTAAAGAAAGACAGGATCATCACCCTTTTAACCCTCACAATCTTGAAGCTGCATTATCCAGGGTTTCTAATTACATTGGTTGCATTCAACGTTGTGGAATAAACTGGATTGGGTATCATTTCCATTTTCCAATTTTATGGCTGCCTTCAGACAAATATCAGTGTCATTACCAGTTGACTGACAGAGATGAAGCCTTGGCATGGAAAAACTTGCAGAACAACAGTGGATTCAGAGCTCCTACAGATGCCACCTTCTCCAGCTATTGCTTGAGTAATTTGCATGCTCAGTCCCAGTACTCAGACTCTGATTCAGACTAGGGGTTGCCTGAGGACATGCAACATTTTTAGCTCGGGGGGATGTTAGGACTCCACTATGTATCATTTTTGCTATATACTTTGACACCATTTTACTTTTATAACCATGATTAGAAAGGATTCCATTATCATTTTCATCTACTTTATCCCAAGGTATATAAAATCCTCTTCTTTATTATATGTTTAATCTGTTTTACATTTAATTCCATAATACTCTTATATTTTATCATTAATTGAAGTGTATCGTTGCTAACACAAGTCCAAAGATCGCAGATAAGTTATATGCGTTGCTAGGAACAAGCGGTCGTTGCTGAAACAGCTGACTCAGTTGCTGAAACAGCCGTCAAGCACGCAAATTCCGTCATGCGTAATTTGCGATTAAGGCGACATTTTGTGGAGAAAAACTGACGACAGCGGCATGAAGACACGGTTGTTTGGATTATCTGAAGATAGCATTCTTGTTGTCTCTTGTTATATGACATCTTTTCTTGGAAAGAACGAGAATAGTCTTGTTTGGGAAAAGAAAACGGTTGAGATAATATGGTCGCTCTCATGTAAGAATTTGGCAAAGATGTCTCCTCTTTATAAAGAGGAGACATCATCATTAGTAGGGGAGGATTGGAAGCGACAGGAGAGTATTGTGTGAGAACTGGAGCTAGTCTCCACCTGTAATATAACAGTTGCTTTGACAGATGAATAAATTCTTCCTTTGAGCGTTCCAATTTAATTCTTTCTCCCGGGGAATCTTGTGAGAAGGAAAGGGCCCGCCTTCCTCACAAGATTCACCCTTTGGCTCTTGTAATTTGTTTATTTCTTTATGTTGTTTGCGCTTCACTTTAATTCTGTTGTTGGACACTAGTTACACAGTTTAGTAATACTTTGTTTCTTTAGCGCTGCATATGTTGAATGCATTCACTCTTGGAAGTTGAGAATTCCATTTCTATTGATTGTATGAATGTATGATGTTGGGAGGCAGGTGCTGAAGGTTCCCGCATAAGGGAATAGGGTCCTGCCCTCACTCATTGCTTTCCTTTTCCTACAGTGTGATTAGAAACAAGAGAAAAAGTGCTGAAGGTTCCTGTTCATAGGAATAGGGTCTTGTCTCTTGAAGTTATCTTTCATACAGTGTGATCAAGTGTCAGGCATCAGGTGCTGAAGTTCCTCACCAGGGAATAGGGTCCTGTTCCTGCTGTGGTTGATTGATTTCTTTCCTTGCAGATTGATCTTCCTTTGTTTGGATTGTAACTGCAACATAGAAATTATTTCTGCTATAACTTTATTGACTTCAGCTTTGATTAAACAGAGTGTGAACCAGTAGGTTGTGTAACCAGCTCCAAAAATAGAAGAAAAGAGATATGAACGCCTTAGAAATAAGCCACTTCGAGGGGGAAACCTCCAATACATTACATAAATGAACAATTCTTGGATGATACAATTTAAAAAACCTCCTTTCTATATATAGGAGTCCATGGGGCCATAATGTAATCCTAGTGGGCAACAATGTAATCCTAGCCGACCTAAAAATAATAATGTAAGGGCACAATAATAACAATATGGGGGTTACAGGGGTACAATAATAACAATAAGGGGGGCTACACTAACATAATAAGGGGCTACACTATTAATATAGGGACTTAACATGCCCCTCTCCTTCAAACAAGTGTTGTCCTCAACGCTTGATTATTTCTTGATGTTTCTGTATAAAATTCTCATCCTCCCATGTGAAATCTTCTACAGGAAAGTTCTTCCACTTGCTGAGATACTCTGAAATTGATCGTACTTGTCGATTTCTTGTTTCTATTACTGCTTCATAACTTATTTCGATGTCATGTTGATCTTCCTGTTGTTTCATTAGATTCTGCACCAAAGTTGGGTTATCCTTTGAGAGTTGGAGAACTTGTTGTTGATGCTCGATGTGATCTTCCACTAATTTATCATCCATATTTGCTATTATTTTATCCTTCAAACCATCCAACTTAGCCTCCATTTCTGCTTTTAAACCATCTATTTCATCTTCAATTTCTCTTCGTAAGATTGAAACTTGTTGCACTTGGTATCGTAATTTTGATATCTCATACTGCAACTCTTCCTCTTCATGCGTCATAGTATAGCTTTTTGAGGGATTAATGGGTATGGAATTATTTTTTGGAGGCATTATAAAACCCAATACTGATAAAAATTCTAAAATATGCACTTGGAATCACTTCAATTGCTTTTTCAAACAAACGTTATGCAATTTTAAAAACCAGATACACACCTTTCTCTTTCTTTTGAGGAGCTAGATATTGAAATTAAATTATCTCTATAACTGAAAATATTCAATATCTAAAATTCAGCCCTGTAGTATCCCTCTGAAGCCTCTTTCAAATTCCACAGGTCTGATCTAATTTGGATTCTCCAAGAAAAAGTTGTGTCCAATCTCCCACAATGACCTAATTCTGGACTGGTTCAGTAGAGAAAACTTGTAGGACTTGCCACGTCTCACTGTTTCGTCCTTTTTCTCTGAAATTGATATCCAAGAAACTAAAGTTTGTGTACTTGCGACCACTTTTAACGGCACTCAAATCCACTTCCCAGAGAGAGAGTTATTGAACTTTTCCCACGATCACCTCTTTGATATGCAATTCAGGAGCCTGAAAAATCACTACCTTCCACAGATCATATCTCCAAAAATATTGCGAACCAAGCTCTGAAATTTTTTGACGAATTTCCTCAGGATTTCAGCTTCGCACCATATGAATTTCCGACTCTGAACCTTCGTACAAAAAAATTTATAGCGAAAATTCCACGATGACCTGTTTAGGAGCCTGAAAAAAGACTTGAATTCCACAGATCATATCTCCGAAAATATTGCGAACCAAGATCTGAAATTTCTATACAAGCTTCCTCAAGATTTCAGCTTCGCACCCTACAAATTTCAGCTTTGGAACCTTCGTAGAAAAAATTTTATAGCGAAAATGCCACGATGACCTGTTTGGAGCAGCGAAACCCTAGAATCCAAAGGCTCCGATACCAAATGTTGTGTAACCAACTCCAAAAAGAGAAGAAAAGAGATATCAACGCCTTAGAAATAAGCCACTTCGAGGGGGCAACCTCCAATACATTACATGAATGAACAATTCTTGGATGATACAATTTACAAAACCTCCTTTCTATATATAGGAGTCCATGTGGCCATAATGTAATCATAGTGGGCCACAATGTAATCCTAGCCGACCTAACAATAATAATTTAAGGGAACAATAATAACAAAATGGGGGTTACAAGGGTACAATAATAACAATAAGGGGGGCTACACTAACATAATAAGGGGCTACACTATTAATATAGGGACTTAACACTGCATGGGCTGTCCTGCCAAAGGTTATTTGTTGGCAGATCTGGCTAGAACGCAACAGAAGAATCTTTAGAAATATTAAACAGAATCACAAAGTCTTAGAAATCAATATTAAATTCCATTTAAAGGAGTGCTTGATAGATATAAAAGACGACTCCAATCTCAGCCAACAGGACATTGCTTGGGGATCATTCCTTGACTTGCATTTTCAGCCAGCAGTTAGAATCGCTCCTCCTCTTAAAGACTGGCAAATAAGGAAATATGAAACTGACTTTAAAGATTGGCTCAATTCCCACTCAAGGCACTCTCTCTTTTTTGATGGAGCAGCAAAGGGAAATCCGGGCAAAGCTGGTGCTGGAGGTGTTGTTGTCAGTCCAACTGGGGAAAAAATTCACTCCTTTGCTTGGGGGCTTGGAATCTCATCCAGCATCCAAGCTGAGGCTTTGGCCCTCTATCAAGGCCTCAAGTTCCTCAAAGATTTAAGTATAAGTGAAGCTAACGTTATAGGTGATTCCCAGATTATTATAAACGCAATGGTTTCCAATTCTCAAGCCTTGGATCTCAAACTGGCGAGGCTAATATCCAGAATTAAGGCTTTGGAAAACGCTTTTCAGAACTTGAACTACTTTCATGTGCTGAGAACTCATAACAAAGAGGCGGACACTGAAGCCAACAAAGCTGTTCTCCTTTCAGCCGGGGTCAAGATGAAAGATGAAGAAAAATTCCGGGAACCCATCCCTTAAGCTGATTGTTGACATGTTTTACTGCTTGCTCTTAAATAAATTTGTTTGTATCTTCAAGCTGGGAAAAATCTCTGAAAGCGAATTTATAGATATCTTATCAAGGAAGAAGTCTTCAAGTTTCAGCTGCATTCTCATTCTTAGCAGGGAGATGCAGCAGGATTTAGACATCCTCATTGTAATCAAATTTTCGGCTTTCAGGCCAAGATGAATATAAATACAACATAACCGTTTTTGTCAAAAAAAAAACATACTCCCCATATGAGATTGATTTTCAACCCCATGCATATACTTATGTTATTGATTTCCATTGATATCCACATCAATTTTAGGGAAATATTTTAATAGAATGTTTTGTAATTATTTTATTTCTTCCTTATGGATTTTTGCATTTCTTCCTTATTTTCATTACTCTTCTTTTAAATTTCCATTTTAAGATTTTCTTAAGAACGTGATAAATCCACATTTTTCAACATACTAACATATATTTTATTAACTTTCTTCTCTAATTAAGATAACCTAAATTCTAAGTCTTCATTCACTTCATGAGTCAAGGAAGAGGCTTCATTAGTTGTAATTGGTGTCATAGATTTATTTAGAGGAATGTTGGAAAATAATGATAATACTCCTCTTTATCACAACTTATTTTCACAAAAAACGGGGATCTTCCAATCAACAGTTAGGTAACTGGTAAGTTACATACCTTAATTTGGATAATATTAAAATGGATTAGGTTCTATTGATATATCTTTGAGATCTAAGCCATTTGTTGGATAATTTAATTGTGAGTTAAATTACTTACAATAAATGTCAATCCAGGTTCGTAAACTTGCGAAGTACACTTGCACAATATATGCTAGGAAATTAACTCTAAATAAAAAAAGAAATTAACCTATGGAAATGTTTTCAAGACTCAAAGAAAACTAATCAATGAAAAGATGTAAATGAGAACACACACACATTCTTTTTCAAAGACTATATCTATCAAAGCATCAAATTCAAAACTTCAAAGAAGCAAGCTATTATAATTCTATACTACGAAAGCTTTTTAAAATTATATTCTATCAAACATAAAGGTAAATCATATTGCATTGGACTCGAAAATTAATTTGATCTATTGAAATTGAAATAAATTTTAATTTATTGAACTTGAAATCAATTATAATCTATTGATCTTAATAACAGTTCTAATCTATTGAAAGAAAATGACTTGAAATTAAAATTCTTAAAGTCTATTGATATTATTGATGTGTGCATACTTAATACAGCCAATCATAACTATAAAATTATCTATGAATATGTAGCTAATAAACTTAAATGAAATGAGCATATAAGAACATAAAGAAAGTGAATAAAAATGAAGCATCTAATCACAATACTTGAAATAAAATTTGCAAAAATGAAGATAAAAGAAACTAATCTATATTGCAGAAATGAAACACTAAAACACACTCATACTCGTCAAGTGGCCATCATGAAGTGCTTGAGAGGTGGAAAGTTCAAGAATTTATTGATCAAACACCAAATCTCATCATGAAAGCACAATCATATCAAAGTATTGTATTAAAATAAATAGTATTCATAACATCAAGCATAAGCATAGCCACTCCTTAGCATTCCAAAATTTAACATTGAAGCATGGGCATAGCTCCCAAAATTAACACACCTTTGAGAGGATAATTCACTCCTATTTATAAAAAAACCAAGATAACTAATTCGTAAATGTAGATCGACAAATATCTCCTAAATCCAAATCTTTCTCCTAGATCCACAAATATCTCATGTGGTTACAACCATGTGTTAACATCTAGCAAGTAGTATCTCTTCGTATCTTGTCAGAAATCTAATGCAGGGGCATTAGACACTAGCCAACAATGTAGGAGGTTTTGTCCACATGTTGTGGCTAGGAGGGTTCGAAATCATTTGAATTGTAACAGCTAGGTGTCAATACCTCAGCTGACTGTTTCAATTAGAGTAGTTAGAGTTGTAGAAGTCGAATAGTTTAGTTAGTCTATTTGTCATATTTCAGTTAGTTGAATTATTGTAATTAGGCTGTTGATTTTCTAAAACAGTCCTTGCAGAGGAACCGAAGAGTCACCTTGTAATGTATATAAAGTGTATTCCTCGGATGTATTGAGGGAGGAGAAGAGGAGGAGAAGAGAAGGAGGGCGGAGAGCTTTCTGCAATAAAATATGTGTATTAACAATTGCTTCTAGTTAAATGAATTTCAGTTCCCGTTAATTATCTAACTGTCTCGAGTCGTTATTTATGAAGAATTTGTTTAATTGTGGGGCAATTGTACACTGGTTCCGTGTAGAATCGTTGAGTGTGGTGGTTGTATAATTCCGCATTTCTCTGTCTATTGTCCCCTGAATGGCTTGGATAAACTCTGTGAATTAAATTCCGACACAGTTCCTCTATCTGTCTTACTGTGAAATTCCCCTCTGAATTATCAGATTAACCTTTATTGAAATAAACCCTAGTTGCGAACCTGAGTTGAGGCATACAAAGGAGAACGCAAACCCGATGTGAACCTCAATTAACCACTGTACCAAAACCGCGAGTGGATTAGAAAACCAGGTTGCCCATATCGCACTGCTTTTGTAGAGTAGGCGGTATTTCCTGAACACGAGCGATTCCATTCAGTGTTTGACACGTGGCTTAGGCGAAGTTCCAAAACCGCCGTTCAAAGCGCGCCATCGCACGTTAAATTTCGTACCAGGAGGCAGAGCGATATCACCGGATACCGTCGATCTGGGGGGACGTCATCGGACGGTGGTCATTTGACGGAGATGTGCGAGGGATAACCCAGATACGGTGTGTGTGTTTGATTGGGCCATTGGTCATAGAGGTGGGCCCGGAGTCAAAGGTTGAATATACGGTCATTTGGTTAAGAAGTAGAGCGTCGGTATTAAAAGAAATCTCAAGGTTTAAACATTGGTTGTAAAGTAGGGCGCATACAGAAAATTGAATTATGTGATTGAAGGTGTATAAACGCGAGGGGTTATAACCTTAGTCCTAAGGTTCGAAGATAAATATATATACCAGGAATTATAAATCAACATTCGAAAGTTGTTGAATGTGTTTATTTATCAATTTCTCTAAAATTGATAAATAAAATTACAAAAGAACTAAGAGACCACGTGAAGGTGAACCAAGTAGATTGAAGGGAAATGCTGACAGAGCCACGGATATAGTGACCATCTCTCCTTAGGGGTACGAAATTCAGTTTTTTGCGTCATTTATGGTATCAAAGCCATTGTTTTTGAGTTTTTTTGCAGAGAACTGACATGGCAATCCGAGTTGGTAGAGGTGCTGGCAGAAGGAGACCTGTTTCCAATGCAGAGGTGTTGGGGATGTTGCAGAGGGTCGAGGCCAGAATGGATTCCATGGAGCAAAGACAGCCCATAGATCCTAAAGACATCAGTTAACCTGAAACAGAAGAAGCTAAAGAAAATGTTGAAATTCCTCCTGACATGAGACTCCTTAGAACTGTTTTGGGGTCTGCAGTTAAGCCCGGGATTGAAGTGTTGAGTTATGCAGGGGGACTGAATCCGGAGGAGCTAGTGGACTGGATAAATGAAATGAATAAGTGCTTCGATTATGAAGAAATAAGTGAAGATAAAAGGGTCAAGTTTGTGGTGACAAAGCTGAAGGGACATGCTGCACTTTGGTGGGATGGAGTGCAGGCAGAAAGGAGGAGAGTTGGCAAGCAACCTATCAAGAGCTGGACCAGAATGATGGCTAAATTAAAGGGTAAATTCTTGCCCAGTGATTATCAGCTGACATTGTATAAGCAAATGCAGAACCTGAGACAGAGGTTGCTGACAGTAAAGGAATACACAGAGGAATTCTATAGAGTAAGCATAAGAGTTGGGAAATTTCAAGACACACCAGAGAAGACTGCCAGATATGTGAATGGTCTCAAGCTGGAGATCCAAGATGAAATTGGTCTTCTGTCTCCCAAGACAGTGGAAGAGGCATACCAGATGGCCTTGAAAGCAGAGGAGAAACTCCCGAGGAAACAGTCTGCCAAGAAGAGAGGTACTTTCCTTGGGAAGGGAAGTCAAGGTGGTAGAGGAAAGCCTACTACACCCAAGGATGGAGCTAACAATAGCTCACCTCAGAATGCATCTACAAAGGATGATGCAAGGGGAAGAAGGGGTTCTTACAGAGGAAAAGGAAGAGGAGGCAGAGACAGAGGCAGAGGTAGAGAGTTGGCGTGTTATAGATGTCAGCAAGTGGGACATAAGCACTATGAGTGTCCAAAGAATGTTGGTGCTGGTCCAAGAAATGTTGTTGTAGCCCAGGCTAGAGAAGAGGCAAAAATTGAAGAAGAAATTCTTCCAGAGAGGGGAGAGTCCTTGGTGGTAAATAAGGCCCTGTTGAAGCAAGCCAAAGAGGTCACTGAGCCTGCACAAAAGAAGACTTTGTTTAGGAGCATATGCAAGGTCCAAGGGAAATGCTGCTAGCTAGTCATTGATAGTGGCAGCACAGACAATTTGGTTTCCACTGAGGTAATAGAGAAGTTGAAGTTGAAGACAAGGGAGCATCCAACTCCCTACAGGGTGTCCTGGTTTCATAAAGGGCACCAACTGGTTGTAAAATAACAGTGTGACATAGAGCTGCAAATGGGAAAATACAAAGATAAGGTCCTGTGTGATGTAATGCCCATGGATGTGTGTCATATACTGCTGGGTAGACCTTGGCAGTTTGACAGAGCAGCAATGCATGATGGCAAGAAGAACACTTACAAGTTCTTCAAGGATGGGGTACATCATACATTGATACCCATGGAAGAAGGAGAGCCATCCAGCAGAGCGATTGATCCAAAGACCTTGTTGCTGAGCGGGAAGGAATATCTGCAGCAGATATAAGAAGAAGAGGTAAGATTTACTTTAGTTTGCAAACCTAAGGTAGTTCTTACTTCTACAAAGATTTTTGATTTACCAGTAGAAATCCAAGAGATGTTAGACAATTATTGTGACATTGTTGTGGATGATTTACCTGATGAGCTGCCACCTGTGAGAAATATCAGCCATTAGATAGATTTTATCCCTAGTTCAAATCTGCCAAATAAGGCAGCCTACAGAATGACTCCCAAAGAAAATGAGGAAATCGGGAGACAAGTACAGGAATTGGAGGACAAGGGACTGATCAGAGAAAGTTTGAGTCCATGTGCAGTACCAGCAGTATTGAGCCCAAAGAAAGATGGAGTCTGGAGGATGTGCATTGATTCCATATTAATCAATAAGATCACAATCAGGTACAGATTCCCTTTGCCTAGAATTGAGGATTTAATGGATTGTTTGAGTGGTGCTAAATATTTCTCAAAGATAATTTAAAAAGTGGATACCATCAGATTAGAATAAGAGAGGGTGATGAGTGGAAACCTACCTTTAAAACAAACGAAGGACTCTATGAATGGATGGTGATGCCTTTTGGGTTGTCAAATGCACCCAGCACTTTTATGAGACTTATGAAGGAAGTATTGAAAGAATTCATTGGTAAATTTGTGATAATATATTTGGATGATATATTAGTTTTTAGCAGAACTAAAGAAGAACATTTAAGGCATCTTAATCATGTCTTGAAGAAGCTGCACCAAGAGAAACTGCTGATAAATTTGAAAAAATTCTCATTCATGGAAGAAGAGTTGGTGTATTTGGGGTTTTTTGTTTCTGCAGAAGGATTGAAGATGGACCTGGAAAAGGTCAAGGCAATTGTGGAGTGGCCTTCACCCAGGAATGTCTTTGAGGTAAGAAGTTTCCATGGACTTGCTAGTTTACAGAAATTTTATAAGAAACTTTAGTAAGATTAATGCACCCATAATTGAGACAATAAGGAAGAGCAAACAACCATTTAATTGGACTATTGAAGTAGAAAGAAACTTTAAACTTTTGAAGCAAAAGATAACTGAGAAGCCTGTTTTGATTCTGCCTGATTTTACTAAACCATTTCAAGTAAAATGTGATGCCAGTGGAGAGGCCATTGGAGCTGTGTTGAGTCAGGATGATAGGCCTGTAGCCTATTCTAGTGAGAAGCTAAATGACACCAAAAGGAAGTATTCCTCTTATGAGAAGGAGTTATATGCAATTGTTCAGGCACTGAAAAATTGGAGACATTATTTGATGTCCAGGGAATTTGTATTGTATTCTGACAATCATGCTTTTCAGTACATTGTAAAGTAGCCCAAGTTGAAACATAAGCATTCAAAATGGGTTGAGTATCCCCAAGGTTTTAATTTTGTTTTGAAACATATAAGTGGCCAAGCCAATAAAGTAGCTGATGCTTTGAGTAGGAGGTACATGCTTGTTCAAGAGACTAATTTTGAACTTGTAGGGTTTGATTTTCTCAAAGAATTGTATAAAACAGATCCAGATTTTAGAGAAGCATTTGAGGTGTGTTGTAACCCTGTTTTAACAGTGGCTGGATTATTTCTTGCAGGAGGACTTGTTATTCAGAAGAAACCAACTGTGTGTACCAAAATGTTCCATGAGAGAAAATTTGATCAAAGAGAAGCATAGTGGTGGACTTGTTGGACACTTTGGTACTGATAAAACCTATGAGTAGCTGAGTCACTTCTATTACTGGCCCAAGATGAGAACATAAGTGGATAAGTTTGTGAAAAATTTCAAAATCTGTCAATATGCTAAAGGAAGGAGCCAGAATGCAGGATTGTACGTTCCCTTGCCTATTCCAGACAGGCCTTGGGACATGGTGAGTATGGATTTTGTTCTAGGATTTCCCAAGACTCAGAGAGGGAATGATGCAGTCTTTGTTGTAGTGGACAAATTCTCCAAAATGGCACATTTTATTCCATGCTATAAAACTAGTGATGCCACCCATGTTGCTAACTTGTTTTTTAAGGAAGTTGTTAGATTGCATGGGTTGCCCAAGAGTATTGTCTTAGACAGAGACACCAGATTTGTGGGTCATTTTTGGAGGACACTGTGGAAGAAACTTGGTACCAAACTGAGTTTCAGCTCAGCTTATCATCCCCAGACTGATGGACAAACTGAGGTGGTGAATAGGAGTCTGGGAAATTTGTTGAGAAGTCTTGCAGGAGAGCATCCCAAGCAGTGGGATCATATTTTTCCCCAGGAAGAATATGCATATAATGACTCACCAAACAGAAGCACAGGGCAGAGTCCATTCCATATTGTTTATGGAATGCACCCCAGCAGAATATTAGAGTTAAGAAATCTGGGAAAGGCAGAGCTAAGGAGTGCAAATGGTGAGGAATTTGCTTCAGAGATCCAGGCCATACATGAACAAGTGAAACAATAACTACAAGGCAGCAACATCAGATACAAAAGCAGAACAGACTTGAGCAAAAAAGAAGTTCATTTTGAAGTAGGAGATTTGGTTTTGGCACACTTGAGAAAGGAGAGATTCCGAAGGAAGCAGTATAACAAATTGAAGTTCAAAAAGATTGGGCCGTGCAAGATACTTAGAAAGTTTTCTGCAAATTCTTATGAGATTGAATTTCCACCTGATGTTGGAATATCTCCCATTTTTAATGTTGCAGATTTATACAAGTATGAGGATGATGGTGCAGAAGAAAGGTCAGCAGACAAGGAACAGATTGAGTGGAAAGAGCAGCTACCTCCAGCGCAACCATTGCAACCAGAAAAGATATTGGACAAAAGAGTGTTCAGGAAGACCAGAGGACAAGAGTACTTTGAGTACTTAATAAAATGGAAGGATAAGCCAGAGGAAGATGCCACTTGGATGACTGAAGGAATGTTGCAGAAGATAGGCAGATCAGCGGATGAGCTCATGAACAGAAGTCCATGAAGAAAATTGCCTTCGGGAGTCTAATGCAGGGGCATTAGACACTAGCCAGCAATGTAGGAAGTTTTGTCCACATGTTGTGGCTAGGAGGGTTCGAAATAATTTGAATTGTAACAGCTATGTGTCAATACCTCAGCTGACTGTTTCATTTAGAGTAGTTAGAGTTGTAGAAGTCGAATAGTTCAGTTAGTCTATCTGTCATATTTCAGTTAGTTGAATTATTGTAATTAGGCTGTTGATTTTATAAACCGGTCCTCGTAGAGGAACCGAAGAGTCACCTTGTAATGTATATAAAGTGTATTCCTCGGATGTATTGAGGGAGGAGAAGAGGAGGAGAAGAGGAGGAGAAGAGAAGGAGGGCAGAGAGCTTTCTGCAAAAAAATCTGTGTATTAACAATTGCTTCCAGTTAAATGATTTTCAGTTCCCGTTAATTATCTAACTATCTCGAGTCGTTATTTGTGAAGAATTTGTTTAATTGTGGGGCAATTGTACATTGGTTCCGTGTAGAATCGTTGAGTGTGGTGGTTGTATAATTCCACATTTCTCTATCTATTGTCCCCTGAATGGCTTGGATAAACTCTGCGAATTAAATTTCGACGCAGTTCCTTTGTCTGTCTTACTGTGAAATTCCCCTCTGAATTATCGGATTAACCTTTATTGAAATAAACCCGAGTTTCAAACCTAAGTTGAGGCATACAAATGAGAACGCAAACCCGACGTGAACCTCGGTTAACCACTGTACCAAAACCGCGAGTGGATTAGAAAACCGGGTTGCCCATATTGCACTGCTTTTGCGGAGTAGGCGGTATTTCCTGAATGCGAGCGATTCCATTCAGTGTTCGACACGTGGCTTAGGCGAAGTTCCAAAACCACCGTTCAAAGTGTGCCATCACACGTTAAAGTTCGTACTAGGAGGCAGAGCGATATCACCGGATACCGTCGATCTGGGGGGACGTCATCGGACGGTGGTCGTTTGACAGAGATGTGCGAAGGATAACCCAGATACGGTGCGTGCGTTTGATTGGGCCATTGGTCATAGAGGTGGGCCCAGAGTCAAAGGTTGAATATACGGTCATTTGGTTAAGAAGTAGAGCGTCGGTATTAAAAGAAATCTCAAGGTTTAAACATTGGTTGTAAAGTAGGGCACGTACAGATAATTGAATTCCGTGATTGAAGGTGTATAAGCGCGAGGGGTTATAACCTTAGTCCTAAGGTTCAGAGATAAATATATATACCGGGAATTATAAATTAACATTCGAAAGTTGTTGAATGTGTTTATTTATCAATTTCTCTGAAATTGATAAATAAAATTACAAAAGAACTAAGAGACCACGTGAAGGTGAACCAAGTGGATTGAATGGAAATGCTGATAGAGCCACGACTACAGTGACCATCTCTCGTTAGGGGTACGAAATTCAGTTTTTTTGCATCAAAATATCTGATAGCTTTGATAGTACACACTTAAGAAAGCTTCCATGATTATTTTCCATGAAATGTGCTTGATCAATGATCTCAAATCTTCCTCAAATATTCAAGAGTTTGAAGAGGAAATTTGAATTTGAGACTTAGAGGCCAAATATGAATATGCTGGAATCTTAAAATATGCCTACACATATTAGAAAATGTTGGAAATACTGAGGGCGGGTGAATCGATATTCCTTTCAATTAGAGCATTAGTTAATATTAAATTATTATCAGTGTTTGTACAATGATAGCAGTAAACAAAAGGAACACAGATGCACACAGTTTTTAAGGTCGAAACCCACTCTGGGAC
Organism: Pinus albicaulis; assembly: GCA_034641835.2. Taxonomy (NCBI): domain Eukaryota; kingdom Viridiplantae; phylum Streptophyta; class Pinopsida; order Pinales; family Pinaceae; genus Pinus; species Pinus albicaulis. Next base: position 567,139,780 of record CM076576.1, read on the forward strand.
AAAAAACACCTAATGATTTTCTAATAATTCTTTAATATTCAACTCCAATTGAAAATAAAGCTCCAACTTCCTAGAATCTAAAAAAGCATTCTTCTCTAGCTCCCACTGGATGGACGTTCCAACGTCCGAGATTCTTCAGTAGTCAACTGAATGGATGCCCCAACACCCAATGAGCTAAAACTCACCCTAGCACCACCCTACCACCATTAATTTTTCACATGCTTGAACCTATTGGTGACGTCATGTGCCAGCCTAGCACCACCGTACCACCCTATAGAAGAATAAAAGAAGAATGGACTCTCGTACCAGGGAAAATGGTCCACTTTACAATGATATAGAATGATGTAGAAGAAGAAGAAACGCTAAAACATAACCCAAACTATGACAAAACCACCTAATGATGATCCTAGACCTCCTGAAATTGCCTCTTCAACTCTTGGTAGATAGAAACTAGTACAATTTTTACAATAATGTATTTACAATGACTTAGTACAATGATACCTTTACAATGACTATAGGCAGTGTTGCCCACTTGAAGACTTCATGTGATGAAATTATTGCTATTGTTCTGCACCTTGATTTCTGCTCTTTTCATGCTACCCTCTTCTACACCTTGCTTTGCTTTGCTGCCCTAGAAAGTCTGGTCCTTTGCAGCCCTTGAAAACACATGATCTAGCTTTTTCTTGCCTTCTAGGAGCTTGATATTGAATCTAGTGTATCTATGTTATTTCAGATCCCCAATATGTGATTTTTGGCCCTATAGTAGTCCTCTGAGTCTTCTTTCTAATGCCATAGATCTGACCCAATTTTGATTCTTCAAGAGAGAGTTATTCCCAATCTCTCACAATTCCCTAACTATGGATTGTTTCAGTAGAGTTAAATTGTACGGTGTGCCACGTGTCACTGTTTCTTCATTCAGCTCTAAAATTGATATAAAAAAAACTAAAGTCTATGAAATATCTTCCACTTTTTATAAAATTCCAATCCGATACTCAGAGAGAGAGTTATGATGATTTTCCCAAGGTCGCTTCTTTGAGATGAATTTCAGGAGCCTATAAAAACACTGACTTCCACAGATCATATCTATGAAAATATTGCGCACCTTGATATGAAATTTTTATAGAAGCTTTCTTAGTATTTTGGCTTCACCTCATAAAAATTTTAGCTTCTAAACCTTCATAGAAATAAATTTAAAGAGAAAATTCCACAATGACCTATTTCAGATAGCGAAATACCTGCGTAAGGAGGATATGAGGATCACAATTTATATAAATGATTAGGTTGAGAAGGGATTCAACAAGTGAACATGGGAGGGATTTTAGGAGCTTAAAAATTATTAATTATTGACTTTTCAAGGACCCATTCCACAACCCTATGGGGTTTTAGCCCACTAACTAGGGTTACAAACTTCAAACATGAATATCTCTCAAACTGTGAAGAATTACGTGGCGTGCCGTATATCAGTGGAAACATCTTGACAAGTAGAAAACATAAAAATAATTCTTGACCCAAAATATAGTAATTTTGTAGGTCAAAATTCCCATGCAATATTGGGGTAGCCCCTGATGCTGCTTGGGTTGACATCAATGACAACCGCTAATAAAAAATATCCCCCTTTGGCATTGATGACAACACAAGTACTCCCACTGTGATCATGACACCTCATCCTACAAAATTCTCTCCCCCTTTGACATCAATGGCAAAGGGTAACTCCCCCTAACATACAACCACCCTGCGGACCTATACACACTTCCACTCCCCCCTTGTTCGATGTAAACTTATTCTTCTAATTCACCATTCAGAAATGTTGAATTCACATCCATTTGGTAGACTTTGATTTTTCTTGAACATGCATAGGTGAGAAACATTCAGATGGCTTCCATTCTGGCGACTGGTGCAAATGTTTTGTCGAAATAAATTCCTTCCACTTGTGCATAGCCTTTGCAAACCAATCTTGCTTTGTTTTTGGTAACCTGTTCATCTTCATTCAATTTGTTCCTGAACAACCATTTTGTCCCAATGACATTTTTATCTTTTTGTCATGGAACTAATTCCCAGGTGTTATTCTTCTCGATTTTATCCAATTCTTCATTCATAATTGCTACCCAATGTTCATTATGGCTAGCTTCCTCAAAACTACTAGGCTCAATGGTTGCTAGAAAAGCAATGTGAGCTTGTTGTGATGAAATAAGCTGTCGACCTTCATTTATGTCACCAATGATTTGATTTGATAGATGGTTCTTTTGAATCCATTATTTTGTTCTCTTTGGAGGAGCTTATTGTTGTTGTTCTGGTATATCTTGATGATCATTATTTACTTCTTCCTGGTTAATAGTTGCTTCTTGTTATATAATTTTCTTTGTGTCTTTTTCAGCCTTTGTCTCAAGTTTCAAATATCCTAGATCCTCATCATTATTCGTTAAAACACCACCTTCGTCAAATGTAACATTTATGCTCTTCAATATCTTTTTTCGTCTTATATTATAGCATTTATAAGCCTTTATTTTGCATGAGTAACCAACAAAGATACCTTCATCAACACGTGATTAAAACTTACCCAAATTTTGATCTTCTCTTTTGATATAACATTTGCTTTCAAAGATTCTGAAATATTTTATGTTAGCTAGTTTTCCTTTCCATAATTCATATGGGGTCTTGTTGAAATTATTTCTGAGAAGACTTCAGTTTATAGTGAAGACTGTCGTATGAATTTCTTGAACCCATAATTTTTCATCCAATTTTGAGTCCTTCAACATTTTTCTACCCATTTCCTATATGGTTCTGTTCCTTCTTTCAGCAACTCCATTTTGCTGAGGTGTTCGTGCTGTTGAAAATTGTCCTTTTATTCCATTTTCGTCACAATATTGCTGAAATAATTTGGAAGTGAATTCTCCACCATTATATGATCTTAGGCACTTTATTTTCAAATCACTTTCATTTTCGACCAACTCCTTATAGATCTTAAAGCACTCAAAATCTTCAAATTTTTTCTTTATGAAACTGACAGTTGAAATCTTGGTATAGTCATCTATCATTAACATGAAATATAATTCTCCATATAAGCCTTTTGTTCTCGTAGGACCACGTGGATGTGATGCAAAGTGTTCTTTTGTTTTAAATTGGACTTTTGTCTTCTTTCCGTGTCGACATGCCTCACATAGTGTGTTGGAAGGTTTTGAGATTTTCGGCATTTCTCGTACTGCTTCCTTTTTTCTTATCCAGGCAATATTTTCAAAGTTTATGTGACCCATTCGTTTGTGCCATAACCACCTTTCATCTTCTTTAGCTAGTAGAAATGATTTAGTTGCTTCATCTAGAACATATATGTCATTTGGAGCTCGACTTGCTGCAGCCACAATTTTACCATACCTGCCTTTCCTAATTTCACATTTTGTGGAGTTGAATAGCATTGTGTGTCCTTGATCAGACATTTGTCCAACACTAAGCATATTGTGACTCATGTTTTCAACCAATAGAATATTCTTGGCTATAACATCTTTTCTTCGAGAGTGACGGTACCTAATCCTATAACATTTGAAGATCCATCATTTGAAAATGATAGGGTTCCATCCTTCTTCTCTTTCAGGGATACAAATTTCCTTCTATCTCCAATCATATGCATTGAGAAACCACTATCAATATACCACACATCTTTGTTGTTGTGAGCCTTTAGAGTGGGAGCACCATTATCAGTCTTCTTCTTCTTCTTCCATGTTCGTTTGTTCTGTGGCTTTGAATATACTTCTAGAGGATTTTCAAGTCGATAGTCTCTAGCTATGTGTCCAAATTTATGACATTTGTAACATTCCATATTATTTATTAAATGTTCAAATCTATTGATGTTTTGTTGAGCCCTGAGAGGTTCATCTTTGAAGGATCTCCTAGAATTGTATTGGTTCCTAGGGTACGTGCGACATTCTATGGCTTTATGACCAAATTTTCCACATGAATAACAATATCCATGAAAAATATGTTGGTACCTAGATGGAAATATTCGTTGAGGAATCGTATTCAAAGGATGTTCTTGAAAATCTTGTCCAATGAAGTCTACATGCATGTCAGATCTCATAGGTTCATTGTATTTTGTTGTAGAAGCTCCTGTTTCTTCTTCTTTGTAACTGAGGCCAGTTTTGTCATTGTAAGATCGTTGATTGTTCATGAGTTCTTCCAATTCCCTTGAGCTGTTGGCATAGTTTCGGGCAATTTTTCCCTTCTTCACTTCCTTACGCAGTGAGACTACTTCGGCTTCTAATGCTTCCCTTTCTTGGTTTCTTTCTTCCAACTTATTTTGAAGTGACTCTTCAATAAATTTGTGTTCTTCAACTTCAATTTTGATACCTTGAACTTTTTCTTCAAGAGTATTGGAATGGATCTTCTCAGCTTTGAGCTCTTTTATAAGCCTAATTGCCTCCTTAGAAAATTCTTCTATGGTGAACCTTTCTTCTTCATTGTTTGATACCTCTTGTTTATTTTGCTTGGCCATAAACGATGCTTTCTCATTGGCTTCTTCTTCGCTGTCACTGTCTTCATCGGATGATGAGCTATCTTTTTTAGAGAGAAATTTCCTTTTGGATCCTTTCTTTTTGCCTTTCTTGTTGAATTTCTTAAAGCCTTTCTTTCGTTTTGAGTTGCCTTCATTTCTTTTCGGACATTTTGCTGCGAAATTCCCAACCTCACCACAACTGAAACATATCAATGGAAGTTTACCTTTGAATTTTTCCTTACCAATTTTTATTTTTCTCGTAAAGTAAGCATATTCTTCATCATCTCCCTTTTCTTCACACTTGCAGGTGCATGTATTTTCAATTGAAGGTTGTTTGTCCTAATTGGTTTTCTTAAATGCAATGAACGAAATTTCTAGATGTGAAGTACCCTGTTATTCATCAAGTCTCATTTCATATGCTATGAGAACTCCATGTAATTCCTCTTTGCTAATTTTGTCCATATTTTCACTGTATTCTAAGACCGATACCTTTCGGTTGAATCTCCCTGGTAACATTCTATGAATCTTTCGTATAATAGTCTTCTCGTAAACTGGCTCTCCCAATCCTTCCAAAGTGTTGGTTATTTCATCAACGTATTGGAAGTATGCAGCAATGTTTCCATCTTCTTTCATTCCGAGTTTCTAAAATTTTCTCTATAGATTTGAAACTTTGCTTCTTTCACATTTGAATCACTTGCATATATATTCTCAAGCTTTTCCCATACATTTTTCGTGCTTTTACAACCCAACACCTTATGATAAGTAGATTCAATAAGTCCATTGATAATAATATCCTTTTCTTTTGCATCATTTACCAAAATCTTCTTACCTTGTTCATCCATGGTTGGTGTAAATCCATTTTGAAAAATGTCCCATACTTCGTAATCTTGCGCTAAGAGATAAACCTCCATTCTTCCTTTCTAGAGTGCATAATTATTTTCATTGAACATAGGTACACCATTCTTGTTATGCTCCATGACCTCCTTCCAACTGTTAAACTACTATTGAAGGAACCAGCCTTTGATTCCAATTTTTGGAAATACTGGGGTGGGGGAGGTGTGAATTAGTATTCCTTTCAATTACAGCATTAGTTAATCTTCAATTATTATCAGTTTGTGTACGATAATAGAAATAAAAAAAAGGAGCACAAATGCACAGAGTTTTTAAGGTGGAAACCCACTCCGGGACAAAAACCACTTAATGCTTTTCTAATAATTCTTCAATATTCAACTCCAATTGAAAATAAAGCTCCAACTTCCTAGAATCTAGAAAAGAATTCTTTTCCATCTCCCACTAGATGGACGTTCCAATGCCCAAGATTCTTCAGTAGTCAATTGAATAGATGCCCCAACACCCAATGAGCTACAACTCACCCTAGCACCACCCTAGCACCCTATAGAAGAATAAAAGAAGAATGGACTCCGCATCAGCAGGAATGGTCCACTTTACAGCGATATAGAATGATGTAGGAGAAGACACACTAGACCATAACCCCAACTATGACACAACCACCTAATGATGATCCTAGACCTCTCGACACTGCCTCTTCAACTCTTGATAGATAGACACTAGTACAATTTTTAAAATAATTTACTTACAATGACTTAGTACAATGATACCTTTATAGTGACTGTATGCAGTGCTGCCCACTTGAAGACTTCATGTGATGAACTTCTTGCTGTTGTTCTGCACCTTGATTGCTACGCTTTTCATGCTACCCTCTGCCACACTTTGCTTTGTGTTGTTGCCCTAGAAAGTATGGTCCTTTGCAGCCCTTGACTACACATGATCTAGATTTTTCTTTCCTTTTAGGAGCTTGATATTGAATCTGGTGTATCTCTGTTATTTCAAATCCCCAATATGTAATTTTTGGCCCTGTAGTAGTCCTCTGAGTCTTCTTTCCAATGCCATAGGTTTGACCCAATTTGGATTCTTCAAAAGAGAGTTATGCCCAATCTCTTACAATGCCCTAATTAGGGACTGTTTCAGTAGAGTAAACTTGTATGACGTGCCACATGTCATTGTTTCTTCATTTGGCTCTGAAATTGATAAAAATAAAACTAAATTTCATGCACTATCTGTCACTTTTTACAGAATTCCAAGGTCACTTCTTTGAGATGAATTTCAGGAGCCTACAAAAACACTGACTTCCACAGATCATATCTCCAAAAATATTGCGCACCTTGATATGAAATTTTTACAGGAACTTCCTCAGGATTTTGGCTTCTAGTCATAAGAATTTTAGCTTCTAAACCTTTGTAGATAACAAGTTAGAGTGAAAATTCCATGATGACCTGTTTCAGATAATGAAATCCCTGCACAAGGAGGATATGAGGATCACAATTTATATAAATGCTTAGGTTTAGAGGGGCTTCTACAAGTGAACCTGGGAGTAGGAGCTTAAAAATGATTAATTATTGACTTTTAAATGACCCATGCCACAAATCTATGGGGTTTTAACCCACTAACTAGGGTTACAAACTTCAAACATGAATATCTCTCAAATCATGGAGAATTACGTGGCGTGCCATATATCAATGGAAACATCTCGACAAATAGAAACCATGAAACACAATCTTGACCTAGAATATAGTAATTTGGTAGGTCAAAATTCCCATGCAAGATTGGGGTAGCCCCTGGTGCTGCTTGGGTTGACATCAATGACAATTGTTGATCAACAAAAAAATCATCGAAATTTTATATATAAATGAATACATGTTATTTTTATAATATTTTACCATAAATTCACTCAAAATACCAAAATAAATGTGTTGTAAAGTAATATGTCTAAACCCATATTTAATCATGAAGAACTTATTAGTGCATGGTTATGGATTTGCGGAATGTGGTAAATACCGAATAAAAATGAAAGAAAATATGGTGAAATAGATGAAATTTTGGAGACCCAACACCATCCTAGATCAAAAAAATTGTTTTGCAATATCTTGACGTGTCTTTTCTATAATACCATATGTGTGAAATAACTTGATGTTCCAAGTGAAAGTTATGGTGACTTCCCTAAAAGATTTCTAATTTTGGCTCTGATACCATGTTAAACACCATGTTAAGCACACACATGGTGTATGAGGGAGATGAACACACACACACAAGAGACTCAACACACAATGAGGGATAAGCGTGAGGCTTTCTTATTTTCCATTATACATGATGTACATTTATAATACAATGGTGTGACTCTTGGTTTCATATTCCCAGGTCACTTGGACTCCATTGTGACTTTTCACATTCCACACCTACCCATGTAGGATTAGGTGTTCCAACATCCCATGAGAAAACTTGTATATCACGAAACATGTTCGATTTTTCAAATAAATTATGAAATTTGTACTTGAGGTACTTCTAAATGTCTCCTAGAATCCCTAAAATTTTCATATTCTAGAAAATCGGATATAGGAATATATAGAAAAAATACAAAGTTGACCTGTTTAAATATATATTTTAGGACTATTCACAAACCCTAACTTCCATAGGTTATAACTCCGAAAGTATAGCGACCTAAATTATAAAAATTGAATAATATATTACTCAATATTCATCCTTATTATGACCCAATTTTCACTATTTGAAACCTCACATAAAAAATATATATTGCAACAAATTTAAATTTACCTATTTGAAATTGATTTCAGGAAATAGGAACTTATAATTACTTAGAGGATATATCAAAAATTATAGTGAACCAATATTCGAAATTAGAGCCATATTTTCACTGATATTTCACCTCACTATGGCCTAAATTTCATGATTTGAAGCTCCACAGAAATTTTTTATAGTGATTATGTTAAAATATTTTTTTTGAGACTGATTGCAAAGGCCTTTAGAACCCTTAACTTCCTTGGAGAATATCCTTGCAAATATACTGAACCAAGATATGAAATTTGAACTACATATTGCTTAATATTTTTACCAAATATTCAAAAAGTTTCACCATTTGAAACCTCCCAAAAAAAGTATAGCAAAAATTCCATGATGACCTGTTTTAAGTAGAAAAACCCTAAGCTCATGAGCTCTAATACCAAATTTTATGATCCTTTCATATAAAAAATAATAAGAAACCAATAATTTTTTGGCATCGTTTTGTTAGCATTGATGTCAAAAAGGTCATGATCATAGTGCTACTTATCATGTGCATATGTGTTTGGATTTGTGATCCTAGTGGTCGGCATTGATGTTAACAATATGATGTCACTCATGTTGGTTTGTGTTGGCATTGATGTTGGATGGAGAATTTAATGGAACATTAGTATCTTGATGGTAGAATGATGGTCATGGAGGAGTCGACATGTGTTGGAATATGCATTTATAGACATGTTATGATGGTTTGCTAATGCTGCTATAGGTAGAGGAGGTTGTTGCAGGTTGATGACCATATCTACTTATGATGATGGCTCATGGCATACTAGTTGAGTTCTCAACTAGGTCTTCATCTATGTATTCAAGAATATCCTTCAAGGATATGAATTGTTGCAATTTGATGGCTTCATGATTATGATGCTGATATTGCAGAGATGCTACAGAGATTTGCAGGTATGTTCATATGTGTTCAGAGGTGTGATGGAGAGTGGAGGACTTGTTGTCACACTTTCCAACCTTGTTTTTTACCCCTTTTAGGTAAAATTGGTAGTGAAACTTGGGAGGCATGATTTATCTACTTTCATGTGTGTTATATGCCATTCGAGAGGTTTTTAGGCTAGTACATATGTTGCAGAAGAATATGAAATAGTTGGCAGAGGTCCTGAGTTGAAGGACTGATGGTTTTCCTCAGTTTTATCTATAGTCGCATGCATACAAGCCAATGTGAGTGGATGGAAGGCTCTGGATGCTGGGATCCAAGATTGTGGGAGAGGTTATATCTCCAGTCAAATGGAGACTATGTTAAGGGTGTGTTTGATCCATTTCACGAGATTTTCTTCGCATTCCTTGTGCTGTTCGAAAGGAAATTAACTTCGAAATTACCGAAGGCTTCCAAAATTAGTGAAAAATGTCGCAAATGGTTTGCAAAGGTCCTCTCATGATGTGAATTAATTTAATGCACTAGTAGTGACCTTAGTGGATTGATTTTGTCCTATTTGTGAACCTTTGATCTTAGCCCCAAGCTCAATTTCACCCTACATGTTTTATATTCTTGTGTTATGAGCTTTGTGGTTGTTGATGGAGTTAGATATTGATTGTATGTGTGAAGAGAATGATGAATAGTGAGATTATGATTCGAACTTTGAGTAGAGCCTAGATGGTTTATTCCATGAGTGTTTATGACTTAATAATGTCCAGATTTGAAGCATGTTGAAGAATAGATGAGATTTGATGCTGCTAGAGTATAGATCATTTTCATATTTGTGTTTGTTGATGGAGTATATGTTAGTGATCCTCTAAAAATTGTATTGTAGGAGATGTTGATGCATTTAGCACATATCCATGTGTCTTATGATGCTAATTTTAGTATGCAACATCATATTGTTGTGAGCATCTGAATGTATTATTATTTTATGTGGCCACAATTTTACTTGTTTATCTTCAATTTGATGATGATATATTGTTGCTGAGAGAATGTATGCAGAGTTGATTTCTTGTTGATCATAGTTTCTTGGGATGACTATTGAAAATACATGAAAGGAGGTCCACATAGTGGTAGAGGAGTAGTGACTTCATGAGATAGGAGACATGAAAATGAAGCTTCAACAAATGAACATGCTTCTCATCCAAAGGTGGTTGGATAGTTCGACAGAAAATAGGCCAGGCTCATTGGTCATGATGGTGACCAAAAAATAAAAGTATATAGATTCTATCGATAGTTTAGGGGAAACTGGACGAAAATAGTTGATCATGGTGGCCTTCAGCAGATGGTAGTCTGTAGATCTATAGGGAAAAAAGTATTATGAGCTGATAAGTAGTATGGAGTTTCCTAGCTTATGGGAGTTGGAATTATATATATGAGGTCGAGTCTCCATGTGGATGGGAGTCAACAAGCTATGTAAAATACCAATTTCTTGAATAATATAAATTCAGAGCAGAGAAGCAACAACAAGGGTGGTTTTTCTCCCAGAAAGGTTTCCACCAAAAATCTTGTGTCTCATGTGTAGTTGATGTGATGTTCATGTTGTTTTGTAGTTCTCTATGGTTTTCAGTTATGTTTATGTGATGCACATGCTATGATGGTTAATGAATTGTCGCTAACATGTGTGTGATTCAATAATTGAAGAAAGAATTGGTAAAAATATTATATAGATCACACTACCTATTCACCCCCTTCTCAGTAGTGCTCAAAGGTTTCCAACAACTGGTATCAAAGTGAGGCTCTTGGTTGCAGCTTCATTATCGGAGAGTAGATCTCGGGTTTGTTTACTGAAATTGATTTTATTTTTATTTATCTATTTATTTTTAGAATGGGAAAGAACAAGAAGAAGAACAAGAATAAGAGGCTATAGAAACAATAATATCATCCACAATAATATCATTCTTCCAGTGCAAATGATTCAATAGATGATGAGAAGAGATCATAAATTATTGATCCTATAGGTATAAACATTGATGTTTTCTTGTTGAGTTATAATTTTGATGATTTATATTTAGATCATGCTAATGCACATAATGAAGATGAGAATTTTAATAAGAGTCTTATATCTTAGATTTCAAGACTAACAATTGCATGCAAAGATCTATAAAATATATTGTAGATCTATGATGATAAGGAGGCAAAGCTCAAGGAGGATATTTTGATCTTAAAATTTAAGTTGGTTGAAGTAGAAGTTGAGGAAGGCACGAGGAAACAATTTCAAGAGAAGGAAGATGAAAGTGCGAAATTATAAGCTGATGTGGTTTCCTTGAGAAATACGTGAAATATGGAGAATATAATTGTAACATTGGATAATTTGCTTGAGATCAAAATATTACCATTAGATAAAGCTAGTCTTGGATTTCAAAAGGGTAAGTCTATTTTTCATGTAGGTAAGTGTTAGCCACCTATAAAAATTTGTCATACCAAATGGTGGCTAAATATTTCCAGCCTTCAAGAAACAATTCATGTCCAAATTGTGAGTTCTTGAAATCTTATGATGTTCTTTACCCTTTGAGTTAATCTTCACTGTTGTTTCACTGTTAGTCCTAAAGTACCTGCTGTTTACTAAGGGAAAAAACTATTCAAAGAGGCTCCATTTTCCATATTTTCACTCCTCCTTTCACTCGTAAGCAATTCCATTTTCACCCATTTTTCCCTTTCATAAAATCCCTCAAAACACCTTCATTTAAACTCCTAAAAATCACCAAAACCCATTTTAAACCTTATATATCCTGTTTATTTGGTCTAAATCCCTCCATTTTCATCTACCGAAACCCTCATCTAGCTTCAAAAACCTTTGATTTTGGCCTAAAAATCATTCTTCTCCACTATATAGGTCTTAGGACCCTGAGGGCTTATTTATTTTAACCCCTTCCTCCATGCATCCTAAAGCCCCGCAATCGGGTGCTTAAAGACCTAAAAAAACTTTCTGAAACCTTATTTCCCTTCTATTTTTCATTCCCGACATATAAATTTGAAAACTAATCTAGACCGTTGATCTACACAGATCAATGGCCATTGGGCCATCTGTCCCTCCGTTGTTCACTTACCATGCTTTCCTCCATTCAAATGAACCCGCCCCTCTTTAAATCTTGACTGTTCGTTGTAGAGATCCAACGATCGAGACTTAACCTGATCTCACCATTGATCTGCTACGCGACAAAACTACACGTCACCATGGACCCCACTTAAAATTTATTACCTCGCATCTTTCCACCCATCTCGTTCTATCCGCACCATTAGATCCGGAGTCTCCAATCCGACGGCTCAAACACAATTTCGTGTAATTCCCCCCCCCCTTCGCAGTGCACTACTTCAGTGCGAAATAGGTGGTTTTCATTTTCCACATGTCAAGAAATGTATCGTATCATGTTTTTTCTGGAAATACTGCCTCCCCCCCCAAACACCGCGTGAAAACCATTAATGGTTTTCTGAAACCACTTATCTTCAAATTCGCGCCAAATTCAAAATTTTACCTGGTTAGCTGTTCTGCCAGGTTTCAACCCTTCGGCCACTGCATTTCATCCATCCTCAAGCACCTTCGCTGCCTCTTTTAAACCTCTCTAAAACAGTCTACCACATCCGCAGGGTTTCTTAACAGTTTTTCGTGTTTTTTGCAGGATTTTAATGGTGGTTGTTCCGAGAAATCCCATAGTCACATTTTGGTGACATATTCGACCCAGAATGAAAATTCTGTGGTTTTTATCAAAGAAGAAAGGGAAGTGCAGGTTTGAGATCCAAGTTTAAATCAATTGGATCATGATCCAGGGTTTAACAGGAACCCTCCAATAGCAGAAAGCCACCTGCTAAAACAAAGTAGCAAAGTGTATCGGCAGTGAAGAAATTAACGATAAATGGATTAATGCCAAATCTTGAAGATTAGAGTTTTAATCCACCAAATAAAGAGATAAAGACAATATCAAAGAATGAAGACCTAAAGACGAAGATCAAGTCTAATTAAGCCTAAACATAGACCAAAAGAAAATTAAAGGTGTTTTAAGGTAAAACAGAGATGTATCAGTCAATAGAAGCCTCCACTACCACATCAGAGGCTATTTATCCTCTTTAGCTACTAAAAGTGCCACCTGCAGTCTAAAAAAATCAAATGAAGGCACATTTATTGCCCTGTCAGTGATATTTCGTTTAAAGACAGCTAGAGTTATTGCCAGCCTGCCTAAAGAGTTTTGAAGTCAACAAACTCTGTCTAGTAGCTTAATACTTAATGAAAACCAATTAATACAGAGAAACATTAGAAAAATTCTCTATTGAACCCCTCAAAGACAGAGAAGCATTAACTTGTATTAATTGAACTATAGACCTTTTCTTTCATCTCACCTTCTCTTTCTTCTATAAATACTTCTGAAGAAGATGAGATGTTTGTTGGTTGTTGGATTTCTGATGTAATATTTGTTGTATCGAATCATTATTGAATGTAAATAAGTCCTGAAGCTATGAATTTATGTTAAGTTATTGAAGAAGTTAGGTTGAGAAGAGAAGTTTTTTCTGTAATGAAACATTGGACTTGAATTATGTAACTGGATTGACAATCAATACACAAGCTAATTTTTGGGATCCTAGTCTATATCATTGGTGAAGTACCCTTTACTGTTATTGTTTTCCTTTCATGTATGCCATTTTGTTCACTTTTCTCTGATAAAGAACATCAATCATAGAGCAAGGATTTACTGTTAGAAGTACCCTACTCTCACTGATAAGCTTTATCTTTATGTTTTCCTCCAATTGTGTATTTAAGAATGACTTAAATTAAGTGTAAACATTTTCAAGGAATATTGGTTAGTCCATGTCTTGAAGTTTAAAACTTGAAAGGAAGTTCTTGAATGATATGTTTATTACATGCTGAGTAGAGTTAAACTAGAAAAGTTTATGGTTTCCCCTGTTTTCTAGTTCTTTCTCCAAAGGTTATTTGAAAGTTTCCCTAGGAGTATGTTGAAAGCTGGCCTAGATTTTAATGCATTTGACTTGATATTAAGTTGCACTTTGTTTCCTTATCTGTTTTCATCCCTTCTGAAATTAGTCTAGTGAGATTACTGGATTTTTGTCTGATAAGTTAGCTTTAATACAAGCTTGTCTAAAGAAGTCTATGGTTAGCCCTATCCTTTGGTTGGTTTCAAATAGTTTCTTAAAAAGGATTTTATTGTATGGAAAGTTGATAAATCCTTGTTGAAATTATTGACTTTTTGCACTTTATCAACACTTTTAATGTTCCACTCCATCATTTAATTTGAAGGATCTTTTGATATAGATGACTTGCCCCTTGGACCACTCTTGAAATTGTTGTACAATTAAACCCTTTTGTGACTCCATTTCCCAATGGTTTAAAGTTGCTTCATGCTAATCCTATCTGCTGAGCACTTCTCAATATACTTGCATCTTCACCTTTTGAACTCTTTCATTTTGTGATATTCCATCCAATTAAAAATCATACCTGACCAACCAAACAAACAAAAAAACCGTTGTTCTTAATAACTAGCCTAATATCATACTAAAACCTTAAAATATAAATAAATCTTTGCACCTATAGAGAGATCCCTCTCTGGATTCAGGAGGGCTAGATCCTAGAATCCCAAAGTGGTTTTTGATGTAGTCTCTGCAGCATTTAGTCTTGCCACTCGACTAAATTACAGAGGCCTAACATTTTCTGGTGACCATACTGGGGAACTTTATGAAGTAATAGATAACTTCACAACTCAGATAATCCCATTTTTAAATGAATCAAGTGTCTGCCAAGAGTGGTTTTGATTGTTTATTGTGAACAGCTTTCAAGCTCTAAAATCAAACCCTTCACCTAGTGACTCCACTGAAACATTAGTGGGCATGCTGATTTTTCTTGGTTTCCAAAGACTCCACTGGGAAACCTTTTAACATAACGCATTTAAAATCAATAAAGAAACTTTGAGAATTAAGTTTTCTTTATCAATATAATTGTTTTCCTCTTAAAGATTGTCATATTTGGCCAAAATATTCTAAATAGTGAGTCTAAAACACAACACTGTGGCTTCAAAAAGAATTCATACTAGGAGCCATCCTGACCCAAATCCTCCTGAGATAGTTGATAACCCTGAAATAATTATTAGGAAATCTCCTAAGGTTCAAGCTTCAACTATTGTCAGTTTACTCCTTAGAGCTAATTTTGTTCTTGAAAACCTTGTAGCTCTACAAGATTCACAAGTTGGCTTAAGAAACCTATTCAGAACTAGGTCACTTGATGATATAGATCAGAAAGATTTTGAGTCTCCACCTTTATCCCAAGATAGAGGTGAACATCCTGGTAGCAAAGAAACTGCTTCACCTGATTTCCATTTCCTTCATAATTTTGGCTTCTCTCATCCTAGATCGGCTCAACAATCTCTTGTTGGTCCATATACATTTGTTCTTCACACACCCACTGTTCAAACCACCCCATTCCATCAACCCCCTCCTATCTTACATCCTCCACCTGTAAACCCCCCATTTTTCCCACAACCTCCTATCATGGCAACATGGTATGCTCCCTTATTCCTTCCTTTACCTCTAGTTACTCTGCCACAGGAATATTAGTCCAAGATACCATTATATGATGCCAGTGGTGCTACTACTGCTTCACAACATGTGGACAAGATGAATGACTATTTCGATAGGAATGAGATCGATGATGAAACTGCCAAACTTAGGTTATTTGCTCAAAGCTTAGGGCAAGAAGCAAGAAAATTGTTCAAAATCTTAACCCCTAATAGTATTAATGACCTCCAAGCCTTTCATCAGTTATTTTTAAATAAATGGGAAGTTAGGAAAAACCCTCTCCAAATAATTTTAGACTACAACAATCTCAAAAGAAACACTGGGGAAAGTGTCCAAAATTATTTCACTAGGTTCAATAGTTTTATAATGCACTTCCCCCAGACTTGAAACCTCCAGAAGGCTCATATTTAAACAAATTTCTTGAACTATTTGATCCTAAAATTGCCTATCAGCTGAGAGAGAGAGATCATTTGACTTTAGAAGATATGCAAAAAGGAGCCTTAGCTGTGGAAGTAAATCTGATTGAGAAAAGAGATAGGATGAGGAATGAGAAGAAAGTATCATTCAGGGAAGAAAGTGAACCTTCCACATCTAGCTCAAAAATGGAAAGGATGATGGAAGAAATGATGAAGAAGATGAGCATACTTGAGAGAGCACAATTTAGAGAAAACCAATCAGCTCCCCAAAATAGATATCAATCTCAAAATAAAAATCAAAACTTTAGAAGAAATCAACCTCAAAACAGACAAAGAGAGGATGATCAACAAATCAGACCTCCTTTCCAAGAAAACTATGCAAGTGAGGTTGAAGAAACAATTGAAAAAATAGAGGAAGATGACATAAACATGTTGGGAGTAGGTAGTGACCACTTTGATGTTCCTATTAATAGAAGACAAGGTCTATACACACCCTATGATGATAAAAGAACAGAGGATGAACATTATTATCAAAAGCTGGAAAATGCCATCATAGAAACTTCAAAAGAATATGACCTTAGGAGTAAAAAGAATCAGGAAACTCCCAAAACCAAAACCTCTAACAATTATACGAAAAACATCCCTGTAAGGAAACCCAAAAACATTAAACAAAAAGACAAAACAGTGGTTGTAAATTCTGATCAAAACAAAGAGAAATGCACTCAAATTAATGAAAAATAGAGTGCAGATCTTAGCAGCGTTAGCACTTCAGCTAGTGCTCCTATTAAAATAATTTTGACCAATGTAAATAGATGAAATCAGCAGGCTAATTTTGTTGATAGAGTGGTTATTATCAAAGCTGAAACAAACATTGTAAAAAATCAGCTGCCTTTTAGTTTGGAACAGGAAATTTCCAAGATTAAAATCTCTATTCCCCTCACTGAATTAGTCACCCAAGACGTATATAGATCACAAATTTTGAAAGCCTTCAACATAGCAGAAAATAATGACACTGTTAAACTCAATGATGACCAACCAGAGCTCTTATTTGGTCCTAAGATTGAGGGAAGATACCAAGAAGGGCCAGTTCCTCCATTTTATGTTAGTTTGAGAATTCATGAAAAAATTAAACACAATGCTATGCATGATTCATGGGACTCTCATAACTTAATGCCAAAAGCAGTAATGGAGAGTCTAGGCCTTGAAATTACCAGACCATATAAAGATCTATATTCCTTTGACTCCAACAGAGTGAAATGTTTAGGCTTGATCAAAGGCCTTTGTGTAAACTTAGCTCAAATTCCAACCAAGTGTTTAGTGATGGATATTGTAGTGGCTAATGTACCCCCCAAATATGGTATGATGTTATCAAGATCATGGGGAGCTAAGTTACAAGGAAAAATGCAGATGGATATGACATATGCTATCATCCCTGTTTTCAATCAGACTAGAAGACTTTATAGGGAATCTCACATGCAATACATGGTCACTAGCCAAGAGAGACCGAAAAACTCCCCTCTTTATTCTGTGCATACAGGCCTTGACTCAATTATTATCTTCAATCATGAAACATTTAATGAGCAAGAAACCTTGATTGACTTAGTGGCCACCCCTCACTGTAACATAGTGGCAGACAAAGAAAAGGAGGAAGACAAGACAAAAGTATCAAAACAATTTTCCAAATCAGAGAATCACAGCAAACTAATCACAGGACTAGAGCTACAAAACAGTGATCCATTGTTTGTCAACCTTGAGAGTCAAGAGAAGAGTCCTCAGCATAATGAAGAAAATGAGGAGCTAAACCAATTTCAACATAGTGTTGGCTTACAAGAACAATCTAAAATCACACAAGATAAAGAGGAAGTTAGTCAAATTAATCAATCTGAAACTAGTCCTCTTTGGAGTATGAATTTTGATGGGTCTTGCACTAAGAATAATGCCAGAGCAGGAGTATGGATACACAACACTGAAAAAAATCATGCTGAAAGGCATTCCTACAGATTAAGTTTTCAATGTTCAAATAACATAGCCGAGTACAATCCCTCCTTTTAGGCCTACACTTATTGAAAAAATTAGGGGCCAAAAGGAAACAAGTTCATGGGGATTTAGAGTTGATTATTAGGCAAGTGAATAGGGAATATAGTGCTAAACATCCCAGACTTAGAGCCTATAGAAATGATGTCATGGAATTATTAATAATATTTGATGAATTCCAACTTATCTTTGTTCCAAGAAACCAAAATTTCCTTGCCAATGGATTAGCCTTTGCTGCTAGAACTTGTTTTACACCTTATGAAACCAAACAATGCACTACCCAAATCAAATTTAGACCAGCTGCCCCAGACAATGAAAAATACTGGCAAGTGTTTGAAGGAGATAAACAAATAGAAGACTTCCTACAGTCTAGAAATGAATTTGAGCCATCAAGTTCAGATTCAGATTATGAAAATGGTTGTCCTATTGAAGAAAATCTACTTGATAAAGAAGTAAAGTCTCCAGAGATTACTGATATAAATATGTTATCTAATAACCTTGAACATACAACAGAAATTAGTAAATATTTAGGAAAAGAAGACTTAGAAATGTTGCAATCTAATACTCAAAGCCTGCCAAAAGGGCTGGTCCCATTAGAATAATTGTTTGATTTCAATGATGTTGCCAAAAAACCAAACCTAGAACTTGTTGAAACTGAAGTAGAAGAATGTAACATAGGCAGTGAACAAAAACAAAAAATGATCAAACTGTCTAAAACATTGCCAACTCACATTAAACTGAAATTTATTGAGCTGTTTAGATATTTTTTTGATGTATTTGGATGGAGTTATGAGGATCTAAAATCATATGACACAAAGATAATTCACCATAAGATACCCCTTAAAGAAAAAAAGAAACCTTTTAAACAAAAATTGCACAGAATCAACCCTGTTCAATTACCTTTGGTTGAGAAAGAAATCAAGAAAATGTATGAAGCTAGAATTATTGTCCCTATTAGATACTCAGAATGGGTGTCTAATCTTGTGTCAGTAAGGAAGAAAACATGAGAAATAAGGCTTTGTATTGATTTTAGAAACTTAAACAGAGCCTCATTAAAGGAAAACTATCCCTTACCTAAGATGGATCATATTTTACAAAAGGTAGTTGGTTCTAGAAGAATTTCTTTGCTAGATGGCTTCTTAGGTTATAATCAAATTCTAGTACATCCTGATGATCAAAGTAAAACAACCTTTACTACAACTTGGGGTACTTTCATGTATGTTAAAATGCCCTTTGGTTTAATGAATGCTGGTGCTACATTTCAGAGAGCCATGGATATTGCATTCTCAGAAGAATTAGGCTTCTTCATCATTATTTACCTTGATGACATCACCGTTTTTTCCAAAACAGATGAAGAACACCTAGAACACTTGACAAAAGTCTTTGAGAAATGCAGAAAATATGGGTTATCTTTAAATCCAAATAAAACAATGTTTGGTCTCCAAGAAGGAAAACTACTTGGACATATCATATCATAAGAAGGGATAAAGATAGACCCAAAGAGAATTGATGGTATATTACAAATCAACCATCCCAAAAACATCAAGGAACTTCAATATTTCATTGGGAAGATTAATTTCTTGAGAAGGTTCATACCCAATCTAGCTGAACTCCTTAGGAACATGACCAATATGCTTAAAAGAGAAGAAGGAGTTAAGTGGACCTTAGAAGCAAAGAAATCATTTGAACTGGTAAAACAAGCATTAACTAAAACACCAGTTCTCATTAGTTCTGATTTTACAAAGGATTTCTTCTTTTTTTTTATTTGCATCAGCACACACAGTGGCTGCTGTCCTATTACAGAAAAACTTGAAGGGAAAAGAGCAGCCAATTGCATTCTTTAGTAAGGCAATGAGAGATTCACCTCTAAAGTACAATATAGTGGAAAAACAAGCCTTTGCCCTAGTCAAAGCCTTAAAAGACTTCAGAGTTTACATTTTACATTCTCACATAATTGCATTTGTGCCAAATTTAGTTGTAAAAGACATTTTCACCCAGGATCCAGATGGAAAAAGAGGAAAGTGGATTGCTGTGATACTTGAATATGATTTAGAAATCAAGCCCACTAAGCTCATAAAAGGCCAAGGACTAGCAAGATTAATGGCTGAGTCTAATTTTGAAGCTCTTGATATAAACATGTTAGATGCATTAGATGAATAGGAGGAGTTGTCAACTCCCATTATTGAAGATCATTTTCTGTTTTCATCTTGGTATGCTGATATTTTATATGTTTTTCTCAATTTAAATAAACCTCCTGGTTTGTCTAAAACGAAGGAAATATTTTTAAATTTGAAAGCTGTTAATTACTGCATTTTGGAAAAATGTCTATATTGGAAAAATGCTAGTGGATTATTGCTTAAATTTTTGCCTTTGAATGATACAGATAAGATCAAGCATGAGTTTCATGAAGGAGAATGTGGAGGCCACCTCTATTGGAATACAACTTCCAATAAAATCCGTAGAGTTGGTTACTATTGGCCCACCCTCTTTCAAGATGTCCATAAGATGATTATTGCGTGTCACAAATGCCAACTCTTTGAAGGCAAAAGAAAATTGCTTCCTTTACCTCTGCATCCAATCACTGTTGAAGCTCCTTTTCAGCAGTGGGGTCTAGACTTCATTGGGGAAATCCACCCAGCCTCATCTGCCCAACATAGATGGATCCTCACTACAACAGACTATTTCACCAAATGGATAAAAGCCATCCCTTCTAGGCAAGCCACTGAATTTTTCATCATAAAATTCCTTGAAAATCATATCCTATTTAGATTTGGTTGTCCTAGAAAGATTATTACTGACAATTCTGCTACATTCGGATCCAAAAATATGGTTGAATTCTGTCATAAATATCAGATTACATTGGGCCATTCTACTGCTTACTACCCTCAAGGTAATGGGTTGGAAGAATCCTCAAACAAGATTTTGGTGAATATAATCAAAAAGTTGTTGGAAGAAAATAAGAAATCATGGCGCACAAAGTTAGTACATGCACTATGGGCTGATAGATTGACACTTAAGAAATCAATTGGAATTTCACTCTACCAGCTAGTTTATGGAGCAGATGCAATTTTTCCAACCAGTGTAGGAGTGCCAGTCATGAAGCTGATCCAAGAAGTGTAGTCTGAAGAAAATGATATGACAAGAAGAATACGTCAGACTATACATCTCCAACAAACCAGGGAAGAAGTCTACAATAGAGCACTACACAAGAAAGAAAACATCAAGAAGTTGTTTGATAAAAGAACCAAAGCCAGTCATTTCAACATTGGTGAAAAAGTTTTGAAGTGGTATTCCAGGAGATAAGATAAGGGAAAACATGGAAAATTTGATAACTTATGGCTAGGCCTTTATCTCATTCATTCTATTGCTGGTAACAATGCTTATTTCTTGAAGGAAGTGAATGGAACTGAACTTCTTGGAGGCCGTGTCAATGGCAGGATGCTCAAACATTACTTCTGTCAAGAGTCATGAGTTTCAAATTTTTTTACTTTCCATTGTAAATTATCATTGTCTGAACATTGCATTCAAAGTTAGAAAAATAAAAATACAAAAACAATAGAAAAGAGAAAAGAGGGAAAATGAAAACAAGAAAGGTACAGCCCCATACCAAAAAAGAGAGACAAAATCTGAAAGTGTGCAAGCTCAAATGCCACTCCTAAAAACACACTTCTAGTTAGTCATATAGCCTAATCATGACTAATTAGCTTTTCAATTCACTACTACTAGGTCAGTGAATTAGATCAGCCAAACAGTACAATATTGGCTCATCAGTAAGGTAGATTAGGATAGAAAAAATAAGGTTCAAACATGCTCAAATCTTGAACCTTTGAGATTGATGAAGAACTGGTTCCAAAAATCTCAAAACTTGAACCAGATGAGAAAGAAAAACAGCTCAAACAAACCCAAAATCAGAGCTGAAGAAATAATGAAGGATATTTCAATTTTCAAACCTTAAGCCTTCACAATTTTGTTTTACTTTTCTGCAATTTTAGTCTATGTGTAGCTTGTTTTAATGTTGTAGATCTACAGCAAGTCAGACTACTTAATCCTAGCTTGGTTGCTTTTAAATTTCTGTCTTAGAATTTAGAGAATAAAGGTCTGTCAGACAGTCTAATCCTGACAGATAGTAATTAGGTAGAAAATTTATGAACTCAACTATTTAAACTGATTTCATGGAGAAATAAGAGTAGAAATAGATTAATTTCCTATTTTCAATAGAATAAAATGTTTATGAAAAGAGTTTGCTAGTCCAAATGCACTCTGAAAGAAGAAAAAATGTTAGAATCATAGAAGTCGGCAGGTGGAGATGTTGTTTTGAAAAGAAATTTGATGCCCAATGGATGAAGGCACTGGTTTACTAAAAATCCAGAGATCAATAGCTGGAGTTCTTGACACCTTCAAGAAGATGCCATCCCCAAGTGGAGCCACTATTAGCCACCTATAAAAATTTGTCATACCAAATGGTGGCTAAATATTTTTAGCCTTAAAGAAACATTTCATGTCCAAATTGTGAGTTCTTGAAATATTATGATGTTCTTTACCCTTTGAGTTAATCTTCACTATTGTTTCACTATTAGTCCTAAAGTACCTACTATTTACTAAGGGAAAAAACTGTTCAAAGAGGTTCCATTTTCCATCATTTCACTCCTCCTTTCACTCATAAACAATTCCATTTTCACCCATTTTCCTCTTTCATAAAATCCCTCAAAACACCTTCATTTTAACTCCTAAAAAGCACGAAAACCCATTTTAAACCTTATATCTCTCATTTATTTGGTCTAAATCCCTCCATTTTCATCTACCGAAACTCTCATCTAGCTTCAAAAACCTTTGATTTTGGCCTAAAACTCATTCTTCTCCACTATATCGGTCTTAGGCCCCCGAGGGCTTATTTATTTTAACCCCTTCCTCCATGCATCCTAAAGCCCCACAATTGGGTGCTTAAAGACCTAAAAACCCTTTTCGAAACCTTATTTCCCTTCTATTTTTCATTCTCGACATATAAATTTGAAAACTAATCTGGACTGTTGATCTACATAAATCAACGGCCATCAGGCCATCCGTCCCTCCGATGTTCACTTACCATGCTTTCCTCCATTCAAATGAACCTGCCCCTCTTTAAATCTTGACCGTTCGTTGTAGAGATCTAATGATCGGGACTTAAACTGATCTCACCATTGATCCGCTACACGAAAAAAACAACACATCATCATGGACCCCGCTTAAAACATATTACCTCGCAGCTTTCCGCCCATCGCGTTCTATCCACACCGTTAGATCTAGAGTCTCCAATCCGATGGCTCAAACACGATTTCACGTATTTTTTTGCCCCCCGTCGCAGTGCGCTACTTCTGCACGAAATAGGTGGTTTTCATTTTCCACGTGTCAAGCAATGTATCATATCGCATTTTTTTTTTTTTTTTTTAAAATATCGCCTTCCTCCCCCCCCCCCCAAAAAAAAAAAAAAAACACTGAGCGAAAACCATTAATGGTTTTCTGAAACCACTTATCTTCAAATTCACACCAAATTCAAAATTTTACCTGGTTAGTTGTTCTGTCAGGTTTTGACCCTTCTACCGCTGCATTTCATCCATCATCAAGTATCTCCGCTGCCTCCTTTAAACCTCTGTAACGTAGTCTACCACATCTGCAGGGTTTCTTAACAATTTTTCATGTTTTTTGTAGGGTTTTAATGGTGGATATTCTGAGAAATCCCATAGTCACATTTTGGTGACATATTTGACCCAGAATGACGATTCTGTGGTTTTTATCAAAGAAGAAAGGGAACTGCAGGCTTGAGATCTGAGTTTAAATCAATTGGATCACGATCTAGGGTTTAACAGGAACCCTCCAATAGCAGAAAGCCACCTGCAAAAACAAAGTAGCAAAATGCATCAGCAGTGAAGAAATTAACGATAAAGGGATTAAAGCTAAATCTTGAAGATTAGAGTTTTAATCCACCAAATAAAGAGATAAAGAGAATATCAAAGAATGAAGACCCGAAGATGAAGATCAAGGTTAATTAAGCCTAAACATAGACCAAAAGCAAATTAAAGGTGTTTTAAGATAAAACAGAGATATATCAGTCAACAGAAGCCTCCACTGCCACATCAGAGGCTATTTATCCTCTTTAGCTACCAAAAGTGCCACCTGCAATCTCAATAAATCAAATGAAGGAACAGTTATTGCCTAGTCAGTGATATTTCGTTTAAAGACAACTAGAGTTATTGCCACCCTGCCTAAGGAGTTTTAAAGTCAAAAAACTCTGCCAAGTAGCTTAATACATAATGAAAACCAATTAATACAAAGAAATATCAGAAAACTTCTCTATTGAACCCCTCAAAGACAGAGAAACATTAACTTGTATTAATTGAACTAGAGACCTTTTCTTTCATCCCACCTCCTCTTTCTTCTATAAATACTTCTGAAGAAGATGAGATGTTGCTTGGTTGTTGGATTTCTAATGTAATAGTTGTTGTATTGAATCATTTTTGAATGTAAATAAGTCCTAAAGCTCTGAAGCTCTGTTAAGTTATTGAAGAAGTTAGGCTGAGAAGAGAAGTTGTTGCTGTAATGAAACATTGGACTTGAATTATGTAACTGGATTGACAATCAATACACAAGCTGATTTTTGGGATCCTGGTCTATATCATTGGTGAAGTACCCCTTACTGTTATTGTTTTTCTTTCATGTATGCCATTTTTTTCACTTTTCTTTGATAAAGAACATCAAGCATAGAGCAAGGATTTACTGTTAGAAGTACCCTACTCTCACTGATAAGCTTTATCTTTATGTTTTCCTCCAATTGTGTATTTAAGAATGACTTAAATTAAGAGTAAACATTTTCAAGGAATATTGGTTAGTCCATGTCTTGAAGTTTAAAACTTGAAAGGAAGTTCTTGAATGATATTTTTATTACATGCTGAGTAGAGTTAAACTAGAAAATTTTATGGTTTGCCCTATTTTCTAGTTCTTTCTGTTAGCCACCTGTAAAATTTGATTATACCAAAGGTGGCTAAATATGTTTTGAGCCTTCAAGGAACAATTTTTCCCTATTAAAAACTGTTGGCTCTTGAAGACTTTTAAAGGCCTCATACCTCTGTCCAGTTTCCCACACTGCTATTTTACATCCTAAAAACCTCTGAAATCCTACAAAAATCCAAAGTCAAATACTGTTGCAAACATCCTTTTCCCCTTCCTTATTCCAAAACTAACCTCCTCTTCTATCCCTCCATTTCCCATGAAAATCCCTCATTTCCATGATTCTGCTATTTCCCGTCATCAAAATCCATTTTATAAGGTCTAAGACCCCTCTTAGCCTTATCGGAACCTTCATTTCCTTTGAAAAGACATTAAAAAACCATAGAAAATATATATTTTCTATGTTCTGGGCTTAAGCCCCCTCGGGCTAAGCCACTAACCCTTTTCCGTCCATGCGCCCGAGCGCCAGAACCAACTGCTAAGTCTCGCGGGCGCTTATCCTTTCCAATAATATTTCTCCGCCCAAAACATTAAAAACCTTGGTAAATTTGTGTTTTTGGGTTTAAAATTTAGTTCCAAATTTTTCCGCCCGTGAAAATTATGGAGCAATCTCCACTGTCGATCTGCTCCGCAGATCGGACGGTGCGGAGCACGCCATTCTTGTGGACCCCCCATCCGTGCGTTGTTTTCCAAACCCGCGTGGTATCTTTCGCACCGCCTTCGGGCCAAAAGCTGTTTTCTTCCATTGGCCAATGATTCCATACGCTGTGTGACGGGTGTCCCTTGTACGATTTGAAAACAGCCGTGCAACTGTCATCCATCGCGCGTTATAGTTCGTACCAGGATGCCCAGCGAAATTGATTTCCGTCGTCCGATCTGGGCCCACTCATCCAACCGCTATCGCTCTTCGAAAGTGTCTGATGGTTAACAAAAATTCCCACGCGATAAACATGCCCTCGTACAGCAGCAAATAAATCCCCACCGTCGATCTTATTTGTAGATCGACAGCCCATATTGCGTCGCCCGATTCCGTTTCCCAGTCAACGATTCCCCGCCGCTGACTTTCCATTGCCCGCTCCCGACCGTCGATCATGCGCGATCAATGGCTCAGATTTGATCCTTTCCACCTATTATATAATCTCCCCCGATCAATCCTAACCGTTGGATGATGCCACCCGACGGCCACGCTCCTCCACACACCTTCCGATGTAGTTAAGCCTATAAAAGTAGGATTTCTTAACCAGTTTTCGCATTTTACAGGGTTTGAATCATTTGTTCGTGGTTTCCAAAGAAGATTTAGGAAAGGAGGGTGACGACCTTTCCGTCCTCGATTCATCCAAGGAAATCACCCACAGGGTTGGAATGCACATTTCATCCATGTTTTCTCAGGCATTGATGCCTTATAAACCCTGCGTAGACTGACACGACAGCAAGAAAAACATGAAACGGGCACATTCAAGGATTATCAGTGTCAAAGACCAGGAAAATTATCAGAGCAGAGAATTAATGGACAGATTCGCGGGGATTACGGCTAAGACAGTTATCAAGAGCCTGATCCCCAATCTAAAACACAGTTTAAAGAAAAACCTAAAGTGTTTTATCAGGAAAACCCTCCACCGCCACAAATGGAGGTGAATTGATTCCTCCCAGCAACCAAAGTGCCACCTGTGCCTCAAAGTATTCAATCAGGAACATAACTTATTGATCGGGATCAGATATTTTACCTCGACGCAACCGAAGAGTTACTTCTGCCAGGGATTTAATGAAAGAATGTCTGCAGAGTAACCCTAGCATCACATAGAGCCTCAAAGGTCAACAAAAGCTCCCACCGAGCTTAATTCATAAGTGTAAACCAATTAATATAGTGAAACACATGTACAGTTTCTTCATTGAGCCTCCCAAGGGCCAAGAAAACATCAACTCTGTATTAATTGTAGTTGAGATCTTTAATCAGATCTCACCTCCTCATCCTTCTATAAATACTTTAGTAGAAGATGAGTGAGGGGTTGGTTGCTAATGTAATTACTGAAGCATTGTAATGTAATTGAGCTGAAGATTTCTAATTGTAAATAGTGATTCACTGGCTCTTGGAGCTCTGCTGGTGATAGATAAGTTAGGTTGTGAAGAAAGATGAATTAACACACTGGACTTGAATATTGTAACTGGTTTGGAGCATCAATACAAGCTGATTTATGGGATCCTAGTCTACGTTGACGGTGATGTCATTCTTATTGTAACTTGTGATTTTGTTTTTGTTTTCATTATGTTTCATATTCTTCTGTAAAGAACAGTTTAAACAGTGTTAGGACCTACGGCATACCAGTAACCTTCTCTGGCTGAAAAATCTTTATTTAAATGTTTTCTTCCAACTGTGTTATTTGGAAATGATTTAATTCAGTTTAAGCATAGGAATGTTGGCGTTCCCTCATATTATTGTCTTAGCTGAATATTATTTTTGAATGTTACTTTCAGTATATGTTGTGTGAAGATGAACTGAGGAAGATATGGTGAGCCTTGGTCCCAGTCTTGTTTGCATAACTGTTTGATTGTTTCCCTTAGAATGTGTTAAAAGTTGGATAGTTTCAAAGTACTTACCAGATCTTAGGCCATTCTGTGTTATCTCTGTGATTGTCTTGGAAGTAGCTAAGTAAAGAAGAGCTGGGAGAGGATTTGTGGTGAGCCCGGCCCGCTAGCTTCTACTCCAAAGGTTGCCTTCAAGTTTCCATTAGTTTTTGTATGTTTTCTATTGAAAGTGTATCAAAGGCTGGCTAGTTTCAAAGTACTTACCAGATCCTAGTTTCCTTTCATGTTTTTCTTAAGTGCCTGGTCAAAGGCTGGCTAGTTTCAAAGTACTTACCAGATCCTGGGCTGCTCCTTGTTCTACAACTGTTTATTTCCCCTTCTTAATGTATCATCTCATTCCATAAATCAAACTTTAAAGAGACCCTTAGACATAGATGACTTGCCCCATGGACCACTCTTGACTCTTGCTATTCCAATTAAATCCTCTCATGACTCCATAGCCCAATGGACTGAAAACCTGCCATCATCTTTCTTCTTGATCAAAACTTACTCTTCTTGCTTGCAACTTCTCACTTTTGAACCTCTTTACCTTTGGGACTTTTCTCCTCTAACAACAATCATATTCAACCATCCAAAAAACAAACAAAACCCTTGGTCTTCATAAATAGCCTAATATTATTAGCCCAAACTTAAAAGACATATCCATCTTTGCACTTATTGGAGAGATCCCTCTCCGGATTCAGGAGGGCTAGATCCTAGAATCCCAAAGTTGGTTGAAACGATGTTGTTTCTGTAAATGGACTCTGCCAATCTTGCTAATAAATTACAGATTCCTAACATTTCTGGCGACTCCACTGGGGCTTCAGAACCCAGAATCATTTTCATTCTTATAAAACTTTGAGAGTAAAAAGCAGCTTTTTCAAGCACTACCAAGAAATGGTAATCATGATGAAACTTTTTTGAATTAGTGGCAATCTAGGTCGACCCTAGGATTCTCATAAGACTTTATCTAACCTTGAAAAATCAGCTAGCTTAGCCATAAGAGTAGACTGTCTTTGTCTCAAAACCGTAGCTAAGTTTTGAAGCAAAGTTAGGACATTCTTAGAAACCACACAAATAAAAAGAACTCAGAAAAAACCAAAAACATTTCAGATTGGTAGTAAAACACTTGCTCTTACATTTCACTTACCTTTTGTTGTGTTCTACCTCATACTCTTAGATAGAGTTTGGAAAGGGCCAGGTAGCCTCCGGATCTCATCCTCTTTTAAGAGGTGACATATCTGGTAAATGCCCTCCCAGTCAATCTATGGTTAGAGTTTGTTGTGTTTCCAGATATCCTTGAAAAGGGATGTTTCACAAGCACTGTGGTGGACTGTGTACCTCTTTGAAAAAACTCTAAAATTTCCACCTGGCGACTCCACAATCCTAAACAGACCTTAAGACTCCACTGGGAAGAACCCTTAGCATCATAACATCATTTAAATCTCAGTTAGAAGACTGTTGGATTAAAATTGTGAAAACAGATTAGTTAAGCCTCTTAAAGACTGTCATACTTGGTTGAAATTTTCTTGTTATTTGGGTCTAAAACACAGCATAGTGGCTCCTATAAAGATTCACACTAGAGCCCATCCTGACCCTGAACCACCTGAGATAGTTGATAACCCAGAAAGAATCCTTTGGAAGTCTCCTAAGATAGAATCTTCAACTATTTTCAGATCACCCCTAAGAGCTAATTCGGTCCCTGAAAATATTTCAGCTCTACAACAATCACAAGTTGACTTAGTTAATCCCTTTAGGACTAGGTCCCTTGATGATTTAGATCAGCTAGATTCTAAGTCCTCACTTTCATCTCCTGAAACAAGTGAACATCTTGGGAGTAGAGAAACAACACCTCTTGATTTGCATTTTCTTTATAATCTGGGTGTCTCTCATCCAAGATCAGCTCAACAATCTACTGCAGTCCCATCCACTTCTTTTCATCCTTCATCCACCGCTCAAACCACTTCACTTCAGCCCACACCTCCTCTTGTCAATCCACCCCTTCTAAACCCTCCCCCACCACATATCATGGCAGCATGGTATGCTCCCTTAGTCCTTCCTGTACCATTAGTCAATCTTCCACAGGACTATCAGTCCAAAATTCCATTGTATGATGCTAGCAACGCGATTAATGCATCACAACATGCGGATAATATGAATGATTACTTTGACAGAAATGAAATTGATGATGATTCTGTCAATATTAGACTATTTGCTCAAAGTTTGGGGGAAGAAGTAATAAAATGGTTTAAAGCCCTAGCCCCCCACAGTATCAACGATCTCCAAGGATTCCATCAAACATTCTTAAACAAATGGGAAGTAAGGAAAAATCCTCTCCAAGTCCTTGCTGATTACAACAATCTCCATAGAAACCCCGGGGAAAGTGTACAAGCCTATTGTACTAGATTTAACAGTGTGTATAATGCACTTTTCCCAGAATTAAAACCTCCACAAGGCTCAGCCTTAAACAAGTTTCCTGAAGGGTTTGACGCTGACATGAACTATTCACTCAGAGAGAGAGATTTTGCAACCTTGAAGACATGCAAAGAGGTGCTCTTTCTGTGGAATTCAACCTAATGGAGAAGAGGGCAAGGATGAAAGCTGAAAAGAGAGTATCTTTTAGAGAGGAATCCACACCTACTAGCTCAAACTCAAAGATGGAAAAAATGATGGAAGAAATGATGAAGAAAATGAGCATTCTGGAGAGAGCACAAGCAAGTCAAAACCAAATTGCTCCTCAAAACAGAAACCAAAACTAGAATCAGAATGTAAGAAGAAACCAGCCTCCAAACAGACCCAGGGAAGATGATCAACAGATCACTCCTCCCTTTCATCAAAACTATGTGAGTGAAGTTGAGGAAACAGATGAAATAACAAAGGATAATGATATAAACATGTTGGAGGTAGATAATGATGACTTTGAGATTCATTATGATAAGAAACAAGGTCTATACACACCTTATGATGACAAAAGAGACGATGATGAAAATCATTATCAAGACATGGATAATGTCATCATAGAGACTCAAAGAGAATATGACCTTAGAAGCAAAACTGGTCACCAAACCCCTAACACCAAAACCTCTAACAAATCTTCACAAAACAGCTCTACAACCAAGCTTAAAACGGTTAAACAAAGGGACAAAACAGTAGCTGTTGATCCTGGGAAAGGTAAAGAGAAAAGCACTCAAAATCTGGAAAAACAGAGTGCAGACATTAGTAGTACTAACACTTCAGCTAGTACTCCTGTTTCAACTGTTGTGACAAGTGTAAATAGAACCAATCAGCAAGCTATTGTTGCTGATAAAACGACAGCTAATAAGGCTGAAACTAGTATTTTGAAGAACCAAATTCCTTTCAGCCTCGAACAGGAAATTTCCAAGATTAAAATCTTTGTTCCCTTAACTGAGTTAGCTGCCCAACATGTATATAAGACCCAAATTTTGAAGGCTTTAAACATAGAAGAAAACGAGGACACTCTCAATCTTAATGATGACTAACCAGAGCTTATTTTTGGTCCAAAGATTGAAGGTAAATATCAAGAAGGACCTGTCCCTCCCTTTTATGTAAGTTTAAACGTTCATGACAAAATTTTGCACAACGCTATGCATGACTCAGGGGCTTCTCATAATTTAATGCCAAAAGCTGTAATGGAGAGCCTGGGTATTGAAATCACCAGACCTTATAAAGACCTTTACTCCTTTGACTCAAGCAGAGTAAAATGCCTTGGATTGATCAAAGACCTCTGTGTTAACTTAGCCCAGATTCTAGCCAAGTATTTAGTTATGGATATTTTTGTGGCCGATGTGCCCCCAAAATATGGAATGCTTTTATCAAGATCTTGGGGGGCTAAGGTACAAGGTACTATGCAGATGGACATGATCTATGCAACTATCCCTGTTTTCAACCAAACTCGAAGACTTTACAGGGAGTCCCATATGCAATACACAGTCACAAGTCAAGACAGACCACAAAACTCTCCTCTATACTCCGTGAGTACAAGCCTTGATTATTTTATCATGTTCAGTGATGAAATCCTTAATGAAAAAATCACTTTAACATAATTAGTGACCAAAAGGAAGGAAGAGGAACATAATGCTGAAGTGTCTAAGCAGTTTGTTGTATTTGAAAACATTAGCAAACCAAACTCAGGTCTTGAACTACAAGTCATCAATCCATTAAACTTAAATCTTGATAGTCAAGAGAACAATCCTCAACCCGATGAGAAACTTGAGGATTTAAAACAAAAACAACTTAGTGCTGATATTCAAGAAACATCTGGAAGCACGGTAGTTGATGAGGACATTCACCAAATAGATAAAACTGATAAAAGTCCTCTGTGGAGCATGTATTTTGATGGGTCATGCACTAGAACTAATGCTGGTGCAGGCGTCTGGATCTGCAACAATGAAAGCAAACACACAGAATGCATTTCATGCAAATTAAACTTTCATTGTTCTAATAACATAGCAGAGTATGAATCCCTACTCTTAGGCTTACAATTGTTAAAAAAGTTAGGAGCCCAGAGAATCAATGTGTATGGGGATTCTGAGTTAATCATTAGGCAAGTCAATGGGGAATACAACGCACATCATCCCAGACTTAGGGCCTATCGTAACGACGTCATGGATCTTTTGAAAACATTCGAGGAGTCTAAACTGAGTTTTATCCCGAGAAAAAGAAATCTTATAGCCCACAATTTAGCCTTTGCAGCTAGGACATGTCTAACGCCATATGAGACCAAAGATTGTTCACCTCAGATAAAATTTAGACCAGCTGTGCCTGATAATAAAAAATATTGGCAGGTATTTGACGGAGATAAACAAATAGAATATTTCATGCAATTCAGAAATGAATTCGAACTACATAGTTCGGACTCAGACTATGAGACAGACTGCGGTGAAGAAAATTTTCTTGGTGAAGAAGAACCGTCTCCTGAACTTGCTAATATAAATCTGTTATCTGGTAAACTTGAAAATGAAATAGAAATAAATGCAGGGTCTGAAACAGAGGAATTAGAAACTCTACATTCTAAATATGAAAGTTTGCCAAGTGGTCTAACACCTTTAGAAGAGTTGTTTGATTTTAATGATGTGGCCCAAAAACCTGAACTGGAACCTGTAGAGACTGAAGTGGAAGAGTGTAATATTGGCAGTGAAGAGAAACTGAAGATGATCAAACTATCCAAAACTTTTCCAGCTCACATTAAATTCAAATACATAGAGCCGTTCAAAGAATTTTCTGATGTTTTTGCATGGAGTTACGAAGATCTGAAGTCCTATGACACTGAAATAATACAGCACAAAATCCCTCTCAAAGAAAACCAAAAACCATTCAAACAGAAACTGCACAGAATAAACCCTATACAGTTGCCTTTGGTTAAGAAGGAAATCATGAAGATGTATGATGCTGGTATTATTGTCCCTATTAGATATTCTGAATGGGTATCTAATCTGGTGTCTATTAGGAAGAAGACTGGAGAAATCAGGCTTTGTATAGATTTTAGAGATTTAAACAAAGCTTCATTGAAAGACAACTACCCTTTACCAAAAATGGATCATATTTTACAAAGGGTGGTAGGGTCTAAGAGAATTTCTTTGCTTGATGGCTATTCAGGGTATAATCAGATCTTAGTTCACCCTGCTGATCAATTAAAGACAACCTTTACTACACCATGGGGCACTTTCATGTATGTGAAAATGCCCTTTGGTCTAATGAATGCCGGAACAACCGTTCAGAGAGCCATGGACATAGCATTCTCGGAAGAATTGGGCTTCTTCATCATTATCTATCTTGATGATGTCACTATGTTTTCAAAAATAGATGAAGAGCATTTAGAACATTTAAGAAAAGTTTTCGAGAAATGCAGAAAGTTTGGGATATCTTTAAACCCTAAGAAAACTCTATTTGGTCTCCAAGAAGGTAAACTTCTTGGGCACATTATTTCTGAGGAGGGTATAAAGATAGATCCAAAGAGGATTGAGGCCATATTGCAAATCCCTCATCCTCGAAACATCAAGGAGTTGCAATCTTTCATTGGGAAGATTAAATTTTTGAGAAGGTTCATCCCCAACTTGGCTGAGCTCCTTAGGAATATCACAAACATGTTGAAGAAGGAGCAGGGGGTAAAATGGACCTTGGAAGCAAAGACATCCTTTGAGCTGGTGAAACAAGCATTAACCAAAACACCGGTTCTGATAATTCCTGATTTTTCAAAGGATTTTTATATCTTCTCATTCGCATTAGAACATACCATAGCTACTGTCCTTTTACAGAAAAATCCACAAGGATAAGCGCAGCCTATTGCATTCTTTAGTAAGGCATTGAGGGATGCCCCATTGAATTATAACATCATGGAGAAGCAAGCTTTTGCTTTGGTTAAGGCTTTAAAAGACTTCAGGGTATACATCCTTCACTTGCACGTCATTGCCTTTGTCCCAAATTCAGTTGTTAAAGACATCCTAACACAGGACCTAGATGGTAAGAGAGGTAAGTGGATTGTTGTCATTCTTGAATATGATTTAGAGATAAAAGCCACTAAGCTCATCAAAGGCCAAGGTCTAGCCAGATTAATGGCTGAGTCAAATTGTGAAGTTCTTGATATCAATATGATTAATGCTTTGGATAGCCAAGAAGAATTCTCAACTCCCATTATTGAAGACCATTTTATCAATTCTCCTTGGTATGCCGATATTGTTTATGTTTTGCTTAATTTAAATACACCTCCTGGTTTATCAAAAACAAAGGCAAGGTTATTGAAGCTAAAAGCAGTAAGCTATTGCATTATAGATAGATGTCTTTATTGGAAAAATGCAAGTGGTATATTGCTTAAATTTTTGCCTGAGTTTGATGCAGAGAAGGTTAAGTAGGAATTCCATGAAGGAGAGTGCGGGGGTCATTTGTACTAGAAGTCCACAGCCAATAAAATTTTGAGGGCTGGTTTCTATTGGCCTACTCTTTTTCCTGATATACACAAGATGATCATTGTCTGTCATAAGTGCCAACTATTTGAGGGCAAAATAAAACTGCTAACCCTTCCTCTGCACCAAATCACTGTTGAAGCTCCTTTTCAACAGTGGGGACTTGACTTCATAGGAGAAATCCATCCACCATCTTCTGCCCAACATAGGTGGATTCTTACTGCCACAGACTATTTCACTAAGTGGATAGAAGCCATTCCTTTTAGGTAGGCCAATGATTCAGTTATCATAAAGTTCATAGAAACTAACATTCTCTCCAGATTTGGCTGTCCTACCAAAATTATCACTGATAACGCAGCAGCATTTGGATCAAAGAAGATGGTTGACTTCTGTCATAGATATCAGATATCATTGGGGCATTCCACAGTCTATTACCCTCAGGGTAATGGACTTGCGGAATCTTCCAACAAAAGCTTAGTGAACATAATCAAGAAACTGTTGGAGGACAACAAAAAGTCTTGGCACACAAAGCTGGTCCATGCACTTTGGGCTGACAGATTAACTTTGAAGAAATCTATTGGTATGTCCCCTTTCCAACTTGTGTATGGTACTAATGAAAATTTTCCAAATAGCCTTGGTGTACCAGTTATGAAGTTGATTCAAGAGTTGCAAACTGAAGAAAATGACATGCCCAGAGGAATAAATCAGACCATTCATCTTCAGCAAACAAGGGAGGAAGTGTATAACAAAGCATTGCAGAAATAGGATAACATAAAAAATATTTTTGACAGAAGAACAAAGGCCAGCAATTTCAAGATTGGGACAAAGTTCTAAAGTGGGACTCAAGGATGGAAGAAAAGGGAAAGCATGGAAAATTTGATAACCTGTGGCTTGGCCCTTACTCTATTCATTCAGTTGCTGGTAATAATGCTTTTTCCTACAGGAACTGGATGGAACAGGATTGTTTGGGGGTCCTGTCAATGGCATGATGCTTAAACATTACTTCTCTTGATCCATTTTATGTTTTGAAGCCTTTTTTATCTTTTTTCCCATTATGAATATTCCATCCTCCATTGCTTTCAAAGTTATGAAAATTCACAAATACAAAAACCAAGAAAAGAAATAAAAGAGGGAAAAAATGAAAACAAGAAAGGCAAAGCCCCATGCCAAAAAAAAAAGAGAAACAAATCTAAAAGTGTGCAAGCTCAAATGCCACTCCTCAAAAACACACTTCTAGTTAGTCAAACTGTTAAATCTTGACTAATTGGCTTTAAATTTTTTGCTGATAGGATAGTGAATTTGATTTTCCAAATTGTTCAATCTTGGCTTATCAGTAGATAGATTAGGATAGAAATTGAAGGTTCAAACAAGCTCAAAATCTGAACCAGAAGAAAGGCAAAGACAGCTCAAAAACAAAGCAAAAACAGAGCTGTGAAGAAAAGAGAAGGCTATGATGAGAAAATTTCAGATCTTGAGCCTTCCAGTTTGTTTTTATTTTCTGCAAATAATAATCTATGTGCAGCTTGTTTTTATGCCATAGATCACAGTAAGTCAAACAACTTAATCTTGACTTGACTGTTTTTAAATTTTTGTTCTAGAATTTAGAGAATGAAAGTCTGTTGGACAGTTTAATCCCAACAGACAGTAGATTAGGTAGAGAAATATCTGAGCTCAACTATTTAATATGAGTTCAGGGAGAAATAAGGAGTAGAATTAGATTAGTTTTTATGCTTTCAAAAGAATAAAATGTTGTGAAAAGAGTTTGTCAATCCAAGTGCACTCTGATGAAGAAAAAATGTTAGATCAGTAGGATTGGGTAGGTAGAAAGCTTGATTGATGAAGTCATTATTTTTTCATAAGCGATATTATTTTCATAAGCAAAACGAGATCATCCCGACAAAAGAAGAAGCCGATCTAAAGGATCGAGCACAAGTCGACCTCAAGTCTGAATTCTTGATGCCTTCAAGAAGGCACCATCCCCAAGTGGAGCCACTGTTAGCCACCTATAATATTTTGTTATACCAAAAGGTGGCTAAATATTTTTGAGCCTCCAAGGAACAAATTTTATCACTAAAAATTGTTTTGGCTCTTGAAGACTCTTAAAGGCCTCATGCCTCTGTCTAGTTTCCCACACTGCTATTTTACATCCTAAAAACCTCTGAAATCCTACAAAAAATCCAAAGACAAATACTACTACAAACATCCCTTTCCCCTTCCTTCTCCTCAAAACTAACCTCCTCTTCTATCCCTCCATTCCCCATGAAAATCCCTCATTTCCATGTTTCTGCTATTTTCCCCTCATCAAAATCCATTTTATAAGGTCTAAGACCCCTTCTTAGCCTTATCGGAACCTTCGTTTCCCTTGAAAAAACATTAAAAAACCATAGAAAATATGTATTTTCTATGTTCTGCGCTTAAGCCCCCTCGGGCTAAGCCTCTAACCCTTTTTCATCCATGCGCCCGAGCACCAGAACCGTCTGCTAAACCTCGCGGGCGCTTATCCTTTCCAATAATATTTCTCCGCCAAAAACATTGAAAACCTTTGTTATTTTATGTTTTTTGGGTTTAAAATCTGTTTCCAAATTTTTCCGCCCATATGAATTATGGAGCGATCTTGACTGTCGATCTACCCCGCAGATCGGACGGTGCAGAGCGCGTTTTCCCGTGGTTCCCCCCCATCCATGCGTTGTTTTCCAAACCCGCCTGGTATCCTTCGCACCACCTTCGGGCCAAAAGTTGTTTTCTTCCATTGGCCAGCGATTCCATACGCTGCGTGATGCGTGTCCCTTGTATGATTTGAAAACCGCTGTGCAACCGTCGTCCATCGCATGTTATATTTCGTACTAGGATGCCCAGCGAAATTCATCTTCGCCGTCCGATCTGGGCCCACTCATCCAGCGGCTATCACTCTTCGAAAGTGTCCGATGGTTAACAAAATTTCCCGCGCGATAAATAGGCCCTCGTACAGCAGCAAATCAATCCCCGCCGTCGATCTGATCTGCAGATCGACGGCCCATATTGCGTCACCCGATTCCGTTTCCCAGCTAACGATCTCCCCGCCGCTGACTTTCCATTACCCGCTCCCGATCGTCGATCATGCGCGATCAACGGCTCAGATTTGATCCTCTTCCACCTATTATATAATCTCCCCCGATCAATCATGACCGTCGGATGATGCCATCCGACGGCCACGCTCCTCCACACACCTTCCGATGCAGTTAAGCCTATAAAAGCAGGATTTTTTAACAAGTTTTCGCATTTTACAGGGTTTGAATCATTTGTTCGTGGTTTCCAAAGAAGATTCAAGAAAGGAGGGTGACGACATTTCTGTCTTCGATTCATCCAAGGAAATCACCCGCAGGGTTCGAATGCACGTTTCATCCATGTTTTCTCAGGCATTGATGCCTTATAAACCCTGCGTAGACCGACACAACAGCAAGAAAACCATGAAACGGGCATAGTCAAGGATTATCAGTGTCAAATACCAGGAAAATTATCAGAGCAGAGAATTAATGGACAGATTCACGGGGATTACAGCTAAGACATTTATCAAGAGCCTAATCCCCAATCTAAAACACAGTTTAAAGAAAAACCTAAAGTGTTTTATCAAGAAAACCCTCCACCGCCACAAATGGAGGCAAATTGATTCCTCCAAGTGACCAAAGTGCCACCTGTGCCTCAAAGTATTCAATCAGGAATAGAACTTATTGATCGGGATCAGATATTTTACCTAGACACAGCCGAAGAGTTACTTCTGCCAGGGATTTAATGAAAGAATGTCTGCAGAGTAACCCTAGCATCACACAGAGCCTCAAAGGTCAACAACAGCTCCCACCGAGCTTAATTCATAAGTGTAAACCAATTAATATAGTGAAACACCTGTACAGTTTCTTCATTGAGCCTCCCAAGGGCCAAGAAAACATTAACTTTGTATTAATTGTATTTGAGATCTTTAATCAGATCTCACCTCCTCATCCTTCTATAAATACTTTAGTAGAATATGAGTGAGGGGTTGGTTGCTAATGTAATTACTGAAGCATTGTAATGTCATTGAGCTGAAGATTTCTAATTGTAAATAGTGATTCACTGGCTCTTGGAGCTCTGATGGTGACAGATAAGTTAGGTTGTGAAGAAAGATGAATTAACACACTGGACTTGAAGATTGTAACTGGTTTGGAGCATCAATACAAGCTGATTTATGGGATCCTGGTCTACGTTGACGGTGATGTCATTCTTATTGTAACTTGTGATTTTGTTTTTGTTTTCATTATGTTTCATATTCTTCTGTAAAGAATAGTTTAAACAGTGTTAGGACCTACGGCATACCAGTAACCTTCTCTGGCTGAAAAATCTTTATTTAAATGTTTTCTTCCAACTGTGTTATTTGGAAATGATTTAATTCAGTTTAAGCATAGGAATGCTGGCGTTCCCTCATCTTATTGTCTTAGCTGAATATTATTTTTGAATGTTACTTTCAGTATATGTTGTGTGAAGATGAACTGAGGAAGATATAGTGAGCCCTGGTCCCAGTCTTGTTTGCATAACTGTTTGATTGTTTCCCTTAGAATGTGTTAAAAGCTGGATAGTTTCAAAGTACTTACCAGATCTTAGGCGATTCTGTGTTATCTCTGTGATTGTCTTGGAAGTAGCTAAGTAAAGAAGATCTGGGAGAGGATTGTGGTGAGCTCGGCTCGCTAGCTTCTACTCCAAAGGTTGCCTTCAAGTTTCCCTTAGTTTTTGTATGTTTTCTATTGAAAGTGTATCAAAGGCTGGCTAGTTTCAAAGTACTTACCAGATCCTAGTTTTCTTTCATGTTTTTCTTAAGTGCCTGGTCAAAGGCTGGCTAGTTTCAAAGTACTTACCAGATCTTGGGCTGCTCTTTGTTCTACATCTGTTTATTTCCCCTTCTTAATGTATCATTTCATTCCATAAATCAAACTTTAAAGAGACCCTTAGACATAGATGACTTGCCCCATGGACCACTCTTGCCTCTTGATGTTCCAATTAAATCCTCTCATGAATCCATAGCCCAATGGACTGAAAACCTGCCATCATCTTTCTTCTTGATCAAAACTTACTCTTTTTGCTTGCAACTTCTCACTTTTGAACCTCTTTACCTTTTGGAATTTTCCCCTCTAACAACAATCATATTCAACCGTCCAAAAAACAAACAAAACCCTTGGTATTCATAACTAGCCTAATATTATTATCCCAAACTTCAAAGACATATCCATCTTTGCACTTATTGGAGAGATCCCTCTCCGGATTCAGGAGGGCTAGATCCTAGAATCCCAAAGTTGGTTGAAACGATGTTGTTTCTGTAATTTGACTCTGCCAATCTTGCTAATAAATTACATATTCCTAACACTTTCTCCAAAGGTTGTTTGAAATTTTCCCTAAGAGTATGCTAAAAGCAGGCCTAGATTTTAATGCATCTGACTTGATCTTAAGCTCCACTTTGTTTCCTTATCTGTTTTCATCCCTTCTAAAAGTAGTCTAGTGATATTACTGGATTGTTGTTTGATAAGTTAGCTTTAATACAAGCTTGTCCAAAGAAGTCTATGGTTAGCCCTGTCCTTTGGTTGGTTTCAAACAATTGCTTAAAAAGGCTTTTCTTTTATGGAAAGTTGATAAATCCTTGTTAAAATTATTGACTTTTTCCACTTTCTCAACACTTTTAATGTTCCACTCCATCATTTAATCTGAAGGATATTTTTATATAGATGACTTGCCCCTTGGACCACTCTTGAAATTATTGTACAATTAAACCCTTTTTTGACTCCATTTCCCAATGGTTTAAAGTTGCTTCTTGCTAATCGTATTTGCCGAACACTTCTCAATATACTTGCATATTCACCTTTTGAACTCTTTCATTTCATGATATTCCATCCAATTAAAAATCATACCTGACCAACCAAACAAACAAAAAAACCCTTGTTCTTAATAACTAGCATGATATCATACTAAAACCTTAAAAGATAAATCAATCTTTGCACTTATAGAGAGATCCCTCTCTGGATTTAGGAGGGCTAGATCCTAGAATCCAAAAGTGGTTTTTGATGTAGTCTCTGCAGCATTTAGTCTTTCCACTCTACTAAATTACAGAGGCCTAATAGGTAAGAACACCAAATAAGAACCCAAGAAACCTATAGCAAGTAATACCAACTACAAAAATTAGATCCAAGGTAATAAGAAGCAAATCTCGCAGCCGAATAGGAATCAGATGAACCAAAAACATAAAATCAAGTAGAACCAACAACGAATCAAGCAACAAAAACAAAAATAGAGAAGAAAATATCAAGGAGCACCTACATTGAGAAGTTATTTTTCTCCTAGAGATAATTGTAATAGATATGTAAGACTTCAATGGAATCAAAGTCATTTTTTCCTTTTGTGTGTAATGTAGAATGTTACAACTATCAGAATTTTTGGAATATTGTAGCAAATTGGTGGAGTAGATTGTATAAACCATATCAACAAAGATTCCAACAATTCCAACAGCCAAGGATAATGGCTAACACATATAACTATTATTTTTATCGTTATTGTAACTCACGTCACATGTTTGGCCATAAGGCAATGGATTACAGGTCTAACCCTTGAATGAGAGACACATTTCATGCATGATTTATATTTGGCATAAAAATTAGGAGATTTAATCCTCTTATTTCATATCTTTGCCATGTGGATTGCTATATTTTCCATATATTAGGCCATATGGAAAGAAATTACTTGATGCCCTGTTACTCAAGAACAAATTGTCAAAGGAAGTAAAAAACAAGATGATCTAGAACCAAACCAGTGAATCAAGAGAGGAAGCTAGTGAAGGGAGAGAAGAAGCAAGT
Source organism: Pinus albicaulis (assembly GCA_034641835.2). Classification (NCBI taxonomy): domain Eukaryota; kingdom Viridiplantae; phylum Streptophyta; class Pinopsida; order Pinales; family Pinaceae; genus Pinus; species Pinus albicaulis. The sequence continues at coordinate 567,181,116 of CM076576.1, forward strand.
CAAATAATAAAAGAAGTAGCCCAAAACCATGTGGAGAAAGGAGGAGCTTCAACTCTTCACCTAGTGAAGATAATTACCTCCTATGGTCAATGATTATTCATGCATACTTAAAGAGGAATGCATAATTTATGATAGATGCACAACCTTCGGGGGTGCACATCATGGAGTTTGCAACAACATATGATGGTTTCATTTCAGCCTCATGCACTTCTAGGTCAACGGGATCAACCTACCTTTTGGAGAAATATTGAGCTCAGGGGGAGCTATCCATGGTATGCTAGTTTCCTAGATTATTTAGCATTTCCTTCATCATTTTCACTTATATTTTTGTAGCTGCTATATATATTTTTTCATGAATGAAAATGAGTAAATTTTTTAGCCATATATATTCTTTTGGTTTTCAATTCAACTGGTTGGAAATAAGTGCAACCATGCATAGATTATGTTCATGACTCCATGATGTATTGGGATGACTTGTGACATGGACCAACCATGTATGAGTTGTTTTATGGTGCTTACTACAACCATGTATTTTATACCATCTCATCATTATGTATTGGTATTGAGTCTAGTATATAGTAGGTTCAGTCATCATGGTGATAGGCTTGTTATGGAGGAGTATAATCAATAATTTTTTAAGCCACATATATGGTCTAATGATGATGTAATTGTCCTGATGTATTATGTATTTGAGTCATTCATCCATAGGAGATGATCATGCAACTATGTTTTTAATTGAAAATATATGTATAATGCTCATGGAGCCATGTACTTGTATTGTAATATCTTTTGGATCATTTATCTGTGAGTTATGAGGTTATGTTATGGTCATATGTGATCATTCTTGAGGTATTATGACGTTGCTACATACATGTATTTATCATTGTATATGTCACTTGAGTCATGGTCATGTGGAGTCTCATTCCATATGGTGCTTATATTGGTCAAAGGAAGCATTGTTTGCCACAAAAGCAATCATTTCAACACAACAATTGGTATCTCTATAGTTTGGAGATGGCACATGTTCAGAGGGAGAACTATTTTCTTTTATTATTACAACCATACATTGTTGGCATTATGATCTGCATGGAGGTGTTCATGTTATGCCTCATACTATGCTAAGACAATGGAGTGCTTGGCTCATGTGATGCAATATTTTGATAGTTGCTGCTATGTAGTTATGGGGGAGATTGTGTGTGGTTGGCTCATGTGGATTTTATGATGTTCTATGATGCTCATATGATGTTTCTATATGGATGAGTGATGTATTTATGCTTATGTGCATATTGATGCTACTCATAGTTGTTATTATGACAATTTTTCATAATATGATGCTTGTGGTTGCCTTATGTTGTCACAATGTTGTTGCTACTATTAGTTGTCGGTTGGTATTCTACTCTGAATGATGATTGGATATATATGCTACTTGTTGCTTATATGGAGGTAAGAGTGATATTTAATGCATTATATTTCAAACATGTACAAATGTATTACTCTAGTATGTACTTCAGTTCTTGATGCCTATTTTATGGAGTTGATCCTTCACCATTGATGTCAAAGGGGGAGATAATTTGGAGATACTTTGGATGGGCATAGTGTAGCTTCAAGTTTTGAGAATGTATGGAGATCAGCCTCACATTTTTTTGAGGTTGACATCAATTACAAAGGGGGAATTTTATGGTGTTATTATGTTAGCATTGATGTCAACAAGGTTATGGTCATAGTGCTTCTTGTCATGTGCATATGTGTTTGGCTTGGTGGTCTTAGCGGTTGGAATTGATGTCAACAATATGATGTCACTCATGTTGGTATGTGTTTGCATTGATGTTTGATGGAACACTTGATGACACATCAGTAGATTGATGGTAGCATGATGGTCGTGGAGGAGTTGAAATGTGTTGGAATATGCATTGATAGACATGCCATGATGATATGTTGATACTACTATAGGTAGAGGAGGCTGCTATAGGTTTATGAGTAGATCTACTTGTGATGATGGCTCATGGCATACTAGTTGAGTTGTCAACAAGGTCTTCATCTAGGTATTCATTCTTATGCTTCATGGATATAACTTGTTCTAATATAATTGCTGCATGATGATGATTTTGATGTTGTAGAGGGGCTATAGAGGCTTGGAGGTCTGTTCAGATGTGTTGCATCTTTCTCAAAGGTCTGATGGAGAGTGGAGGACTTGTTGGCACACTTGCCAACCATGTTTGTTGGCCCTTCTAGGTCAACTTGGAGTGAAACTTGGGAGGCATGATTAATATACTTGGAGATGTGTTAGATGCCACTTAATAGGTTTAGAGGCTAGTACAAGTGCTGGATAAGATGATGCAACAATTGGCAGAGGTCCTGAGTTGAAGGACTCATGATTTTCCTCAGTTTTAGCCATAGTTGAATGGATAAAAGCCTATGGGAGCGGTTGGAAGGCTTTGGATGTTGGGATGCAAGATAGTGTTATATATTATAGCCCGAGTCACATGGAGACTGTGTTAAGGGTGTGACTAAGCCATTTCATGGAATTTTCTCCACATTCCTTGCATTGTTCAAAAGGAAATTAACTTGGAAATTCCCATAGGCTTCTAGAATTAGTGAAAAAGGTTGCAAATGGTTTGAAAAGGTACTCTCATGATGTGAATGCATTTAATGCACTATTAGTTACCTTAGTGGTTTATTTGGTCCAATTTTTTCACCTTTGATCCTAGCCCCAAGCTTAATTTGGTCCTACATGTTTTATATCCTTGTATTCTAAGCTTTGTGGTTCTTGATGGTTGTGTGTGGAGAGAAGGATGAATAGTGAGATTATGGTCTAGAATTTGAGTAGACCTTATATGCTTCAATCCATGATTGTTTATGATTAAACAATGTCTAGATCTAAAGCATGCTGCAGAATAGATAAGATTTTATGCAGCAAGAGTACAGATTGTTTGGAGAGTTTTGTATGTTGACGGAGTATATGTTGGTGATCTTGTCACATATTTTTTGTAGGATTTGATAATGAATTTAGAACATAGACATGTGTATTGTGATGCTAAGTATGCAACATCATGTTTTTTTGAGGATCTGATTGTATTCAGATTTTATGTGGCCACAATTTTACTTGTTTATATTCTATTAAATAATGAGATCTTGTTGTTGAGAGCATGTATGTAGAGTTGATTTCTTGTTGAGAAGAGTGTCTTGGGATCTTGTTTGAAAATACATGAAAGGAGGTGCACATAGTGTTATAGGAGTAGTGAATTCATGAGAGAGGAGCAGTGACAGTGAAGCTTCAAAAAAGGAATGTGTTTCTCATCTAATAGTGGTTGGATAGTTAAACAGAAAATGGGTGAGGCTCATTGGTCATGGGGGTGACCCGCATATCAGAGTTTGTAGAGACGATTTATAGCTCAAGAGTAATTGAGTGAGGATTTTTGACCACAGAGGCCTTCAACGGATGGTAGTTCATAGATCTATAGAGAATAGAGTATTTTGAGCTTATCAGTAGTATCAAGTCTCCTAGCCAATGGGAGTTTTCATTATGTATATGAGGTAGAGCAGCAACAACAAGGGTGGTTTTTCTCCTGGAAGGGTTTCCACTAGAAATCTTGTGTCTCATGTGTGATTGATATGATGTGCATTTTTTTTTTTGTAGTTTCTTATGGTTTTTAGTTATGTTTATGTGATGCATGTGATATGATGGTTAATGAATTGTTGCATCCCTCCCCCCCCCCCCCTTTAGTAGTGATCAAAGGTTTCCAACAATTGGTATTAGAGAGGGGCTCTTGGTTGAAACTTGATCGATGGAGAGTAGTTATGGGGTTTGTTGATGAAAATTGATTTTTTCTACTTTTTTTGTTTTATTTTTAATTTTTAATTTTTTATTTTTAATTAATTATTTTATTAATTTTTTCAGAATGGGTAAGAAAAAGAAGAATAAGAAGAAGAGCCTCCAGAAACAAGAATCTCATCCACAATAATATCATTCTTCCAGTGCACGTGATTCAACAGATGATGAGAAGTTTTCAGAAAATATTGATCCAAAGGTATAAACATTAATGATTTTCTGTTGAGTTGAAATTTTTGATGATTTAGATTTAGATCATGCTAATTCACATAGTGAAGATGAGAATGTTATTAATATTCTTAGATCTGATATTTCATGACTAACAATTGTATGCAATGATCAAGAAAAGCTATTGCAAATCTATAATGATAAGGAGCCCAAGCTCAAGGAGGATATTTTCAGTTTAAAATTTAAGTTGACTAAAGCAGAAAAAGTTGAGGAAGGCATGAGGAAAAAAATTCAAGAGAAGGAAGATGAATATGAGAAATAAAAATTAATTGTACTTCCTCCTCCCACATTTATACACTTTCACTGTCTTACTGGGGTAAGCATGAGATGAGGGTCACTATGATAAGAGTAAACCTCCTATGTGACCTTAATGAAATTGAGTCGAAAACTTAAGAGATTATTGACTTCCCTCAGGTGCCAAAGGACCTCCAGGAGTAACCCAACCCCTGCAGGTGTCTAACCCCTCAGAAAACTCAAATTTCCCCTAAGCTAAAGCCCCAATGTCTCCCTTTCCAAGGACTCCATGTGACTATGGGTTCCTGGTCACACTCATAATCCTACCTCCATGTGACTATGGAATTTTCTACTAATTTCTATGCCAACAACTCCTAATTTCGTGCCACCTTTCTCAGGGCCAAGACTAAGGTCTTTGCCCAGAACTCAGTGAAACTTTCAGAGAAGATAAATGACATATAAATAATTCTTTCAAACTAAAACAAAAATCCAGGACTTGAACTGACCATCCCAACTTGGACTGACATTCTCTCAAACACTTGGTCAATATACAACCTATAGTTCATGAATGCAGGTTTGAACATAAGGGACTCAAAACTTATCTAAGGTTTAACAAGAAGGGTCACTGCCTTCTCACATTAGTTTTTGTAACATCCATTATGTATTTCATTCATTATTCATTCAGTTACAATTGAAAACATGAAAATATCCATGACTAAGATATTTCATATAACCATGCTTATAACCAACATATAACCAAATAAATAACAATAAAAGAAAACCATTTAAATCCACATAATAATGAGTACATTTCCTTACCAAAAGAAATGGAAAGTTGGTTTTGACTAAACTTAGGAAAAATTTACTGGGTTCAAGACTTCAACATTCCAGTCAACCATAGATTAACTGAACCAAATCTTTCTTTTAGCTAATCACCCTCATGCCATATTAAAAGCATGAACGTGGGATCTCATGGGATAAAAAAATCCAAACACAACCAAGGGAATCTAGAGGTTAAACCAAATCCACCCTCACCATATTGTTATCTCACCTAAACTAATGCCGAGATCACAAAACCGAATTGAGCTTGGATTCCTCAGAATTTATTTACCAATACCTCGAGGAATTTTCCCATCTCAAACCTCAAGTTTTACCATGTATCCCGCCATTACCCGTTAACGAATTCCTCGGAATTGGGAATTTTCCTGAGACCACCTCACCCGAATCTAAAATATTCTGACAATACAAAGTTCAAAACTGAGAAAAACCCCATCACACCATGTATATATAGAAATGGAAAGACTAGGATAAAATCCATTGTCGAAACTTAGAAAATACATGCCAATGATGACAAAAGAACCAAATACTAACGTGCACATACCATCCATGTCAAAAATAGCTAGGTAATCATACATGCAACCTATTACCTATAAGTATTCCTACTAAAGCTGCTTGATCCTTACCTTACTTTTATTTCATGTTGCTTCTTTTATTTTACTTTTGTAATATCCCCAAATGAGAATATTCAACAAAGCCTGCTGGAATAACACACTCTTCACCAATTGGTGCACTGAAATGAGTTTGAAACTCCTGAATCCTTTAGATTGATGGATCTAGTATCTAAATCCAAAAGGAGAGCAAAAGAAATCAAACTAGGTGTGGTAAATAGACCTCCCACCACGTAGTATGGCTGAAAAACACCCAAAGAATGGGGCTACAACCATGCACAACAATACTACTTCAGAAATAATGCAGTTCCATCAAGTTAGAGCATAATATCAATATGGAGGCTTAGTAATTACATGTACATCAGTAAAACAGATCTATAATGTGGCCCATATAGTGTACAAGAGAGAAATAGAAGATTTACATGAAGAAACCCTCAAGATTGAGGTGCTCCAACAACATATTGAGACTGCAAAGCTTGACAGCGTTATTTTATTGGGCTGCAGCTAATGTATATTACACTTCAAATCTAGAGTAGACCTGTATATAAAAATATGGATCTAATTCAAATCTATATACAAAAAGAGCTCCTTAATACATCCCCTTTGGGGTTTTGAGCAAAACATGAAGAATAGTGAGTAGATCTGAGATCTAAGTTACAGATCTGCAGAATTATTTAGAGATTTATGCAATAATTACAATAGTAATATATCATATCTGAAACAAATATGGATTGGATGGCCAATCCATGGATCACCACAGTGTAAGGAAGACTCCTTAACATCAGAGATCTCTCCTCCAAAACGTTGCCAAAACACGCTGCAACTGTAATCTTGAAAATAACGTAGTTAAGGAAGGGAAACTATGCTATAGGCTCCAGTACTAGTTTGGCCTGATGCTAAGATCTGAAATTGCAGCTCCAAGGATCCAGAATCCTCTTGCCAATGGGATAAAAGACTCTCCCACTGAAAAGGGCCTCTAGATTGGCCTTGATTTGAGTAGATCTAGCCTCCACTTGCTACAGCTTACAAAGAAAACCAAATCCTCAACAGGATCTATGTTGTAGTTGGAAGATGAAGCTTGGCCAACTGCCTAATAGTGGACAAGATGTAACAAGACTCCTCCAAGAGCTTCTCAATGGAAGAGGTGGGATTCATGATCAGGAACATCCTTGTGCTAAACAACACTATTCTCAGCTAAAAAACTAGAGAACGAGGGATGTATAAACAGAAAATACCTTTAGAAATATCAAATCATCAACCCCCTTCTTGGTGTCCTCCTTTCCCTTTTATAATCTGGAAATATTGTCAAATGCTAAACCATCTTGATGATTTAGCTTCATTCACATGAGTGGCCTCCAACATGAACTGCGCTATGGCTCTAGGAGATACATTGCATCTAGACAGCGCTATTGATTTGGTTCTATTGACCCATTCAATTGATCCAACCTCTTTCCCACTTAAGTGTGTTTATGAAAATAGCTCAGATTTAGCTTTGTTCATATTGAGCATTGATTTATTTATTTTTTTAGGAGTTTTATTAATCCTCCTTCACAATTTTATTCATGAGACAAAAAAAGTAAAACAAAATTGTATATTCCCATTAGCTTGACTAATTGGGAATATTATATTCCTCCCCTCCAAAATGTTTCTTGTCCTCAAGCAACTGATAGGGTGAGTGCTACAACACTTTTCCTTCCCCATCGGTGACACCATCAAGGATCCAGATCTCTGCATAAGCTGAGTGTTCACCAATCTAACCTCCCATGAGTTGTTTCCCCAAAGTCATTATGAGATGTACACAATCAATCCCACAAAGAGTCAAGAATTCCACTGAAATAAACATGGCTAAACCCCTACTCTCCCGAAAATATGTAGCAAAGTATACATAGACAATATCCATCCCATGTGGTACACACATACCTCCCATTCTTCCTCCATACAAATCCAAAAGTAGGAAAAGTACATCATCCATGTATGGAAGCAAAATTACAATTACATAAACAAAAATTTGAACAAGAGGAGGTGGGTCATAGTCCCACATATGGTACCAACGCAGGGCATTTCTTGCCTGCATTAGATCAAGATGTGGTAAGTGTTCTTCCCACCACTTACTTGCTGCCCATGTTATCTCACTATGGCTGAAAGTGTGAGATAATTTTGGTGCCTTAGGGAAGCACCCATCATGATAGAGAATCCCCCTCTGTTCATCAAGGGACTGGCCAAATTTAGGAATTTGAGTGGCCCAATGTTTTCCATGAGATTTACATGATATATCACTCCTCCTCCTTGGAGCCATGGCCTACATAAACATGGTGAAAGAATACGTATAATCAAAAAATAAAACTTGACCTACATGATCATATTCCTCACCATCAATACCTTTCATACACATGGAGTTGTGCATGGATCTTTCTCCTCTTTCAACAGAAGGAAGAGATGGCTGAAATAACCCATTTATGGAGTCATGTTGCTACCCCAACTCCACATACTTCATTCTTTCTTGAAAATGCTGATACAGTTCTTCTTTCAAGCCTTCCCAATCAAAGCTTCTCATGATGATGTTGTAGATCCTCATGGAGTACATATGGCTGAAACAAACCTCTTTGTAAGCTCTTTGTAGTAGCTTCTGCTTGAGCTTAGCAGCTCTGGACAAGAAGATCCTACCATGATGATAGATGACCTATTCTTGGACTAAATAGACCTCTTCATGCAACTGGTCATCAAGTATCATACAAATGTGTAGATCTTTGGAATAATCCACTAGAAGTTGGGATTTCCAATACAGATCTAGACTGCTCAACAGTGACAGTGGAGATGATGCATCAACAGAAATATCTATCATTTTAATGATCTCCTCCTTCACATATCCTATGCCAAAGGTGTGTGTTGGAAGGATAATCCTTCCATTTTTCTCCTCCCACAGTGCAGATCTAGATATGAGAGTGGGTGGTGATGATAAGGGAACAAGATCTCCCTTCTTCGTGAGCTTACCCAAGCCTCCCAGCGTTGTAGCTTTGTCTTCTAATGCTCCAATCCTTCTTGGATTCATGAGTGGAGCATCAAGATGTGATACACCTTTCACCAACTCTAAATCAGGTGGTCTTCCAGTTGGTTTTCCACAAGACAGTGATGCCTCATGGTTCATCCTCACATGCCTGTCAGATGGGATCAATATCTCCTTACTTCCACTGTGTAAGTTCACCTCTGATTTTTGTGTGGAAGTCCCATGATAATATGAAGTCACTCTTAAAGATGCAAGAGTGCTCTTGATTGGAAAATTTTATCCTTTATATTTTTCATGCACTAGTGGATCATCTCTTGCTATAACAACGTTGTGACCCCTCCTTTGTTATGTCTTATTGTCTACTAGCATAGACACCTACTTCTCATGTCCTCCATATGTAAGATCCTTTGGAACTCTTTGCAAAGATGCAAGATCCCCTCTAATGGAAGCCATTGCCTCATCTCCTTCCTCCTCCTCATCAATGGAGCATGCCCCATTAATAGATGATCCTTCCTCTTGAGGAGAATGTTCTAGTTGAAGTGAGGCTTTTTCCCTTGGCAAATCATATTGTAGATCTTTAACCCCTTCAACAACATTCAGAGAGGGAGTTGGCTTTATGGATTTCTCCAACTCATGCAAATTTTCATATTTCTTGGGCTTGATTGGTTCTCCCCAAGAAGTCTCAGAATGTCTTACATCAAATCTTGTCACTAGTTTCCTAGTGAACCTTGCATAAGAAGTGATATTTATCCCTTTCAAGGAACATGACTCAAATAGCCACCAAGCATAAGCCTTTCCTTGAAGATGCAGCGCTGCTAATTTTAAGGCTTCTTATTCTGACACTTGATGTAGCTGGAAATATGTGTCAAGCTACCCTACCCAACATTGGGCTGAGCTCTTAGGTGATCCATCAAAAGTAGGTAGAGAAAATATACCCAAAGTGGGTTGCATGCACCCTCTTCTTCCATTATAGCTGTAGAATCTCTTTTCTTCTTTAATCTGGCAGAAATTCTTTGAATATCTTTGACTGAGATTCATACTCTTGGAGATATTCACCAAGAGTTTCCTCCTTTGGTGTCCCTTCTTCTCCTTCTTCCTCTGACAAGAAAGTAGGCATGTTACATTGTTGTAGATCAGGTTTTGTGGCTGAATGCTCACACACATAATAATAAGTACTAGGGCTTCCTTGATGTGAAAATATTCTTGAGGGATCTGCATGTCTCTCCCTCCTCATTCCCCGAATTTCTTCCTTCAGCTCATGCATAGCTTGAGAAAGAGTGTTAGAAAACTCTTCTCTTTTAATCCTTCCAGATAAAGGGGTTTCACCCTTCTTCTCTCTATGTTCTGTCTTATTCTTTGGTACCTATTTTCTCTGTCAGTGAGAGGTTATTCTTATTCTGAAAACATATTGGCTCTTCGAGAAAAGCACGGCCTGTGCCAAGAAAGATGCTTTAATACCATTGTAATATCCCTAAATGGGAATATTTAGCAAAGCCTGCTGGAATAATGCACTCTTCACCAATTGGTGCACTGAATAGAGTTTACAATTCCTGGATCCTTTAGATCGATGGATCTAGTATCTAAATCCAAAAGGAGAGAAAAAAAAAATCAAACTAGGTGAGGTAAACAGACCTCCCACCACCTAGTATGGTTGAAAAAACACCCAAAGTATGGGGTTGCAGTCATGCACAACAATACTGCTTCAGAAATAACGCAGTTCCACTGAGTTAAAGCAGAATATCAATATGGAGGCTTAGTAGTTACATGTGCATCAGTAAAAAAGATCTATAATGTGGCCCATACAGTGTACAAGAGAGAAATAGAAGATTTACATGAAGAAACCCTAAAGATTGAGGTGCTGCAACAACATATTGAGACTGCAAAGCTTGATAGCATTATTTTATTGGGCTGCAGCTGATGTATATTACACTTCAGATATAGAGCAGATCTGTATACAAAAATATGGATCTAATTCAAATCTATATACAAGAAGAGCTCCTTAATACATCCCCCTTGGGGTTTTGAGCGAAACATGAAGAAAAGTGAGTAGATCTAAGATCTAAGTTACAGATCTGTAGAATTTTTCAGAGATTTCTGCAGTAAGTACAATAGCAATAGATCAGATCTGAAACAAACATGGATTGGATGGCCAATCCATGGATCACCACAGTGTAAGGAAGACTCCTTAACACTAGATATCTCTCCTCCAAAACGTTACCAAAACACCCTGCAACTGTAATCTTGAAAATAACATAGTTAAGGAAGGGAAACTACGTTGTAGGCTCCAGTACTAGTTTGGCCTAATGCCAATATTTGAAAATACAGCTCCAAGTGTTGTGGTCCTGTGATTTGGCTGATTGGCAAGCCAAGTGACAAGACAACATCAAAACCAATCTTTAGAGCTCTAGGACCTAGCCTTCCTAGTCTCAGAGAGGGATCTCTCAATCATTTGCAAAGATGTGAGCTTGTTTGCTTTTAAGGGTTGATTTTAGGCTAGTTATGAAGCATGGATTTATTTGATTCTTTGGTGGGACATGATGATCTAGGTAGCATAGATAGAAAAGGGAAATCTCTAAGTCATTGGGCAATGGAATCATGTGGAAGTTGTAACACGTTTGTAGAAATATCAGAGGTATCAAAGGGAAAATCTAACTTTTCCAGTGGATCTATAAGTTCTTTCAGGTGAAATGAAATGGACATCAAAGGTTTAGAATGAAAATTAGAACTAAGGGAAATTAAGAATCCTTAATTATGTGTACTTCTCAACAAAGGGACTTAAAACATCATTTGAACATGAAGAGGCATTCCATAGACAAGGCTAACCATAAATTCTAGAAACCACACTTTAACAAATAATAATTTCAAGACAAACTTTTAAAATGAAATGTAGGAGTCGAGGAATGCTCTATTTCATCCAAAGATTTCACCTTCAAGGAATTTAGAAAAAATAAAACATTCACAAATAACTGTATCATTGAAGAGGGAACTCCTAGACATCTTTGATTACAGCTATAAATACCTTCAAAAAAATTATTTCAGCAAGAACAAAGGGTACGATCAAAACAAACCTCTTTGGCAGACTTTGGACAATGGTACTATAAAGGGAGACTTCAGAAACAGTTTTTAAGTAGCAGCAAGAAAGGAAGGAAAACCATAAATCATTCTTGAGACTAACTGTTTGAACTATTTCCAAAATAAACAAGCATAAGGGTTCAAGAGAGCAATTAGGAATTCTCTAGAATGCCTCAGCAGAAGAAAACATAAAGACAGTGAAGAGTAAATAGAACTAAGGTGCTTTCAAAAGGCATTTATTAGTCTAAAATTTTTACTCGACTGCAACAGAGAATAATGAGACATAATGGAACAGGAAATAACAATAAAAAATTTAGAGTACTTCACCAACAACCAAGCTCAGGGATCCAATGACAGAGCTTTCTCCATCAACAAATTGGTTAAAACATCCACAAGTTCCAGAACATCAATTTTCTTTCAATTTCAGCAGAACTATGTATTACTTCAAAGAGTCACCAAATGCCCACACAATACAATGAGTTCGAATGTAGTATTTATGATACAAATGAGGAGGTGGAACTGATTCTAGGGTTAAAAATGTTATTAATTATAGAGTAAATGCATTTCTAGCCTTGAAAGCCATGCAAGGCATAAGGCAGAAATAGGTGCAGCTACTTCTCTGTTTTAATAACTCTGTCTTAACTTCTGAGAGGCAGATAGGAAGAAAGATTGAATTTAAATGCTCTATCCTATCTTTACAATAACTGACCTGATAGTTTTAAATATATTCTTTAGTGTAATAACTGTTTGTTTGTCTTTGTAGGTAGAAATTAGGCGAAAGGTGTCAGTTGATTTTCTGAGTGAATAACTACTCTTGGTTGATGTGTTTGAGGCTGCTTTAGCCCAAGCTTTCTAGATTTGATCACTAAACTGTGCTTAAGGCTTAATTATGTTCTTCAATCTTCATTGTTTTCTCTGTTTATGTGTGCAGGAGGTTTCTTTGATGCGCTGGAAGGTTTTATGGTGGATCAATGCTCATGAGGCACTGATTTTATCCTTTGGTTTAAACCTTTATCCCTTTCTTTATGCATTTGGCCTCATGGATCGTCATCCGGAGGTGTTTATTTCTTCAACTGACTGTGGGATGGCTCTTTAGTTTGGCCACTGTTTAAACCTGCACATATAAACCAAAATATCAAATAAAATCTTGCGTTCTTGGGATATGCTGCATTTTAGGGTTTAGGAGCTGTCGAAGGAGCATTGAGGAAGGGGATATGCATGGGAGGAGGTGTTTCCATAGTCGGATTGGGAGGAAAGGGAGAAAATTTGAATTAGGGCATGAAATGGTGAGAAGTAGTTTTGGGCGAAAACGGGTGGTATCGCGCAACTTTTAGGCCATACGCAGTTTAGAGGCATATGGACGTGATTCCACTCAGCAGCCGCCACGCGTCCTGAGAGAAACCACTTATTTCAAGTAGAAATGGGTTGTTAAACCCCGACCATGAAATGAACGCGATATGACATGATGACCATCAGATCTGAGGGATTCAGATCGACGGTGTGGGTTAAACCCGACAGGAGAAACCAATTGGTCGGGTGCGGAAGTGGAAGACAGATGGCAGAAGGAGATTGGGGCAATGTTTTGTGTACGGAAGGTGGGGCCAGTAGCGTGACGTCATTTCTTTTCTCGAGTAGCGAAATCTTATTCTGCGGGGTCAAAAAGATGAGGAGGAGTGATGACCGTTAGATCTAGGAGATGTATGGTGGAGACTTTGCCAGAGGAAAAGTGGATGAGGGAATGGTTGGGCGAACCAATGATGTGCGGGGGCACAATCACCGTTGGATCTATATGATCAATGACTGTGATTGCTTTGGAGGAAAAATAAAGGGCGCAGGGTAAAATAAGAAGTGAAGGGGGCTTGAGGTAGAGTGCGGAGAGATGGTCCTGTGGGAAAAAAGATAGGACCGAGAGCTTTGGGGATAGCGGATGGTTGCGCCCCTTGGTCATTGTTAGTTCCCTGTAATCAACAAGATTGGAAAAAGTTTGGTCGTAAGGAGAAACATCGTTTCAACCACTTTGGGATTCTAGGATCTAACCCTCCTGAATTCGGAGAGGGATCTCTCCAATAAGTGCAAAGGTGGATTTGTCTTTGAAGTTTGGGGTAATGATATTAGGCTAGTTATGAAGGCCGAGGGTTTGTTTTTTTTTTGGATGGTTGAGCATGAATATTATTTGAGGGGAAAGCTCTAAATGTAAAAAGTTTCAAAGGTGAGAATATGCAAGTGAATAGAACAACTTTGGCTAAAAAAGATAGATATGATGCTAGTTTTTAGTCCATTGGGCTATGGAGTCATAACTGGGCTTTAATTGAACAACAACATCAAGAGTGATCCAAGGGGCAAGTCATCTATATCACAAGATCATTGAGATTAAAATTATGGAATGGAAACAGTAAGGTGTTGGAGGGTTGGAAATTGATAATAATTTCACAAGGGATTTACAGTTAGTCCAAACAAGAAAAGCCTCTTAAGTAACTGTTTAAAACCAACCAAGGACAGGGCTAACCATAGACTTCTTGGGCAAGTTTGTATTAAAGCAGCTTAATTGACAAAAAATCCAGTAATCTGCATAATTACCTTCAGAAAATATGAAAACACATAAGAGAAAACAAAGTGTAACTTAAGATTAGATAAAGTACTTTTAAACCTGGTCTGCTTTCAGTCACCACCAAGGGAAACAATAACAAAGAAAGGGGCACTTCACCAGTGATATAGACCAGGATCCCAAGAAACAGCTTGTTATTGATGTCAAACAAGTTACAATCTTCAGGTCCAATGTTTCAGTTCAACAGTCATCTTCACTATTCAACCTAACTAATCTAAACACAAACAAAGCTCCAAGGGCCAGTGAACACTATTTATATATAGAAGTCTCAAGCTCAATTACATTTCAAAGTTCTACAACCAACCCCTCACTCATCTTCTCCAGAAGTATTTATAGAAGAATGAGGAGGTGAGATCTGATAAAGGATATCAAAAACTAATTAATACAGACTTAAATGGATTCTTGGCCTTTAGGGAGCTTGATGAAGAAGCTTACAATGGGTGTCCTCTGTATTAAGTAATTTACATCAAGATTAAGCTCGGTGGGAGCTTTTTTTGACCTTTGAGGCTCCGTGTAATGCCAAAGTAACTCTGCTGATATTTTGTCATTAAGTTTGTCTGCAGAATTTATCCTTTGGCTGCGTTGTGAGGCAGATTTTTGGTTCTGATCAATAACTTCGGCCTCTGATTGAATACTTTGAGGCACAGGTGGAATTTCGGTAGCTGGGAGGAATCAATTTTCCTCAGATGTGGCGGTGGAGGCTTTCTGTCTGATGATCTTTTGATTTACTTTTAACTGTGTTTTAGTCGAGGGGATTAGGCTCCTGATAAGCCATCCTAGCCGTAATCCCACAGATCTGTCTTAAATCCTCTGTTTTTATATATTTTGTCTTCGACACTGATACTCTCTGACTATGCTTCATTCACTGTGTTTTTCTGGTGTACAGGGTTGCGCAGGGGTGATATGGCATCAATACCTCATGAAAAACTGATGAAATGTGAATTTTAAACCCTGTGAATGATTTTCTTTGATGAATCGAAGGCAGGAGGATCGTCACCCTCTGCCTTTGAATTTTCTTTAGACATAGAGAAAAATCATTTGAACCCTGCAAAATACGAAAAATATTAGAAAATCCTGCATGTATAGGTTAACTGCTTTAGAAGGCGTGTGGAGAGGGCGTGGCCATTGGATGGTATCATCCAACGGTCAATATTTATTAGGGGAGATCAGAGGAGAGCGAAAGAGAAATTTGAATCGGAGCTGTCGATCGCGCAGAGATCGATGGTCGGGAGCGGAGGTGAAAAGTCAAAGTGGAGGAGTCAGTTTTTTCGAAAAATGGAGAAAAATAGGTTAAAAATGGTGTGTGGGGTTCGGGATGATCGTGGGTCGTCGGATGAGATCGGCCCATGCCATCAACGGTGGAAAACAGGTGCCAAGAACCTTAGAAAATGCGCCCAGACATCAAAACTTTAATTAAACCATGTTGAATAAAATTCCCGGGTCCAGATTTGCTGACTGGATGAGAAACCATGGAGACCCGCCCCAAAGACGTGCCGCGTGGATGCTGATGTGTTGTTGGGATCATCATCAGCTGCTATGGACGAGGGGACCGGGCGATGGAGTATGGGCCGTCGATCTGCAGATCAGATCGTTGGTGGAAATTCATTAAACACCGCGCTGCACCCTGAGTTATCGCATGGGCATCTTCGGATGAGAGCGGCCTCAGATCAGACGGTGGACGTCAATATCACGCCGGGTCCATGTCCGATCTTTAACGCACGATGAACGATGGTTTTGTGAACAATGCTCAGGCCACGCGTCAAACAGTGTATGGAATCGTTGTCGAACAAAAAAAACCGCCCCGCTCTCAAAAGAGGTGCGATGGATACCACGTGGTTTGGCAACGGTGAGTGGTTGGCAGGGACCACCAGGGCGATGGATTGCATGTCATCGATCTGCAGATCAGATCGATGGTGGAGATTGATTTGGAATTTTGCACCAGCGGAAACGAAGGTTTATACTTTGGGTAGAAAAATTTATTCGAAGCGGATAGGCGCTCGTCTGCGGGGCCATGGGTTATATGGAGAATCATATGATCAGGTGTTAAAGAGGAGGGGCTAATCACAATCAGGCAATGCGATAAGCGCTTAGAAGGCTGGCGCTCAGTTCCAGTACCAGGGCGTATGGAGGGAAATATTTTTTAGACTTAGCCGAAGGGGGCTTAAGTCTATAATATGAAAATGTGATTTTTATAGATTTTCAATGATTTCAAAGGAGTTGGTGGTTTTGATAAGGCAAGAAGGAGTCTTTAAACCTTATCAAAGGGATTTTTGATGAAGTGGAAAAGGGGAGAAACATGAAAATGAAGGATTTTCATGGGAAATGGAGGGATAAAAATGAGGTTAGTTTTGGAGGTGGAAGGGAAGGGAAAATGGTGTTTGCAGTAGTATTTTGGCTTTGGAATCAGTATAATTTCTGATTGTAAAATGAGCACAGCAGTGAAGATTTGGGCAGAGTCATGAGGCCTTTCAAGAGTCTTCAAGAGCCAACACTTTTTAGCAATAAAATTTTCTCCTTGAAGGCTCCAAAAAAGTTTTAGCCACCTTTTGGTATAACAAATTTCACAAGTGACTAACAGTGGCTCCACTTGGGGATGGTGCCTTCTTGAAGGCATCAAGAACTTCAGACTTGCATTCTCTGGGAGGCTAACCTATGCCTTATCCATTGGGTTTTCCTTCCTTTGCTGGGATGACCTTGCTTTAAAATCATATTAGCGGTCATAAAAACAATGGATCTACATCAATACAAGCTTTCTACCTACCCAATCCTACTGATCTAGCATTTTTTCTTCATTAGAGTGCACTTGGATTGGCAAAATATTTTCACAAAATTTCATTCTTTTGAAATCAGGAAATCTAATCTATTTATACTCCTTATTTCTCCATGGACTTAGGTTAAACAATTGAGCCCATATGATTCTCTACCTATTCTAATGTCTGTTGGGATTAAACTGTCCAACAAAATTTATTCTCTAAATTCTACAATAGAAATTTAAAAACAGTCAAGTCATGATTAAGCTGTCTGACTTGCTGTGATCTATGGCATAAAAACAAGATGCACATATACATTTATTTTGTAGAAAATTTAAAACAAAAATGGAGAAAGCATAAGGTCTGAAAGTTTAAGCACTGCCTTCTCTTTCTTTAGCTCTGTTTTGAATCTTACTTGAGCTGTCTTTCCTTTGATCAACTGGTTCAGATTTTAAGCTGTTTAGAACCAGATTTTACATCTTTTGACTCAGAATTTGAAACTGATTTGAGTCATTCTTTCTTTGAAACCTTAGGTTCAGATTTTGAGCATGTTTTAACTTTTAATTTCTATCCTAAACTATCTATTGATAAGCCAAGATTAAACAGTTTGGCAAATCGAATTCACTATCCTATCAGCAGAAAATTTAAAACTAATTAGTCAAGATTAAGCTGTTTGACTAACTAGAAGTGTGTTCTTCATGAGTGGCATTTGAACTTTCACATTTTCAAATTTGTTTCTCTTTTTTGGTATGGGGCTATACCTTTTTTGTTTTCGCAATCTGCCCTCTTTTCTTTCTTTTCTTTGCTTTTTGTATTTTTTATTTTTTATAAATTTGAATGAAATGATGGATGAGATATTTATAATGAACAAAGATAAAAAGGCTTTCGGAACATAATATGGATCAAGAGAAGTAATGCTTAAGGATCCTGCCATTGACAGGACCCCCAAACAATTATGCTCCATCCAACTCCTGCAAGAAAAATGCATTATTACCAGCAAATGAATGGATAGAGTAAGGGCTAAGCCATAATTTGTCAAATTTCTCGTGCTTTCCCTTGTCTTCCCTCATTGAGTCCCATTTTAAAACTCGGTCCCAAACTTTGAAATTGCTGGCCTTTGTTCTTCTGTCAAAAAGCTTTTTAATGCTGTCCTGCTTCTGCAATGCTCTATTATAAACCTCCTCTCTGGTTTGCTGAAGATGAATGGTCTGATTTATTCTTCTGATCATGTCATTTTCTTCAGTTTTCAACTCTTGAATCAACTTCATCACTGGTACACCAAGGATGTTTGGAAAAATTGCATCAGTACCATAAACAAGCTGGAAAGGTGACATGCCAATAGATTTCTTCAAAGTTAATCTTTCAGCCCAAAGTGCATGAACTAGCTTTATGTGCCAAGACTTTTTGTTGTCCTCCAACAGTTTCTTGATTATGTTCACTAAAATTTTGTTTGAGGATTCTACAAGTCCATTACCTTGAGGGTAATAGGCCGTGGAATGCCCCAATGTTATCTGATATCTATGACAGAACTCAACCATCCTCTTTGATCCAAATGTTGCTGCATTATCAGTGATGATCTTGGTAGGACAGCCAAATCTGGAGAGAATGTTAGTCTCCATGAATTTTATAATAACTGAATCATTGGCCTGCCTAAAAGGTATGGCTTCTATCCACTTGGTGAAATAGTCTGTGGCGGTGAGAATCCATCTAAACTGGGCAGAAGATGCAGGATGGATTTATCCTATGAAGTCAAGTCCCCACTGTTGAAAAGGAGCTTCAACAGTGATTGGATGCAAAGGTAGGGGTAGCAGTTTTCTCTTGCCTTCAAAAAGTTGACATTTATGACAGGCTATGATCATCTTGTGCACATCATGGAAAAGAGTAGGTCAATAGAAACCAGCCCTCAAAATTCTGTTGGTTGTCGTCTTCCAGTACAAATTACCTCCACACTCTCCTTCATAGAACTAGTGTTTAACCCTCTCTGCATCAAAATCAGGAAAACATTTAAGCAATACACCACTTGAATTTTTCCAATAAAGACATTTATCTATAATGCAATAGTTTACAGCTTTTAACTTTAAAAACCTTGCCTTTGTTTTTTTCAAACCAGGAGGTGTATTCAAATTAAGCAAAACAAAAACAATATCAGCATAC
The DNA here is from genome assembly GCA_034641835.2 of Pinus albicaulis. Classification (NCBI taxonomy): domain Eukaryota; kingdom Viridiplantae; phylum Streptophyta; class Pinopsida; order Pinales; family Pinaceae; genus Pinus; species Pinus albicaulis. Next base: position 567,200,440 of record CM076576.1, read on the forward strand.
CAAGAGGAATTCGTAAAATGATCTTCAACAATAGGAGTTTAGAATCCTTCTTGGTCATCCAAAGCATTAATCATATTAATATCAAGAACTTCGAAATTGGATTCAGCCATTAATCTAGATATACCTTGGCCTTTGATGAGTTTAGTGGGTTTTATCTCTAAATCATATTCAAGAATAACAACAATCCACTTACCTCTCTTACCATCTCGGTCCTGTGTTAGAATGTCTTTAACAACTGAATTTGGGACAAAGGCAATGATGTGTGAGTGAAGGATGTATACCTTGAAGTCTTTCAAAGCTTTAATAAAAGCAAAGGCTTGCTTTTCCATAATGTTATACTTCAAAGGGGCATCCCTCAATGCCTTACTAAAGAATGCAATAGGCTGCTATTGTCCTTATGGATTTTTCTGTAAAAGGACAACAACTATGGTATGTTCTGATGCAAACAAAAAAATATAAAAATCTTTTGAAAAATCAGGACTTATTAGAACTGGTGTTTTGGTTAACGCTTGTTTCACCAGCTCAAAAGACTTCTTTGCTTCCAAGGGCCATTTCACCCCTTGCTCATTCTTCAACATGTTTGTGATATTCCTAAGGAGCTCAGCCAAGTTGGGGATGAACCTTCTCAAAAAGTTAATCTTTCCAATGAAAAATTGCGACTCCTTGATGTTTCGAGGATGAGAGATTTGCAATATGGCCTCAATCCTCTTTGGATCTATCTTAATACTCTCTTCTGAAATGATGTGCCCTAGAAGTTTACCTTCTTGGAGACCAAACAGTGTCTTCTTAGGGTTTAAAGATATCCCAAACTTTCTGCATTTCTTGAAAACTTTTCTTAAATGTTCTAAGTGCTCTTCATCTGTTTTTTAAAACACAGTGACATCATCAAGGTATATAATGATGAAGTAGCCCAGTTCCTCCGAGAATGCTATGTCCATGGCTTTTTGAAAAATTTCTCCAGCATTCATTAAACCAAATGGGATTTTCACATACATGAAAGTGCCCCATGGTGTAGTAAAGGTTGTCTTTAATTGATCAGCAGGGTGAACGAAGATCTGATTGTACCCTGAGTAGCCATCAAGCAAAGAAATTCTTCTAGACCCTACCACCCTTTGTAAAATATGGTCCATCTTAGGTAAAGGGTAGTTGTATTTTAATGAAGCTTTGTTTAAGTCTCTAAAGTCTATACAAAGCCTGATCTCTCCAGTTTTCTTCCTAACTCACACCAGATTAGACACCCACTCAGAATATCTAATAGGGACAATAATACCAGCATCATACATTTTCGTGATCTCCTTCTGAACCAAAGGCAACTGAACATGGTTTATTCTGCGCAGTTTCTGTTTGTATGTTTTTTGGTTTTCTTTGAGGGGAATTTTGTGCTGTATTATTTCAGTGTCATAGGATTTAAGATCTTCGTAACTCCACGCAAAAACATCAGAAAATTCTTTAAATAGCTGTATGTATTTGAGTTTAATGTGAGCTGGTAAAGATTTAGACAGTTTAATCATTTTCGGTTTTTCCTCACTGCCTATATTGCATTCTTCCACTTCAGTCTCTACAGGTTCCATTTTTGGCTTCTTGGCCACATCGTTAAAATCGAACAACTCTTCTAAAGGAGACAGAACCTTTGGCAAACTTTCATCATTGGATTGTAGAGTTTCTAAGTTTTCTGCTTCTGCCTCTGCAATCCATTCTGTTTTGCTGTGAAGTTTGCTTGAAAACAGGTTTAAATTGGCAAGTTCAGGAGGTGCTTCTTCTTCACCAAGAAAATTTTCTTTACTAGGGCAGTCGGTTTCTTAATCTGAATCTGAACTGTAAAGTTCAAATTCATTTCTGAACTGCATAAAGTCTTCTATTTGTTTGTCTCTGTCGAATACCTGCCAATATTTTTCCTTATCAGGCATGGCTGGTCTAAATTTTATCTGAGTTGTGTAGTCTTTAGTTTAATATGGCATTAAGCATGTTCTACCTATAAAGGCTAAATTATGGGCCACAATATTTCTTTTTCTTGGGACAAAAATCAATTTGGACTCCTCAAAAGTTTTCAAAAGGTCCATGGCATCATTTCTATAGGCCCTAATTCTAGGATGATTTGCGTTATACTCCCCATTGAATTGCCTAATGACTAACTCTGAATCCCCATACACATTGATTCTTTTGGCTCCTAACTTCTTGAACAATCGTAAGCCTAAAAGAAGGGATTTGTATTCCGCTATGTTATTTGAACACTGGAAGTTTAATCTACAGGAAATGCAGTCTGTGTGGTTATTTTCAGTGTTAGAAATCCAGACACCTACACCAACATTAGTTCTAGTGCAGGATCCATCAAAATACATACTCCATAGAGGACTATTCTCAGTTTCATCTGTTTTGTGGTTGTCCTCTTCAACTAACGTGCTTCTTGATTGTTTTGGAATGTCAACCCTTAGTTGCATTTGTTCCAACTCCTCAGGTTTTTCATTGGGTTGAGGATGGTTTTCTTGACTGTCAAGGTTTAAGAGTGATGGAAACATGACTTGTAGCTCAAGACCTTTGTTTGATTTGCTGACATTCATAGGTTGAGCCAACCGTTCTGACACTTCTGTGTTGTGTTATTCTTCCTCCCTATCGGCCTTTGATCCTACTAAAGTGACTTGTTCACTAAATTTTTCATCGTTACACATAATAAAAGAAACAAGGCCCGTATTTACAGAATAGAGAGGAGAGTTTTGTGGTCTGTCTTGACTCGTAACTGTGTATTTCATATGGGATTCCCTGTAAATTCTTCTAGTCTGATTGAAAACGGGGATAGTTGCATAGGTCATGTCCATCTGCATAGTCCCTTGTAACTTATCCCCCCACGATCTTGATAACAACATTTCATATTTGGGGGGAACATTAGCCACAACAATATCCATTACTAAGCATTTGGCTGGAATTTTGGCTAAGTTAACACAGAGGTCTTTGATTAATCCTAAACATTTTACTCTGCTTGAGTCAAAGGAGTACATATCTTTATAAGGTTTGGTGATTTCTAGACCAAGGCTCTCCATCATAGCTTTAGGCATTAAATTATGAGAAGCCCCGGAATCATGCATAGCATTGTGCAAAATTTTGTCATGAACATTTAAAATCACATAAAAGGGAGGAATAGGTCCCTCTTGATACATACCTTCAATATTTGGAGCAAAAATAAGCTCTGGCTGGTCATCATTAAGATTGACGGTATCCTAATTTTCCTTGATATTTAAAGCCTTCAAAATTTGGGTCCTATATACATGCTGGGCAGCTAAGTCAGTCAAAGGAACAGGGATTTTGATCTTTGAAATTTCCTACTCTAGGCTAAAAGGAATTTGATTCTTTAAAGTACTGGTCTCGACCTTATTAGCTATCGCTCTATCAGCAATATCAACTTGCTGACTTGTCCTATTTTCATTTGACAAAATTGATTTGACAGGAGTACTAGCTAAGGTGTTAGTACTGCTAAGGTATGCACTCTGCTTTTCATTTTTTTGAGTGCATTTATGTTTATCATCATCATAATTTACAGCCATTGTTTTGTCCTTTTGTTTGAAAACTTTAGGCTTGGTTACAGTGCTATTTTGTGAAGATTTGTCAGAGGTTTTGGGGTTGGGAGTTTCTTGACTGGTTTTTCTTCTAAGGTCATATTCTCTTTGAGACTCTATGATGACATTTTCCATGTCTTGATAATAATTTTCATCATCATCTCTTTTGTCATCATAAGGTGTATAAAGACCTTGTTTTCTATCATAATGAATCTCAAAGTCATCATTATCTACCCCAAGCATGTTGATATCATCTTCCTCTGTTATCTCATCTGTTTCCTCAACTTGACTTACATAGTTTTGATGAAAGGGAGGAGTGATTTGTTGATCATCTTCCCTAGGTCTGTTTGGAGGTTGGTTCCTTCTAAAATTTTGGTTTTTGTTCTGGTTTCTATTTTGAGGAGCAGTTTGGTTTTGAATGGTTTGTGCTCTCTCAAGGTTGCTCATTTTCTTCATCATCTCCTCCATCATTCTTTCCATCTTTGAGTTTGAATTAGAAGGTGTGTTTTCCTCTCTAAAAGAGACTCTCTTCTCGTTTTTCATTCTTGCTCTCTTCTCCATTAAGTTGACTTCCACAGAAAGAGCACCCTTTTGCATCTCTTCAAGAGTTACAGAATCTATTTCTCTCAGCTGAGAGGCCATCTTAGGGTCAAACCCTTCAGGAAAACTGTTTAAAGATAAGCCTTGTGGAGGTTTTAGTTCTGGGGAAAGTGCATTATATACACTATTGAATCTGGTACAATAAGCTTGCACACTTTCCCCAGTGTTTCTATGGATATTTTTGTAATCAGAAAGGACTTGGAGAGGGTTCTTCTTCACTTCCCATTTATTTAAGAATGTTTTATGGAAGGCTTGGAGATCATTGATACTATGGGGGGTTAAGCCTTTGAACCATTTTATTACTTCTCCCCCTAAGCTCTGAGCAAACAATATAAGCTTGACAGAATCATCATCAATTTCATTTCTGTCAAAGTAGTCATTCATCTTATCCACATGTTGTGATGCAGTTGTAGCATTTCTAGAGTCATACAATGGAATTTTGGACTGATAGTCCTGTGGAAGATTGACTAATGGAAGAGGAAGGACTAAGGGAGCATACCATGCTGCCATGATATGTGGTGGGGGTGGATTCACAAGGGGTGGTTTAAAAAATGGAAATTGGGCTGAAGTGGAGTGGTTTGGACAATGGATGTAGGGTGAGTAGAAGTGGATGGACCAGGAGTAGACTTCTGAGCTGATCTTGGATGAGAGACACCTAGGTTGTGAAGGAAATGTAAATCAGGAGGTGTTGTTTCTCTGCTACCAGGATTTTCATTTGCTTCAGGAGATGAAAGTGAAGACTCGGAATCTAACTGATCTAAATCACCAAGGGACCTAGTTCTAAATGGATTTACCAAGTCAACTTGTGATTGTTGTAGAGCCAAAAAATTTTCAGGGGCTGAATTAGCTCTCAAGGGTGATTTGAAAACAGTTGATAATTTAATCTTAGGAGACTTCCTAAGGATACTTTCTGGGTTACCAACTATTTCAGGTGGATCAAGGTCTGGATAGGCTCCAGTATGAATATTTCTAGAAGCCACTATGCTGTGTTTTTAGACCCAAATAAACAAGAAAAGTTCAAACAGATATGACAATCTTTAAGAGGTTAACTAGTCTATTTTACAAATTTAACCTACAGTCCTCTAACTGAGTTTGAATGATATTATGATGATAAGGGTTCTTCCCAGTGGAGTCTTAAGGTCTGTTCAGGATTGTGGAGTTACCAAGTGGAGGTTTTAGCTCCTTTGGAGGTAAAAGGTTTTATGGTCCACTACCATGTTTATTAAATACCAATCTGAAATATTTTTTGGTGTTTTTTTGAGTTATTTTTCAGTTGTGTGGTTTCTAAGAATATCATAACTCTGTTTCAAAACTTAGCTACGGTCATGAGACAAAGACAGTGTACTCTTATGGCTAAACCAGCTGATTTTTCAAGGTTAGATAAAGTCTTATGAGAATCCTAGGGTTTGCCTAGTTTGTCACCGATTCAAACAAGTTATATCATGATTACCATTTGTTTGGTAGTGCTTGAAAAGGATGCTTTTTAATCACTGCACAATTTTTTTTTGTTTGTTGAATCAATGGTTTTCTGAGGTCTTTAAAGTTATCTGGACCAAAAAACACTCAAAACTCCCTAGTGGAGTCACCAGAAATGTTAGTTCCCTGTAATCATCAAGATTGGCAAAAGTCCGGTCGCAGGGAGAAACATCGTTTCAACCACTTTTGGATTCAAGGATCTAGCCCTCCTGAATCCGGAGAGGGATATCTACAATAAGTGCAAAGGTGGATTTGTCTTTGAATTTTGGGGTAATGATATTAGGCTAGTTATGAAGGCCGAGGGTTTGTTTTGTTTTCTGGATGGTTGAACATGAATATTATTTGAGGGTAAAGCTCTAAATGTAAAAAGTTTCAAAGGTTAGAAGTTGCAAGTGAATAGAACAACTTTGGCTAAAAAGGATAGATATGACACTGGTTTTTAGTCCATTGGGCTATGGAGTCATAACTGGGCTTTAATTGAACAACAACATCAAGAGTGATCCAAGGGGCAAGTCAACTATATCACAAGATCATTGAGATTAAAATGATGGAATGGAAACAATAAGGTGTTGGAGGGGTGGAAACTGATAATAGTTTCAAAAGGGATTTATAGTCAGTCCAAACAAGAAAAGCCTCTTAAGTAACTGTTTAAAACCAACCAAGGACAGGGCTAACTATAGACTTCTTGGGCAAGTTTGTATTAAAGCAGCTTAATTGACAAAAAATCCAGTAATCTGCATAATTACCTTCAGAAAGTATGAAAACACATAAGAGAAAACAAAGTGTAACTTAAGATTAGATAAAGTACTTTTAAACCTGGTCTGCTTTCAGTCACCACCAAGGGAAACCTTCAGAATCTTCCTTTGGAGAATAGAAACTAGAAACAGGGCAAACCATCACTTCTCTAGTCTAACTTTAATAAGCAAATGATGAAAATAACTTTCAAGAACAATGTTTAAGGCAAACAGTAGGACGAGGGAACACCACCATTCCTAACTGCTTAAACTGTATTGAATCATTCTTAAATAAACAAATTGGAGGAAAACATTGAGACAAAGCTTATCAGTAAGAGAAGGGTACTGGTAAACAGTAAATCCTGACTCCATGGATTCTGTTCTTTATCAGAGAATAGTGAACAATATGACATACATAGAAGGAAACAATAACAAAGAAAGGGGCACTTCACCAGCGATATAGACTAGGATCCCAAGAAACAACTTGTTATTGATGTCAAACAAGTTACAATCTTTAGGTCCAATGTTTCAGTTCAACAGTCATCTTCACTATTCAGCCTAACTAATCTAAAAACAAACAGAGCTCAAAGGGCCAGTGAACACTATTTATAGATATAAGTCTCAAGATCAATTACATTTCAAAGTTCTACAATCAACCCCTCACTCATCTTCTCCAAAAGTATTTATAGAAGAATGAGGAGGTGAGATCTGATAAAAGATCTCAAAAACTAATTAATACAGACTTAAATGACTTCTTAGCCTTTAGGGGGCTTGATGAAGAAGCTTACAATAGGTGTCCTCTGTATTAAGTAATTTACATCAATATTAAGCTTGGTGGGAGCTTTTGTTGACCTTTGAGGCTCTGTGTAATGCCAAAGTAACTCTGTTGATATTTTGTCATTAAGTTTGTATGCAGAATTTATCCTTTGGCTGTGTTGTGAGACAGGTTTTTGGTTCTGATCAATAAATTCGGCCTCTGTTTGAATACTTTGAGGCATAGGTGGCATTTTGGTAGCTGGGAGGAATCAATTTGCCTTAGATGTGGCGGTAGAGGCTTTCTGTCTGATGATCTTTTGATTTACTTTTAACTGTGTTTTAGTCAACGGGATTAGGCTCTTGATAAGCCATCTTAGCCGTAATCCCACAGATCTATCTTAAATCCTCTGTTCTGATATATTTTGTCTTCGACACTGATAATATCTGACTGTGCTTCATTCACTGTGTTTTGTTGGTGTACAGGGCTGCGTAGGGGTGATATGGCATCAATGCCTCATGAAACACCGATGAAATGTGAATTTTAAACCCTGTGAATGATTTGCTTTGATGAATCGTAGGCGGGAGGATCGTCACCCTCTACCTTTTAATTTTCTTTAGACATAGTGAAAAATCATTTGAACCCTGCAAAATATGAAAAAGATTAGAAAATCCTGCATGTATAGGTTAACTTCTTTAGAAGGCGCGTGGAGAGGGCGTGGCCGTTGGATGGCATCATCTAACAGTCGAGATTTATTAAAGGAGATCAGAGGAGAGTGAAAGAGAATCGAAGCCGTCGATCGTGCACAGATTGAGGGTTGGGAGTGGAGGCAAAAATTCAAAGTGGAGGAGTCTATTTTTTGGAAAAACGGAGAAAAATAGGTTAAAAATGGTGTGTGGGGTTTGGGATGATCGTGGGCCATCGGATGAGATCAGCCCACGCGATCAATGGTGGAAAAAAGGTGCCAAGAACCTTAGAAAATGCACCCAGACATCAAAACTTTAATTAAACCATGTTGTATAAAATTCCTGCGTCCGGATTTGCTGACTGAACAAGAAACCATGGAGACCCGACCCAAAGATGTGCCACGTGGACATTGATGTGGCGCAGGGATCATCGGCTGCCGCTGTGGACAAGGTGACCGGGGCGATGGAGTATGGGCCGTCGATCTGTAGATCAGATCGATGGCGGAAATTCATTAAACACCCCGCCACACCCTGAGTTATCGTATGGGCATCTTCGGAGAGCGATCGTCGTCCGATGCGTAGCCTCAGATCGAATGGTGGACGTCAATATCACGCCGGGTCCACGTCCGATCTTTAACGCAAGATGAATGACAGTTTTGTGAATAGTGCTCAGGCCACCCGTCAAACGGTGTATGGAATCGCTGTCGAACAAAAAAAACTGCCCCGCTCTCAAAAGCGGTGTGATGGATATTGCGTGGTTTTGCAATGGTGAGTGGTTGGCGAGGACCACCAGGGCGATGGATTGTGCACCATCGATCAGCAGATCAGATCGACAGTGGAGATCGACTTGGAATTTTTCACAGGCGGAAAAGTTTATAATATAATAAAAATCGAAAAATTCATATAACCGAAGGTTTATACTTTGGGTGGAAAATTGTATTTGAAGCGGATAGGCGCCCGTCTGCGGGGCCATGGGTTATATGGAGAATCATATGACCGGGGGTTAAAGAGGAGTGGCTAATCATAATTAGGCAATGCGATAAACGCTTAGAAGGCTAGTGCTCGGTTCCAACACCAAGGCATATGGAGGGAAAGAGTTTTTAGACTTAGCCCAAGGGGGCTTAAGTCTATAATGTGAAAATGTAATTTTTATAGATTTTCAATGACTTCAAAGGAGTTGGTGGTTTCGATAAGGCAAGAAGGAGTCTTTAAATCTTATCAAAGGGATTTTTGATGAAGTGGAAAAGGGGAGAAACATGAAAATTAGGGATTTTCATGGGAAATGGAGGGATAAAAATGAGGTTAGTTTTGGAGGTGGAAGGGAGGGGAAAATGGTGTTTGCAGCAATATTTTGGCTTTGGAATTAGTAGAATTTCTGAGTGTAAAATGAGCACAACAGTGAAGATTTGGGCAGAGGCATGAGGCCTTTCAAGAGTCTTCAAGAGCCAACACTTTTTAGCAATAAAATTTGTTCCTTGAAGGCTCCAAAAAAGTTTTAGCCACCTTTTGGTATAACAATTTTACAAGTGGCTAATAGTCGTGTGAGTAGAAGGGGCGGGGGCTTAAAACTGAAAAAAGGGCCTAAGGCCTTAATTCAAAAAATGGGCGGATAATAGGCCTAAAAGAGGGTTTTTTGGCCCTTTAAGAAGTTTTCGGTAAAGTGAAAAAGGGTGATTTAAACCACATAAGGGTGTCTATAATGGTTAAAGGGTTTTTTAGAGGGAATGGAGGATAAATGTAAAGGAAGAAAACCTTTTTTGCAAGGGGAAAATTACTGTTGGGATAAGTGAAAGTGAGTGAAAATGGGCAGAGATGATGGAGGTGAAAAATGGGATATATAGCCTGAAAACAGTTTCTTTTTGAGATGGCAAGATAACTTGGGGGATTTGAGTGAAGATTTTTAGTGAATTGATAGACTTAGGATACTAAAGGCAGTGATATTTCTAGAACTCACAACGTTTCTGCAAGTATTGTTTCTATAATTCTGAGATTTTCAACTTAGTCATCTTTGGATAAGATCAAAATTATTGATGATTAACAGTGGCTCCACTTGGGGAGCGCAAATTTCCTTTCAAGGTGTCCAGAACCTCAGAAAATAAATCTTTGAGTTTCAATAGACCAGTGCCTTATTCATTAGGCATATTCCTTCTTTTTCTTTCTTGCTGATATATTTGGTCTTGGAAATCTCAATAATATGTAATATGTAACCTTTGAACAACATCTCTACCTACCCAATCCTACTTTTCCTAGCATTTTCTGTTCTTTTGAGTGCATTTGAACTAGCAAACTCTTTGACATTTTATTTTTGAAAACATAAATAAACTATCTAATTCTATCCTTATTTCTTCCAAGAGTCCAGATTAAACTGTTGAACTCCTTTTATTCCCTACTTATACTAACTGACTGCCAAGATTAAACTGTTTGGAAATCTTGATTCTCTAGCTATTTGACATGAAATTTAAAGTATGGTTCAAATCAGGATTAGACAGTTTGATCAACCATGGTTGTGGCATTTTGAATAAGCTACACACAAACATTATTTTGCACAAAAAGTAAATCAGAAAGATAAGGCCATGATTTGTCCTTTCTGAGACATCCTTATCTATCTCTTTGGTTCTGTTTTGAGCATGTGGAACCAACATCTTCATATTCTCCTAATCTATTCTTCTTGACAATTTAAGTCCAAAATAATCTTATCAATCAATGTTTCTGCTAGCTTATCAACATAAATTTAAATCATGTTCAACCATGATTAGGCTAGATGACTGAACAAGATACATTTTGAATCAGTAGTGGCATTTAGATTTGCACAATTTCAGAAAATTCTCTTTTTTGGGTATGGGGTTGTACCTTTATTCTTTTAATTTGCCCTCTTTTTCTTTTTCTATTCTTCATTATTTTTCAAAGAAAAAACAAAAAATAACTAAATGCTCACAGGCTGAGCTTATTTGATTTACTATCTAACCTAATTTAATCCTGGAAAATTTACATATTTAGCTGATGAACTCCCTTTTCCAATATAGCCAATCAAGTAAATGTTTCCATGATTGGTCTTTTCTCATCTCCTTGAGCATGCTGGACAAACGGGGCACTCCCATTTCCATTGTTCTTTAGCAGTAGTGCTGAAAAATATTCTTTCTTTTGGTAATACATTGCTTTTAACAACTTTTATCCCTTCTTCAAATATCTTCAAGAAATGAGAATAGGAATCTTGAAATAATGCCTAGTTATGAATATTTGGAAGATAGGTTTTGACCAAGCTTACTTTTTTCTCCACTAGATAAAGCTTAAGATTCTTTTGAGAAAGAACTTCTTCCTTATCTCCATTATCATCTGAACTAGAGGAATGATCATATATTGCAGTGATGTCTTCTTGTAGTCCTGGTATGCTCTGACTCAGTGGACCGTACTCTATGAAGAGATCATCATTTTTTTGAGCAAGGGTATCTTTTATTACCTCAACCCTTTCAGGAGAAGGCTCCTTAGCTTCAGCTTGCTCAAGAAATTCCTTTTTGTTCTCAACCTCATCATCACAACTGATAGATTTTTGATTCCCAATTATTTGAAAGCTATTTCTGATGGGTTGCATTGTTTGATTACTTCTTTCATGCTGATGATAATGAAATTCATGACACCAATCCACTGCTGGTTTCCCTACATGATTAGTTTCTATTTGGAGTTCATCGTCATCATCATATTTATCAGTATTTAGAGAATCATTAGTATAAACAATCTCACCAATCAAACATATTGGATTATCAGTTTGTCTTTCTTTAAGCTGTTCTACAAGTTTATTTTCTGGTTCATTTCAACAAGGTCTAGTGAGTAGATGAGCAGAAGTGTTTTGTTCAAATGAAGTTTTTAAGGTTGGCTTTTTATTTAATATTTGATCAATTTCTTCTTCTGTCAAAAGAGGAGGAATTTTTATTTGGCTTTGGGCAGAAGTACAATAATCCTGTTTCTCCTGTGAAGGCAGATTTTGAGGCTAGATGTGTTCTTGAACCTCCCCTAGAAGAGATGGTGGATCATTACTTGTGCTTTCAGTTGGATCCTGAGGATTTTCTTCTATTTCCTGATCTTTTTCACTCTCAAAAAACTCCTCTTGATCTTTGTGATAGTCAATTTGAACATGGGAATCAGGAGTTTTTTCTAATAGATTGTCAGGATGCCATTCTTCTTTAATAATCTGAAATGAGTTATAACATAAAGGCAGAGACTCTATTTGTGTTGTCTCTTCTCCTATTTCAGATTTTGTGAGTTCAAGATGGTTGATTGTTTCCTCAGGGCACTCCTCCTTGTTTATGTTTGCAGCTTGCTCATAAATTTCTCTTAATAGTAAAACACAAGGTATAGGTAGGAAATCAATACCTTCTTGACAATCTTCCTCATTGTTCTCTTTGTAATCTTGCTCATCATACATATTTTTTTTGTTGTTTATGTCTTGTGGTGGTTGATTTTTTTTTTTATTAGGAGAAAGCATGGGTTGCTCTGGGTAATCAACATCTGTATCAGCCTCATGCCTTGCCAGTTTCTTATCAAGTATGTACACTATTTTTCTAATTAGGTCCAATAATGTGTTTATTTTAGCTTCTCTGTCTATACCTAATTCCATGTTTGTTAATTGTAAAGAGGTCACTGCATCTTTTCAAGTAGTTCAGAGTCTTCTTCTAGTGGAGTCATTAAGTCCTTTGGAGGTTGTGGAGTCGCCAGGTGGAAGATTTTGAACTTTGCTGTCCATTTTCAGCATGATTGGGATTGCTCAATGCATTCCTAGGGGAGTTTACAAGGATTGGTAAATTAATAGACCTACTGGAGGCCAGTGGAGTCGCTAGGTGGAAATTTTTAGCTCTTTTGGAGGTAAAATATTCTATGGTCCACCAAAAATTTTTATTATGAAGGCCAATATGAAATTCTTTTGGGGTTTTCTGAGTTTCTATGGTTATTGAAGGACTTAGTGAGTCTACAAGAGTATTATAGGCTATTATGTACTCAGAGGTCCCACCGTGATCGCCATTATGTTGTAGTGGCAATGAGGTGGCAAATAAACCACCAGATAGTATCAGTAAAGGGTTTATGAATGCTTATGGGTGTGTAGGCTTGACACTTACTCCAGAGGGTCCCACCATGATCACCATTATGTTGTGGTAGTGCTTGAAGAAAGCTATATTTCACTTGAATAAATACTGAGTGTCTTGTTTAGGGAATTTTACTCAAAAATATCCCACCGTGATCGCCAAAATGTTGTGGTCCTGTGATTTGGCTGATTGGCAAGCCAAGTGAGAAGGCAACGTCAAAACTAGTCTTTAGAGCTATAGGACCTAGCCTTACTACTCTTAGAGAGGGATCTCTCAATCATTTTCAAATATGTGAGCTTTTTCTCTTTTAAGGGTCGATTTTAGGCTAGTTATGAAGCATGGATTTGTTTGATTGTTTGGTGGGACATGATGATATAGGCAACATAGATAGAAAAGGGAAATCTCTAAGTCATTGGGTAATGGAGTTAAGTGGAAGTTGTAACATGTTTTTAGAAAGATCAGAGGTATCAAATGGAAAATCTAACTTTTCCAGTGGATCTATAAGGTCTTTCAGGTTTAATGAAATGGACATCAAAGGTTTAGAATGAAAAGTAAAACTAACAGAAATTAAGAATCCTTAATTATGTGTACTTCTCAACAAAGGGACTTAAAACATCATTTGAACATGAAGAGGCATTCCATAGACAGGGCCAACCATAAATTCTATAAACCACACTTCAACAAATAATAATTTCAAGACAAACTTTTCAAATGAAATCTAGGAGTCGAGGAATGCTCTATTTCATCCAAAGATTTCACCTTCAAGGAATTTAGAAAACATAAAAAAATCACAAATAACTGTATCATTGAAGAGGGAGCTCCTAGACATCTTTGATTACAGCTATAAAGACCTTCAAAACAATTATTTCAGCAATAACAAAGGGTATGATCAAAACAGACCTCTTTGGTAGACTTTGGACATTGGTACTTTGAAGGGAGACTTCAGAAATAATTTTTAAGTAGCAGAAAGTAAGCAGGGAGAACCATAAATCATTCTTGAGACCAATTGTTTGAACTGTTTATGAAATAAGCAAGCATAAGGGTTCAAGAGAGAAATTAAGAATTCTCTAGAATGCCTTAGCAGAAGAAAACATAAAGACAATGAAGAGTAAACAAAACTAAGGTGCTTTCAAAAAACATTTCTTAGTCTAAAATTTTTACTCTACTGCAACAGAGAATAATGAAACATAATGGAACAGGAAATAACAATAACAGATTTAGAGTACTTCACCAACAGGCAAGCTCAAGGATCCAATGACAGAGCTTTCTCCATCAACAAATAGGTTAAAACATCCACAGGTTCCAGAACATCAATTTTCTTTCAATTTCAGCAGAACTATGTATTACTTCAAAGAGTCACCAAATTCCCACACAATACAATGATTTCGAATGTAGTATTTATGCTGCAAATGAGGAGGTGGAACTGATTCTAGGGTTCAAAATGTTATTAATTGCAGAGTAAATGCATTTCTAGCCTTGAAAGCCATGCAAGGCATAAAGCAGAAATAGGTGCAACTACTTCTCTATTTTAATAACTTTGTCTTAACTTCTGAGAGGCAGATAAGAGAAAATATTGACTTTTAAGGCTCTATCCTATCTTTACAACAACTGACCTGATAGTTTTAAATATATTCTTTAATGTAATAACTATTTGTTTGTCTTTGTAGGTAGAAAGTAGGCCAAAGGTGTCAGTTGATTTTCTGAGTGAATAACTGCTCTTGGTTGATGTGTTTGAGGCTTCTTTAGCCTAAGTGTTTATGGAAATGAGTGTCAAGGTGCCCCAGTACAATCTAACAAGTGCGAATGAATGAGTTGAAGTCGAACACTTGGAAGAATCTACTAATCAGGAGGCAATGATGAATCCCCACTGTCGATAGCGAAGAGTTCGCCACTGATGACTGCAAACCCTAAGGTACTGAAAAAATACTCTAGACCTTATTCCCAGTGAAATGAGTCGGAGTCGATGGGAAAATATCTACTGGAAGGAAGGCATTAAGGCATCCCACATCAGTCCAGCGCGAGTGTAACCCGCAGGCCAAGATTTGGAAGGAATCGGACGAAGCAGAGTGACGGAACCAAACTGAAGTACGTTTCAGACATGCACAAGATGAAGCTAGCGCACGGAAGAAACCCTCTGAACCAACCAATAATGAAACCTGACACAGAGGCGAGATATCCACCGATAGGGTCAAATGGAAATCAAGGTACTGCATGAATCCCAGGTGTGATAATGTATGTTGGCGTAGAACACAGGGGAAACCACTCAGTCAAAGACCCATAATGATGATCAAATGCTGAGCACAAGGTCACCTATCAATGATGGAAATAGGGCTAGGGTGCGGCTCTAGGTTTACTCTTAGAACAATATGTCGTAGTCGATGAGAGACAAACCCGCTAGCAAGAAGTCAATGGAGACCTTCTCAAACCAGCACAAGCAAAAGACCAAAACATCTGATGTGATAGAACAAGGTACTGACAAGACTGGGAAGGCCGACTAAATGATGAGTCAAGAGACACCGCAGAATGGCCGACTCTGGTTAAAATTCCCTTGAACAAAAGCATGACTCGTGATGACCATGGCAGTAAAAAATGACATTGTATAAGTCTGTTATGCAGGAGGCAAAAACAAACTCTCCATATGATTGGAAGAGATAACCAACCGGGGGAGAACTGACTAGTGAAACAAGGCAAAAGTTGAACCTAGGTCAAAACTAAAACCATCCCAAATGAAGGAAATATATAAGTGTATGTGCTTTGTTCAAGGGCGACAAACTAATACTGTACTACCATCAAATTATGAAGTAACATCCCGTTCCCGCTCTTTTTGTTATATTTTATTTTTTTGTCTTCTTCATATAATAAGTCTGAAAAAGAAAAGAATGCTATGGTATAATGGATAGAACGAGTATCAAGAAACATATGCACTAGTTCCTGGGATAGGAACAATCCTATGCTCAATTCAAGGTGGCGGAAACTGGTAAGCGATACTCAAAGGAATGTTCCATCCATGGGTAAAAAGGGTGTCAAGTCGTGATAGCTAAGTGCATGCAATGGTTAACTTGTATAGACAGTCAAGGTTAAAAGATGGCTTAAACATCGAGTCCAAATGAAGCCGGATAAAGGCCAGGATAAACAAGTAGCCAATATGCAATGCAGTAATACAACTCAACAACAATAGGGAGCCTCTAGGGTAATAGCCAGAAAAATGATAGTGAAGAAGAAGAAGAATGAAGCTTCAACACATAAGTCATGGCGGGACTAAAGAGGACTCCTGAGCCTACATAAAACGCAGCATGGGCAACAAGTGCTAGCGAGGAACTAACTAGGAAGCCCATGTAAAGGAAGGCTCTACCACCAAGTCATGATTAAAATTTGGCGAGTGAAATGGGTGAAATACTCATGATCTGATGGGATCGACCCTATGGCAAGTGATCAGAATGGAGGTTAGTATGAAAAATGCAACGGAAAGTGGATTCCCTAACCTATATGCCAGTGAAGATCATATACCTGCCATGATAGTTCAGCAGTCATGGATCAAAAACCAGAAAAATCTCAACTTCATCAAAATGTACCTGAAAATATACCAATCTGGGCACTTACAAGCATCCAGGTTATGCAGCTTAAGATGGATTGAAGAAATAAGCATAACAATTTTTTTCAAAATTTTTCAAATTCTAGGCATAAATACACATGTTACCTCACATTTGGTTCATTGTTACTTGTTGATTTGGAAAAAAGAGCTCTGGAGAAAAACCCTCTTACGTCAAAACAGGAGCAATCAGTGATCAAACTTCGCCGAATCAGTCAGGTAAGTTCTTAATCCATCATTATTATCAATTTTGTCCATTAATAGAGTTAAAATTTGGAAATTTCACTGTAGAAATATTTGTTTTAATTTAGGGCGCTGCGCATACGCGGGTTCGTATGGACCAAGCCACATATATACACGACTGTGTACAGGGTAAGTCGCGTATGCGCAACTCGAAATGTAGGAAAGTGTTTCTAATGGAAAAATGAATGAATTTTTTCAGGATGAATATCACCTGGAGGGAATGTGAGCATAGTGCAATTGACAATGAAGTAATTCAAGATCAAAAATCGCTCAATATCCTCCGAAATTGTGGATTGCTCAAATTTTTCAAAATGCCAAATATAAAGAGTAATGTCCGGTTACTTGAAATGCTAGTAAATTATTGGGAACCGGAGGAAGATTGCTTCGTGATAGATCAAATGCCCATACACATAGAGGTAGAAGACATCTAATTCATTACTGGACTCTCACGGAGGGGAGACCCAACAGATTTGCACAGCAAGCCGTTGAGCGGGCTTACTGTGGATGACTATGTCCACGTCTACTGTGTAGAGGGGTCCAAAAAAGTAGGGACTCAGATTGCTATAAAAGATTTGAGATATCTATACATGAAGATTCTCCTGTTTACCATCGGTAGGGTAGCAGGATCTGCTTCCTTGCATCAGGCATCCAAGGCCCAGATGAGCATAGTTGTGGAATGCCTGGGTCACCTATATGATTGCTGTACAGCTCTACTAATGAACATGAAGCAACAACTGACCTCCATCCGGAAAGAGAAAACAAAGCATTTCGGGTATGGAACCATTTTGATGAAATTATTCTTTGAGAAGATTCCTGGTCTTCGACCCAAAGTGATCTCTTCCATCAACAGCCCAAGAGACCCAAGAATTGCCCGATGGGCAGATCTAATGAAGAGACTAGGGGGAAGTGAAGTTCCCCGAACCACCTAGGACGACGAGTTATTCCAATGGTGGGGAGAACAAGTCAACACCGTGGAGGACTACCCCTATGCCAGGATGGATTTCCAGACCTCGTCCTTCCACCTGGCGCGGCATGGGGCGCAATCGGTAAGATTGAAAATTTTAAATTATATGATTTTTATGATTTTTTCAATATATATGAAAAAATGTGAAAACAAAACATGTTTTTGATTGGATTAAAAATGACTTACAATATTATGATGATCATGATACAGATATTGGACCAGTCCGTCCTGAGGGCTACCCACAGCATAAACGCCGCAGAGGCGAGGCGGATACTGTAGACCCAGACAGGACCCTCCATGCTGTACAGGGGAACTTGGAGGATTTAACTCGCCAAGTGCCTATGGCTGCAGTGGAAGATCTACCTGAGGCCATCCAGAGACGGGTAGTAGGAGTACCATGTGACTGGGTACGATTATTCCGTCGTGTCGCCACTGTGATTGTGCTCTATAGGAACACGAATTTTGGGCAGGGACCATAGGAGTAGATAGATATGATTACCAGACGACTATATATTTTGATATTGAACATGATCGGGCATAAGCCCAAATTTTGTACGACTTATGGATCCAAATTTTGTATAGTTTTTGAACATTCTGATGATATATATACAGCAATTTGTGATGTGATGTGACAAATGTATAAAAATTCATGATGTTTTTGATGATTAAATTTTACTGTATGGAATGATTAATATGCCAATCAATTGCTTGATTAGCTAATGAGTCTGCCATCTAATTGTCTGCTCGAGGAATATGAATGAATGTTAAAAATTGAAATGATCTTTGTAACAAACGTACCCTCAAAAACAA
The DNA here is from genome assembly GCA_034641835.2 of Pinus albicaulis. Lineage (NCBI taxonomy): Eukaryota > Viridiplantae > Streptophyta > Pinopsida > Pinales > Pinaceae > Pinus > Pinus albicaulis. The sequence goes on from CM076576.1 coordinate 567,218,919, forward strand.
CCGGAGTAAAAATGGATCTCGAACTCGATAAGTATTGTTCAACTGCGACATCACCAGCTGGGAGTCCAAGAAAACTACCAGCGAATCAACACCCAAAGATATTGCCTCCAAGAGTAGATAAATAACTGCAGTGTACTCTGCTATATTATTGGAAGTAGGACCAATGCAAACTCCTCTTGATACTAACAACTGACCGGATGGATGATGAAGCACCCAAGCTGCGGAAGCCAAGTTCCGGGTGTGTCTACTAGCACCATCGGCGAAACCATAATGACTCATGACATTCGACACAACCTGCCAAAGCAGATCAAAAACATCACCATCACATCAAAGACCTAAAAACCAGATATGTACAAAGATAAAAACTACTATATACAAAAGCAAAATGCCAGGCCGAAGCCTAGGCATAACACTTTTTCAAATAGAGCCCATTTCTGGGCTCCGGCAACTCATTTCCTTCAAAATAAACCAAGGCATATGCTCCTTTTTTAAGGACTTTTTTAACGATAAAGGGGCCATACCACATAGAATTAAACTTTCCTACGCCCAAGGCATCCTTCTCTTGGGCATAGACCAAAACAAGGTCGCCTTCCGAGAAAACCCTACGTTTGACCGCCTTATTGTACTAAACTTTGACTCGTTTCTTATGCACCTCATTCATCGTGGTGATATCTCGACGCTGCTCATCAAGATGTTCCAGATGAAGGATACGTTCTTTGAGACTAGAAGTGTCAGGAAGAAGCTCAACAGCGAACTGAAGAAAAGGAATCTCACATTCAATGGGAAATATGGATTCCAGCCCATAAAATAGTTGAAATGGAGTAAAGCCAGTTGTAGTTTTTACTGACGTCCTGTATGCCCAAAGTGAAGGATACAACATGATATGCCAGTTGGATCGAGCTTTATTAATTGTCCTTTGAAGAATGGTCTTCAGGGATTTTTTCACGGCTTCCACTTTCCCATTGGCCTGAGGATAATACGGAGATGAATTCTCTTGTCGGAAACCTAATTTTAGAGCCAACTCAGCCATCATGCTATTCTGAAAATGACTACAATGATCAGTGACAATCTCTCTAGGAATACCAAAACGAGAAATAACCTGGTTGAAAAGAAAAAGAGATGTTGTCTCACCATCATTCCTAAAAGTAGGCATAGCCTCGACCCACTTCGTAAAGTAGTCTACTGCTACAATAATATACTTGTGACCTTTAGCCGAGGGCGGGTTACAAGTAGTATAATCAATACCCCACTTTGTAAAGGGACCGACAGTAATGACCGGAAAAATTAGAGTTGGATGAGCGTGCATTTTTCGAGTATAGACTTGACACGGATGACACTTTTTGACCGACTCCATACAATATTTGAAAATTGAAGGCCAAAAGTATCCAACACACAAGATTTTTTGGGCTGTAGCAAGCCCAGATAAATGACCACCACAAGCTCCACTGTGGCAATCATTCAGCACACCCTCAGCTTCTTCGAGAGTTAAGCAACGTCTCAGGATTGAATCAACCCCTCGATGGTATAAAGCATCACCAATAATCAAGTAATTTTTAGCTAAGTGACGCAACTTACGACGCTCATCTTTCAAAAAAGTAGAGGGAAACTTCGCAATCTGAAGATATACAATGATATCTCCATACCAAGGATCCTGTGGAGAGATGAGAAACAAATTTTCATCCGAGAAGTATTCATCATAGACTATCTCTTCTCCACAGGGCAACTCGGAGATCAATTCCATGAAAACTAATTATTTCTTGGACTTGGCAGACATAAAATCAAGATAAAATTCTTGCAAAATCACAATCCATCTATTGTATTTGCCCCCAATCACTCGCCTACCGAGAACAAACTGAAATGGATTGGCTGCTGCCAAAACATAAGTTTTTCGTAGAAGAATATAATGTCTGAGTCGTTGTACAACATGAACAGCTGCGAAAGCCAGCTTCTCTATCGGAGTATACCAGAGTTCAGGTCCTACCAAGCCTCAACTAAGATAGTATATAACATGCTCTATAAGAGCATCGTCCTCCTGAACCAGAACCATACCAATGGTAGATTCTGCTGCTGCAAGATACAAAAGGAAATCCCTGATATAATCAGGTGGACTCAATAAAGGAGTAGAGGTCAATGCTTTTTTCAAAGCATCGAATGAGCGTTGAGCGAAGTCATCCCAAAAGAATGGAACTCCCTTCTTCAACAATCTCATAAATCATTTGGTAACTTCAGCATAATTTACGATAAATCTCCGAAGAAAATTATCTTTTCCTTGTAGACTTTGAAGTTTACGAATAGATGACAGGGGAGGCAACCGAAGTATTGCCTAAACCTTGAAGGGATCTACCCTAATCCCTTCCGAAGACACAATGAATCCCAATAACTGACCGGATGTAACCGCGAAAACACACTTGTTCGGATTCAACCTAATCTTGTAGAAACGACATCATTCAAATACTTGACGGAGGTGAGCAGGATGATCAATTCTCTTTCGAGAACGAGCAGCTAAATCATCCAAATATGCCTCGATAATATGTTTGATGTCGTGGAAGGCATATGACATGGCCCGCTGCAATGTGGCCCCAACATTTTTAAGACCAAAAGACATCTTCTTGTGAGAAAAAGTACCCCAGGGACAAATAAAGGCAGTCTTATGATGATCTTCAGGATGGATAGTAATTTGATTATATCTGGAGAAACCGTCCATGAAGGAGAAAATTTTGTTACCAACACACTCATCGATAATCTGATCTATAAATGGTGTGGGGTAATTATCTTTCGGACATGCTTTATTGAGGTCTCTGAAATCAATGCAAACTCGAATTGTTCCTTGTTTTTTATCCATGGGAACAGGATTCGAAACCCACTCCATCAAAGGAACAGGGAAAATAAATCCTGCCTTGAGCAGCTTCTCCATCTCAGCTTTGATAGCTGCAGCCTTCCTAGGATTGACCAGACGAAGCTTTTGTTTGGTCTCAACCTAGTCTCCTAAATTGAGTTCATTTAATTGTCAACCGGGGTTGGTAAACTGCTGAAGTGAAGTGCACTGTATGTACCTAGGTGTTTGTTTCTTAATGCGTTGTATTTAGTGTTTTATGATGTTTTTGGTCTTTTGATGATTTTATGTTCACAGGAAAAAGAACTAAATGCTGGTGGAAGGAAACTACTGATTAAAAACAGAGTAAAACCTAATTGGTTGATGACAAATGACAAGTGCAAATACTGAAACAGAATCAAACCTAAACTATGACTAAGCAGAATACCAAGCTTGATAATGACTTCAAGAAAATGAATCAAAACATAAACTTAACTTGTCCAATTCTTTCATCAAAAGTATTTTGGGAGAGCTTGAGAAGTGGTCAGCTAAGTATACAAATTCTCCTAACTAACAATTAAACAATCAGCTTATAATGAGACAACATTTTATCCATGATTAAAGATTTGTTGAAACATATTTGGAGGAAAACATTGGTACCATCATAAGATCTCTACTCTAAGTCTAGTTCCTAACTCTATTCTGCAACTTAGTTTAACATTACTAAACCTTACTCAAAAGTTATAGATTTCTTTTTAAATTAGTCTTTTGAGAAAAGGCTTTGTTTATGAAGTGGTAAAGAAGTTGCAAAAGTACTTCAAGCCTTGAAATGATATTGTCTTCTGTTCATATGGTTATGAATTAATTATAGATTTGGAACAAGAAGAGGTTTTGTAAATAATGAAGGCCGTATTGTTGAGTTTAACAACTAATGTAATCTAATATGCAGTGGATGACAACTAATTGTGGAATGTAAATACAATGAGCTAAGCTAAATCTGAACTAAAATATCACTATTCTACAAGAAACAATGTTGAACTAACAAGCCATTATCAAACTTAAAACAAAATAACAGAGCATGAATTGAATGCAATTTGACTCCGGAGTACCCTAACTAAGTTATCATGCATTAATCTATGGGATTCTACAGCCTGTTTTGTCCATCATGATTGGTATTTTGGAAGAGCTTCTTAGAACAATCATGGCTGTACAATTCAGTGCAAATGCAAACATAAAGACTGAAAGCAATTTAAAAACTAAGACATCACAGCTATCTCCTACCCATCATTATGGTATTTTGGAAGGGCGTTTTAAGAGTAAGATCAGCTATGCTACTTAGTGCAAACAAACAACTGAAATGTTCAGTATCACAGTCATGCCTTAGACATCATAAGGATTTTTTGGAAGAGTTTTCTTAGTATAAGTTCAACTATGATAGTGAACAAAAGAAATTACAATTAAATCCTACAACACTATAGCCATTTCTCATTCATTATCATGATCTTTTGGAAGAGTTCTTAGAACAAGTATAACTATAGTGGCTAATGAAATTAACTATGAACTCAAACTTCAAAAACGTAAAAACAACTAAGATACTTATCTAAATTACGAAAGTAAAGCCGTGCAGGAGGTAGGGGCCCTCTACCACTAGACGGAATCTAACTCCAAATCAACTCAACGCGTTCAAAGCAATGTTGTCCTCTTCATTAAAGTAGAAATAACTTGAAACAGAGTATTCTTCGTTTTCAGAAATATAGCATGAAATCTAAGCAAAATCTAGCCTATCTCTCGGTTTCCCAAGTGTTTTTATAACAATTTTACATAACAGAACTTGCAACAATACAGGGATCCTTGTCTTTCCTTATCAAAATCACATTAGGACTCTAAAGATGGCAACGTAAAGAGAAAAAGGACATCTGGACTAAGACAGTCCTATTAGAAGTCTGCTTCCTTAAATGAGTTCCCACGTACCAAAACCACGTCCAGAATTCGGTTCTTCCTTCATGGTGAGCAACGTATGATGTGGACATGACGTGGAATATACCCATATGTGGTTTTTCTTGAGAGGACACCTGGAACATGCCTGAACGTGAAGACAACTGCAGAATTGCCGGTTAGCTACGGAATGTCTGCATTCTGCAGCTAGTTCCGGTCAAAATGCATTATAATGACAAAAATCACAAAAATTAGCAAGTTAGCCATGTTAATCATTCTAAAAGTAATTTTAACTAATTTCATTGATCAATTGGGTCTTGGATAACAATGGAAAAAGGAAAATGAGGTAAAGTAAGATGAAAGAAAGCACAATATTGGGGCTCAACATACCCCCACTGCTGTCTTCTTGCATGTCCTCATGCAATTTATTCCATAAACTCAGAGACTTCTGCAAGAACATCTAATCCTCTCCTTCTTCTTTGCCTGGAAGCCAAAGGTATTCTGGTTTTTTTGATGACAAGTTTGAACCTTAAGTTGATAAGTGCCCTGATTAGCTTCTTGTTCCTCTTTTTCAACTTTTCATTAGCCTTTTCCACTTTGTCCATTTGTAGAGATAAGGTTGAGTTCATACTGGTTTTGAGTTTGACTTGTTCCTTTAGAATATCATTCTCAGTTTTGATATGTCTATTAAGTACTTCCAGCTCATACCTATCCCTTCTTAACACATCTATTTCAGACAGTGGAGGACTAGGGGTTCTATCTCTACTCTCTGAAGCTTTCCTTTCCAATGTTTCAACATAGTCATAAACTTCTTGCTGTGCAGGGTCAATTTCGGGGGTTTCTTCATTAAAATCTTCTTCAACATCTTCTTCAATAGATGTTTCCTCATCTTCTATGTTTATCACCCCGGTTTGTTTGATCTGTGTTTTCCTTAGTTTCCCCCTGATTCTATGGCTTCTTCTTGGCTGGGATGATCCCTCTCCTTTTTCTGTGGCAGATTTTCTGATTACCCTCTCTTTCTTAAGTTGTCTCTTAATTTGAGTCAACTTCTCTGAGATTATTTCCTCACTACTTTCCTGTATTGTTTTGTCAATTTCAATTTTAGAGGCTCTCCATTTTCTTCTTCTCCTTGTAGGTTGTTGTTCAGGTGAGGGCTCTTTTGGCCCTTCAAAATGATTTCTTATCAAGAAATTATCCCAAGTATCATTTGTTTTGGCTAAATGGTGTTCAATTAAAATCTTAACCAAGCCATGATGGTATAGAGTTGTCTCTAAGAATTGGACCCTTATTTGAACACAAGAAGCCATCTTTTTCAAACTTTGAAGCAAGAAATAGGGCAAGTTTAACTCTTCCTCTAGAAAATGCATTATCAGTCTAATATGGTAAACATAAAATGTGCCATATCTACCTTCACATGTGATAAATTTTTGCAGAATAAGCAATATATTTCTCCATTTATTTTTCAATGCAGAACTTGGAATTCCCTTCTTAAACACAGTGACATCCATACTTGGTGATTTTAGAATTTGCTTCCATGATTCATTATGGAATTCTCTGTTTTTAAACCATCTCTCTCCATCTCTAAGCAATCTTATTTCTTTTGCAATGAAAACCTCAGTGACAGTGAATTTAACATCTCCCACTTCAACCTTAGCTCCTTTAAATGACCTTGCAAATGTTTTAGTGACTTATTTGTGGAAGCCATTAAATTTTTCAAGAAATTGTAGCCATCCTCCCTGTTGCAACATTTCTCTACTTTGAGGGTATCCCTCCAGGTATTTTGTGCCCACTGGTTCAGTTCTTACAATAAGGCCCATAATTCCTTCTTCAATCTTCAGATTAGTACTCTTTCTGCTCACGAAAACAATAACTTCAACCTTCAAATTGATATACCTTTGGTTCATGGAGATAGTGTTTCAATCTTCAAACTGATATATCTCTGCTTCTCGGTGACAATGGTTTGATATTTCAAATTGATATACTTCTGCTCACGGTGATAGGGATATCTCTGTTTTGCGGAATGAAATGATGAAGGGCTGGCTACGGAATGGAGTGATGGAGGTAGTTACGGAATGAGTTAATGAAGTGAGGTGAAGAAAACAAATTAATGAGTGAAAAGACTGCAGAGATTTTTTACAACGGAAAAAAATCATCATTAAATGATTTGGCTGGGTGACGTGAGGAAATCAAACACTTCAGCCTTTTTAACCGCTTAAATGGTGGTAGGGTATAGAATTTGAAATGAGAGATTTTTATCCAAAGTTTGTGGAGGGTATATTGGACATGATCAATAAAAATAATCAAAACAAATTTTTTGAATGATTCATAACTAAAACTATACTAAAGTTTATGATATGCCATTATAATCAAAACTTGTTACCTTTGCTTTTCATTTTCTTTTTGTGGTCTTTTTCTTCTTTGTTCTCCTTTGGAAGAGTCTTCATAATCCTTCTTGATTCTTATTATTCATGGATATACTGGATCATCTTGTTGCAATTCAAATGTCTGCTGATTAGTGCCTTCAGGATCTGTAGCTGCGGAAAGTCTGATCAGCTGCAGAATGTCTGTTTAGCTGCAGAATGTACCTGTAGAGCATTTTAATCATGGAATGGAGTGATTTGGAATATAAGTGAAATGTTATATGGCATGAATGAAGATGGATGATGAGACATGATATGTATGAAGTGGATGATGAAATGGAATGGATTCAATTTATGAAATGGAGTGGAAGAATATAGGAAATGTCCTGCAATCCATGACATGTGTTATTCATTTGCAGAAAAACATCAAACTTTAAATTTTGACATGGAAATGAGGTGGATGAAGTATGGAATGAGATGAATGATATATGGAATGAAGTGAAGTATAGATGAATGAATGAAATGGAGTATGGATGGATAAGTGAATGGAATGAAATGAAATGAGATGGATCATAAGTACAATGGATCTGAACTTATGATTTTGTAACAACTGCTTGCAAAAACAAAATGGGAAAAGTTAGAGTGTCAAAAAGACTCTGATTTTCACCCTATCTTTTCTGTATAAACATGCCAATCAATGATTGGTTTTCATGTTTATACTTTATTTTATTTATATTTATTTATTTATTTAAGAAATGCTTCAGAAAATTCAATCAAGTTGATGAAGAAGAAAGATTCTTCTTCATTAACTTCACATCACTGTTTTCCTGGAACTTCTTGACAAATTCTTCTCTTGAGAGTGGTTTGTGATACAGCTTCAATCTATGACCATTCACAAGAAAAAGTGACCTCTTCTTCATCTATTGTCCCGATTTTTCATCGCTTCCATTGTCAAAAATTTCAACAATTTCATATGGCCCAAGCCAATGTGTTTGAAATTTACCTTGAAAATCCTTGAATTTTGAATCAAACAAGAGAGCCCAGTCACCTTCTTTGAATTTATTCTCTTTGATGTACTTATCATGCCATATAGTCCTTTGTTGTTGAACTAGACTTGTTTTCTGAACTGCATCTTGTCTGATTTCATCCAATTCATTAATCTGCTCCAATCTATGCTTTTGTGCCTCCGTTAAATCAAGTCCTAGCTGAACTGCCATTTTGAAAGTTTGAATCTGGAACTCTATGGGAAACAAAACTTGCTTTCCATAAAAAAGTTCATAAGGAGTATGGCCTGTTGTGTTTCTCCATGTAGTTCTATAGGCCCACAAGGCTTCAGGAAGCCTATCTACCCAATCTCTTCTATGTAAATGAGCAGTCTTTGTTAGGATTCCTTCAATGACCTTATTAGTAGATTCCACTTGACCATTTTCTTGTGGATGATAAGGAGTAGATTTTCTATGCCTGATTTTGTATCTCTCCATCATTTTTTCCACTAGCCTTGATGTAAATTGAGCTCCTTGATCTGTAACAATTTCCCTTGGGACACCAAAATGAGTAAAAATATCCTCAAAAAGAAAAGTAACTACAGATGCTTCATTAGCAACAAGTAATGGCTTGGCTTCTACCCATTTGGTAACATAATCAGTGCAAACTAATATATATCTCTTCTGTCTTGATGGAGGACTAATAGGTCCTACAAAATCCAAAGCCCATTTTTCAAAAGGTTCAATATGTACCTGAGGTTGTAATGGCATCTCACTTGAAGGAGAAGGTTTCCATACCCTTTGGCAACTGTCACACCTTTTGACATACTCTTTAGCATATTTAAACAAGGATGGCCAATAATATCCTAGATTAAGGATCTTATAGGCTGTCCTCTTATCAGCAAAGTGTCCGCCACAAGGTTAATCATGACATGCTTTGAGAATCTCAGGCATCTCATCTTCACGAACACACCTCCTAATGATCAAATCTGGACCTGTCTTGTACAACTCATTAGCAACCCATGAATATTTTGCACTGTCATAAATGATTTTTCTTTTATCTCTTGCATTCATTATTGAAGGAAATTTCCCTGAAACTAAATAATTAGCAATATTAGCAAACCATGGAGTTTGAGTAGAAATTGAAAAAAGATATTCATCAGGAAATTGATCTTCAATTGGAGTGTCATCTTTGATGTTTTGGAGTCTAGATAGGAAATCAGCTACTGTGTTTTATTTTCCAGGCCTATCTAGAATGGTAATGTTGAATTCTTGTAAAAGCAATAACCATCTTATGACTCTGCCATTAGTAATTGATTTGTTCATTAAGTATCTAATTACAGAATGATCAGTGTGAACAAAAGTTTCATAGCCTGTTATATAGTGTCTAAATTTATTTATGACATGAACAACAACTAAGAACTCTTTTTCAGTTATAGTATAGTTTAACTCTGAAGGAGTCAAATTTTTACTGGTATAGTAGATGGCCTAAGGAATCAGGTCTTTTTTTCCCAATACTGCTCCTAAAGTTGTATCTGAGGCATCTGTTGAAATATGAAATGGTAACTTCGAGTTAGGTCCCCTTAAAATAGGTGCTTCAGGAAAAAAAAAATTCAGGGTCTCAAAGGCTAATTGGCAATCAGGATTCCACTTGAATTCACAGTCCTTGGTAAGTAATTTGAAAAGTGGAGATGTTATCTTGGTGAAGTTTTCTATAAACCTTCGATAATATCCTGTAAATCCTAGAAAACTCCTAACATCTTTTTGACACCTTTGAATAGATAAGTTAGAGATGACCTCAACTTTTGACTCATCAACTCTAATCCTATCCCCCCTCGAAATGTGATGCCCTCAAACAATACTCTTCAAAGAAACATCATGAAACATTTTCATGACTAAGTGAAAGATTCGCTTCGACATCTATTTAAACTTCTTTCCAAGTTCACAAAGCTTCTTCAAAAGTGTTTCCATAAACTGTGAAATCATCCATGTATACCTCTACACAATCAAGGTATTAGATCTCAGGCTCCTAATACTTTTCTTTGAATGTTGCGTGTGTGCATTGTATATCCAAATGGAAATACTGGGTAGTTAGGTACCCCAAGGACAAATGTGGTTTCTATTTCGTATTTCTTCAAGCGCTACTTGGATTTGGTTGTAACCATTAAACCCATCTAGGAATGAGAAGTACTTTTTGCCAGCTAATGTATCTAACACTTGATCTATGAAAGGTAAGGGAAAATGGTCTTTAAGAGTAGCTTTATTTAGTTCCCGGTAGTCAACACATATCCTCCATTTACCATTTTTCTTTGGCACAATTACCAAAGGAGAAACCCACTGACTATCTGAAATGGGATAGATGAAGTTGACATTTAACAAATTTTGCAATTCTTCTTTAACAATTTCCCTAAGATTTGGATTCATCCGTCTTTGAGGTTATCTGATTGGTTTGCAATTTTCCTCTATATAGATGTGATGAGTGCAAGTCTTGGGGCTTATCCCTTTCATGTTAGTGTATTCCCATGCATATGCAGAAGAGTGTCTCTGTAATACTTTGACTAACTTTTCTTTGTTGAGATCAGTTCTTATTTTCTATGTTTAAAGTTTTGCCTGGAAATATCTCACTTGTAGAGCTGCCAAATTTATCCATAGAATGAAGATACATATGTCTTGATGATAAAAACTCAATGTTGGATTCTTTTTGAAATGGTTCATGTTTGTATTCTGAAGATGATTCAAAGTTTTCTAGAGTATTCAGAATTTGACTATCTTCACTAATTTCTGAAATTGTGAAGAGAGGTTGTAAGTCTTCTTCATCCTCTATCCATTGAGTATCATCTGAATCTGTAATTTCCCTAGCTGGAGGATACAAAGTGAATTTCTTAGTTGAACTACCATCAGAGATGTACATATCACCGTATCTACAACTAATGAAAGCATCAGCTGTAGCCAACCAAGGTCTTCCTAATATAACAGGATGCCCTCCTAGATTATTCTTAGGAGTTAGGATCATAAAATCCACAGGGTACTCCCAAGAATCTAGGGACACTGGATGTTCTATTACCCTATCCGGTTTGATCACGTATCCGTTCGCTAATTGTACAGGTGTAAAGAAGAGATTAGGAAGTCTTCAGCTTTTATCCATGATTTGTCTACTCATGATATTGATTGTCGCTCCTAAATCAATGAGTGTGTTTTGGATTTTCAATCTATCGATGTGAATTCTTAACAACCGGATTTCGGGGTCAAGATACTATCAACAATCTTGCCCATCATAACATCTGCTTATTTTTTCCCGGCCAGCTTGAATTTTTCTTTGTTTCTCTTTATTTTTTCTTGTTTTCTTCATGCTCAACTCCTTTATTGTTTTATTAAATTGAATTTCTCGATAGCTTGTAATAATGGAATCTTAATACAGACATTTCTTAGCTCATCTAGGAAATCATAATTATGCACCATAATTTGTTTTTCTACACCTCTATCAATTTGTAATATTTCTGGAAAGGGAGGTGTAGGAGTGGATGTTGATGGCTGCTCTAATACAGGAGTTGAAATTATTGGTTCTTTTTGTTTTGATTTTTCAATGTTTGGGTCCTGAAAAGATATGTCTTCCTCAAGACTTTTATTCACCCGTAGAGAATCTTCCTCAGAGTTGTCTTGTTCTTGTATAATCACAGAAGGTTTCCTCTTTTCAAGTATTCTTCCCGTACCTGTTGAACATCACTAAGGTCTAAAGGAGTAATTAAATAAGTTGGAAATTGTTGGCCTTATATCATGTATGTGTTCTGAGGATTTTTATTATTAGGGTTTGGTACGGGTTGAGCAAGAAATTGATTTTATTTTTGAGGGAATGGTAATGAAAGTGGTTGATTTTGATGTGGTAGGTTCTGATGATGTTGTTGAGGATTTTGTTGAAATTTTTTTTGAAGATTTTGAGGAAAATTTTGTTGAGGATTTTGAGGATAAAAATGTGGGTATGGTGGATAGGATGGTAGATACTGATAGTATGGGGAGTATCTTCCATAGGGACTTTGTGATCCTTGTGACCAAGCTGGAGATTGATTTTGAAATTGAGGCCAAGGTTGCTGCCAAGAATTCCAAGGTGGAGGTTGATTATACATTTGATCATGGAATCCTTGTGTTTGAGGTCCCTGCCAAGGCCTTCTAGATATAAATTGAGAGACTATGGAATCAGAGGGAGTTTCCTCCTCGAAAGATGCTCGGAGACCGTAAGAGAAGGACAATTTTTGGTCCTGCTTTTCGCAATGTCGACACAGTGTCCTCACAACCTTTACATCCAAAGGACACTCTCTTCGAAGGCATGTTTCTTTCTACATTTGGGACAAATCCATTTCACAAGGCATCGCATTCCACCTTTTGCTTGTTTTGTATCTTAAGGGTGTTTATTTGTTCATCAAGACTCCCTAAGATGTCGCATTTGAAATTATCACACATCATGCATATAGCGATCTACTTTCATCGTCCTGGAACCTTACTTGCCTCTTGCAAGAGCAGTGATCTCTGGACCTTTTATAGTTTCTAGATTTCCTCTTGAAAGGCTGCTGATACACAACTCGTATATTTCGTTGTGAGCCGTGATATATCCCCTTTTCCCATCATGTTAAGGATATCCAACCATTCATCCCTAATTGTTTTCAACAAAAGAGCTTTTAAGGTGTCTTGATCTAGGTTTTCCATTTTTGCTCTTTTGATGTTGTAATGAAATCTCTCCAACAAATCTTCCAAGTTTTCATCTTCTTTTTCTAACATCTTAAAAACTTCTTCCTTATGATTGACCGACATACAATAATCCAGATACCTCTCTAGAAATTCTTGTTTCATGTCTTCCCATGTCCTAATAAAACTATTGATCAAACTCATAAACCACTTCAATGCTGCTCCTTTCAAGGTTGAAGGGAATAATTTCATTTTTTGAGCATATTGTAAGTAGTCATAAGTTCTACATAGGACTTCAAATTCAAATAGGAAGGTTTCAGGATCTTCAGTTTTAAGTCCATAGAAGTTTGGAAGGACAGAGGGTGAAATGTTTTTCATGGTTGTATTGGTTTCTTCATCAATTATAGAACCAAAAAGAGCTCATTTTCTTCATACTTCCTTCCTCTCCTACTACACCTCATCATTCTCTCATACCTCTATCTCTACCTCCTCCAAATAATGTGTGTTCTCCATTAAAGACTTCCTCCTCTTTCTTCTCGCTGCTTTATTAAATTCCTCCGTAGTAGTGGTGGGAAAGTTTCTGTGTTCCACAGAGTCCTTGAATTTTCTCTAAGACAACATTCAAATGATGAAGTGGAAGGTCTTTCTATTGAATATCCTGATCCTAGGTCCCTCTAGAAGTCCAAGATCGGGGTGAATGGATGGAATGGGCTCGAGTTGAAGGTGTACCAGTCTTTTCTGGGGTCTAGGTGAAACAAGTGGTGCTCCCAGAATCAAATCCGTCGTCGCTTATAAATCTACCCCCCTGAATTTCACGCATATAATTGTTTTTGGATACTAAGAAACAAAGGTTACCTAGTTTTCACTTCCCCGACAATGACGGCAAAATGTTTGGTCTCAATCTAGTCTCCTAAACTGAGCTCATTTAATTGTCAACCAGGGTTGGTAAACTGCTAAAGTGAAGTGTACTGTATGTACCTAGGTGCTTGTTTCTTAATGCGTTGTATGTAGTGTTTTCTGATGTTTTTGGTCTTTTGATGATTTTATGTTCACAGGAAAAGGAAATAAATGCTGGTGGAAGGAAACTACTGATTAAAAACAGAGTGAAGCCTAATTGGTTGATGACAAATGACAAATACAAATGCAAATACTGAAATAGAATCAAACCTAAACTATGACTAAGCAGAATACAAATTTTGATAATGAATTCAAGAAAATGAATCAAAACATAAACTTAACTTGTCCAATTCTTTTATCAAAGGTATTTTGGGAGAGCTTGAGAAATGGTCAGCTAAGTATACAAATTCTCCTAACTAAACAATTAAACAATCAACTTATAATGAGACAACATTTTATCCATGATTAAAGATTTGTGGAAACATATTTGGAGAAAAATATTGTTGACATCATAAGATCTTCTACTCTAAGACTAGCTCCTAACTCTATTCTGCAACTTAGTTTGACACCACTACACTTCACTCAAAGGTTATAGATTTATTTTTAAAGTAGTCTTTTAAGAGAAAAGGCTTTGTTTATGAAGTGGTAAAATATTGCAGGCATTTCAGCCCTAGAAATGATATTGTTCTCACTATATGGTTATGAATTAATTATAGATTTGGAACAAGAAGAGGTTTTGTAAATATGAAGGCCGTATTGTTGAGTTTAAAAAATAATGTAATCTTAACAGTAAATGGATGACAACTAATTGGGGAATGTAAATACAATGAGCAAAGCTTTCAATCAACTAAAAAATCACTATTCTAGCTTGACCATGTCAACTAACAAGCCATTTGTACCCTTAAAACAAAATAATGCAGGCTGAATTGAATGCAATTTGACCGAGTACCCTAACTAAGTTATCATGCATTAATCTATGGGATTCTACAGCCTGTTTTGTCCATCATGATTAGTATTTTGGAAGAGCTTCTTAGAACAATCCTGGTTGTACAATTCAGTGCAAATGCAAACATAAAGACTGAAAGCAATGTAAAAACTAAGACATCACAACTATCTCCTACCCATCATTATGGTATTTTGGAAGGGTGTTTTAAGAGTAATATCAGCTATGTTACTTAGTGCAAAGAAACAACTGAAATGTTCAGGATCACAGTCATGCCTTAGACATCATAAGGATTTTTTTTTGAAGATTTTTCTTAGTATAAGTTCAACTGTGATAGTGAACAAAAGAAATTACAATTAAATCCTACAACACTATAGCTATTTCCCATTCATTATCATGATCTTTTGGAAGAGTGCTTAGAACAAGTATAACTATAGTGGATAATTAAATTAACTACGAACTCAAACTTCAAAAACATAAAAACAACTAAGATACTTATCTAAATTACGAAAGTAAAGTTGTGCAGGAGGCAGGGGCCCTCTACCACCAGACGGAATCTAACTCCAAATCAACTCAACACGTTCAAAGCAATGTTGTCCTCTTCATTAAAGTAGAAATAACTTGAAACAGAGCAGTTTCGGTCTTCAGAAATATAGCATGAAATCTAAGCAAAATCTAGCCTATCTCTCAGTTTCCCAAGTGTTTTTTAACAAATTTACATAACAGAACTTGCAACAATACAGGGATCCTTGTCTTTCCTTATCAAAATCATATTCGGACTCTGAAGATGGCAACGTAAAGAGAAAAATGACATCTGGACTAAGACAATCCTATTAGAAGTCTGCGTCCTTAAATGAGTTCCCACGTACCAAAACCACATCCAGAATTCGTTTCTTCCTTCATGGTGAGCAACGTATGATGTGGACATGACGTGGAATATACCAATATGTGGTTTTTCTTGAGAGGACACCTAGAACATGCCTGAACGTGAAGACAGTTGCAGAATTTCCGGTTAGCTATGGAATGTTTGCATTCTGCAGCTAGTTCCGGTCAAAATGCATTACAATGACAAAAATCACAAAACTTAGCAAGTTAGCCATGTTCATCATTCTAAAAGTAGTTTTAATTAATTTCATTGATCAATTGGGTCTAGGATAACAATGGACAAAGGAAAATGAGGTAAAGTAAGATGAAATAAAGCACAATCTTGGGGCTCAACACAATTTTGCCCTGCTGTGCTAGGGGCATTTTTCGTACCTTTATCTCATGTCAGATAACCTTAGGATCTATACCAGTAATTTCCTCATAAGACCAAGCGAACACATCCCTAAACTCTTTAAAGAGGTCGGTGTAAAGCTGAATCTCTTCAGGGGAACATTCAGCTCCGATGAAGACATTCTCTATAACATTGGGATCTCTGGAAATGTTCACCGGGATAGTCGGAGAACACAACGACAAGGTTTCCGTGATATACCGTGTTGGTGCTAAAGGGTTCAAGACCGTAACAGATCAGAGACAAAGGACTTGGAAAACTTGATTCAACTTCGCTCAAATCAGGTAAAAAGTAAGACCGATGATGCAAACCATCCCATGGTCTATCTATACCAGTAATGGCTTCCAGGATGGCCTCTTTATATGGAATAGTAGTATCAAGGCAATCCTGGGCAAAAGAAGAACTAAGTGTCCAAGCCGGAGCCACATCTCCATCCAACTCTTCTGGTGAAAGAGGAGGTGGAATGGACTCTACAGAGTCAACAATAGATTGATAAGCAATCTCAGCTACAGACATTGGAAATGCCATTCCACCCACTTGACCTTCTGCTAATGTGGAGGTAGGGGAAGGTAAGGTCCAAGGGTCCGAAAAATAATGAGTTTTGAAGAACTCTCTTCGAATAGGAGCACTGGAGGATGAAATCGTATTTATATGAACGGTAGGAGGTGGAATATCGAAAGTACCCATTAAAGAAGAATACATTCCAACCCCTAAATTCTCGACAGGCGGCCTGGCATTATCCATATTTCGAATAGTTGAGTCAGTAGATGCATTCGGGTCTACAGGAGAACAGTCCAGTTGATCCACTGTAGCAATCCTCCCTTCGTGAGGGAAACAAATAACCCGAAATAATGAGGATGCAATGACATCCATCTCATAAATCCAGTTTCGCCCCAACAGAAGGTTGCAGTCCAAGCTTGCATCAACTATCTCAACCTCTATATTTACAGTTTTTCCCCCAACACAGATGGGCAAAGCTGGAAAAATACCATGCGGTCTGTGAGAATGACCATCAAACACAGTCAGAAGAGTAGCAGATGGAACAGCCGCGGGAGATCCAATTCCCTTCCAGCATGCGAGAGACATAACACATGTGGAAGCGCCCTCATCAACGACCGTTCGAAAGATATTGAATTTCCGAAACGATGATTTGATATGAAAATCCATATGATGGGGGAGTCTCTTTTTAAAATTAGACATATCGAATGTAATCACAAGAGAGTTCTTTGGATCGACAGCCCCAATAGCAGTGAGCAGAGCACTGCGCTGAGCTGGACAAGACTGGAGCACCTCAAGAGCCGACATGGCACAAGGACTCTGTGCCAGATCTTCCACAATAGAGTAGTTCTGGGTAGCCCTGGCATTTGGATTAATCGTCGTATGCTTGGTAGATGCTTTTGGCATCCGAGGTATAGGCTCAACAGTAGGCCTCGTAATATGAAGCGGCTCAGTACCATCGGGAGCACCCTTGGCTTTCGAAGACTCATCTTCGCCATAATCACGGGATCTCGTGGTGATATCCGCATGAGCACTCATCATGTATATGTTTGACGGATTTTCCCCTTCCTAGGTGCCCCCAGAGGAAGCCCCAGTATTTTGATTTGTGCCAACAACTAGCTATTGCCCTTGGGGAAAAGGGTTTGTCAACACAGCCTGGGAACTAGAAGAACCCTGCTGAGCTAACAAGCACTGCGCATCCTGAATTTTAGGGCAAAGGTGAGTAAGATGGTCTCCATCACATAAATTTCATGGAAACTTCACTTTATTTTTATCCTTTGGACCCTCACCAACATGCTCGTTGGATTTATTTGCATTACCCTTCCCATTCTTTCCCTTTTTCTTATTATTATTCCATCCCTTCTTCTTCCCTTCAGATTGTTGATTTTATTTAGGGTTGGAAGTCTGAACGGCATTTATCTCAAAGATTGAGAAGGCGATGACTCAGCAGGCACAGCCTGACTAGAAGAAGCAGATTGTATAGACAACTGTTGCAATTGACTAAGCAGGTTAGCTGCACCACTATTGATCGACCCAATAAGTCTGTCACCATGAGGACCAGGTTTAGTCTTGGATATGTCTAATTTGGAGCGAGGAGCATTAGGAAAATATTTATGAAGGACACCAGACTGAGAATATATCAATTCAAGCTGTTGGGCCCTAAAAATAGCCTGCTCCTCGGAAAATACCCCTGAGAGGGATACATCCTTAGAAATATCTGCCTGCATAGATTTCAAAAACCATTCCAAAAGAAATTCTCCCGGAATATAAGCTTTAATGAGCCTCTTCCTTCTCTGCCATTCCTGAATATGATCAGAAATGTGGGTTGCGTCGTCCTGCTTAAAATTATCTAGGAGTTCAGTCCCGACATCATAACGGACAGGCAACTGGAAATGATTTAGAAATATAGTAGCCAGATCTCCAAAAGTAGAAAAACTGCCCCCAGTTAACTCCATGTACCACTTGGCAGTGTTTCCAGTCAAGGTGCATTGAAACAACCTCAACCTAATCGAATCCTTGATCAGGGAGTTAGATGAACACCATAAATGGAAAGTTGTGATATGATCAGCCGGGTCTTCTCCATTCTTGCCTTCAAACTTTGGAATGTTTGAAGGTAGTTTGGTAGGAACCGGAGGCCACCTCGAACTATATCGGATCAGATCATTCCTCAATTTCGACAAATCTGGCATGTTCAACGTTGCTAGAAAAGGTAAACGAGGAGGAGCCTGAGGATTCCATCCTTGGTGGGATGAATTCCCAACATTCTGAAAAGAATAACCTGGATTTGATGAGGCACTAGGTTGCCAGAAAAAACTCATAGAGAATGTTGGGCCATAGGACCCAGAATTTGGAGAAGGACCCCCTCCCAACGTAGAGTTACCATAGACTGGACCAGTTCCCCCCCCCCGAAGTAGTGAATAAAGACTAAACCCCCTGATAGGGTTCCAAGCGTTAGAAAGAGGGGAAAAAGTTTGATAAGCACTCGATGCATGGAAAGAAGCATTCCCTTCTTGACCAGCGAAAAAATGATTCCCTGCCCCCACTGCTGTAAATACAGGGTTCCAACCTGTAAAGGTAGTCGAACTCTGACCTCCAGACCAAGGGTTAAAACTCTGAGTCTGAGAAGTAAAAGGAAAATACCCTAAGGAAGGATTTGAACTAGGAATATGCCCACTTCCGAAGGGGAACCCTTGAAAAGAAGCTGACCCACTAGCCATGGAGGACATGGGTGTAGACACAGTTGCAGCAGCGGAAAAGGAAAATGAAGGAATCCCACTAGTGGGCATTCCAAAACAAAAGGGACCAGATTGAGAAGCTTGTGATTGGGTGAAACCAAAGCCAAACACAACAGTACTAGAAGCAATCCAAGATATAGCAATTGTGCCTCCTCCTTCTACCGAAGCAGGAGTCTGAATGCCTGCAGCACTCACAGCTGAAGCCACGTTCCCAGTCGTGGCCATCGAAAGGTATGAATAGGATGGATAAGGACTTTTTGGTCTTTCTGACTCAGGTCCGATGTACTCAACAAAAAACGGATAATCAAGAGGAAGAGGAGATGGAAGTGATTCAAAAAGGTGAGATACTTCCTCTACTTCTACTTCTTCTTCTCACGGAAATAAGACTCTCGAGGTGAGTGAAGCGCTCCTCTCGGAACCAACACCGGAACCAACTACAAAACCTTCAAGCCCTTGTGGAGGATCTCTCTCCGCTGCATCAGATACCACTGGGTGATATTCACTTGCTATATTACTCCTACGCCTTCTTGAAGAAGGCTCAACACTTTTGGGAGATAACCCCCGAACTCTCCTCGATCAACGAGGCGCTTGATAAACCACTTTAACAGATTAATTAGACTCAAAAAAATATAAAGCTAAGCAAGATAGGAGCAAAGATCACTCACTACAAAAATCCCTAAGATGAAACCAAGCAAGCAACCTTTAGGTATTTCTGCTCTGGGTGATTAGTACCGGACACCAAAATACGAGAAAGAGAAAAATAGGACCTCCCGAAAGCAGTCTGGGATAATTACGGCCCAGGCCTACTAGCGAAGGTAACAGAAAAAATTACTCCGACCTCCTAACAATATCCTTTGCTGGTGCAAGTACCCAAGCTTCGCCGGGGCACCCTCCAGAAGTACTGCTGGAAGTGATACGACGTCTGCCTCAGGTACCACGGGTATTCCCCCCCGCAGTCACCTGTGTGATACCTAGGAATGGAAACTAAGGGCACCAATCCGTGTCAGCAGCCGGGCGGAACGGTCTTAAGGAAAGATCCAGTAAATCGGAGAGGGGGTATCTCTCTTCTCAACCTTCACTTCCCCTCGCGCTTGACTCTCTAGAGGAGAGCTTTCTCGGTCCACCTAACGGTGTTGGATTTTTCTCATTTAATAAACTTCTATGTTTTAGTTTGAGCGGCCTTGGAGAGTTAACTCTCCACTCACCTAATCCAAGGCCCTACAACCTAGCTAGTTGATGTATGACACTTAATAAAAAACTTGCTAGTTTTTTTTAAATTAATGTGCTTATTTTAGTTGGTTGTTCTATTAAGTCAAGGGAATATGGAAATGAAACTCGTGATGTTTTATGATGCAGAAAAGAAATTAATGAAAACCAAACTACATGCAGATGCAGTAATTGCCTTTCGATGAAAAGAAATTTCTACACGGGTTCTACGAGACTATTTTTTTCTTTTCAGATATCAAACCTCACACTCACAAAATTTATGAAAAAGACTACAAATGTTTAAGTGCACCTAATGCAAATTACTAAGAGCATGCCAATTCTAAGATGCAAAATCTAACAAAGAAAAGAGAAATTTCCACGAATCCCTCAGTTCTATCACTTTTCTGGTTGTCCACAAAGCCAGTTCCCAAATCAGAAACTCTCAGTATAAAGACACCACAATATGCTCGAAATAAGAGAAAGAAACCAATGAAAATTCCCTTCCCAAATCAAGTCAGAAATCGAAGGTAAGAAATCTCAACAAGGCTTCAAAAGATGGAAAGAAGCCAAAACAAAAATGCAAAACAAAAGCAATGGCAAAACAAAATGTTTTTGAGCTTTTGAATTTTATAAAAAGAAGACTTCAAAGAGATCAAGAAAACTATCCAATTACCAAGCCAAACAATCTCCGAATTTCAAGCAAAACTCCAAAAATAATGCTCCAAATCTTATAGTGCCACTTAGTAGCAAGATTTATATGAGCAAAAGGAAGACAAGAAACTCAGTAACTCAGCCCAGAAGAATAGCACAATCTTGCGGCAAATAGAACTTCAAAGAACCAAGAATGACTCTTCAAAATTGAAACAAGACCTAGCCCGATGAAATCAAGAAAACCAACCGAAAAGTAGGCAAAAATTAAAGTGCAAGGAAAAACATAAAGTGAGGAAAGAGCATATGAGCAGAAACTCTCTGTTCTGATTAAGCAGAACAACCAAGAATCCTCGGAAAGAGATCTTTGTACTCGAACCAGAAATGCAAGCATTAAAAAACAAGATTTTCCAAACGAGCCAGTCTTCAACTAAATAAGAGAGAAAAAGACTAATAACCACCTTCAACACAATCCAGAGACTATAAGGACACTGCAGAGACAGGTCACCATAGGCAGACAAGACCAAAAAGTCAAGAAATCAAAAATTTCAAAATTTGCCCAGGCATACGCTACTTAGCAGTTTTGCAACAAGCATGCATACGCGACTGTGGCAAAGTAAAAACGCGTATACGCGACTCCCTTTGCCAAAACCTGCATGTATACGCGACTGTGTATAGGAAAACTAGTGTATGGAAAGGTAAATAATGAAAAATAAAAATGATCAAGCCTGGATAAAGAACCAGGTCTTTAGTCTGACTGAGAAAAACTAATTGGACTGGAAATAATGATAAAAACTATCGGAAACCTTTAAAACAGCTGAAACCACCCAACAGGGGAATCACAAGAATGCGATCCCCAGCGGAGTCGCCAATTCTGTTTCGGGAAATAACTCCCTACAGGTCGTTGGATCAAAAACCTCCACAGATCATGGCATGCTATTCAAGAAGGACTCACACAACCACACTTGTACGCTAAAAACTAGATATTATAGGTTGTATAACTCACCCGTAGATCCTACGTTTGATGTAGATCCCGCAGGGTCCAAACCCCCAGCAACCCTTCTTCCTCTTCAACCTAGAAATCAAGAAGAGACATGCACGGAAATCTAGTTGTACAACATATATCTTTCCTAAATGTCACTGTAATCCATGTGAAACATCATATAAACAATAATAAATGCTTAATTAACAATCTTTTCACATATGCAAGCAGATATTAACACGTGAATTCGGGAACAAGATGGTTCTTCTTCATTACGAACAACATGTACAATAATAGAAAGGTGGAGAGATCACCTGAATCCTTCCACGATCTTCGAACAGACCGTCATCCGGATCCCTCCCACCCTTGCCTCACTAGGATTCTTCCAAGACTTGTGCACATGTGATGACATATAAGCTGATGAACATCTCCAGGAAACAAGGGTTTCCTGTAAAAATCTGGGAAGTGCAGGAGGCACGGGAAATTAGACTTGAATTGGGCTCCAACAGAGTATAATGCCTATAATTTTCTCCCCCTCTTAGGCCATGCACATGAGGGGCTTTTATACTCCCTCAAAGTAGTTTCAATCTGTTAGAAACAGTTGGCCACGGGCTGGGGTGGTTGAATTACGGGAATAACCATCAACCCAGCCTCAAAAATAGGGATTTTTATATATTTTTAAATGATTTTAATGGCATACGTGGAAAAGTATCTATGGACTCGCGTATACACTGGAAAATTCTGGGCATACCCGCATATGGGATTTTAAACACTATTTTTTATGAAGTTTATTCAAGTCTGTGGGAATGGGTGCCCAAGGCCAAAGAGACAATCATGAATCACATGAGGGTGAAAAATGATGCTATAACACTAAGCTTTCTGGATTTGATCATTAAACTGTGCTTAAGGCTTAATTCTGTTCTTCAATCTTCATTGTTTTCTCTGTTTATGTGTGCAGGAGGTTTCTTTGATGCGCTGGAAGGTTTTATGGTGGATCAATGCTCATGAGGCACTGATTTTATCCTTTGGTTTAAACCTTTATCCCTTTCTTTATGCATTTGGCCTCATGGATCATCATCCGGAGGTGTTTTTTGCTTCAATTGACTATGGGATGGCCCTTTAGTTTGGCCACCATTTAAACCTGCACATATAAACAAAAATATTAAATAAAATCTTGCGTTCCTGGGATATGATGCATTTCAGGGTTTAGCAGGTGTGGGAGGAGCATTGAGGAAGGGGATATGCATGGGAGGAGGGGTTTCCATAGTCGGACTGGGAGGAATGGGAGAAAATTTGAATTAGGGCATGAAATGGCGAGAAGTGGTTTTGGGTGAAACCGGGTGGTATCACGCAGCTTTTAGGTCGTAAGCAGTTTAGAGGCATATGGATGCGATTCCACTCAGCAGCCGCCATGCGTCCTAAGAAAAACTGCTTATTTCAGATGGAAATGGGTTGTTAAACCCCGACAGTGAAATGCGCGATATGACATGCTGACCGTCAGATATGAGGGATTCATATCGACAGTGTGGGTTAAACCTGACAGGAGAAACCAATTGGTCGGGTGCATAAGTGGAAGACAGATGGCAGAAAAATATTGGGGCATGTTTTGTGGACGGAAGGTGGGGCCATGAGCATGACGTCATTTATTTTCTCAGGTAGTGAAATTTTATTCGGCGGGGTCGAAAAGATGAGGAGGTGTCATGACCATTAGATATAGGAGATCTATGGTGTAGACTTTGCCCGAGAAAAATTTGATGAGGGAATGGTTGGGTGAACTGATGATGTGTGGGCACGCGATCACCATTGGATCTATATGATCGATGGCTGTGATTGCTTTGGAGGAAAAACAAAGGGTGCGGGGTAAAATAAGAAGTGAAGGGGGCTTGAGGTAGAGTGCAGGGAGGTGGTCCTATGGGAAAAAAGATAGAACCAGGAGCTTTGGGGATAGCAGATGGTCACGCCCCTTGGTCATGTGAGCAGAAAGGGCGGGGGCTTAAAACTGAAAAAAAAAAGGGCCTAAGGCATTAATTCAAAAAATGGGCGGATAATAGGCCTAAAAGAGGGTTTTTTGGCCCTTTAAGAAGTTTTCGGTAAAGTGAAAAAGGGAGATTTAAACCACATGAGGGTGTCTATAATGGTTTAAAGGGTTTTTTTAGAGGGAATGGAGGATAAATGAAAAGGAAGAAAACCTTTTATGCAAGGGGAAAATGACTGTTGGGATAAGTGAAAGTGAGTGAAAATGGGCAGAGATGATGGAGGTGAAAATTGGGAAATATAGCCTGAAAACAGTTTCTTTTTGAGATGGAAAGATAACTTGGGGGGATTTGAGTGAAGATTTTTAGTGAATTGATAGAATTAGGATACTGAAGGTGGTGATATTTCTAGAACTCGCAATGTTTCTGCAAATATTGTTTCTAGAAATCTAAGATTTTCAACTTAGTCATCTTTGGATAATATCAAAATTATTGATGACTAACACCAAGGATCCAGAATCCTCTTTCCAATGGGATAGAAGACTCTCCCACTTAAAAGGGCCTCTAGACTGTCCTAGATTTGAGCAGATCTAGCCTCCACTTGCTGCAACTTACAAAAAAAATCAAATCCTTGACAGGATTTGTGTTGTAGTTGGAAGATGAAGCTTGGACAACTACCTGATAGTGGAAAAGATGTAACAAGACTTCTCTAAGAGCTTCTAAATGGAAGAGGTTGGATTCCTGAACGGGAACACCCTAGTGCTAAACAACACTATTCTTAGCTAAACATCCAGAGAATGAGGGATGTCTAAACAGACAATACCTTCAGAAATATCAAATCATCAACCCCCTTCTTGGTGTCCTCATACCCCTTCTATAATGTGGAAATCTTGTTAAACCCTAAACCATCTTGATGATTTAGCTTCATTCACATGAGTGGCCTCCAACATGAACTACATTGTGCCTCTAGGAGATACATTGCATCTAGACAACACTGTTGATTTGGTCCTGTTGACCCAGTAAATTGATCCAGCCTCTTTCCCACTTAAGTGATTTTCTGAAAATAGCTCAGATTTAGCTTTGTTCATATTGAGCATTGATTTATTTTGTTGCTTAGGATTTTTATTAATCCTCCTTCAAAATTTTATTCATGAGACAAAAAAGTAAAACAAAATTGTATATTCCCATTAGCTTGACTAGTTGGGAATATTACAACTTTCCTTTTCTTTTCTTTTCCTTTCATTTTCTTGTCGTTCCTTGTATTTCTTTATTTTTTTCTCCTCTTGGTTCTCTACCAACTGATGCTATGAGGTCTTTTTATTGATGAGGCCTCTAAATTCTTCAATTTTCCATTATTTTCCTTCATTTTCCTCCTCACATGAAACTTGTGACCTTTGACCTTCCTTCTCTCCTAATTTCCTTTATTTTCGTAAATAATGTGCCAAAAATTAATTTTCCCTTTCCAAAGCCTTAGCCATTGCCTTTTCCATTCTCCCTTAGCCATAAACACATCAAGTGATGTCCACTAGGATATTTTTCCCAACATTCATCTTGGAATAAGTGTCCCTTTCTCGTGGTCTTTTTTTATCTTTATTAACTTTTATTACATGAAATTTTAACCCAGGGATGTTATAGACCCCTCCCCCTTAGGGGAACACTATCAGCAGTGTTAAACCTCACCTATACCCAGCAAAACCATAAAAAATAATAAACATACTTCCTATGGAGCTTTATAACCCATCTCATTGCAATAATTGCAATAACATCCCACTCAAAATCAAAACTATCATGTAAAACATGATTACATGACAACCATACCGCTTATTGGAGCTTTATAACATAGCTCATTGCGGTATTTACAATAAAAACCATACATAAATATGTACCAATACCAAGACTCATTTTCCTTCATCAGTAAATAATGAAGGATACATAGCCCACATCTGATCAACCATCTCCCATGTAGCTTCATTGGGTCAAAATTGTTTCCATTGCACACTACCTTGCTCGAGTGCTGTTTTCCGGAGCACGAGATGTTTCCGTTGCAATATGAGTTGGGGTTCTGGATAAAATTCTCCTTCTTTCTCCACCTACAATACTGACCAATAAATAACATGATCAACATCCTTTACATATGTTGTAAGCAACGAAACATGAAAAACATGATGGAATTTCACTGTCAGAGGAAGTGCAAGTCTATAGGTCACTACTCCATTCCTCTCAAGGATATCAAAAGGCTCGAAATACCATGGTGCCAACTTGGCACATGATCTGATCCTCAAGGAGCTCTTCTTGGGCTTGATTTGAAAATACACATGCTCCCCAACCTGAAACTCTTTAAATGGCTTGTGTTGGTCTGCATAATTTTTTTTCTTGCCCTATGCTCCCTTTAGATTCTTCATTATAACCTACATTTCCTATTTCATGTTTGCCAACATGTCCGGTCCAATAATTACCCTGTTCACCAGATCACTCCAGCTGATGGGAGTGTTACAACTTTGCCTGTATGGTGCCTCAAACAAACTCATCCTTAGTGAATCATGATAATCATTGTTGTATTTAAAATCAACCAGTGGAAGGTACTCCTCCCATTTCCTTTATTGATGCATGAAATACATCGTTAGCATATCCTCCAGTATCCTATTCACCCTATTTATCCTCCAATCTGTCTATGGATGATAAGATGTATTTAAGGCCAAATTTGTCCCCAATATTGTAAAAAACTCTTTCCAAAACTTGGAAGGAAACTTGGCATCCCCGTGACACAATATTCTTCAGAACACCATGCCATATCTTGATCTCCCTGATGAAGACCTGTGCTACCTCACTAGCTGAAAAAATAGTCTTCAATGCAATGATGTGAGCTACCTTTCTCAAGCTGTCTACCACAACCATGATATAATCATGCTACCTCGATGTACTTAGAAGACCTATAATGAAATCCATGGAAATTAACTTGCATTTCCATTCTAAAATCGGAATATGATGAAGCAACCCACCTGGATGTGTTACACCATTTTTTGCTCATCTAACCTATTGTTATTAGATGGACCCAAGTACACCATGTAAGACCAATTTTACCTTAAGTAAAATCACTTTCACTATGAAAATAACATAGTAAATCACCTTTATTAAGTTGTTTATGGTCTAAACAGGAAACGCCATGAGGAAATATTAAATAAATATACATTTGTTTGATTTTCCTCAAGGAATAATTAGTTAAACAAAAGTTTAATTAATATTCCTGGTTATATTTAACACAACACAAGGAAATTAATTAGATAAATCATTATTTATCTTATTATTTTCTAAGAATGATTATTTAAATCTTATTTAAATAATATTCTTTGTTAAATATGACTAATTCACCCTTAAATAATTAAATAAATCATTATTTATTTGATTATTTTTCAACCACATCCTTAAAATTATAAATAATTTATTTATTTATTTATTATTTACAAATAAAGGGATTTGACCCAAGTCAAATTCCTTTTCCCTCCAACAAATATAATAAAATATTCCATAAAAGTTGGATCTTGATTTGGTTAATAATATTTTAACTATGCACCAATATCTAGACTCACTCAATATTTTGTTATAAATAGAAGGGTTTCCCATTCATTTACCACCTTTTGTTGCCTAAAGATCACTCTGGATCTAAACTTTTGGTCTGACTATTGATCCACCATCATAGTCATAGTTTGCTACTATTTTTGTCTGGGTTTTCTACACCATTAAGAGAGAGGAATTCTATATCTGAAGTGCTAAGGACTTACAAGAAACCATCCCATTGAGGAGAACAGGGAACACCCTCTTGTGTTTTCCTCCCAGGTACCATTAATACAAATTCATTTGATATATTCTTGTCTTTTCTATTGGGGGCATGGAGTAAATCTTGTTTTTTCTAGTGTTTAGTGTCTTCTAATGCATAGATATAGATTTTTCAGCATTTATCTTGATCACCTAACTACAGATCTGAAGATATTAGCAGTCATTTCTATTGTTAGGGTTTTTTGTTATGTGCAACTAAAGTGGTCTTTTTTCGTACGCTTGGAATTAAGATTCATACTAACAAGTGATGACTCCACACAGGTTTATCATTACGACCGCTGTTGTTTTTATGATCCTTTCATATCCAGCTGCTTCAAACCATAGGATTTCTCTTCAGCCCCTTGTTTTTTCTTTTATTGATGTTGTTTTTATCCTATAAAACCCTAAAACAATAAAAATTCTGACTTCCGTGTGTTTTCGGACCATTGCATAGGTGACAGACATCAGCGCCGGCTGTGACGGAAATTTTTTCTAAAACCTACCACTGAGAGTGCCGGAAGTGCAGGTCACACTTTTTGGCCCAAAATCTATGACCTGGACCTTCAGGGTGCACTCTACAACCCAAAAAATGCAACCTCTACTGAAAAACAGGTCAAGAACTGCGACCTGGACTTTTTGCAGGGATTTTTCTGAAAGTTTTCTGGGTTTGTCTAAGCCTCTGTTTAGTGTTGTCTGACCTCCTTCTTCGCCCATTTTGGACCTGTACTTGTTCTGTTTTGCTCAACTAAGTGGGAGCCTAGCCCCCTAGGGCTTCAGTACCCTTCGTGCTTTATGGAAGAGCTTTTTACTGTTGCAGGTTGTCTGAAATTTCAGAGCCTTCAGCCATTTTTTTAGATCTGATACCTCACCTTTAAATCCACTTCAGATCGGCTTGTTATCCATCCAAATCACCCTATCTAGCTTTGTTTTGGTTTTCCTCTAGGGTTCACTCTATTTCCCTTCAAGAGATAGCCTTTCGCCATTTTTTTACAACAATTTTTCCTCTGATTTGTTGCTATTTTTACACCACTTTCCAGCAGATTTTGACTTTTAGATCCCTGTCCCTCTTGACCTTAGATATATTAGATTTTTTTTAGCGTGTTTTGATTAGTTTTTTATTCGTCTATATACTAGTTGTTGAGAGACCCGTCTCCCTGGGTTTATATTATTTCATTATTAGCTGTTTATTTTCTGTTTTTGCAGGCCTATATACTGTCATTTGTAGGTTTATTTACAGCTATACAACACACTTTTTTTTTCTCTACAAACATCTGGGTTTAAAAATTAAAATTTACACACTTTTACACACACACCCTAAGAAAAAAAAGGCTTGGTTAACACCACCAAGCAAAGACTCTAAAACATTGAAATCATTTGATCCTGCACCTCTTTGCCCTTGTTTCGACATTGTAATCGCTTGATCCTGCACCTCCCTGCCCTTTTCGGTCTCTTTTTCCTTTGTGCTATGTTTGTTTCGTCACCATTGCGCCACCAAGGCATTTATCTCAGAGACTTATTGGCCTTCATCCTCAGCTTCTGGTAGGAAGACTTACTCCTCCGGGTAGGGTTCGAGTTAGTCCCCCGTCGAGTCTGCACACCAACTCTTCTTCTAGTCCTTTGGGTTCTCCTTCTTGTTCCACCTTTAGTTCTCCTCCTGACACCTTCACCATGTCTGGTGCAGGACCTGCTGCTAGTGGTAACCCAGACCCTCAGGTTGGGAATACCACTAGTGGGACCGCAACGGACACTATCCCGACTGCACCCTTGCTCCCCTTCATGGCAGGCCTCAGCCTCCCTGATTTTGACCAGTTGATAAACGACCCTATACACCATGACGCTAGTTGGCTTGCTATGCCAACAAAGCTCCCTTCCGACATCCCAAAGTTTGAAGGTCATGCTGGGGAAGATCCTTCAAATCATGCTCGATTGTTCCACATGTGGTGTTCGTATAATTCCATTACCGATGACTCTATCCGTCTTCGGTTGTTCCAACGAACGCTTACAGGTGCAGCTTCTAAGTGGTATGTTGATCAGGCCCCTTCCTCTCATACCACCTTTGCGACTCTTGCCCAGAATTTTTTGTCTTATTTCCAGCTTCCCCTTCATTACGACACTGGTACTGAACTCTTGACCTCTTTCTGTCAATCGTCTGTGACCCGCCTGTCCGACCATGTTCAAGAATGACAGAGAAGGAGCCTATGTCGAGCCCCTACCTTTGAAGACCGTGTCTACATGGACTGGTTCCTTTGATCTCTCTTTCCGTTTATCGAGAAAGAGGTCGCATCGCATTTTCCCCAAACTGAGGAAGCCGCTCTCCAAATTACTTTAAAATATGACCTGATCTACGCTTAGTTGGGTTATGTTTATACCTTTCTACCTGATCTTCCTAGACCCGGTGGTGCCAACACACTGGGGGCATCTCACGCCGCCAACGGTATCATTGGAGCTCTCTTTAATCCATATGCTCAACCTCTCATGGGCTATGGTTTTCCACACGGAGGGGCTAGCACCTACTACACTTATCCCCCTCCCGGTAGCACGTATCCAGGATATGGCATGCCTCCTCTTTTTTCCCAACCTCTTGTTTACCACACTGCCACCCAACCTCCTTATTATCCATATCCACAGCCTGGTGCTCCAACTCCTCCAGCATTAGCACCTCCTCCTCCCTTTCCTTCTCAACCCCTGCAACAGCAACCACCACCCCCTTAGGATTAGGTGTATGCACAGCAGGGCACGACTAATCCCCCTCCGTCAAAAAGGAAGAGGAAAGGCACTCAAAATCAAGCTACCCCTGGTAATCCTAGACCTAATAAAGGTAATTCTCTTAACACTACAAACCAGCAACAAGGCATTCAGCCCAAGCAGGATAGGTCTATTCATACGAACAAGCCATGTTCTTGTTGTGGTGTTTATGGTCATTATACAGATGATTGTACTCTTTTGCCACAGATGTGATAGTTATGGGAGTCTCAAGCAACTTTGAGAGGACAGCAAGCCATCCCTTCCATTCCTCCCAGTCCTGCACCTAGTCAACCGGTTGTGCTTACTGATCCTTTCCCTCAGCAAGGATTTGTGGCTACCCAACCACCTGAAGGTCAGCTGGCCACTCAACCTTTTCCATCTGGTTCCCCCGATTACCAGATTCTCATGATGTCCTCTGATCAACCTTATGAACCTTCTTCTCCTGGCCCTTCATCGTCAGCCGGTACTCATGAGCCCCTCTATCCTCCCGGAACGGTTCCTCTAGGCCTTAACCATCTTGGGACCATCCTGCCTGGTCATTACCCCTTTAGTTAGATACCGTTCCTAACTCCCCCACCACCAGTATACACGGTACCTATTATGGCCACCCTCTCTCTTCCTAACCTGACCCTTGGGATTTCCATCTGGTACCTCGATCCTCCAGCCGCTACCCCGCCTAGTCAACCCAAACCTCATCTTGCTTTGACCCCGGTTCAACTAGTCCCTATGAATTCTCCCGCTACAACAATGCCTCAGTCACCTCAACAGGAACCACCTCCCATTGCGACCGCTTTGGGTAAGAAGGGCAAAGGTGACAAACCCTGCCCCTTCTCAGCCTCCAAAGCATACCATCCAGCGTACTTTGTGTGATGTTGTTGGCCACATCACCTATACTTGTCTGGAGTTTCCTTACCTCAAGTCCATGGTCAATGAGACATTTCCGGAATCTGGTATCCCAGAGGTATATGTAACTATACCCGATTCAATCCCGAAACTCAAACCATTGCATACAAATCACCCTTGTGCTTTGTGTGACTTCCATGGCCACTATACTCACCTCTTTCCTCACCTTGAAGAGTATCGCTCCTCTTTGGAAGCCTTCTGCCATTTCGAGGCTGAGCGTAACAAGTGCACATTTTCCTTGTTCACGAGTTATGCTTTGGTAGAACCAGAGGATCCGCCTACTCTCATTGACATTCCTCCTCCTGATGTCAACATGACAGAGCCTTCGACCACCATTTTCTACCTATCGTCATCCATAAGACCCTCAGTGGAAGCCCCCATGGATACTTCTCCTGATGATCCACTTGACCTCCCTCCAGTGATAACCCCGAGCTTAACATCAGTAGATACTTTATCTGCTTACTCTTCGGTCATCCCCCATGACGTTGCGCATGTGAGCATTTCTTCACATGATGATGAGTCAAGTAGCTCTAATGCGGCAAGTGGTCTCCCTTCCTCCATTCACCCCATCTTTCACTCCGATGAAGGCATTATGGAAGTGTTGACCGATCCTGACTTTCTGTGGGATGATATACATCAGTGTGCATACTTCCTCCCACAGTAGTCCCATGACCAATATGTTGTGGAAACTAAATAATTCATTCCTAACGAAATCGATTGGTTTAGAAATCCCATTCCTGCACCTAATGCTTTCAAAGAAGGAAATATGGCCAATATCTCCCCTACCATTAAAATTAAAATTTCTGACAAACCAAGGATAGAAGAAAATATCACCTTGGGTGCCCATTGCACCCCGGAAGAGGTTGAGGCTTACACCAAGCTATTCAAAGAATTCCATAATATTTTTTCCTGTTCCTATTCAGAAATGCCCAAACTTTATCCTACCATTTTCGAACACCATATTGATACATGGCTTGATGCCAATCCTGTCCGTCAAAATTTGAGACCCATTATTCCCTCCAGACGAGAAGCTGTCAAAGATGAAATCGATAAGCTCAAGCAGGCTAGTTTTATCTACCCCATTGAATATACCATTGGGTGTCCAATCCAGTTCCTGTTCTCAAGAAACAAGGCACCATCCGTGTCTGCACCGACTTTTGTGATATGAATAAAGCTTGTCCCAAAGACAGCTTCCTCCCACCATTCATTGACCAAATCATTGATGAGTGTGTGGGGCACAAGGTTCTATCCTTTATGGATGGTTTCTCTGGGTACAACCAATTTTTTATTCATGATGCTGATCAACTTAAAACCACATTCATTAGTCCATGGGGGACCTTTTCCTATCGAGTCATGCCGTTCGGCCTTAAAAACACAGGAGCCACTTTTCAGCGGGTTGTGTCTTACTATTTCCATGACCTGGCTCATATTATACTTGCTTATTTAGATGACCTTACTGCACACTCTAAACATCGGGTGTAGCACCTCCATGATCTGTGTACCATCTTTCTTCGATGTCACAAGTATAATATCTGCCTCAATCCGCTGAAGTGTGTCTTTTGTGTACCTTCTGACTGTCTTCTAGGCTTCATTGTGTCTAAAGATTGTATCACGCTTGACCCATTAAAATTTCAAGCCATTCTTGAGCTTCCTATCCCTCAAACCTTATGCCAATTACAAAGCCTCCAAGGCAAAGCTAATTTCATTTTCCAGTTCGTACCAGACTATGCCACCACCGCGCATGGGTTCCTTAGACTCCTTCACTCTAATATCCCTTTCATTCGGGACACCTATGCTCAAGAGTCTTTCAATGCCCTGAAACATGCTCTAACATCTTCTCCCTTGATTCTTCCACCCGAATTTGATAGGGATTTCATCCTGTATATCTCTGTGTCCACCCACTCGGTCGCTGGGGTCCTCATTCAGGAAGATGACAATGTAATCGAACATGTTATCTATTATGTCAGTAAGAACTTGGTAGGACCTCTTGTATCCTACTCACATGAAGAGAAATTAACATTGGTCATCATGTTCTTGGTCCAGAAAATTCTTCATTACATCCTCATGCATTCCACCAAGGTCGTGACTGATTCAAACCCTATGGCCTTCCTATTGAGTCGTCGAATCATCAGTGGGAAGTACACTCGTTGGATCGTGATCCTCCAGGAATTCGATCTTGAATTTGTCACACCAGAAAGTAAGAAAGGTTTAGCCCTTTTTGAACTCATTTCCGAGCTACCTACAGGTACACAAGATCCACCAGTTAATGAAAATTTCCCCGATGAACATTTGTTTTCCATTACCACCGATGACGCTTGGTATGGGGACATCCTCACTTATTTTCGAACCCAAAAGTTCGCCTTTCATCTTGACCGTGATGCTCGATGATGTATCTGACATCAGACCCCCTTCTACCTTATTATCAGTGACAACATTAATCATCGCAGTGTAGATTCTGTCCTTCATCGTTGTCACACGCACACTGAAGCAGAGCAAGTCCTCAATGCCTGTCATAGCGGCGCTTGTGGTGGCCACCTCTTCGGTTTGGCCACTGCCTAGAAAATCATGCGCACTGGGTACTTTTGGCCTTCTCTCTTTGGTGATTGCATTGAGGCAGTCAAACATTTCCCAATTGCTAATACTTTTTCCCTAAGGCATGAGCTCCACCATCTCCCCTCCATCTTGTCATCTCTGCTGGTCCCTTCTACAAGTGGGCCATAGACTTTATGGAGTGTCAACTTCCATCAGCTGGTAACCATAAGTATATCGTCGTAGCAGTTGAATATTTCACTAAATGGGCTGAGGCCATGTTAACGTTTAACAACACGGAAGCTACCACAACTCTCTTTTTCTTTAACCATGTGATTGCTCAATTTAAAGTTCCGAAACAACTGGTCTCTGACCACGGCCAACATTTTGAAGATGAGATATAGCGTGAGCTATCCTCCTTGTTGGGCTTTGAGCATCAATATTCCTCCTCTTATTACCCCCAAGGTAATGGCCAAGTTGAAGCAGTCAATAAAATTCTTAAAACCATGCTTCAACGAACGGTGGATAAGCAAAAAACCAACTGGCACCTTATGCTCTTCCCTTCTTTGTGGGCCTATAGAAATTTTTTTAAAACCGCCACCAGGTTTACTCCTTTCCAACCTGCTTTTAGAGCGGAGTCAGTCCTGCCAATCGAGTGTGAAATCCCTTCCCTTCATCTAGCCGTCGAACTTCTCCCTGACACTCAACCTTTAGAACAGTGACTTATCATGCCTGAGCATGCTTCCGAAGACCGTCATGTTACATTGCAAACCATTGAGGCAACTAAGAAACACACCAAAGCTCAATATGACTAAAAAGTCCAACCTTGTACTTTTCACGAAGGTGATCTTGTTCTAGTGTATTACCATGCCCATGATGTCCTTGGTCATGGGAAGTTTGAGTCATTATGGCTAGGACCTTACATCATCAGTAATGATTTAGGTAAGGGGGCATATCTATTAGAGGAATTCGAAGGCCATCCCCATCCCAATCCTTGCAATGCACTCTATCTGAAGAAATATTACCCTTAGCATTTCCTTCCGGAAATGCATATTTTATTTTCTTTAGGTAGCCAGCTCATACTTTTTAGTGATGTGATACTTTCCCAGGACACACTTTTTCCAAGAAGCGTCACTTCACCCCTCCTCAAAACCGAATTTCTTCACTTGCAACACTTGTAATGAGGGGCACCACTTTGCCCCCATACTTGTCCATGCTTGTGTTGACTTTCGTCGTGAGTTACCATTTTGTACTCATGTTTTCATGGTCCCCATTGGACCTTTTCTGTGTGGCAACACCATCGAGTCACCCTTGTTTAGAGCATCTGAGTTGAGTCATCATTGTATTCATGGAGTCTATCCCAAGTCCCTTTGCATCTCGCTATAGTCCTCCATCCTTCATTACTTGGTCCCTCTCTCGTGTTGCTCCCTATGGCCTTCAGTCCCACTGTCCCCTATCCCTCATGATATTATGTCAGTCACTCTCAGGTCATCCATGCCATTTATGCTCTAACAAGGGAAGTCATCTATTCGCTACTCAGTCCCCCCCCATTTTATCATCATCATTGGTGTTAGTCTATCAGTCACTCTACTATTTTCTCACATGCCTTAGTTGAGGATCCCTTATTGCCTCACCTATGGTAGACCTCCTTCTGTGAACATTAGCTCATTCATTCTAGAAGACAGGTCTAGAGGGCAGTGTACCTTGGTTACAGCTTCCACTCTTGTTTAGTGCCTCGGATCAGGCAAAAGGGACTCCTTATTGCCCTTTGACTTGATTGTTTCTCAGCTCCAGCTCCTTTCAGCATGCTCGGGATATGTATACTCGATGGTTCAGTGATGCAGAAGCTAGCATCGGTTATTCCCGGGTGTGTGTGAGATTTCTCAGCCCTTATGAGGGGGTGGCCCTACAGGTAGCCCCCCACTCACTCGGATGACCTCGTCATTATAGCCTTCAATGTAGCTCCATACATTTGATGACCTCGGCCTCAGCCACTTGTAGTGACTTTTTGTTTGCATGTATTAGTCAGATTTTCAAAGCCCTTTTATGTTTTCAGGGGCATCTGGGTTGCATTTATATCTCATGTACTCAGATATCATTGTACAAGTCCTGGCTGTTATCCCAAGCACAATATGTATGTGGGATTCATTATCATGTTGTTTATCTGGCTCATGTTTATGCCATCATGTGTTATATTGGCTAGTCCCATGGTTTTCTGGACACCTTGTTGTTTGTAATTTTCCTCCACGGGCATAGGTATGCCTACTCCGCCGCCTATAGCACAGGTACTCACGCATCAAAGAGACTTTTCGCACCTGTAAGTCTCACCTCCTGAGGGTCTAGTTCTTTCAATGCTTTGGTCTACCTTATACTTCTCTCTCTTTGACTTCTCCTTCGATGTCTAGTGATTGAGTTCTTACAACGTACTTCGGTTATATGATTAGCTCCTAACACTTGCATGCTGGTGGGAAATCTGTTACACCATTTTTTGGTCATCTAACCTATTGTTATTAGATGGTCCCAAGTACACCATGTAAGACCAATTTTACCTTAATTAAAATTGCTTTCACTATGAAAATAACATAGTAAATCACCTTTATTAAGTTGTTTATGGTTTAAACAGGAAACCCCATGAGGAAATATTAAATAAATATACATTTGTTTGATTTTCCTCAAGGAATAATTAGTTAAACAATAGTTTAATTAATATTCATGGTTATATTTAACCCAAAACAATGAAATTAATTAAATAAATCATTATTTATCTTATTATTTTCTAAGAATGATTATTTAAACCTTATTTAAATAATATTCTTTGTTAAATATGACTAATTCACCCTTTAATAATTAAATAAATCATTATTTATTTGATTATTGCTCAACCACATCCTTAAAATGATAAATAAATCATTTATTTATTTATTATTTACAAATAAAGGGATTTGACCCAAGTCAAATTCCTTTTCCCTCCAACAAATATAATAAAATATTCCACAAAAGTTGGATATTGATTTGGTTAATAATATTTTAACTATGCACCAATATATAGACTAACTCAATATTTTGTTATAAAAAGAAGGGTTTTCCCATTCATTTACCACCTTTTGTTGCCTAAAGATCACTCTGGATCTAAACTTTTGGTTTGACTATTGATCCACCATCATAGGCATAGTTTGCTACTATTTTTGTCTGGGTTTTCTACACCATCAAGAGAGAGGAATTCTAGATCTGAAGTGCTGAGGACTTACAAGAACCCATCCCATTGAGGAGAACAGGGAACACCTTCTTGTGTTTTCCTCCCAGGTGTCATTAATAAAAAAATCATTTGATATATTCTTGTCTTGTCTATTGGATGCATGGAGTAAATCTTGTTTTTTCTACTGTTTAATGCCTTCTAATGCATAGATCTAGTTTTTTGCAGCATTTATCTTGATCACCTAACTGCAGATCTGAAGATATTAGCAGTCATTTCTGCTGTTAGGGCTGTTTTTTATGCGCAGCTAAAGTGGTATATTTTCGTACGTTTGGAATTAAGATTCATACTAACAGGATGGTTACTCTCCACATTGACCTACTAACAATCCAAACATATCGCCAAAAATGTTGCCACTTCCGTCTTCAGATTCATCCAGTAGTATAACTTGTTCACTAATGTCAAGGTCTTCAGATATCTTAGGTAACCTGAATATGTTTTAACATGAAACTCCCTCAAGATAATATTCTTGAGTTCAATGTCATCTGGCACATGGATCCTGTCCCTAAATCTCACCAAGCCATCTATTGTGATATGATAGTGCACATCCTGATCACTTGTGCCCTATTGTAGCCTATGCATAAGGTCCCTGTACCTGTCATCCTACTCTCATCCTGTAAGATCTGATCCTATAAATCTATCCCATATCAGCTCACTGCTACAACATGGTTCAACTGTACTTTCCTATTGAGATAATCTGTGACCCTGTTCTCCTTACTGTTGATGTATCTAATCTATAAATCAAACTCACTAAGGGTAGCCAACCATCTAGATTTCCTAGCATTCAAATTTGGTTGGTCAAACAAATATCTTAACTCACTATAATCGCTCATCAATACAAACCTACTGCTAAGAAAATAATGTCTCCACATATTCAAGGCATGAATAATAGCTTCCAACTCAAGATCATGAGTCACATAGTTTTGCTCCTGCTTATTCAATTTCCTAGACTCATAGAATATCAGTTGTCCCTCCTGCATAAGGACCCCACAAAACCATCTCTTGAAAGCATATGTACATACTATGAAATTTTATCCAGATCTGGAATCTTTAACACTAGAGAATTGGTTAACAATTGCTTCAACTACTTAAAACTGGCTGCACACTCCTATGTCCATTCCAAATTCTTACCTTTCCTTTGCAATGATGTAATAGGATATGTAATGCGTGAGAAGTTCCTGATGAACCTCCTATAGTAACCTTCTAAGCCCATAAATGAGCTGACTTCCTCCACATTTCTAGGAGTTTCACACTCCATTATAGCCTTTATCTTCTCCTGATCTATCGTTATGCTATTCTTGGAAACAACATGTCCCAAGGAGTGTACTTATTTCTGAAAGAAACTACACTTGTTAAGCTTGGCACACAAATGATGCTTTCATATCAATCTCAACACTGCTGCTAAATGCTCAGGATGACCTTCCTCATTCTAGAATATACCAAGATTTCATCAATGAATACAATAAAAAACTTGTCGAGATAAGGACACAACACACTATTCATCAAACACATAAAAGTATTTGGAGCATTAGTCAAACCGAATGGAACTACAAAAAAACTCATAATGCCCATACCTGGTCTTGAAGGAAGACTTGTAGATGTCCTATTCTTTGATGCATACTTGATGATATCCTGATCGCAAATCAATCTTTGAGAAAAATTCTACTCCCTTCAACTGATCGAACAAGTCATAATCCTTGGAAATGGGCATTTTTTCTTAATCGTCACCTTGTTCAGCTACATGTAATCAATGCACAACCTGAGAGTACTATCTTTATTATTCATGAAAAATACTGATGCACCCCAAGGCGATACACTTGGCCTATTGTATCCCTTATCCATCATTTCCTTCAGCTAAAACTTCAACTCCACCAACTCTGATGTGCTAACCCTGTAATGTGCCTTTGATGTTGATGTTTCCCCTAGTACCAACTCAATCAAAAATTTTACTTTGTTGTGCGGGGGAAACTCTGGAATCTTTGCTCAAAACACATCCTAAAATGAGGCAATACAAGGTACTTCTTGAATATTTCTGCATCCTGAATATCCTTACCCTTGTCACTGGAAACATGAACTACAAACATCACAGACCCTTTCCTAAATAACCCCAATGGAAGTTCATTAAAATGTGTTTTTGTAGGCATACCATTCAACTCAAATGCATAATATTTTACCCAATGATGAACTCTCTTCTTCATAATTGTATCCAACCACACCAACCAAGACTATGCATGCAATTATTTCCTCAATCCATACTTGTGCACTAGGTCAGGATTAACATAACTATAATTATATCCATGATCAATCAAAATAGAAATAAATTTATCACAAAGCTTACCATCCATCTCAATGATAGATTCCTGGTGATATTCCTGCCTGTTGTCTAGAACCACATAAATCCAAGGAATACTATTACCAATATCCACAACTACTTGTGCCTCTTGAGCACTATAGATTTGAGGTCTACCTCCCTAGTACATTGGAAAATATTTCATACAATGATACTTTCCACATATCCAACATTGAAATGGTGCTCTACCATCACCTCTAGTCTGCTGCTCTCCAGGCCAAGACACATGTCCCTTCTCAATTGCATTGAACTTATTGTAAGGAGCAACATTTTCTTTCTCACCTTCATCTTGAGGTCTTCCCCAATTCAATGGTCATTTCCCTTTTACCTTCTCATTCCCCTTCAATTCACGCTTAGGCTCAACTTTGTGATTTGAATACTCATAAAAATGATCCAATTTCAGATGGATTCCTCTAAGGATCTAGGCTCATCAAACTCAATGTGGTCTCTATATGCTGTTGGAAATCCATTGATGAATATTCATAATATTATCCTTTTCCTCCTTGAGATATGACACATACCTCAACATATCCAATAGTCTGCTAGTATATTCATCATATGTCATATAACACATATGTATCTCATAAAACTCCTTAGCTCTGTCATCATAGTACCTCTTTGATAAGTACTTCTTCTTGAAGATCCTCAAGAAATCATCCCAAACTAGGTCTTCCTCCTAAATTCTCTTGAAATTATTCAAATCCTCCCACCAGATATTTGATTTACCTTTAAGGCTGAAGGTGAATATTTTGGCTTTCATTTTATCTGAATATCTATTCAATATGAAGAATTTATTCTTCCCAAGAGACCATGCTTCTGCATCGTCTGACTTATTCATCTCTCTATCAAATGTAGGAGGCTTCACTTTCTTGAACTCCTCAGCTAAATAATCCATCCTCCGATAAGGATGATGACTGTTAATAGTGATGATGTCTCTTGGATGAGGAACTAAAATGATGGCCATACATACCGGTCTTCCTGTCAAGTGTGTCCAATTATTTTCCACCTCTAACTATGTCCCCTCTATTTAATCTATATCCAGACCGAGATCTGGTACCATAGGATCCATTTGTTTTCTCTTCATGCTCTTGACTGATTCTCATCTGTCCTAGTTTCTACAACTCTGACAACCTTTGAAGGATTGTGGCATTAAAATATACCTTCTTCTCCTGAGCCCTTGCAAGTCTTTCCTGAGCCTTAACCAACCTCTCATTGTCTGCTTTGCAACTTTTGATCTTTCCCTCAAGCTCGTCAATGTATCTACCATACCAGGAGAATATTATTCTTCTTGCCACCCAAGTGAAATGTAGGAAGTGTCATGGGAACTGTAGTCTACCATTTTTCTTGTAATATTTGATTCTCTTCTTCCTACAAGTGTACCATGTTAGATAAAACTAATAGATACCGAAATCAAATCCATACTTTAATGATGTTCAGATGAGGCTTATTTGATCCACAATATCAATCCACATTAGCATGTACATGTATATTCATAAACATATCCTTGTAATAACATAACAACATACACCATCAAGCATTTCCGTACCAATTGTATAGAATGATGCAATCCATGAAAACCATAAACTTTAAAACATCAAAATTTTCCCAAGGATATTGAAACCATGCCATGATACCACCCTATAACGCCTCATCCCTCATTTACCCACTTTCACCGACTTGCCCGGGGTAAGCATGAGTTGAGGATCACTATAATAAGACTCAACCTCCTATATGACATCAAGGAAATGGAGTTGACAACTTAAGATCTTACTGACTTCCAGCAGGTGCCACAGGACCTCCAATATTAACCCAACTCCTCCAGGTGTCCAACCCTGAGACAACTCACTTTTTATGTGATATAGAGCCCCAATCGTGCCCTTTCCAAGGCCTCCATGTGATAGTTGGTTCCCAGTTGCACTCGGAAGCCTTCCTCCATGTGAATATGTACTTTTATGCTCATTTCTATGTTGGCGATTCTGAATTCTATGCCACTTTTTCATGGCCAGGACTAAGGTCTTTGCCTAAAACCTAATGAGACTTCTAGATATGATAAATGACATAGAAATAATGTTTTTAAACCAAAAGATAAAACCAGGACTTGACCTAACCATCCCTAACTTGGTCTAACATTCTATCAAACACTTGGTGAATATACCACCTATAAGTCATGAATGCAGGTTTGAACATAAGGGACTGCAAAATTATCTGAGGTTTAATAAGAAGGGTCACTACCTTCTCACATTATCTATCATAACACAAATTAAGTCTTGCATTCATTATTCATTCAGTTACAAGTGAAAACATGAAAAAAGCGATGACTAAGATCTATCATATAACCATGATTATAACCAACATATAACCAGATAAATAACAATAAGAGAAAAAAAAAAAAATCCACATAATAACGAGTACATTTCATTACAAAATAAATGGAAAATTATCTCTTATTAAACATATGATAAACCAACTAGGTTCAGAACTTCCACATTCCACATGACCATAGATTGCCTGAACCAAATATTTCTTTCATCCAATAACCGTCGTGCCTTATTCCAAGCATGAATGTTCAATGTCATACGATAAGCCAGTCCAAACACAACCAAGGGAATCTAGAGGCTAAACCACATCCACCCTCACCATACCATATTGTCACCTAAACTAGTGCTAAGATCACAAAACCAAAATGATCTTGGATGCCTCAGAATTTCTTGACGAATACATTGAGGATCTTCCCCATCTCCACCCTCATGATTTTCCATGTATACTGCCATTACCAGTCAAGGGATTTCTATGCCTTTAGGAAATTTCTTGAGACCATCTCACCCCAATCTAAAATCTTTCGAAAATATAAAGATAAAAAATGAGAACAATCCTATCACACCAAAGCTTTTAAGAAATGGAAAATCTAGGCTAAGATCCATTGTCGAAACTCAAAAACATCCATGCCAATGACAACTAAGGAACCAAATATTAACATTCACATACCATGCATGTCAAAACTAGCTATGAAATCATACATGTAACTTGTTACTTGCAAGTATTCCTGCTGAAGTTTCTTTATCCTTGCCTTCATTTTCTTTCTTGGTTCTTATTTTATTTTATTTTCCTTTCCTTTTCTTTTCCTTCCTTTTATTTCTTTATTTCTTTCTCATCTTGGTGCTCTCCTGCTCTGTGAGAGAAATTCTAACACAAAACTAACAAAAGGCTACTAGCTGATGCTCTGATGCCTTTTTATTGATGAGGCCTCTAATTTCTTTAATTTTCCATTATTTTCCTTCATTTTCCCCATCACATGCAACTTGTGACCTTTCACCTTCATTTCCTCATAATTTCCTTTATTTTCATAAATAATGTGCCAAAAATACCTTTTTTCCTTTCCAAAGCCTTAGCCATTTCCTTTTCCAATTTACCTTAGCCATAAACACATCAAGTGATGCCCACTAGGATATTTTTTCCAACATTCAGCTTGGAATAGGGGTCCCTTTGTCGTGGTCTTATTTTACCTTTATTAAATTTTATTACATGAATTTTTAACCCAGGGCTATTACACGGAAGTGGTTTCCTAGAGAAAGTAGTGAAAGATGGAGAAGAGCATGTAGCATTGGATAATTTTCTTGAGATCCAAATATCACCACTAGATAAAAATAGTCTTGGATTTCAAAAGGGTGAGTGTAGTTTGGATTTAGGTAATAACACCAAAGAAGAACCCAAGATAATTGTAACAAACAATACCGGAAAAACAATGAGATCCAAGGTAATAAGAAGTAGATCCAACAGTCAAATAATAGCCAAAATAACTAACAACAGCAAATCAAGTAGCAACAATCAAGAAGAAAATCTAACAACAGGGAAGAAAATCTCAAGGAGCACTTACATTGAGAAGATATTTTTCTCCTAGAGATAGTCGTGACAAATCTGTAATATTTCAAAGGAATCAAAGGCCTTTTGTTATAACTGTCACAAGTTTGGGCATTTTGCAACAAATTGCTTGATCATATAAACAATATCATAATATATTTCTGCAATTTCAATTACCAAGGAGAATGGCTAACATGTATTACTATTCTTTTTATGGTTATTGTAACTCATATCATCTATTTGGCCATAAGGAAATGGATTCTAGGTATAAATGTTGGAGGAGAGACACATTTCATGCATGGTTTAGATATGGAATGAACAATAGGATATTTGATCCTCTTATTTCATATATTGGCCATTTGGAGTGCTATATTTTCCATAGATTTGGCCATATGGAGATAAATTGTTTGATGCCACATTATTCAAGACAAAAACATAAAAGGAAACAAAAACGAATGGGATCTAGCACTAAAATAGTGAAGAAAGAGAGAAAGAGAGTGAAGGAAGAGAAGAAGCAAGTCAAAGAAGAAAAGAAGTAG
Source organism: Pinus albicaulis (assembly GCA_034641835.2). NCBI lineage: Eukaryota > Viridiplantae > Streptophyta > Pinopsida > Pinales > Pinaceae > Pinus > Pinus albicaulis. Next base: position 567,262,831 of record CM076576.1, read on the forward strand.
CCCAAAACCATGTGGATAAATAAGGAGATTCAACTCTTCAACTACTGAAGAGTATTCCTTCCTATAGTCCATGATTATTCATGCATACCTATAGAGGATTGAAAAATTTATGAGAGGTGCACAACCTCAGGGGGAGAATATGATGGAGTTTGCAGCAACATATGATGAGTTCATTTAAGCCTCATGTACTTTCAGGTCCACAGGATCAACCTATCTTTTGGAGTATATTTAGCTCAGGGGGAGCTATGCATTGTATTATATTTTCCTAGATTATTTGCAATTTCCTTAATTGTTTTCACTCAATTTTTTGGAGCTTATATATATATATATCTGTGTGTGTATGTGTGTGTGTGTGTTTTCAGGTGTGAAAATGAGTACATTTTTCAGAGATATATATGCTTTTGGTTTCCACTAACAACTGGTTAGAAAGATGTGCAACCATGCATAAATTATTATCATGATTCCATGATGTATTGGATTATGACATAGACCAACCATGTATGAGATTTTGTATGATGCTTACTATAACCATGTATTTTCTATTTTCTCATAATTATGTATTGGCATTGAGTCTAGTCTATAGTAGGTTGACATGTCATGGTGATAGGCTTGTTACGGAGGAGTATCATGAGTACCTTTTGCAACCACATGTATGGGATAATGATGATGTATTATGTATTTGAGTCATTGGTGCATATGAGATGATCATGGAAGCTATGTATTTCATTTAAAATCTATGTATAATTCTCATGGAACCATGTACTTTTATTGTACTATCTTTTGGGTCATTTAGTCATGAGTCATGAGGTCATGTTATGGTCATATGAGATCATGCATGAGGTATTGTGACATTGCTACAACCATTTATTTATCATTGTATATGTCACTTGAGTCATGGTTATGTGGAGTATTAGTCATTATGGTGCTTCTATTGATCAAAGGAAGCATTTTTTGTAGCGGAAGCAGTCATTTCAGCCCAAGAATTGGTATCTCTATAGTTTGGATCTGACACTTGTTCAGGGGGGAGCACTATTTGCTCTTATTATTTCAGCCATACATTGTTGTCATTATGATCAACTTGGAGGTGTTCATGATATGCCTCATACTATGCTTTAATATTTGGTTTCTTGGCCTCATGTGATGAGTTATTTTGATAGTTACTACTATGTAGTCTTGGGGGAGATTGTGTGTGGTTGCCTCATGTGGGTGTCGTGGAATTTTGTGATTCTCATATGATGTTTCTATATGGAGGAGTGATATATTTATGCTTTTTAGCGTATTGATGCATGTAATTGATGCTGATCATAGTTTTTACTATGATGATGTTTCATAAAATGATGTTTGTGGTTTCCTTATGTTGGCATAATGCTTCCTGCTACTAGTTGTTGTCGGTTAGTATTCTGCTATGAATGATGATTAGATATATATGCTGCTTGCTGCTTATATGGAGGCATGGATGATCTTTAATGAATTATATTTCAGCCATGTGCAGATGTATTACTCTAGTATGTACTTTAGTCCTTGCTTCCTATTGTTATGAAGTTGACCCTTTGCAGTTAATTTCAAAGAAGGAGATAATTTGGAGACATTTTGGATGGATAGAGTGCAACTTCATTTTTGGAGAATGTATGAAGATCAACCTCACATGTTGTTAAGGTTGACATCAATTCCAAAGGGAGATTTTGTTGGCATTGTTGCGTTGCAATTGATGTCAACAAGGTTATGGCCATAGTGCTACTTTTCATGTGCATATGTGTTTGGCTTGGTGGTCTTAGTGGCTAGCATTGATGTTAACATTATGTTGTCACTCATGTTGGTATGTCTTGGCATTGACGTTGGATGGAACACTTGATGGCACATTAGTAGATTTATGGTAGCATGGTGGTCATGGGGGAGTTGACATGTGTTGGCATATGCATTGATAGAGATGTCATGATGGTTTTTTTTTGTTGCTATAGGTAGAGGAAGCTGCTATAGGTTGATGAGAATATATACTTATAATTATGGCTCATGGAATACTAGTTGAGTTCAAAACTAGGTCTTCTTCTAGGTATTCATGCTTATGATTTATGGAGATGAATTGTTTTAGTGTGATGGCTTCATGATGATGATGCTGATGTTGCAGAGGTGCCACAAAGGTTTTCACTTTGTTCGTATGTGTTGTAGCTTGTTCAGAGGTTTGATGGAGAGTGGAGGACTTGTTGGCACACTAGCCAACCTTGTTTTTTGGCCCTTCTAGGTCCACTTCGAAGTGACACTTGGGAGGCATGATTGATATACTTGCAGACATATCATAGGAAATGTCAAAGGTTTGGAGGCTAGTATAGATGTTGGAGAAGAAGATGCAACAATTGGAAGAGGTCCTAAGCTAAAGGATTGATGGTTTTCCTCAGTTTTAGCCATAGTCACATGAATACAAGCATAAGGGAGCTTCTGGAAGGATTTGAACTCTGGGATGCAAGCCTATAGGAGCACTTATAGCCCTAGGCACATGGAGATTGTGTTAATGGTGCGAATGAGCTATTTCACAGGATTTTCTCTGTATTCCTCACATTATTCAGAAGGAAATTAACTTGGAAATTCCTACAAACTTCTAGAATTAGTGAAAAAGGTCACAAATGGTTTGAAAAGGTCCTCTCATGATGTGAATGAATTTAGTGCACTAATAGTGACCTTAGTGGATTGATTTGGTCCAATATTTTCACCTTTGATCCTAATCCCAAGCTCAATATCGCCCTACATGTTTTATATTCTTGTATGGTGAGCTTTGTGGCTATTGATGGAGTTAGATGTTGATTGTATGTGTGTAGAGAAGGCTAAATAGTGAGATTATGCTTTAGAATTTTGGTAGAGCCTAGATGCTTCAGTCCATGAGTGTTTATGATTGAATAATTTCTATATCTAAAGCATGTTGCAAAATAGATCATATTTGATGCTGTTGGAGTGGAGATCATTCAGAGTTTTGTATGTTGTTGGAGTATATGTTGGTGATCTTTTCACATTTGTTTTGAAGGAGCTGTTGTGTAATATTTCCAATTATTCATGAGCTAATTGGAATATTAATTTTTGTTTTATTGCTTTTTTTAAAGAATAAGAGGGAAAAGGAGGTCCATATTTCTCCTTAATAATAAATAAATCAATTCCAAATGTGAAAGAGACAAATCTTGGCAGCTTATTTGAAGCACCCTTGGTGTGAAAGGGGCTGGATCACTTTGACTGTGTCAACCTTGACCAAATTTACAACACTGTCATGGAGGAGTGGCCATCAATGAGGGATAGCGCAGTTTTAGATGAGATGCTTTGTGTTAATGTGGTGTTATTTTTGGATGGGTCTTGGGGTTTGCAAGCTCATATTATATTTAAGGAAGAGTATGGCAACCATTTGGGGATGGTGGATGTATATTATATTTCTGAATATATGGTCTGTTTAGACATATATCTTTCTCTTGTTGTTTAGCTGAGATAGAGTGTTGTTTAGCACAGGGTGTTCCTGATTGGGAATCCCACCTATTCCATTGAGTAGCTCTTGGAGAAGTCTTGCACTACATTGTCCACTATCTGGCTTAAGGCCAAGCTTCTTCTTTCAACTATAGTGTAGATCCTATTGAGGGTTTGGTTGTTTTTGCAAGCTAGCAAGTGGAGACTAGATCTCTAGATCTAGGCCATTTTAGTGCTCCTTTTCAGTGGAGGAGGTTTCCACTTCATTGGGAGGACAATATTAGAGGGCTTTGAACTCATTTTCAGATCTTGGCATCAGGCCAACCATATTTTTATCCCTATAGTGCAGTTTAGTTCCAGATCTGCATTATTTCTTGTAATATTCCCAAATGGGGAATGCAACAATACAATGTAGAATGATAGATAAATAACATAGATCATCTTAGAAATAGCAGGAGGAAAGTATGGAGACCTTTGGTTTTCTATTATAGCAGCATAATGTATGTAAAAAATGGCCCATAAGATGCATAACAAGAAAATACAAGTCTCCAATGAAAGAAATCCTCAAAAAGAGGTGTTATAACCATGTATAAGGACTGCAAATGCCTTACAGCGTTATTTTATTAGGCTACAATAGATTTTGATTACACATAAGATCTAGAGCAAGTATTTGGACAAAAATTTAGATCTATACCAGATCTATACACTATATAGGCTCCTTTATTGAACAACCTTGGGGTTTTCAGCAAAACATCATGTACAAGATGTAGATCTGAGATCTAATACTGCAGATCTATGGAAATATTCAGATCTGGAAAGTGGATCTGATTTGATATAAAAAATAAAATGATCTCCTCCAACAGATCTCTAAAGTGAAGGGTAGATCCCCAATACCCAGAAAATCACTCTCCCATTGATGTGCTGAAACACCCTGCAAATACACCTACAGGAATAACACAGATCTGGATCTATATTGCGCTGTAGGGATCAAAATGATGTTTTACACATGGAAAGATATGAAAATGATGCTTAGGATCTTCAATACTATCCTCCCAATGAAGTAGAACCCTCCTCCATTGAAAATAAGCATTGAAATAGACTAGATATGAAAGATCTAATCTCCACTTGCTGCAACTTGAAAAAACAGTCAAACCCTCAAGAGGATCTGCTCTGTAGTTGAAAGAAGAAGCTTGCCCCTAAGCCAGATAGTGGACAATTCAATACAAAACTCTCCCAAGAGCTACTCAATGGGAAGAGGTGGGATTCCCCACCAGGAACACCCAATGCTAAACAACATTATTCTCAGCTAAAAAAAAAGAGAATGAGATATGTCTAAATAGACAATATAATAAAAAAATATCATATCATCAAAAACCTCCTAATGCTTCCATCCCCTTCCTTTTATAAGACAAGAGTTTGCAAGCCCTAAACCACCTCCAATGAAATCACTTCTTTCACACAAGGCATCTCCATATAAAACTACGTTTTTCCTCATTCATGGCCACTCCTCCATGAAAATGATGTATATTTGGTCAAGGTTGACCCAGTCAACATGTTTTAGCCCCTTTCCACACCTTGGGGTACTTTATTAGGTTGAAAATATGACCCACTTTCACATGATAAGTGGTTTTATTTACCATAAAGAGTTTTATGGGTCTCCCCACCCACTTATTCACCTATCAATGTGACAATTTTTTTTTTTAATATTCCCATTAGCTGTGGGGTAGTTTAGGAATATTACAGTCCTCCCCTCCAAAATGTTGCTTGTCCTCAAGAAACTACAAGGACATTGAAAAATATCCAATGGATATTTCTCCTCCCAACAATACAAGTTTTCCTTTGGTGAATAAACCAAATAGCTTCCATCATGAAGAAGTGGGAGATATATGGAAAGAGTTATATGAGGTCCATTGGCCTCCTTAAGGCATGAGAGATGATAAATGTGGGGTGCATCATCCCCAATGAGAAATTCCAATCTCCATGCTATCATCCAAACAAAGTAAGCCATCCTTGGTAGCATATATAAATAGTCACCAATCCCCTGCTTATGCAATGTGTAGGGGCTGCATGGCTGAAAATGAGAGGTAATATTGTTCAACTTATGTTGCCTCTCCCTCAATTTATGATAAATTTGGAGTTGTTGATCCTGGGCTGCAATAATATAGTCCTCATGAGGCCAAAAGATACTTGGAATCTCATGATTCCACTAATTAGTTATAGGAAGCTTCCTTGCCCAATCCTCCATGCATATAGTGAACAGAGTGTCATCACCATATGGGCTCCAAAAGAAATATGGATTAAGTGTAATATGACATCTTGGATGGTGACAATAGTCCCTCCATTGAGACCAGCGTTGTCCTTTTTCTTGATATCTCCAATCATGATACAGTAAGTGGCCATCCAACCACCTACTTGTTGCCATAAGCTTCTCAAAAGCTTGAAAATAGTAGAGAACTTTAGGTGTTGGCTGAATATGATCCAAGCCCAAAATTTCTAGCCAAAAATCCTCCCATGTGAGAGGCTTCTCCCAAAGACATAAGTCAAACATATGGCCCCTTGCATAAGAAAACAAGTGATACAAGGTAGTAGCCATATAATGTTCCATCCTAATCTTGAAGCATGAATAAATGTGGGAAATTTCATCCCCAATGGACACATCCAACCAATGTGTCATCCCTCCAATCATGTCCCAAGCAAAATTAAAATCAACATCATCATGTGGGATCAAAATCAGTGATACATCAATAATCAAAGGCAATGATGGAGGTCGATCATAGTCCCACAAGTGGAACCAGCACAGTAGATCTCCTGACTACATCAGATAGTGATATGGTAAGTGGTTTCCCCACCACTTACTTGCTGCCCAAGTAATCTCACCATGGCTGAAAGTATGAGATATATTTGGTGCTCTTGGAATGCACCCACAATGATACAATATCTCCCTTTTTCCTCTAAGGGAGTGGCTATGTTCAGAAATGTTTGTGGCCCAAATTTGGCCATGAATTTTGTATGGAATAACACTCCTCTTAGGAGCTATGGCCTACATGTACATGGTAATAGAATACAAGTAATAATAAAATGAATCATGAGATACAAAATCATATTCTTTACCAACATTTCTCCACATAGAAATGGAGTGGTGCATAGATCTATCTCTTCTCTTTCCAAAAGAGGAAAGAGGTGGCTGAATTGAATCCTCTATAGATTCATGTATCTTTCCCATCTCCACATGGTTCATTCATCTCTGAAAATTCTGATATAACTCCTCTTCAAATCCTTCCCACCTGAATCCATTCAATATTATATGGTGCGTTCTAATGAAATCAATGGGAGTAGGAAGCAAGATCTCATAGGCTGCATATAGTAGCTTATCTTTGAGCTGTGAGACTCTAGTCAAATAGATATGATCATGAAAGTAAATGACTCCATCAACCACTCTATACCTCCTATATTCCCCCATCAAGAACCTTACATGTGAAGAGGTTCTTGGAATATTCTACAAAGAGTTGGGATTCCCAATATGGATCTATGCCTCCCAACAATGACAGCACTGTAGAATTCTGAAATGAATTAGTTGTCATATCATTATTCTCCTCTTTGACATAATCAATGCCAAAGTCACATGTTGGAGTTATTTTACTCCATATTTTTTGCCTCTCTTGCAGCTGATATTGCCCAAGACAAGATTGAAGTACATGGAAGTCATTCTCCTTTTGAAAGGTCTCTTTCTTCCAAAAATTCCATAGTTTGGCCAATGCATGCAAGAGTGTTAACACCCTCTTGTCATATTAAGAAATATTTCTCATGTGGGGAAGTATAATTTGCTACTTCAAGACTATGGAGTGGCCATTTGACACCATGCTCATGTCATTATAGATATCTGAACCATTTTCTAGTGCAAATAGCTGAGTGGGAGATAGCAATGTCCATATCAAAAAAATTCTTACCTCTTCTTGAACCCATCAAAGGCTCTCAGCACTGTAGTAGCTTCTCCCAAGGCTCCTTCCTTAGCCAAATATGTCAATGTTGCATTAAGTTGAGAGAAAAATTTATTCTTCTTCCAATCAGGGGGTCTCCCTGGTGGAATGCCTCCATGCAAAGAGACATCAAAATCTAAAGTAGACTATACGAATGAGTGGATTGATTTGTCCCTCCCTTTTCTCCATAAATCAGTCTCCTTCTTCTGAATATAAACCCCTTAAAATAAACAAGGGTGCCTGCTCCTCATTCTTGGATGCTGATCCATCCTTTCTCCTCCTCCTTGGATCAAGGTGTTACTGCCCATGACCACTGTCACATGATGCTCCTTGGGAACCTTTTGCAAAGATGCAAAAGCTCCTCCTCTTGAAGTAATAACCTCATGCCCATCCCCATGTGGTGATGGTTCTTCTTCTGAAGTGACAGCTTCATTACAGCCTTCATGCTCTTTCTTCTCACCAATATTTGAGAATACCTCATCAACAATGAGAGACCCTAGATCTTGGTCTTCCCTTGAAAGAGGAATCTCCATGTCTTCCCTTTGAGAAGAATTCTCTTCATTCAATGGGGATCTTGCTCTTGGAAAGGTATCACACAAGTTTTTATCCCCTTCAATAGAAATCTAGAGTAGAGTTGGCATAACAGATCTTTCCAACTCATGCAAGGGTTTTGAATGTTCATGCTTTGCTAGCTCAATCACAGATGTTTCAGTTTGTTTTACACCAAATATCTTCACTAATATCTTAGTGAGTCTTGCATAAGTATATATATTTTCATTCTTTAATGAAAATTATTCAAACCTTTAAGATGTAGAACTACTACTTTAGGGGCTTCCTTTTCTGAAACTTGATGTAGATCCAAATATGAGTCTGGCTGATCTATCCAATCCTTGGCAGTGCATGTGGAGGATCCATCAAAATTTGGTAGAAGGAATCTACCTCTCCTGCTTCTTTTGTGCTTGCTGGATATTCTTTCCACCTTGAGTTGGCAGAACTCTTGGAAGTTCAAGTGCTCCTTGAATCTCCAAGACTGAGATTCATACTCCTGGAGATAATCACTCAAAGTCTCCTCCTTCGGTGCATGTTCTTTCTCCATCTCTCTTGCAGTAAATCTGGGCATATTATAACGTTGTAGATCTGATTATGTAGTTGAGTGCTTGCAAAAATAATATGAAGAACTGGGGTTTTCTTCATGTGAAAATATTCTTGAGGGACCTTCATGTATTTCCCTCTTCATTCCATTGATTTCTCTTTTAATCTCATACATGATCTGAAGAAGAAGTCTTGAAATATCCTTCCTTTTCATTTCTCCAGATAAAGGGGTTTTACCCTTGTCTTCTTTCTCATCAATGTAATCAAATATTATGTGTCTTCTCTTTTTATACAACCTCTCTTTGTCGTAAGAGGCTCTCCTTTTCCCGAAGACATATTTCTTTTTAGAAAGCACAGGTTGTGCCAATATTATGCTTTGATACCACTGTAATATTACCAAATGGGGAATGTAGCAATACAATGCAGAATGATATATAAATAATGCAGATCATCTTAGAAATAAAAGGAGGCCATTATGGAGACCTTTCATTTTTTATTACAACAGAAAAATGTATGTAAAAAGTGGTCCATAAGATGCATAACAAGAAAATATAAGTCTCCAATGAAAGAAATCCTCAAAATAAGGTGCTGCAACCATGTATAAAGACTGAAAATGCATCACAACGTTATTTTATTAGGTTGCAACAGTTGTTGATTACACATCAGATCTAAAGCAAGTATGTGGACAAAAATTTAGATATATACCAGATCTATACACTATACAAGCTCCTTTATTGAACCCCCTTGGGGTTTTTAGCAAAACATCAATTACAAGATGTAGATCTGAGATCTAAGACTACATATATATGGAAATATTCAGATTTGGAAAGTGGATCTTATTTGATATAAACAATAAAATGATCTCCTCCAACAGATCTCCAAAGTGAAGGGTAGATCCCCAACACCCAGAAAATCACTCTCCCATTGATGTGCTGAAACACCCTGCAAATATACCTACAGGAATAACACATATCTGGATCTATACTACGTTGTAGGGATCAAAATGATGTTGGCCACATGAAAATATATGAAAATTATGCTCAAGATATTCAATACTATCCTCCCAATGAAGTAGAACCCTCCTCCACTGAAAAGAAGCATTGAAATGGACTAGATCTGAAATATCTAATCTCCACTTGTTGTAGATTGCAAAAATAGTCAAACCCTCAATAGGATCTGCACTGTAGTTGAAATAAGAAGCTTGTCCCTAAGCCATATAGTGGACAATGCAATACAAACTCTCCCAAGAGCTACTCAATGGGAAGAGGTGGGATTCCTGACCAGGAACACCCAATGCTAAACATCATTATTCTTAGCTAAAAATCAAGAGAATGAGATATGTCTAAACATACAATATACTTAGAAAAATATCATATCATCAACAACCTCCTAATGCTACCATCCCCTTCCTTTTATAAGACAAGAGTTTGCAAACCCTAAACCACCTCCAATGAAATCACTTCCTTCAAAAGGCATCTCTATCTAAAACTATGTTGTGCCTCATTCATGGCCACTCCTCCATGAAAACGTTGTAGATTTGGTCAAGGTTGACCCAGTCAACATGTTTTAGCCCCTATCCACACCTTGGCGTACTTTATTAGGCTGAAAATATGACCCACTTTCAAATGAGAAGTGGTTTTATTGACCGTAAAGAGTTTTATGGGTCTCCCCACCCACTTATTCACCTATCAATGTGACAAAACAAAATTTTAATATTCCCATTAGTTGTGGGCTAATTTAGGAATATTACATTTATGTAGGAGGAGTTGCAGGGTGGTTTAGCACACCATTTGGAGAGTTGATTTTCAAGTGATGGGGATCTATGTTTCACTTTGATGATATATTGGAGGAGGATATTTCATTGATCATATCAGATCAACCACACTTTCCAGATCTATATTTTTCAGTAGATTTGCAGTCTTAAATCTTAGATCTACAACTTGTACTTGGTGTTTTGCTAAAAACCCTTGAGGGGTTCTTTAGAGGAGCTTGTATAGTGCATGGATCTGATATAGATCTAACTTTTGAGGCACATATTAGATCTATATCTGATGTATAATATATTGTTGTTGTAGAGCCAATAAAATAATGCTATAATGGTTTTTCATATTTTCTATATAGTTGTAGCACCTCTTATTGAGGAATTTTGTTCATTGGAGGCTTGTATTTCCTATTATGCATCTTATGGGCCATCTTTTACATATATGTTTCTACTGTAATGACATATGAAAGGTCTCCATATTGGCCTCTTGCTTCATAAATGATGATCTGCATTATTGTTCCAACATTTTGCACTATATTCCTACTTTTACCATTTGGGAATATTACAGTGGTATCAGAGCATAACCTTGGCACAACTTGTGCATTTTAAAATCCAATATGTCATCTAAAGAATGAGAGCCTCTTACTGGCAGAGAGAAGAGGTATCAAATAAGAAGCCACAAAATATTTGATTATACAAATGATAAAGAAGACAAGGGTAAAACCCCTTTATCTGGAGGTGAAGATGAAGAGAAGGAGTTCCCTAAGATCCTTCTTAAAGCCATGCAAGAAATTGCTAGAGAGATCAAAGAGATGAGAATGGACAGATTCAAGGAATCCCCTAAAGGATTTCATCATGGAGAAGGCTCTGGCATGTCTCATCCCTAGAATGATCAACCATTGCATCAACCACAAGTTTCCCAACGCTTTATCATGCCTACATTTTTTTCTATGGGAAATGAAGGATTTCAGGAGCAAGAATCCCTTGAAGAATATTTTATGGAGTATGAATCTCAAACTCAGAGGTTCAAATATCACTTGATTTTTTAGGATTTTTTTCAAGTAAAGGAAAATAGAAGACCAAGGCATCATCATAGAAGTGGTGGATTCATTCAGAATCATGATTGACACCATACTATGGGAAGATTCTTTTTACCCAATTTTTATGGGTCATCCAAGTGTACTGCAAAATATTGGGTAGAAAAACTTGACATCTACTTTCAGTTGAACAAGGTTCCAGAAATGGAAGCCATTAATATTGTAGCACTGCACCTTGGGGGTGAAGCACATGACTAGTGGTTCCATGGCTTGTGTACATTAGGTCATGCCAATGTATCTGCTTATTCATAGTTCACTAGAAGGCTGGTGGAAAGATTTGATAGAAGATATCCAGAATCACCATTCATGAGCCTTGCAAAGTTGAAACAATCAGGTAATGAAGAAACTTACATCTCTGAATTCTTAAGACTTTCTATTATGGGTCCTGATTTGTCTGCAGCAAGAAGGGTGTACATGTTCATTGATGGGTTAGATGAACATCTTCATGGGTTGGTTAAGTCTACCAAGACAACTACCCTACATGATGCCATTGAAAGGGCTAGATACATTCAATATGCCTTGCCAAAATCAAAGGCAACATTTCAGCATAAGCCCTCTTTTCCATCAAAGGGAAAAGAAGAAAAGGCTACTCCTTCAAAGGAGAGCTCATATAAAAAACCTCTTGATGATGATGTCTAGAGAGATCTAAGAAGAAGGCAGCTTTGCTTCACTTGCCAAGAAGCTTGGGCACCTGGACACAAATGTGTAGCTGGAAAATCACATTACATAGAGGTCTTCTCAGATGATGAGGAGGAAGAAGAAGATGAACCAAGAAGAGGTCGCAACACTGACACTGTAGGAGGAGAACCAACACCATCAAGAGATGGGAATGGAGAATTTTATCCTATTGGAGGGGCTCTTGCATATTTTAGAGGAGTACCAAAGTACTTGACCTTAAGAGTTCAAGGTTCCATCTTGAATCAAAGGGTTTCTGTTTTGGTTGATAGTGGGGCTACCCAAAATTTTATTGACGCCCAACTAGTGCAAAGGAATGCGCTACCCATTGATGCTTTTGAGGGATTTTATGTTTTGGTCCCAGGAGATAGAAATATGCAATGCATGCATTATGTCCCTTCATTATCAATCACCATGGGGACATATACATTGATTTCTCACTTATTTGTGGTTTACATACCTGACACCAATGTGATATTGGGTGTTAAATGGTTGATTACTTTGGGGAAAGTCAACACCGATTGGGAGACTTTGCAAATGGAATGGGTGAATAAAAAGAGTGGAAAGACTCAAATTATCAAAGGCATGCATACATATCCCTCACATACAACTTCCACATAGAAATCAGAGATGAATTTGCATAGTGGAAGCAAGGACCTTACAGTCCCATCTATTATGCTTATGAGATTGTTGCATGGGACACTATAATCTTGTGGAAAACCACCTGGGAGGCCACCTTATTCATATTAGGTGAGAGATATATCACAAAATGATGCTCCAAGCATAGATACAGGAGGGATGGGAGCACTGGAAGGCAACGATATAGTGCTGGGAGTCTTGGGTAGGCTCAAGGAGGGGGGAGACATTCTCCCGACATCATCATTACCCACTCTCATTTCAGATTCTGCATAGTGGGAGGAGATGCATGGAAGGAATGAACTTCCAACATATACCTTTAGCATGGGATATTTCAAGGAGGAGAACAACCATATGACAGACATTTCTTTTGATATATCATTAGCACTATCACTTTGGGAGATTGATCCATATTGGAAATCCCAACTGTTGGTGGATTATTCCAAGGATCTTCACACATGCATAGTAATTGATGACCAACTACAAGAAGAGGGCTATTAAGTCCAAGAAGGAGTCATATATTATCATGGTAGGATATTCTTGTCTAGAGCCTCCAAGCTCAAGGAGAAGTTGCTACAAAGGGCCTCTGAAAAGTTCTTTTTCTGTCATACATATTCCATGAAGGCATACAACACTATCTTGAGAGGCTACACTTGGAAGGGCTTTGAAGGATAACTATATCAGCTTTTTCAAGGATGCATGAACCATGTGGATTTTGGACAGCAACATAACTCTACAAAGGGGTTAATTCAGCCATCTCTTTCTTCTTTTGAGAGAAGAGATAGATCTATTCACCACTCCATTTGTTTAAGGAGAAATTTTGGTGAAAGATATGATTGTGTACCTACTGTTTTATTAGATGAAAATATGCATTATGTTACTATGTTTATGCAGGACATATCTCCAAGGAGGAGCACTATACCATATAAAATTCATGGCCAATTTTGGGCCACTAAAATTTTTGAACATGGCCACTCCCTTGGAGATCAAAGGGAGATATTGTATCATTGTGGGTGCACTCCAAATGCACCAAATATATCTCACACTTTCAACCATAGTGAGATGAATTGGGCATAAATTAAGTGGTGGGGAAACCACTTACCACATCATGATCTAATGCAGTCAAGAGATGCACTGCGCTAGTTCCACATGTGGGACTATGACCCACCTCCATATACACAAATTTCTGGTTGTATGTATGTAGTTTTGATCCCATACATTGATGATGTACTTTTATTTTTTATAGGAATGTATGGAGGGAGGATGGGAGGTATGTATGTGCCTTATGGGATGGAGATTATCCATGTTCACTATGCTACATGTTTCAATGAGAACATTGGGAAAACCATGTTTGTTTCATTTGAACAATTGTCTCCTTATGGGATGTATTATTTGCATCTCATGAGATCTTTGGAGGAGAAATTCATGGAGGGATGGATTGGTGAACACTTATCTTATGAGGGAAGCTTATCACATGTTGGTGTCACCAGTGGAGGAAGGAAAGAGTTGCAGCACTCACCTTTTCAGTTGCTTGAGGACAAGCAACATTTGGGAAGGGAGGACTGTAATATTCCCAATTAGTCGTGAGCTAATTGGAATATTCATTTTTGTTTTATTTCTTTTTTTAAACAGGGCAAAGGAGGTCCATATTTCTCCTTAATAATAAATAAATCAATGCCAAATGTGAAAAAGACAAATCATGGTATCTTAATTGAAGCACCCTTGGTGTGAAAGGGGCTGGATCACTTTGACTGGGTAAACCTTGACCAAATATACAACGTTGTCATGGAGGAGTGGCCATCAATGAGGGACAACACAGTTTTAGATGGAGATGCTTTGTGTGAATGTAGTGATCTTTTTGGATGGGGCTTAGGGTTTTCAAGCTCATATTCTATTTAATGAAAAGGATGGCAGCCATATGGGGATTGTGGATGTATATTATATTTATGAATATATGTTCTATTTAGACATATATCTTTCTCTTCTTGATTAGATGAGAAAGAGTGTTGTTTAGCACAGGGTGTTCCTAATCGAGAATCCCACCTCTTCCATTGAGTAGCTCTTGGAGGATTCTTGCACTACATTTTCCACTATCTTGCTTAAGGCCAAGCTTCTTCTTTCAACTACACTGTCGATCCTGTTGAGGGTTTGGTTGTTTTTGCAAGCTGCAACAAGTGGAGACTAGATCTCTAGATCTAGGCTATTTCAGTGCTCCTTTTCAGTGGAGGAGGTTTCCATTTCATTGGGAGGACAATATTGGAGGGCTTTGAGCTCATTTTCAAATCTTGGCATCAGACCAACCATGTTTTTATCCCTACAGTGCAATTTACTTCCAGATCTGCGTTATTTCTATAGGAGGAGTTGCAGGGTGGTTTAGCACAACATTTGGAGAGCTGATTTTCAAGTGATGGGGATCTGCCTTTCACTTTGAGGATATATTGGAGGAGGCTATTATATTGATCATATCAGATCAACCACACTTTCCAAATCTGTATTTTTTAGTAGATCTACAGTCTTAGATCTCAGATCTACAACTTGTACTTGGTGTTTTGCTGAAAACCCTTGAGGGGTTCTTTAGAGCAGCTTGTATAGTGCATGGATCTGATATATATATATAAATTTTGAGGCACATATCAACTCTAGATCTGATGTATAATCTACTGCTGTTCCAAAGCCAATAAAATTATGTTGTAAGGGTTTTCCAGCTTTTCTATATAGTTGCAGGACCTCTTATTGAGGCATTTTATTCATTGGAGGCTTGTATTTCCTATTATGCATCTTATGGGCCATCATTTACATATGTTTTGATGTTGTAATGACATATGAAAGGTCTCCATATTGGCCTCTTTCTTCATAAATGATGATCTATGTTATTGTTTCAACATTTTGCACTATATTCTTGCTTTTCCCATTTGGGAATATTACATGTTGATGAATTTAGCACATAGCCATGTGTCTTATGATGCTATTTGTAGTATGCAACATCATATTTTTGTAAGGATCTGATTGTATTCATATTTTATGTGCCCTAATTTTACTTGTTTATATTCTATTTGACGATGAGATCTTGTTGCTGAGAGCAAGTATGTAGAGATGTTTTCTTGTCGAACATAGTACCTTGGGATCCAGTTTGAAAATACATGAAAGGAGTTTCACATAGTGGTAGAGGAAAAATGACTTCATGAGAGAGGAGCAATGATAGCAAAGCTTCAACAAATGAACATGTTTCTCTTCCAATGGTGGTTGAATAGTTTGACATAAAATGGGCGAGGCTCATTGGTCATGGTGGTGACTAGCATATCAGAGTCTATAGAGTCGACTGATATTTCAAGAATAACCAGGCAAAGATTGTTGATCGTGTTGTCCTTCAGCGGATGGTAGTTCGTAGATGTATATTTGATCACAAGTGTGTATGTAGTTTTATGTAAGGTATTATTTTAATTAGTACATTTCATCCAAGGCTTTTATGTAATTTTGTTGTAAGGCATTATTTTTATTGGTACAATTCATTCAAGACATTCTCTTGTTGCAAGATATTCATTTATTATCATGAGAAACATACAACTCTGAACAAAGGTCAAATATGTTAGTTTAAAAATCATTTTTAGCTAAATTAGAATTATGAACAACAAGATTGAATAATTAGGCATGAGACATAATAATAAATTGGTGGATTCCTAAACCAATTTCACTAATAATGCCTTAAATAAACCTACATATATGTACCAATTAAAGTACTGTTTTACATAAAACTACATACACACTTATGATAAAATGTACCAATTAAAATAATGCCTTAAAAAAACCTACATACCTCTACTAAATTGTTAGAAAAACTCCTAATTGTTATACATATTGTTTTCATACATATTATTTTCAATTATTTCTCATAACTAAAAATTACTGAACACTTATCTTTCTTCACCTATATTATCATTATATTATTTTGAAATAAATTTGTATTAATAAATATTTTGTTTTTAAATTTAAATGTAAATTAATAAAATATTAACCAAACGTGAAATTATACTCTTATAATCGAGATTAATAAATATTTTATACTTAAATTTGAATTTAAGATATTAAAAAGTAGTCAACGTGAAATTATACTCTTATGTTCGAGATGATAAGATGGATAGCTACCACGATGAGATTAACACGGTTTAACAATGAAAATGGATTCATGAAGTAGGGATATCGATAAACAAATTCGAAGCGCATAAATAAACTTTATTCGTGTAAGTTGACTTTATGTTTAATAGAAGTATAGGATAACTAAAGTTTTGGCTTGGTTTATTTAAAAAAAAATATTTGTATAGTTTTGTGTGGATTGGTAAGGGGAAAATAGAAGGAAAATAAGTAAATTTCTTAATGTTATTTTTAAGAAAAGCATGAGTGAAAGAAAGAAAATATGGATGAGGCAAAATTATACATGAATGTAAAAATGGAATATCTACCTCAATGCTTGTTCCACAATTAGCATGGAGCTAAAGAATTTTGTTATGGAGAAGTTTTGTAAATAGGTATGGGGAAAAGAGTTGGGTAGAAAGAAGAAGTACTACATTGAAGAATTCAACCCTACGTATGATCTCCAACAAAAAGCATACATTTGAGCTAACATTCTGTGGAGGGCAAAGGTTCTTATTGCTCAATTAAGAACCAACTCGCATCATCTTGGGTGTGAAACAGGACGGTGGAAAAGGCCTAAAGAAACTTAGGAAGAACGAGTGTGTAAATTTTGCACGTCTGGGGCAGTGGAATAAAAAAAAACATCTCATTTTGGAATGTGATGTGTTCAAAGACATCAGAGAAAGTTATGGGAATATGTTAGCATCAGTTTCTCGGCAATGTCTTTTCAGCATTGAGATTGTTGGAAGGTTGGGCCAGCTCATCATCAATTTGAATAAGAAAAGGACTGAAATATAAAAGTTGAAAAACAGGGAACTCATAGTCCCATAGACTATTTTTAGACTCATGGACGTTAAAATTTCATTTCATTTCTATACTATATATTATATCGTGAGTTGAGGTTTGGGTTCTGTATATTTGAATACATGTGAATTAGGATTTCATTTATCTAGATCAAGGTTTTGTTATGCCAGACTCATTGTCGTCGTCTAAGTTTGCAGAGCTACACTAGATGTTATGGAGGAAGAATCAATTGATTATTCAGAGTGCCCATGTTAGGGCCTCCAAATTTTGTCCCAACCGAGAGTTTCGACGTCGCTCTCACCCTTGACACCTGGGAAGACGCCTCTAACAAGTCTACTCTCTCCTCCTAGTATGACTCTCTCCACTGACCCCATGCCTCATGTTCATGTGAAGTAAAATCTTAGTTGTGATATCGTTTGCCCTTCTCCTTCCTCCATTCTCTCTCGGACCGAGGGCTCCCACTCTCCCCACCTTCGCTCCATAGTTGACTTTACATGTTTCTTCTGTAGAGATAGACTGTTGGCCCTCGTTTTTATCCAAATTTTCTTAATTAAATACACTTTATTTCCATTTTATTCATCCATATATCATCCATATACACTCTATTTTGACCAATTTATGCATATCCAGGTATATAAATTATGTTTTGCAATTTTTAGATGTTTTTACAAAAATTGGATTTTAAGTGCATTTTTGGACAAGACTAAAAATTCCCGTAATGGCTTCATTGAAGTCATACTTGCAGGACACCTGGGCACAAGAAGAACACATTTATAGAAAGCTTAAAAACTAAGAATGGACGTGCACCTATTGGTTCGGTCAAACCGAGCTTAATCATGCCGATCAAAGCTGGTCAAATAGGACCTGTTATTATGGAAATCCCTAGGAAATAGGCCAAATTTAGCATTTTATGGGATTTTCAATATTTTGAGTGATTGGATGGATGGGCTCGACCAGAATAGATGGGATAAGGATAGACATGGCTGTTAGAGACATTTTAGTTAAGTTTGTTTCATATTTTTCTATTTAAGCCAAGAACATTGAAGGCATGAATATGTACAATTTGTATGATTTCGCTTTGATATTTATGAACTTTGAGAGCTAATTGAAGAACCAGTTCTATATTCTTTTCTACTGTTCTATATGGTGAATTCTTGATTGAATTTTAGTAGTTGAGAAGTACTTTTAGTGTGCGAGGCAAGGGTGGAGGGCCCCCACACTGAGCTAAGTGCACTTTCTAATTAATTTAGTTGCAATTTCCTGAACTAGTTTTGTTTCATGTTTAATCAGTTAATTATATGTATGATGATATGTTATGATTGTCGATGAATCTTAATCTTAATTCTAATCTACATATGAAGGGTCAAATCATTGTTTAAGTTAAACTCTCCTTCTATCTTATCATAAACTAGAAACTATAATTCATCTTTCTTGATTTTAAGTGATTTTCTGAATTTCCAGTTTTCTTACAATGGCATTAATGATGAATGAATTTATAAAGAAGGACAACAAGGACCTCCTTAGTTTAGAGACTCTTATATTATTCTTTTATGCACCTTGAGCTATTGTTCATTAGTGATTTAGATTTCCGTTCATGAAGTAGTATTGTAGAGAAGGTCAATCAAGTTCTCCTAAGTTAGGAGCTTCTTCTTCTGCTTACTACATATTGAATTAGAAATTATTTAGTTAATTTTTATCTTTGTAATATGCATTTTCTTTAAATTCAATAATTCATCTTCTAAGCATGATTGTAGTTGAAATCCATATATTTTGGAGATGCTTCTAAGTTCTACAAACTCGAATTGATAATAAAATACTTGTGTTAGTTTACCTAGTAAACAAACCCAACATTTTTGGCGCCATTGCCGAGGAAGGATATTTCAAAATAGTCAAATAGGAAGATTAAAAAAAAGAAAAGAAAATAAAAAAGCTTAGTTTTTCTTTTAAGTTATGTTTCTTTATGCCTAGAGATAGAGATCAGAAGGGTAGATTCATTAAACAAAACCCCCCAACAATTCAACCATCCATGGGACTAACAAAACCAGTTGTTGGAAGACCAACTCTAGACGAGTTAGAGGAAAAAGAGCCAGCAAGATCGAGAAGGATCAGATTGAGAACAACGTGCAAAGGTGTTTGCAAAGGTCGTGGAATTGGTTCAATCTCATGTTTTAATTTCAACAACTATCTTTCAACAAGAATAGGAATGACAAATCCGCTTTAGTAGCCATGGAGTAATACGACTTGCGCTTGCAGACTGGTAAAAGTAAGTGTTGGAGAAGAGAAATTCTGACATTCTAAATTAGTTAGTTGTTAGATGTTGAATTAACCATTGAAATCAAGTCAAAGCTGGCTAATCTGAAGCTCGTTCGATTCGAGATCCATTACCTTATTGGATTACATTGGTTAAATTCTGAGTGGAATTGGTGTTTAGAAATATGTTTAGAAAGTTGTATACAGGATGTATAGAAGCGGAATGTTTACCATCAAACATGGGTAGTGCTACACCAAGCGAAAAATTATCTAGATCTCTTGTGGATAGGAGGAAAACCAGTATATTTTACGAAGGCAGCAACCACGATTTCTTCCAAAAAATCCAGAGATTTCTGAACAAGAGCAATGGATGGTTGAGATTGCATCGTAGAAATGAAGCGGAAGATGAATGGTTGAATCATAGGATTATTGTGAAATATGGACAGTTGTGAAGCATATCGCATTCAGTCATAAAAAGCTTCATCGCATATCGCACTTGGCCACAAAGATTTCATCACATATCGCATTCGGTGAAAGGAGCCTTGGAATGCGACGAGGAGTCATGTGTTGACTTGCTCTGCGATTTGCAATGAGCTGAGATTTGCGATGTCATATTTGTGAAGGAGTATTGTGAAGAGAATTTGTGAACTGCGAAAGTGATTATGATGCGATCTGTGGAGATTTAAATGCGTTAAGTCGTGTATTAATACAATAATTTGTGTTATGTGATGTTAATCCAAAATCAACGATAAGTGCAGGTTAGCGCTAAACGCGCCTTAACCCCACTTAACTACATTCTTATCAATAATTAATCGCATACTTATCTTGGTGGAAGAGATGGCGAACCCACCAAATACGGAGCAGCTCCACAGTTAGTGGAGTTAACTGGCAGACTTCCAGATTTAGTGGAGGAAAACTAGGGAAAATTAGTGGTAGACTTCTTCTTCTTCCCTTTTTTTTTTCATGAAGATTTTTGAAGCTCAAAGCCACCAGGAGGGAAGGCCATGCCCAGAGCATATGGTAACCAAATTGAGTAAAAAAATAGTCATTTCTAATGTATTTCTATGTTTTAAACTCATTGAAACAAGTTCCAAGGGTATTTGATGTGTGTAAACCACATTTGAGAAAAATTGAGCTAATACAGAGGCCCAAGCTATGGAGGTGGACCAAGGAGATGTAGCCCAGGAGGGGTGAACTCCTTCATAAAAACTATGTTTTATTGTATTAGTTTGTGTGGTTTGTTGTCATTTATGTTGTTTGTTGTTCAACACTTTAAATTCATGCTTTATGCTTTTAAAAAACACTCATAAAATTCAGTTTTAATTCCTCTTTTGACACACATAAGCAAAGAGAGAATCTGCACATCAAGCACAAGATCAATGAATAAGTTTTATATCTGAAAATGAAATTAGCACAGCAATAACTAACATCCAAATTCAGATCAAGTTGGTATCAGAGCCTGGTTGAAAGGCAAGGTTATTTTCTTGATAGTTGCTTGAAGTTTTATGCAAGTTAATGGTTGCAATTTTGTGATGCTGACAAGGTTAAAGTTGCAGAAAGGTGAAGGGAAGTTGTTGGTTGCAAGTAATGAGATTAGGACCAGAAGAAGGAGTGTTGAAAGAGCATCATTCTCACCCAAAATTCCATTCATAGCTGCACTTGAAGAACCTCAAGTTTTCCCTCAATATGCTGAGATTGAAGAGGTGCAATTTGTACAAGAAGCTAAGTTGATTGAAGAGGTACAAGCATCAGGAGTTGAGCTTGAATCCTTAGCCATTGTGTTAGGTTTTGGAGAGAATCCCAGACATTCATAAGAGGAGGATATAAAGAGAGACTTCAAGGACATTCAGATAATGGTTAAAATCATGTTTGATGCATTCACTGCAGAAAGAGCAGGAGGAGGTTTTAAGCCTCCATATGGAGAAGGAACTTTAGATGGTAAGAAGGATGAAGAGAAGAGTTCAAAGGGCAGTGGAGGAAAGCCACTTCAATCTCCACCATATTCATCATCCTCATCATCTCCATCTGCATCATCTTCCATTTCCACCACAAATACCACTCACACTCACACATAATCCATAAAAGGAAAAACTCCATTACTCAAATTGGACTTTAAATTTGAACTACCCATGTACAATGGCGAGGTAAATGAAAAGAGGCTTGACAATTGGATATGTGAATTAGAGGTGTATTACAGAATTCAGAACCTTCATGAAGACGACATAAAGATCCAGTTAGCTTCATTAAGGCTAGAAGGAGTTGCACTAGTTTGGTGGGAGGCAAAGACTCAAGAGGAAATGTGAATCCATGGTAAGATATCCATTTCGTGGGTTGAGTTTATTTCTTCCATTAAAATATAGTTTTATCCATTAGCCTATATGCAAAAATATATTATGATTTGGAAAAAATTTAAGCAACTCAAGGGTCAAACAGTTCAAGAATTTACGCAGGAGTTTAGAAAGAGAGCTGTTTTGTTAGGAATAAATTTGAATTCCCAAGATACACTCTTGAAATACATTGGGGGTTTACATTCCTATTTGAAGCATACTATTCTTATGTTTAACCCGAGTAATTTAGATGAAGTTTGTGTACAAGCCACACTCTTAGAGGCAAGGGGAACACAAGGCATAGAGGAGAAAGGTGAAAGTGAGGGTAAAGGGAAAGGAAAGTTTTATGGAAGAGGAAAAATAAATAGATCTATAAAAAGAGAGAAGGAAAAACTCACATGAAAAAAACTGCTCAAATACTGGCCATGATGAAGACCACTATTGGCAACTTCATCCAGAATTGAAACCAAATAGACTGAAAGCCAAAGAGAAGGGGAGAATTGTTACTATAGTTGAACATGACTTAGGGTCAAATTCAGGAGATGAGACAAAAATTACAGCCATGGGTTTGAAAGGTAAACATGTTGCAAGAATTAGTTCTTCAAATTGTTCAAATGATACTCATGATGAAGACACAAGAATATAACTTTTCCATATTAGAGTTGTCTCTAAACATACCAAGATTGATACACTTTTTGATAGTGGTCACAAGCTAACTTAATTTCCGAAGATTTGGTAAAATGACTAGGCCTTGAAACTATTAGACATCCAAGACCATATCCTTTGGGTTGGACATGCAAGAATGCAAACTTGCAAGTTACAAGGAAGTGCTTACTAAGATTCGCCATTAATTAAAACTTTCTTGATGAAGTTGAAATTGATGTGGTGTCGCTTGAGATATCAGGTATTGTATTTGGAAGTCCTTATCTGTATGATAGGAAAGTTGTATTTCATCACCATGAGAACAAGTATCACTTGTTTAAGGATGGTATTGAGTACCTAATCAGAGCACATAAGAAGAAGACAGGTTTGTCTCTTGTACATGCAAGTGAAATGAAGAGGATAGTGAATGCAAGTCAAAACTTGACATTGTTGATGATCAAACAAAGAGATGTATTGAATCACACTTTTCATAAAAATTCTTATGCTTGTAATGAGTTGTTTCAGGATGTTAACAGGTTGCCTTTGAAAGAAGGTGTAAAACATTTGCAGCAGTTAACATTAGTGTTGAGCATTGTTGGAAACAAGATGTTGGTGCAAGAGGGTGCAAAGGTCAAAGAGAAAGTGACAAAGCAGCTTGGAAAAGAATGCATGGGTTCCACAAATGCTTATTGTTGGTTTCCAAAAGGTACATGGCAATGGAAAATATACTTGGTCAAGAATCGACGCAAGTACAAGGCAAAAATAGCTAAAAATCGCCATGGTGACAGTGTGCAAGGTGAGAAAGTTTCTAAGTTTTCATTGATTGTTGACCAAGGTAGGAACAAGATGGTTTCTGCAAAAATAAATTTTTGTTCTGCAAATTAAGAAATATTGCAGCATGACGGTGTCAATGACAGCAAGAGAAGGTCGCAAGAATCAAGGAAAAATTTGACTTTTTATGCGATAGAGAGTGGAAGGGTGAGGGAACAACCCCCTCATCAACATAATCAATAATCAAAGAGCTTTTGGGGTCCAAAAGGCTTCTCGTGGGGAGGAATGATCAGAGGCACAATATTTTAGCTCAAACAAGAAAGTGCTCAAAATTGAATTAAATCAGAACAATAGCGACCGACCCATCGCAAGGAATCCAACGCAAATCGTTTCGTTGAAAACCGAGCTCAGATGAAGGATTTATGGTCTGCTGATCACCGTTTAGAAAAGGCAATTTTTTATTAAAAAAATTGCAGAATAGGTGTTGTAGGTGAGACTGAGAAGGATCATATTGAGAACAACGTGCAAAGGTGTTTCAAAAGGTCATGGAATTGGTTCAATCTCAGGTTTTGCTTTCAACAAGAATAGGAATGAAAAATCCACTTTAGTAGCCATGGAGTAGTACGGCTTGCGCTTGCATACTGGTAAATGTAAGTGTTGTAGAAGAGAAATTCTAACATTATAAATTAGTTAGTTGTTAGATTCTGAATTAACCATTGAAATCAAGTCAGATATGGTTAATTTGAAGCTCGTTCGATTCGAGATATATTACCTTATTGGATTACATTCGGTAAATTTTGTGTGGAATCATTGTTTAGAAATATGTTTAGAAAGTTGTATACAGGATGTATAGAAGCAGAATGTTTACCATCAAACATGGACAATGCTACAACAAGCGACAAATGATTTGGATCTCTTGTGTACATGATCAAGAGATCATGTGTTATGCTCAAAATTTGAAAGTGCTTGAAACTGTACCGAACCTGAGCGACCGAAAAGGTCTCATTGTTGTGATTTCGGCACCATGAATGGTTTGAAAAACCGATGCCGTATGAGGAAGATATCACGTTCTGTTCGTTTTCCCAAACAACTAAAATTTTGTGACTGGGATGCCCAGTCAGCATGCAGGTACAGTTAGCAAATGGCATATTATGGGGAATATTCCCTTTTCTCTCAACCAATCAGAAACGGACACGTGGCTTAATCTGGGCCATTGATTTTTGTGGTAGGAATGGTTTTTTGACCGTTGATCTTTTGAAACAGGCCGTTGATTTTTTTGGTACGGAACGGTTTTCTGACCGTTGATGTTTTGAAACGGGTTGTTGGATGAGAGAAACGTGGCCAGCTCGAAGGCTGCCACATGTCCCTAGGAGTTTCTAGTAAAATTTTAGTGGCATCGGCGGGGGGGGGGGGTCAACCCTGCGACCACTGGCCTGCACGCCCAACCTTCTACCGTCTCTCCTATATGTTATTCCTTACCGGTATAGTCTGTCGGTTTCATTTATTGTGTATATGTTTTACAATTGGGGGAGGGGACTGCTAGCGGTCCCAACCTGTTGGTGGCCCCAAAATAGCAGTCACATGGAACATACAACCCACAGCATTAAACTTTAGAACCACCAGTTACATTAAATCCAGACTACGATGATTACGGTGGATCCGATCACATGCGACGTGGTAACATTAAAGTTACATTTGACGGCTCTTCGGGCGGCTAATCCCGCAGAGAGTTAAAACATGTCACATGGGCATGGGTAATGGCATGTAATGCCATAGTTTGCGGAACCATGCCAACTCTGGATTCTGTTTCCACTTGTAAAATTCGGACTAACGGTTTAACAAACTGTAACCTCCGGACTAGGGTCGACATGTCACATACGCCCAACTCCCAAAATGTTTAATGTTAATCCAAATAGTCAGAATGACGAGAATTTTGGCGCCGGCCCTAAAATTTAGGGATTTTTCTATTTTTAGTCATAGTTAAGTGCCAGTCTCCACTTTTAGTGGAGCTTTTCTAGCTAACATTGAGAAAAATGCATTGTGAGGTCAATTTTCGACCAATTTGGGTGAAACAAGAGTCTACCTAGACTAATTTGAGCATTCTGGAGCCATTGGTGCAGATAAAACGGCCATTAGATGCCTATAAACACATATAATTTTCAATTTTGAGCATAATGAAAAAGAGAGACATGCCATTGGGAGTTGGACCGACAGATGTAGCCCAGGAGGGGTGAACTGCGTTATCATGCCTACTGTGTAAAACTTATGTGTGATTGTATTTCTTAGTTATACATTGTTGTTCAGTGTTTTTTAGGCTTATTTTAATGCTTAAAGTTCACAAATTCATCTATGTTTCATGGTTAAAACACTCATTCCTTAAGCAAACAAATGGAGATAAATTTTACATGTTTTTAATACTAAAAGGACACTTAGCACAACAAACTAATACACTCCTTTCAGATTAGGTTGATATAAGAGCTAGAGTTTAATCTCTGGTGTTTTTGTGTGCAAATATTTGTTAACTGTTTGCAAGGGTTTTCATGCTTACTAGGCTCAAGCTTAAGAGAGGAGAAGGCAAATTGGTGGAAGCAAGAGGTTCTCAAAGTGAGCCACAACAAAGGAGGGAAAGATTGCCACATTCTCCACCACCTAGTTCACCTCCAAGAGAAGCAGAAGAAGCAATAAGCATGCCTCTAGGAGAAGAATAAACCCATGAAGAGGTGGATCCCAAAGAAGAATAAAGAGTGTTCAAGAAAGCATTCCTTGACATGACTGAAATGGTGAGAGTCCTTCATCCAAAAAGGAATGAAAGACTAGAAGGAGAAGGATCCAAACTTCACAAGGAAGGTTAGGGATCATCAGGAGGCCACAATGATGAAGATAAATCAAAGAATGGCAATGGATAAAATGAAGGCAGTGGAAAGTCACCATCCTCACTCTCATCATCATCATCCTCTACTTCATCTTTAGTACATCAATCACACAAGTCAAAGAACACTGGTAAAAGTCCTTTTCTAAGACTTGATGTTAAGTTTGAATTGCCAATGTTTAATGGTGAATTCAATGCAGAAAATCTTGATAATTGGATTAAGAAATTGGTGGTCTATTTGAGAATTCATAACCTTCATGATGATGATACCAAAATCCAACTAGCTTCATTGAGGATGGAAGGTGCAACTCTTGTTTGGTGGGAAGCCAAGACAAAGGAGGAGATCAAAAAGCATGGTAAGATTATTCTATCATGCACTGATTTCATTACATCAATAAAACAATAGTTTTATCCAATAGCTCACATGCAGAAAGCCATAATGAACTGGCAAAATTTTAGACAATTGAAAAGACAAAATGTACAAGACTACACCCAATAATTTAGGAGAAGAGATCTTTTATTAGGGGTATATTTGCAGAGTCAAGATACTTTGCTCAAGTACATAGGAGGCTTACATAGCTACCTTAAACATACTATCCTCATGTTTAATCCTACAAGTCTAGATGAGGTATGTGTTCAAGCCACACATCTAGAAGCTAGAGGGAAAAATAATTTTGAAGAAGGTAGAAACAAACCTTTTAAGGGGGGGGGGGGAAAAGAAGACCTCAAAAGGAAAAGGCAAAAATAATTCATCTATAAAGAAAGAGGGAGAGAAAGTGGTTTGTAAACATTGTTCAAGAGAAGGCCACGAAGAGAAAAATTGTTGGAAATTACATCCTGAAAAGAGACCCAAGTATAACAATAACAAAGGGAAGCAGAAAACTGCAGCTACAACTCAACATGACTTAGGAGAGGATTTAGGTGATGAAACTAAAATTATAGCCATGGGATTGAAGAACATGAAGGGGAACTAAATTGAAACAAAACCCAGTACTAGTACTTCAAACTGTCACATACAAGCTCCAAATGAAGAAGAGAGAATTGAACTGTTTCATGTGAGGTTCATATCCAAACATACCAAGATTGACACACTGTTTGAAAGTGGGTCACAAGCAAACTTAATCTCTGAAGACTTGGTCAAGAAACTTAATCTTGAGACCATTCCACATCCAAAACCATATCCACTTGGGTGGATTTGTAAGGATGCAAATTTACAAGTTTCAAAGAAGTGCATATTGTGCTTTGCAATAACTGCACATTTTGTTGACACAGTTGAATTAGATGTGGTTCCGCTTGATATTACAGGTGTTGTCTTGGGCAGTCCTTAATTTTATGACAGGAAAACAATCTTCCATCACCATGAGAAAAAATACCATTTATTCAAATATGGCAAGGAGTACATTGTTAGAGCACATCGCAAGAAGACAAATATTGCAATGGTAAATGCTGGACAGGTAAAGAGGCTGGTGAATTCAAGTAAGAATTTTGTTCTTATAATGATTCAACCTAAAGCTGATGTTAATCATGAGTCATTTGAAGATTGTGATCCTAAGTTGAAATCATATTTATATGATGTAGTTGATACACATCATGAGATGTTTCAAGAGCCAACAGGATTGCCTCCTAAAAGGGAGATTCAACATGAGATTCAGTTGCAACAAGATTTTCCTCTTCCAAACATTGACATGTATCGCATGTCGATAATGTAGAATGTTGAAATAAAGAGGAAAATCAAGAACTTGTTGGACAAGGGACTCATAAGGCCAAGAACTTCGCCATGCGGTTCACCCATAATCTCGATTCCAAAGAAAGATGGGACTTGGTGCATGTGTGTGTAATGCACCAGCGACTTTCATGCGTGTTATGGATAATGTTTTGCATCAATTTCTTGATGACTTTGTGATTGTGTATTTAGATGATATACTCATTTTCAACAAAACAAGAGAAGAACGTGTCTTGCATGTAAAATGGGTACTTAATATTTTGAAGAAAGAGAAATTATTTCTTAAGATGTCTAAGTGTTAATTTGGAAAGACTTATCTGGTTTATTTGGGACACATTGTAGGAGGAGGCGAGTTGAGAATTTATCCTTCTAAAGTGGAAGCCATTATGAATTGGCCCACTCCAAAATTAGTAATCGAGGTAAGAAGTTTCTTAGGCGCAACTCAGTATTGGAGAAAGTTTATTGCTAACGTTTCTGCCAAAGCAGCTCCTATGCATGCAGTGACAAGTGTGAAGAAAGGCTTCCAATAGGGAGGCAAACAGCAATAAGCTTTTGAAGCTTTAAAATTCAAGATCAGTTCAGCTCTAGTCCTTGCATTACCAGATTTGAGACAGCCATTCGAGATTCAAACAGATGCTAGTTCTTCAAATGGTTCAAATGATAATCATGATGAAGATACAAGAATATAACTTTTCCATATTAGAGTTGTCTCTAAACATACCAAGATTGATACACTTTTTTATAGTGGTCACAAGCTAACTTGATTTCCAAAGATTTGGTAAAGCAGCTACTCCTTGAAACTATTAGACATCCAAGACCATATCCTTTGGGTTGGATATGCAAGAATGCAAACTTTCAAGTTACAAGGAAGTGCTTACTAATATTCGCCATTAATTCAAACTTTCTTGATGAAGTTGAGATTGATGTGGTGCCACTTGAGATATCATGTATTGTATTTGGAAGTCCTTATCTGTATGATAGGAAAGTTGTATTTCATCACCATGAGAACAAGTATCACTTGTTTAAGGATGGTATTGAGTACATAATCAGAGCGCATAAGAAGAAGACAGGTTTGTCTCTTGTACATGCAAGTGAAATGAAGAGGATAGTGAATGCAAGTCAAAACTTGACATTGTTGATGATCAAACAAAGAGATGTATTGAATCACACTTTTCATAAAGATGCTTATGCTTCTAATGAGTTTTTTCAGGATGTTAACAGGTTGCCTTTGAAAGAAGGTGAAAAACATTTGCAGTAGTTAACATTAGTGTTGAGCGTTGATGGAAACAAGATGTCGGTGCAAGAGGGTGAAAAGGTCAAAGATAAAGTGAAAAAGTAGCTTGGAAAAGAATGCATGGGTTCCACAAATGCTTATTGCTGGTTTCCAAAAGATACATGGTAATGGCAAATATACTTGGTCAAGAATCGACGCAAGTACAAGGAAAAAACAACTAAAACTAGCCATGGTGACAGCGTGCAAGGTGAGAAAGTTTCTAAGTTTTCATTGATTGTTAACCAAGGTAGGAACAAGATGGTTTCTGCAAAAATAGATTGTTGTTTTGCAAATTCAGAAATATTGCAGCATGACGGTGTCAATGACAGCAAGAGAAGGTCGCAAGAATCAAGGAAAAAGTTGAATTTTTATGAAAAGCTCCAAATGATGAAATTGGGAAAATTTCATGGAGAGAGACTGGAAGGGTGAGGGAATAGTCCCCTCATCCACATAATCAATAATCAGAGAGCTTTTGGGGTCCAAAAGGCTTCCAGTGGGGAGGAATGATCAGAGGCACAATATTTTAGCTCAAAAATGAAAGTGCTCAAAATTGAATTAAATTAGAACGATAGCGATCGACCCATCGCAAGGAATCCAACACAACTTGTTTCGTTCAAAACCGAGTTCATATGAAGGAGTTATGGTCTGCTGATCACCGTTTAGAAAAGGCAAATTATTATTAAAAAATTGTAGAACAGGTGTTGTAGGTGAGACTGAGAAGGATCAAATTTAGAACAACGTGCAAAGGTGTTTGAAAAGGTTGTGTAATTGGTTCAATCTCAGGTTTTGACTTCAACAACTATCTTTCAACAAGAATAGGAATGACAAATCCGCTTTAGTAGCCATGGAGTAGTACGGCTTGCACTTGCAGACTGGTAAATGTAAGTGTTGTAGAAGAGAAATTCTAACATTCTAAATTAGTTAGTTGTTAAATTTTGAATTAACCATTGAAATAAATTCAGATATGGTTAATCTGAAGCTTATTCGATTCGAGATCCATTACCTTATTGGATTACATTGGGTAAATTCTGTGTGGAATCATTGTTTAGAAATATGTTTAGAAAGTTGTATACAAGATGTATAGAAGCAGAATGTTTACCATCAAACATGGACAATGCTACAACAAGCGATAAATGATCTGGATCTCTTGTGGAGATGATCAGTAGATCATGTGTTATGCTCAAAATTGAAAGTGCTTGAAACTTTACCAAACCTGAGTGACCAGAAAGGTCTCGTCGTTGCGATTTCGGTGCCGTGAACGGTTCGAAAAATCGATGCCGTATGAGGAATATATCGCGTTATGTTAGTTTTCCCAAACAGCTAAAATTTTGTGACTGGGATGCCTAGTCAGCATGCATGTACAGTCAGCATATGGCATATTCTGGGAAATATTCCCTTTTCTCACAACCAATCAGAATTGGACACGTGGCTTAATTTGGGCCGTTGATTTTTGTGGTACGGAATGGTCTTCTGACCGTTGATGTTTTGAAACAGGTCATTGGATTAGCAACACGTGGCAAGCCTGGAGGCTGCCACGTGTCCCCAAGAGGCTCTAGTAAAATTTTAGTGGCGTCGGGGGGGTCGACCCCGCGACCACTGGCCTGCACGCCCAACCTTCTACCGTCTCTTCCATCAGTTATTCCTTACCTGTATAGTCCGTCGGTTTCATTTATTGTATATATGTTTTACAATTGGGGGAGGGGACCGCCAATGGTCCCAACCCATTGGCAGCCCCAAAACAACGTTCACGTGGAACATACAACCCACAACATTAAACTTTAGAACCGATAGTTACATTAAATGCAGACTCCGCCGGTTACGGTGGATCCGATCACATGTGAGGCGGTAACATTAAAGTGACAGTTGACAGTTCTTCGAGCGGCTTATCCGGAGGAGAGTTAAAACATGTCACATGGGCATGGGTAATGGCATGTAATGCCGCAGTTTGCGGAACCGTGACAACTCCAGATTCTGTTTCCACTTGTAAAATTCAGACTAACGATTTAACAAACCGTAACCTCCCAGCTAGGGTCGACATGTCACATTCACCCAACTCCCAAACTATTTAATGTTAATCCAAACAGTCAGAATGGCGGGAATTTTGGTGCTGGCCCTAAAATTTAGGGATTTTTCTATTTTTAGCCACAATTAAGTTTCAGTCTCCACTTTTAGTGGAGCTTTTCTAGCTGCCATTAGGAAAAATGCATTGGGAGGTCAATTTTCGATCAATTTGGGTGAAACAAGAGTCTACCTAGACTAATTTGAGCATTTTGGAGCCATTAGTGCAAAGAAAAAAGCCATGAGATGCTTATAAAGACATGTAATTTTCAATTTTGAGCATAATGACAAAGAGGGACATGTCATTGGGAGCTGGACTAGCAAATGTAGCCCAGGAGGGGTGAACTGCTTTATCATGCCTACTGTGTAAAACTTATGTGTGATTGTATTTCTCAGTTATACACTATTGCTCAGTGTTTTTTAGGCTTATTTTCATGCTTAGAGTTCACAAATTCATCTATGTTTCATGGTTAAAACACTCATTCCTTAAGCAAACAAATGGAGACAAATTGTACATGTTTTTAATACTGAAAGGACACTTAGCACAGCAAAATAATACACTCATTTTGAATCAGGTTGATATCAGAGCTAGAGTTTAATCTCTAGTGTTTCTGTGTGCAAATATTTGTTAACTTTTTGCAAGGGTTTTCATGCTTACTAGGCTCAAGATTAAGAGAGGAGAAGGCGAGTTGGTGGAAGCAAGAGGTTCTCAAAGTTAGCCACAACAAAGGAGGGCAAGATTGCCACATTCTCCACCACCTAGTTCACCTCCAAAAGAAGTAGAAGAAGCAATAAGAATGCCTCTAGGAGAAGAAGAAACCCATGAAGAGGTGGATCCCAAAGAAGAAGAAAGAGTGTTCACGAAAGCATTCCTTGACATGACTGAAATGGTGAGAGTCCTTTATCAAAAAAGGAATGAAAGACTAGAAGGAGAAGTATCCAAAATTCACAAGGAATTTCAGGGGTCATCAGGAGGCCACAATGATGAAGATAAATCAAAGAAGGGCAATGGAGGAAATGGAGGCAGTGGAAAGGCACCATCCTCACCCTCATCATCATCATCCTCTACTTCATATTTAGTACACCAATCACACAAGTCAAAGAACATTGGTAAAAGTCCTTTTCTAAGACTTGATGTTAAGTTTGAATTGGCAATGTTCAATGGTGAATTCAATGCAAAAAATCTTGATAATTGGATTAGGAAATTGGAGGTCTATTGAGAATTCATAACCTTCATGATGATGATACCAAAATCCAACTAACTTCATTGAGGATGGAAGGTGCAACTCTTGTTTGGTGGGAAGCCAAGACAAAGGAGGAGATCAAAAAGCATGGTAAGATTATTCTATCATGGACTGATTTCATTACATCAATAAAACAATATTTTTATCCAATAGCTCACATGTAGAAAGCCATAATGAACTGGCAAAAAATTAGACAATTGAAAGGACAAAATGTACAAGACTACACCCAATAATTTAGGAGAAGAGATCTCTTATTAGGGGTATATTTGCAAAGTCAAATACTTTGCTCAAGTACATAGGAGGCTTACATAGCTACCTTAAACATACTATCCTCATGTTTAATCCTACAAGTCTAAATGAGGTATGTGTTCAAGCCACAAATCTAGAAGCTAGAGGGAAAAATAATTTTGAAGAAGGTAGAAACAAACCTTTTAAGGGGGAAAACAAAGAGAAGACCTCAAAAGGAAAAGGAAAAAATAATTCATCTATCAAGAAAGAGGGAGAGAAAGTGGTTTGTAAACATTGTTCAAGAGAAGGCCACGAAGAGAAAAATTGTTGGAAATTACATCCTGAAAAGAGACCCAAGTATAACAATAACAAAGGGAAGCAGAAAAATGCAGCTACAACTCAACATGACTTAGGAGAGGATTCAGGTGATGAAACTAAAATTATAGCCATGGGATTGAAGAACATGAAGGGGAACTAAATTGAAACAAAACCCAGTACTAGTACTTCAAACTGTCACATACAAGCTCCAAATGAAGAAGAGAGAATTGAACTATTTCATGTGAGGTTCATATCCAAACATACCAAGATTGACACACTGTTTGAAAGTGGGTCACAAGAAAAATTAATCTTTGAATACTTGGTCAAGAAACTTAATCTTGATACCATTCCACATCCAAAACCATATCCACTTGGGTGGATTTGTAAGGATGCAAATTTACAACTTTCAAAGAAGTGCATATTGCGCTTTGCAATAACTGCACATTTTGTTGACACAGTTGAATTAGATGTGGTTCCGCTTGATATTAAAGTTGTTGTGTTGGGAAGTCCTTACTTGTATGATAGGAAAGCGATCTTCCATCGCCATGAGAACAAATAAAATTTATTCAAAGATGGCAAGGATTACATTGTTAGAGCACATCGCAAGAAGACAAATATTGCAATGGTAAACGCTGGACAGGTAAAGAGGCTGGTGAATTCAAGTAAGAATTTTGTTCTTCTAATGATTTAGCCTAAAGTTGATGTTAATCATGATTCATTTGAAGATTTTGATCCTAATTTGAAATCATATTTATATGATGTGGTTGATACACATCATGAGATGTTTCAGGAGCCAACAGGATTTCCACCTAAAAGGGAGATTCAACATGAGATTCAGTTGCAAAAAGATTGTTCTCTTCCAAACATCGGCATGTATTGCATGTTGATAATGGAGAATGCTGAAATAAAAAGGCATATCAAGAACTTGTTGGACAAGGGAATCATAAGGCCAAGCACTTCGCCATGCGGTTCACCCATAGTCCCAATTCCAAAGAAAGATGGGACTTGGCGCATGTGTGTCGACTTCAGAGCTTTGAATAAGATAACAGTAAAGAATCGATACCCACTCCCAAGGATAGATGATTTTCTAGATTAGATAAAAGAAGCAAAGTTTTTCACT
Organism: Pinus albicaulis; assembly: GCA_034641835.2. Lineage (NCBI taxonomy): Eukaryota > Viridiplantae > Streptophyta > Pinopsida > Pinales > Pinaceae > Pinus > Pinus albicaulis. The sequence goes on from CM076576.1 coordinate 567,297,263, forward strand.
AAGTTAGGTTTATGAAGTGGATATCATCAAGTAAGAATTGCAGAAGTGATATATGGAAGACTGCATTCAAAACCAAACAAGGACTCTTTGAGTGGTTGGTTATGCCGTTTGGTTTGTGTAATGCACCAACGAATTTCATGCGTGTTATGGATAATGTTTTGCATCCATTTCTTGATGACTTTGTGATTGTGTATTTAGATGATATACTCATTTTCAACAAAACAAGAGAAGAACATGTCTTGCATGTAAAAAGGGTACTTGATGTTTTGAAGAAAGATAAATTATTTCTTAATATGTCTAAGTGTGAATTTGGAAAGACTTATCTGGTTTTTTTGGGACACATTGTAGGAGGAGGTGAGTTGAGAATTGATCCTTCATTTCAGCGGAAATAACACTTCATTTCATTAATATCAAAGAACTGAAATTTTCTTACAAACAGAATGCAAATAAACTAGCTAGGGTGCTGGTAGCTTATCTCTGAGAAGAGATGTGGCGGCTACAAGCCTCTGAACTGTGTTACAATGAGGCTCAAGGGCCTATTTATTATTGTGAAACAATGGAGAACTCTAAACATCCAAAAACCTAACCCTAGGAGATGAAGCGCCAAAACTATGGGCCCTGTTTGGGTAAATTGGTGTTTCAACTTCCCGGGGACATAACTTTGGCATACTATCTTCGTTTGACGCACATGATACATCATTAGAAAGATCTATCCGAGGACTACAATTTTCACCACAAATATTGATTCCAAATATTGATTCTGAATCAAAATCATATTCGTTGGAGGCGCGATGCCCAAAAAACATCGTTTAGGGCCTCAAAACGGCTCCAGAAGTTCAGGACCCGAAAAACTGCTAAAAATAGTAAGTTGTGCCGAAACTGAAAAATTGAAAGAGACAATGGTGGGGCCCCAAGTGGAATAGGTGAGTGGCCACCAATATCCACCTGGATCATTCCTCCCCCCTTAGGAAGCAATGGTCCCCATTGCATTGAGTTCCTCCATGAGATGAGGAAACTTCTGCTGAACTTGGTCCCTAGTGAACCACTTGCCTTGGTGCAAGAGTTGGCCAGCTTTGAAAACCCAATACAGTTGGATATTCTGTTGGAGAGTGCTCTTTTTTTTCATGTCCATGATACAATCTGTGGTGGCCTGTTCCATGCAGTCTGGGTTTAACTCTGTTGGTGTGAGTTGTTCTGCAATGTCTGAGGTGTCCAGTAGAGGTGGGAAGTAGGGACGAAGGTGGTCCACGTTGAATACTAGGTGCAAACCAAGGAATGGTGGAATACTGAACTCTAAGGAATTGTTCCCTACAGCCTTGGTGATGGTGTAAGGCCCGTATCGCAGCGGTTGAAGCTTGCAGTGGGGTCCAGTGAGGCGCTCCTTTTGCAAATGTAGCCATATTTTGTCGCCCACCTAGAAGTTGTGTGGCACCCGATGTTGATCATGTTGTTGCTTGTACTTAGCATTGGCTTTGTCCAATATGTTATGAACTTGTTGGTGGATGTGCTGAATGCACTCAATGAAGTTTTTCGCTTTGTCAGCTTCAGACTGAACATGAGCCGAATCGGCTTCAGTAACCACAAATGGCATGGCTACGTCAATGGGACATAGTGGCTGGAATCCCAAGCCCACCTTAAAGGGGCTATGGCTAGTTGAGTTGTGGAGAGCCCGATTATAACTGTGTTGTACATAGGGGAGGCTCTCATCCCTTGTGCGTGGATGCTTTGAATTGAACATGCATAGTATGTGTATAATCATCCTATTGACGACCTCTATCTGGCCATTGGTTTGGGGACGGAAAACTGTGAACTTGGTGAGCTTGCTTTCCAGCATTGAACAGAGGCTGGACCAAAATGTGTTGAGGAACCTGCTGTCCCGATCTGATATGATAGACTGTGGGATCCCAAATTTCACCCACACTCATTCAAAGAAGAGTTTAGCAGTGGCTTCTGCTATGATATTCTTCTTGCAAGCCGCCATAATTGCCATCTTTGAGAATCTGTCAATGACCACGAAAACACAGTCGTTTCCATGCTTAGTAGAAAGAAGGCCTGACATGTAATCCATGGAGATGGATTCCCAAGGTCGACTAGGGGTAGGTAGCGGAGTATAGAGGCCTTGCTTCTTGATGCTTGGTTTGGAAACAACGCAAGCAGTGCAAGATCTAATGTACTTCCCGACATCCTGTGGAAGGTTCGGCCAATATAAATACTTTTGCAGTACTGCCACTTTTTTCTCGACCCTGAAATGACCAGAAACTCGGCTGTAGTGTGCTTCCCATATCATCTTGGCATGCTCGCTTGAAGGAAAACAAAGGTGTCCTAGGTGACATAAAAACGCATCTTGGAGGTGAAAATTTGGAACTTGTGTACCTCCCAAGAGTGCCTTGTATGTATGGCCGAATTCTGGATCACTCTCATAGAGAAGCGACCAATTAGAAGTCTCATGCCCATAAGAGTTGAGAACAGTAGATAGCGCCATGATTGGTGGTCGGCTGAGGCAATCTACAACATTATTGGTGCAACCCTTCTTGTACTTGGTGTTCAAATGAAACTGTTGTAGATATGTGGACCACTTTTGATGGCAATCGTTCTGTAACTTCCCTTGTGTCTATATGAATTGTAGGGGGCAGTGGTTTGTGTGGATGATTGTTTCCTTCCCCAAAATGTAAATCTTCCATCGTCGACAAGCCTGCACAATGGAATACATTTCTTTATCATAATTTGGATACTTGCGAACTGTGTCGGACAATGTCTCACTGTGATATGCCACTAGATGTCCATGTTGAGTAAGAATTTCCCTAATAGCATAGTTAGAGGCATTTGTCTCGATCTCAAATGGTTGTTGCAATTCTGGTAATGTGAGCACTGGGGCATAACAGAGGCGATGTTTCAACTCTATGAACACCTTATGTTGAGATTCTGACCAAAAGAATTTTGCTTTTTCTCCTCTATTGGTGACTTGACTCAAGGGCCAAGTAATATGAGAGAATCCCAACACGAACCTGCAGTAGAAATTAGCCAGTCCCAGAAAGCTGCAAAGCTCTTTTAGAGTGGTTGGGGCTGGCCAATCCCAAATGACTTGGATCTTGGTTGGATCCACATGCACCCCCCTTTCATCAATAATGTATCCCAGATATTGAACATGGGTCATGCCAAAAGTGCACTTCTCTAAATTGGCACACAACTTGTGTTGCCGCAGTGTTTGGCGGACTTGTCAGATGTGGTGGAGGTGCTCTTCCCAAGTCTGGCTGAAGATCAGAATGTCATCCAAGTACACCACTACAAATGAGTTGGTGAATGGCTGCAATATGTCATCCATCATCCTCATGAAGGTTGCGGGAGCATTCGTCAACCCGAAAGGCATGACTAGCCATTCAAAAAGGCCCTCCTTGGCTTTGAAGGCAGTCTTCCATACATCGGAGGGTTCGATTGGTACCTGGTGATACCCAGACTTCAAGTCGATCTTGCTGAAATATTTTTCCCCTCTCAGTTGGTCCAAAATTTCATCTATCTGTGGGATTGGGTACCTATTTCGGACAGTGATCTTTTTCAACGCCCGATAGTCAATACAGAGTCTCCATGTCTCGTCCTTCTTCTGTACCAACACGATCGGGCTCCCACAGGGCGATGAACTTGGGCGGATGTGACCTTTTTGCAACAACTCCTGAATCTGCCTCTGCCTCTTGATTTCATCATTCTCCAGGAGAGAGCGCCGATAGATCGATCCATTGGGTAGCGACGCACCTGGGGTCAGATCAATGGGATGCTTGACCTGATAGTGTAGAGGAACCTCTGTGGGTGAGGTGAAGATTTCCCCATAATCCTCCACAACCTTGTCCATTTGTTGTTGGTGTGCAGAGGAGTCCTATTTGGAGGTTGTGGCCACTGTCTTCTTCTTGCCCTGGGGGTGGATCATCAGGAAAAAAAATTTCCTGGTTTGGGAAATAAGCTTACTGCATTGTTTTGTAGTAACCAAAGAGATAGCGGCAGGCGGTGGTACCTCTGGTATCCTGTACAGCTTATTTCCCAAAGTGACAATAACAGCACGAGGCCGAGACTCATACACAACATGTCTCTTCCACAAGTATGGTTGGCCTAATAGTACATTAGAAACATCAATAGGAGCAGTGTCACATAATACCTCATCCGTGAAGGGTTTGATGCTGTAGGGAAGGCGACACTATTGGCTGACGCGTAGATCCCGTCCTTGGTGAAGCCACCCGATGGTGTATGGATGTGGGTGCAATGTGGTCGGCAAGCCCAATCGCTTCACGGTGTCCGCTGAAATGAGGTTCTTTTGGCTCCCATTGTCGACAATGAACTGTAGTGGGGAACCCTTTACCCACATTTGGGAGTGGAAGAGACGCTCCTCCTCCTCTGGATCTTCCGGTTCCTCATTCTAGATCTTCGTAGTGGCAACAGTGGCGTTGGGCTCCACATCAATAATTTGTTTCCCTTTGTCATTCCCCTTGTCAGGTTCTGATTCAGAGTCGGAGCATGCATCTGACTCAGAAGCCCTCATCTCGGCCACCAACGACTGCTTGGCCCGAAACTCACTTGTGTTGTGAGTGAAGCTCTTATGGAACTCACACCACTTTCCCGTGTCCTTCTTTGGCTTTTCGGTGTGGTTCTTTGCTTGTGGCTTTGACAGGTTGTCTTGGGCTGCTATGCCTTGGATTTGTCCTTTGTTCTACGGTTTAGGGGCACCTTTCCCTTGCTTTTGATTTGTAGATCCAAACTCTCTCTTCTTCTGTTTGAATTTCTGCTCAATCTTGGCAGAAAACTGCAAGACTTTAGCACCAAATGTTTCTTTGAATATTTGATACCCAACTTTGTGCGCAGGGTATGGAATAGATTCGTCAGCTCATGCACATCTTGATCCCTTTGTTGTCGCAGCGTCATCCATTGTATGTACTTGTCCTCATAGCTCCCTATGGGATAGTATTGTTCCTTGATGGTGTGTCGGAAAGAATTCCAAGTGGGTACGGCTGATAACAGAGAGGGTTCTGTCTCGTCCTTTTTCTCACAGTATGTTTCCCACCAGTCCTTGACATGGGGGGTAGCTTTGAGGAGTGCAAAAATAATTTTCTCTCGGTCGGAAAAGTCATGAATCGAGAAATATCCTTCCAATAGATTCAACCATCTATCTACAGCATCTGCATCTATTTGACCCTCAAATATGTGAATGTCAAAGTTTACTTGTACCTTAAAGGGAGTCGTGCTTCCAGAGTGGCTGTTGCATGCAGATGCGCTGCCAGTGGGCAGTCGTTGAAGGATCTGGGCAAAGTTATCCATCATCGCGTTCCTTTGTTTTTCGAGGGCCTCCTTGAGCAATATTTTGATAGGATATCTTTCTCCCTCGTCTTTCTTTTCATCCCCCATGGGCGATCGTCGAGGTTTGCGTGGCTAATCTTGCAAAGGTTCCACCAGATCGAGCCCTAACTCCTTATACCCCGGCCTCGTTGGGGACATGCAAAGAAGGATCGAGAAAAAGACGACCCCCCTGATACCACTAATCTGGATTTATGCAGGAATGCTACAGAATACACATATAACCAGAAATATAAAGATGCAGTGGAAATAACACTTCATTTCATTAATATCAAAGAGCTGAAATTTTCTTACAAACATAATGCAAATAAACTAGCTAGGGCGCTGGTAGCTTATCTCTGAGAAGAGATTTGGCGGCTACAGGCCTTTGAACTGTGTTACAATGAGGCTCGAGGGCCTATTTATTATTGTGAAACAATGGAGAATTCTAAACATCCAAAAACCTAACCCTAGGAGATGAAGCGCCAAAACTATGGGCCCCGTTTGGGTAAATTGGTGTTTCAACTTCCCGAGGACGTAACTTTGGCATAATATCTCCGTTTGACACACATGATACATCATTAGAAAGATATATACGAGGACTACAAATGTCACCACAAATATTCAATTCAAGATAGAATCATATTTTCTGGAGGTGCGATGCCCAAAAAACGTCGTTTAGGGCCTCAAAATAGCTCCGGAAGTTCAGGACCCGAAAGACTGCTAAAAATAGTAAGTTGAGCTGAAACTGAAAAACTGAAAAACTGAAAGAGACAATGGTGGGGCCCTAAGTGGAATAGGCAGGTGGCCACCAATATCCACCTGGATCAAAGCCATTGTGAATTGGTCCACTCCCAAATCAGTAACTGAGGTAAGAAGTTTCTTAGGCGCAACTCAATATTGGAGAAAGTTTATTGCTAACTTTCTCGCCAAAGCAGCTCCTATGCATGCAATGACAAGTGTGAAGAAAGGCTTCCAATGGGGAGGAAAACAACAACAATATTTTGAAGCTTTAAAATACAAGATCAGTTCAGATTTGGTCCTTGCATTACCGGATTTGAGATAGCCGTTCGAGATTCAAACAGATGCTAGTGATTATGCCATGGGCGCAGTACTTTTGCAGCATGGTGACCCTATCGTTTTTTATTCTGAAACATTCAATGGTGTTGTAACTAATTATCCAACATATTACAAAGAGTTGTATGCGTTGGTACAAAGTGTCAAGAAGTGGAAAGACTACTTGATGGGTAAAGAGACGATTATGCATACCGATCACCAACCATTACAGTACTTGCAGTCGCAAACAAAATTGCAGCAATCACGACATTTCAGATGGATGGGATTTCTTCAACAATTTCACTTGGTTAAGGTACAAGAAAGGTATTTTCAATAAAGTTTCTGATATGCTTTCAAGACCAATTATAAGTGCTTCTACTTTGCTTAAAAATGATTCTATTGTACATGAGAGTTACATAGAACAGTATGCATCTGATGCCGATTTTCAAGATGTGTACGCTAGCTTGAGTGAAGGGAATCAAGTTGAGGAAAATTATTATCACATGCATAACAATTTGTTGTTTAATTTGGGCAAGTTGTGTATACCACAAGGAGAGAGACTTAGTGTCATGAGAGAGGCTCATTCGTCTCTTATTTCTGGACACTTTGGGGTAAGCAAAACATTAGTGCATCTATAGAGGTATTGCTATTGGCCTCGCATGATAGATAATGTGTCATGTTTTATAAGATGATGTTCTATGTGTGCAACAAGGAAACCTAGAAATAGGAAGCTTGGGTTTTATACGCCACTACCGGTACCATCAAGGCCATGGGAGAGTGTCTCCATGGACTTTGTTGGAGGTATACCTATGTCAAGAAAACAACATGATTATCTTTATGTAGTTGTGGATAGATTCGGTGAAATGTGTATAATTATGCCATGTAAGAAAACCATTACTGCTGAAAAAACTATTGAGCTTTATTTTCAACATGTATGGGTTCATTATGGTTTGGAAACTTCTAGTGTTAGTGTTAGGGATTCCAGGTTCGTTGGGAATTTTTGGTCCAATCTTTGGAAGATGATGGACACAAAGTTGAAAAAGAGTACTGCTTTTCATCCACAAAATGATGGCCAAACCGAGGTGGTGAACATAACTATTGTGAATCTATTGAGAGGATATTGCAACAAACATCCCAATTTGTGGGATGAACAACTGCATTACATTCAGCACGCTTACAACTGGGCCAAGCACTCTTCTACAAATATTTTACATTTTGAATCTTGCTTTGAGTATTTTCCGAAAATGCCATTAGACTTCATCTTGGAGAAGGATGTTGCAATTGATGGGGATAGTGATATTGACAAGGCTCGAAAGTTCATTGAGAAAATTCATATTATTCATCAAAAGTTCAAGAACAACTTTAGAAGAGTCAAAGAAAACACTAGGAGAGGCATGAAAAACATAGAGTTGATCACAAGTTTCAAGAAGGAGATGAAGTATGGTTGCACATAAGAAAAGAAAGTATGTAAGGAGAAGGTAAAAAGCTCAAGCCCATTCATTATGGTCCATTCAAGATCATTAAACAAGTTGGTAATAATGCATTTCAACTTGACTTGCCTTCATATATGCAAATGTATTATGTTGTCAATGTGGAGAATTTACGTTTGTATGAACCTCCTTTGATTGATGATCAAGGGAGTGATATTCAACTGCCATCTATAGGATATTTCTCTCCAGAATTTTTGGACGAGCTCAAGGAGGATTCCATCCTTGATTGGACACACACTTCTAAGAGGGGAAGTGTCGATTATCTTCGGATTGGGCTCAAGGGCAGAAAACCAAGTAAGGCAAGATGGATGGAAGTGGAAAAGGTGAGGGAGTTGTACCCTCATCTTATGAACAGGTAATTAAAGTATTTTGGGGTCCAAAAGCTTCCCAATGGGGAGGTGTGATCAGGAGATCATGTGTTATGCTCAAAATTGAAAGTGCTCGAAATTGTACAGAACCTGAGCGACCGGAAAGGTCTCGTCATTGCGATTCCGGTGCCGTGAACAGTTCGAAAAATCGATGTCGTATGAGGAAGATATCACGTTCTATTTGTTTTCCCAAACAACGAAATTTTTGTGACTAGGATGCCCAGTCAGCATGCAGGTACAGTAAACATATGGAATATTATGGGGAATATTCCCTTTTCTCACAGCCAATCAGAATTGGACATGTGGCTTAATCTAGGCCGTTCATTTTTGTGGTATGGAATGGTTTTCTGACCGTTGATGTTTTGAACGGGCCGTTATATGAGTGACACGTGGCAGGACCAGAGGCTGCCACATGTCCCCAGGAGGTTCTAGTAAAATTTTAGTGGCGTCGAGGGGGGGTAGACCCCGCGACCACTGGTCTACACGCCCAACCTTCTACCGTCTCTCATATCCGTTATTTATTACTTGTATAGTCTGTCGGTTTCATTTATTGTGTATATGTTTTACAATTGGTGGAGGGGACCGCCAGCGGTCTATTATGAATCTAATTCATAACTAAAGTAATAAATATAGTTATTAATAGAATAAAAGAGAATAAATGTAATTACTAGCTAATCAATTAGGATTAGGTTAAATAATCATTAGTTAACTGAAAAGGCATGTCTAAAAGACATGCCTGTTCATGAAAAGGTACCTGCATAGGTATAAAAGCGGGACCTCATTGTAATCATTCAATCATGTCATATATCTTATCAATAAATATTTATTATTATAAATACCCCGTGTATTTTTATAATTAAAGCTATTTCTGCTATCAAGTCAACAAGCGTACAAGTCTTACTGCTACAGTATTCAAAATTACGAATTCCGCTGCTACAGTGGTATCGGAGCTATATCAGAGCCATATTGAGGACAAGTTGAAGCAATGGCACATAACATTGTTCTACAAGCCTACGAACGTAGTTTACAAGCTCGAGCACATTATTTACCATATAATGTGCCATTACGTGAAAAGCCCGAAATAATTATAAAAATTCTAGAAAAGGTTGAGCACTTAGAGAAGTTATGTGCAGAATTTTTTGCAGTAGTCCATAATAAAAAAGATGAAAAATGCAGTAATAATAATAAAGCAGTTAGTTTTTCTAAAGGGAAATCAAGTAAAAAATCCATGGAAAAGTCAACTAAATATATCCCTCCACCAATGCGTGATAAAAGTAAAGAAGAAGGGAAATGTTGGAAATGTGGAGACATATACTTTGCAGGACATATATGTGCCTTTTATACAAGAAGTGGAAAGGCTGTGAAAGTTTTGAATTGTGAAAAAAATGTTACCCCTCTCAAAGCAAGGACGATGGAAGATCTGTTGGGCATAGATGAAAGTTTAGTATCGTCACACACTAGGAAATTTAGAAATGGGTGGTCACAAAGGAAGACCAGAAGCTTGTCAGCATTAAACAGTAATTCATTCCATAGGAAGTCCCAAATTTCTGATAGTATAGAGCTAGATGCCCATGGTATTGAAGATGACAACTCACAGGATTTGTCTGATGCTAGTAGGGACAAGTTGGGACAGGAGAATGAACGTTTTGATCCGGGGAACACTGTTGTCGATTGTAGTTCTATGAAGAATATCCAACATACAACTCTAATTGGAGAAGATGATATGGAAATAGAGGGAATGACTTTAAGACAGATTCAACGGAAGCTAGTCGTGCAAGCTCCCAGAGTAAAAGTGATGGCTTTGCTACTGTTGACTCAAATTGTCACAATGATGTTAACTCCGATAAAAGGGATAACTTGTGTAGTTCAAGATCTGCCAAGAAGAGGAAAGGTGAATTTGAAGAAGAAAATGTGACAATAGGAGAGCAAAATCAATATCCTAAAGAATAAGGGTTTCCAGATCCCAAGCAAGGTCAGACTTTAGGGAATCAAAAACAAAAGGTACCTAAAATGGTTAGTTCTCAGAACAGTCAAAGAAGTGTAGAGTCCAGAAATGAAATATTTTCATTCGAAAGAGAAAAACAGCAAGATTTTACTGACCTAACAGAGTTATAGAACCATAATCAAGATATCACATCTCCCGAAAATGTGGCGAGTTCTAATAGTGAATGCGAATTGCAATTGGCTAACATTTCCACGGCCAGCCAACAAAATGTTGTCGAAATGGAGTTAGATGCTTCTCCAAACACGAGGCATCGAATAGAAAACGAGTATACTAAACAGAATATACAAAAGGTGCCAATTCTAGTTGATGTTGAACCATTCGCAGATAATCTAAATCACACAGGTGATCCATTGCCTATTAATACTGAGGCAGTTGATTGTAATTCTGAACCCAAGAGTTGTGGGTTGTCGCTTTTGTCTGAAGAAAATTATTGTATACAAAAGCATAGATCTTTATCACTAGGAGCTAAGGTAAAACTATTTCCTTCAACTGGTGAAGTGATTCAAGATAAACGGGTGGATAGTTTATCTGTTGCAGATAAACCAGAGAGTAGTGCTATTGATAATGTTAAGCGTATGTCTGAGAGCATTCACTCAAAAGGTGCAACTGCATCTAATGCCATAGATGAAAACCCTGCATTTACTTCACCTGTCAAGCTTCCGGTGCTTGAAAGGCTGGACATAGAGCAAGATGACTGTGGTGATGCTTTTCAGTAGCAACCAGCAAAGCTGCCATCAGCAAGAAAGTCAATGTCTCCAATTTCACGAAAAAGACTTCTGCAAGCCGTGGATTTTAGAAGTGCATTTGCGAAATCTTTCCCTCCAGAAAGTTCATCTCAGCCGAGTGAATTGGATGCAATGGATGCAAGAATTGAATCATTTGATACTTATTTAAAGTCTTTGCAAAGCCCAGATGGCAAGGCAACGGGATCCCCATGTAATAGAAGTTCCAACTTGCAACGAAATTCCCCCTTTTCACTGCCAAAAAGCCCTCGATATTCTCCTAGACCACGTTTTCATTGTAGCCCCTCATTAGCTGATCGTCTTGACATTCCATCTTCTCCTCTGCCTCGAAAGACGATGGATAGTAATGATGTTGGGAATACTACGGAGATCGATGAACAGAATACCACCTGGGAAAAGCAGAAACCGTTAATTACACCCTCTGGAGAATTTATCCAGAATGCTGGTAATTTTTCTGTTAATAATTCTGAAACTGCAAACGTAGAGGCAAATCCTCCTTTTCCCTGCGTTCCAGCAGAGCAAAGCCAGACTTGTTGTGCACTGTGCGGCGAAGCTTTCGAAGAATTGTTCAAAGATGAATTGTTAGTCGAGAAATCGAGCGAGACAATGCCAAGTTTTATTGATAAGAAAATAGGCTGTGCGTTGGGTTTTGAGTACGCATTTGAATCAACAGGTGTGACGGTTTAAAAATGGACGGGTTATGATCATTCGTGCGGATAAATCGACCTCAATTACAGCTATAATTAAAACAAATATAAATCATAATTATATATTATATAATTATATAACAATTATATAATATATATTTATATATATATAAAATCTGTATAATAATAATTTATATTATTATTATTAAATTTTTAAAAAAATGGAGAAAAAAAAAATATTATTATTATTATAAAAAAAAAGAAGAAAAAAAGAAGGCAATAGAGAACCAGTTTCAAGACAACGTTATTGTAGAATTATACATGCCAAGGTGCCAGTGAAGAATGACATGTTTAACAGATAATCTCCATTGAAAAAATTGTCGAAAGATTAAGCTTTGAGGACAAAGCTTTTCGAAGAAGGAGGCAATGTTATGAATCTAATTCATAACTAAAGTAATAAATATAGTTATTAATAGAATAAAAGAGAATAAATGTAATTACTAGCTAATCAATTAGGATTAGGTTAAATAATCATTAGTTAACTGAAAAGGCATGTCTAAAAGACATGTCTGTTCATGAAAAGGTACCTGCATAGGTATAAAAGCGGGACCTCATTGTAATCATTCAATCATGTCATATCTTATCAATAAAATATTATTATTATAAATACCTCTTGTGTATTTTTATAATTAAAGCTATTTCTGCTATCAAATTCAACAAGCATACAAGTCTTCCACTACAGTATTCAAAATTACGAATTCCGCTGCTACACGGTCCCAACCTACTGGTGGCCCCAAAACAACAGTCACATGGAGAATACAACCTGCAACATTAAACTTCAGAACCGACGGTTACATTAAATGCAGACTCCGGCGGTTACGGTGGATCCGATACATGCGAGGCGGTAACATTAAAGTTATAGTTGACGGTTCTTCGGGCGGCTAATCTAGAGGAGAGTTAAAACATGTCACATGGGTGCAGGTAATGGCATGTAATGACACAATTTGCGGAACCGTGCCAACTCCCAATTTCGTTTCCACTTGTAAAATTTGGACTAATTGTTTACCAAACCATAACCTCCAGGCTAGGGTTGACATGTCACATGCACCCAACTCCCAAATTGTTTAATGTTAATCCAAACGGTCAGAACGACGGGAATTTTGGTGTCGACCCTAAAATTTATGGATTTTTCTATTTTTAGCCATAGTTAAGTGTCAGTCTCCACGTTTAGTGGAGCTTTTCTAGCTGACATTGGGAAAAATGCATTGGGAGGTCAATTTTCGACCAATTTGGGTGAAACAAGAGTCTACCTAGACTAATTTGAGCATTATGGAGCCATTGGTGCAGAGAAAACATCCATTAGAGGCCTGTAAACACATGTAATTTTCAATTTTTAGCATAATGAAAAAGAGGGACATGCCTTTGGGAGCTGGACCAGCAGATGTAGCCCAGGTGGGGTGAACTGCTTCATTATGTATACTGTGTAAAACTTATGTGTGATTGTATTTATCAGTTATAAATTATTTTTCAATGGTTTTAGGCTTATTTTCATGCTTAAAGTTCACAAATTCATCTATGTTTCATGGTTAAAACACTCATTCCTTAAGCAAACAAATGGAGACATATTGTACATGTTTTTAATACTGAAAGGACACTTAGCAAAACAAACTAATACACTCCTTTCAGATCAGGACAGGAGGAAAACAAGTATATTTTTCTGAAGGCAGAAACCATGATTTCTTCCAAAAATTTTAGAGATTTTTGAACAAGAGTGATGGACGGTTGAGATTGTATCGCAGAAATGAAGCAAAATATGAACGGTAAGATCGAATCGCAGGATTACTGTGGAAGATGGACGGTTGTGAAGCATATCGCATCCAATCATGAAAATTTTCATCACATATCGCACTCACCCATAAAGATTTCATCACATATCACATTCGGTGAAAGGAGCCTTGGGAATGCGATGAGGAGTCATGTGTTGACTTGTTCTGCAATTTGCAATAAGCTGAGATTTGCAATGTCATATTTGCGAAGAGAATATACGAACGGAAAAAGTGATTTCGATGCGATCTGCAGAGATTTAAATGTGTTAAGCTGTGTATTAATAAAATAATTTGTGGTTATGTGATGTTAATTCAAATTAAACGATAAGTGCAAGTTAGCGTTAAACATGCCTTAACACCACTTAACTACATGCTTATCGATAATTAATTGCATACTTATCTTGGTGGAAAATATGGAGGACTTGCCAAATGCGGAGAAACTTCACATTTAGTGGAGTTAATTGGAGGACTTCCAGATTTAGTGGAGGAAAACTAGGGAAAATTGGTTTTGCCATAACTGAGGAGATATTCGACCAAATTGGGTGCAAGAAGAGTGATTCTTGACAGATTTGGATGTTTTGGAGCCATTGGAATAGGTTGCAGAGGCAGAAGAGGTCATATACACAAGTTTTTGTTGTTGTGAATAGTTTTGAAGCTAAGGGCCACTAGGAGGGAAGGCCATGCCCAGAGCATATGGTAACCAAATTGAGTAAAAAAATAGTATTTTCTGATATATTTCGATGTTTTAAACTCGTTGGAACAGGTTCCCAGAGAATTTTATGCATGTAAACATAATTTTGAGCTAATTTGAGCTAATACATAGTCCTAAGCTATGGAGCTAGACCAAGGAGATGTAGCAGGAGGGGTGAACTCCTTCATCAAAACTCTGTTTTATTGTATCAGTTTGTGTGGTTTGCTGTCATTTATGTTTTTTTTATTCAACACTTTAAATTCATGCTTTATGCTTTTCAAAAACACTCATAAAATTAATTCCTCTTTTGACACACATAAGCAACGAGAGAACCTACACATCAAGCACAAGATCTGTGAATAAGTTTTATATCTGAAAATGAAATTAGCACAACAATAAATAACATTCCAATTCATATCATCACGAAACCCCTCCCTACTAGCATTCAACTCAGCTGTGAAGATGAGATTCGAGAACAACCAATAGACTACGAGCAAATCCCATTCAGATGCAGGCATTTCCATGATTACGATCATCTCCTCAAAGATTAGCAACCAAAACGGGGGCAATTGGAATACACACAAAGAGGTAGTGCAAGCTACCCACTATACATCTCCACATGGGCACCAAAATAACCAGTTTCCATCTCAAGCGAGCGAGGCAATGGCTAGATCAAGTGTTCACTTTTCTCTTGGATGGATAGATGCATGTGCATGGTACCAGTGGACTACTCTTTTGAGAAGATCTTATTATTTGTGTCCTTCTCATGTTTCGGGGACAAAACATGTTTAAGGGGGGTAGAATGTAGTATACCCGGGGGGAATACTATTGGGTACAAATGGAGGTACCCAAGGGAATAATGTAATGAAAAATGTACGGATGATAAATAGATGGACCATAATTAATAAATAAAGTGGTAAATTTGCATTATGCAAGGGACCACAAGTAGTTAGGAAATAATGTATGAAGCCTATATAGAGGCTAGAGACTCCCCATTGAGTTATGTCAAGTATTATTTGTATTGATAGGCATTAGTTTGTGGAGTGATCTCTTTCATGAAGGTCTTAATAAAATATATTTTCATTCTAGAAATATCTTGTGTTATGTTTTGGGTATATATTGCAAGTTTATTATAATTTCAGATTAGATCTATTACACATTATGTGCATGAGTTGGTTAGGACAAACCCTTGGATTGTAGCTGGTGATTTTAATCTAATATGAACCCTTCAAGAAAATAAGGGTGGAATAAGGAAATTGGAGGAAGCAGTAGTCTCTTTCAACTCTTTCATAGATTCCTGCAAATTAATTGATGTCGAAACATCAAATGGTTCTCACACTTGGAACAACAAAAGAGGAGAGAATCACCAGGTCTCCTCAAGACTCGATCGCTTCCTCACTTTCGAGGAGTGCTTAATGTCAAGCGTTAATCTTGATGCTTCAATTCTCCCAAGTTATGGATCTGACCATTACCCGATCGTTCTGCAGTTGGGCTAGTAAACATCCCAAGAAATAAGCCATTTCGCTTCAAAGCATTTTGTCTCAGGCACCCAAATTTACTCCCCAATATGTAAAAATGGTGGTCGGGTGATGTATAGATTTCGAAAAAGGATGAAATTCATTAAGCATAAGAATAAGGAATGGAACATACAAGACTTTGGAAATATATTCAAGGGAAAAAGAACCTCGAAAACCAAATGGAGAAGATTCAACAAAGCATAATTTTGGGGGGAAACACAGATCAATTAAAAGAAAAAGAGGGCACCCTTAGGCACCAACTACAAGAGAGATTAGCACAAGAATAAATACTCTACAAGCATAAGTCAAGAGTTAAGTGGCTGAAAGAAGATGAGTGTAATAATATATTTTTTCATGGATATATGATCAACTATAGGCATCAAAACAAAATCCACAGGCTTCGGGGACCCAACAATCAATGGGTAGAGGATAATTCAGACATGACATATCTGATATTAGGGCACTTTAGCCATCTCTTAACGGACCCTACAAGAGATAGAGCCTTTGAAATCAGAAGAATTACGCAACACATCCCCAGGTTGGTTATTGAAGAACAAAATGTGGTGCTATTAAAATCCATCTCCTTGCATGAAGTAGAAGCAGTAGTCATGGGACTACCAAGGAACAAAGCTTTTGGACCATATGGATATATGGTTGAATTCTATCAAGCCTATTGGCCTAATCTTGGTCATGATATCTGGCAGGTCGTAGAATATTCAAGATTGTTGACCTCTCTTCTTTTAGCCTTTGATGCCACTTTTATTTCCCTAATGCCCAAGTCTAGTCAGATTCCTGCCCCATTATACTTTTGGCCCATTGCTTTATGCAATGTGATATACAATATTATATCAAAAATTGTAGCTAATAGAGTTAAACCTCTTCTTCCACAATTGATTTCTCTAGAGAAAACACGATACGTGGAAGGGAGACAAATCATGGACAATATTATCATAATCCAAGAGTAGTTGCATTCTCTTCGTACTACCAAAAATCCAAGTATGATCCTCAAGCTAGACATGTCGAAAGCCTTTGACACAATTAGTTGGAATTACATCTTTCACACTTTTTCTGCTTTGGGTTTTCATGGGATGTGGATTTCTTGGGTCATGTTCCTCATCACAAAAGCTTTATTTTCAATCTTGGTCAATGGATCCCCATCGACTACCTTTGCTCCATATAGAGGTATAAGGCAAGGATACCCTCTCTCTCCCTATATTTTTATTTTGGATGATGAAGGCCTTAGGCATGCCATCTCTCAAGCTCTTTCCACGCAAAAAATCAAAGGCCTTGACATGGGCTCTTAGACTGAAAGCTCTGCACATCAACCGTTTTTGGATAACACAATGATCATGGGTTCCCCAACCATCAGTGAAGTCATGGCATTCAAGGAAATCTTGGACACCTTCTCTTCTGCCTCGGGAACTGAAATCAATAAAGGCAAATACTAGATTTTCTTTTTCAACACTCCTATGGCAATGCAGATCAATATTTCTTGCTTCCTGGGTTTTCAACGAAGCTCCCTTCTGAAAAAATAACTTGGAACCCCTATCACTTTCAATCCTCTTATATGTTCAGTATAATAAGTTCTTCTACTAAAATTTTAAGCGAAGCTATCAAGCTGGACTTTTCTTTCTTTGAATTTGGCAGGCCGCTTCACTCTTCTTATGTTAGTTCTACAGTCTTTACCTATATATCTTCTCTCTGCTCTGGTGGCACCCAAATCCATTCTAACTAAGTTCCAAAGCAACCAACGTTCTTTCCTATGGGGTGGGGCTTCTCTTCAAGAGAAATGAGCTCTGATTTCTTGGGACCTCTTTGCCTATCCAAGTCTCAAGGGGGTTTAGGCTTGAGAGATCTAACACTTCTAAGCAAAGCATTAAGCGCAAAAGTATGGTGGAGATGGCTCAAATTTCTTGGAACTCTTTGGAGGAATATGTGGTCAAAAAAATTCTCTCCAAGAGTCCCAAGCACACATCGTATCAGATTGGTTGCATATCCCCAAGGATCACATCGTTGGAAAGCAACTTGTAGTAATAAATCTCTCATCTAAGACCACTGTTTCTGGGAAATTGGGGATGGAAATTAGACCCTTTTTTGGGAATATTCTTGGAACCAGTGGCCCCAAATATCCTATGTGACCAATTCTCTTTAGATTATAAATTTTCACGCTCTGCAGGGTCTATCAGTTGTGGCCCACTTATGGGAGAATAACTCTTCTTTAGAAGCTAAATGGTGCACATGGAAAATTCTCCTCCAACACCACCAAGATGAGTATCAAACTATGGAGAAGATTTTAGTAAATAGGAACATTGTTGTCAATGAAATTACTAACAAACTTAGATGGAGATATGGCATGATGGGGAACTACAACATAAAGGAAGCCTATAAACTCCTAAGCTCAAATCGTTGTATGGAAGTTGAACTTGATTAGAGACATTTATGGAAATTAAAGCATTGGCCAAAAGTAACCCTTTTTCTTTGGCTTCTTAATAACAGGAAAACATTAACCCGTGAGAATCTAAGGAAGTGAGGTTTCATTGGTCCTTCAACATGTCTTCTATGTAGAGCACAGGAGGAAACTATTCAACACCTATTTTTGGATTGCATTTTGGTGGCCAGTATATGGGAGTGTATGACCAGGGCCTTTCAGGGACTTGACCAATGCCCTTCTTCAATCCATTTCAACCTAGAAGGTTGGAACACCCTACCCTATAAGAGACCCATAGTTAATAGGATACAAAAACTCACTCCTGGATTTACTCTTTGGATCATTTGGAAAGAAAGAAACACTTGAATTTTCAAGAATCAAACCCCATCCCTTGATAGAGCTTGAAAGGCCATTACTACTCAT
This sequence comes from Pinus albicaulis, assembly GCA_034641835.2. Taxonomy (NCBI): domain Eukaryota; kingdom Viridiplantae; phylum Streptophyta; class Pinopsida; order Pinales; family Pinaceae; genus Pinus; species Pinus albicaulis. Next base: position 567,315,770 of record CM076576.1, read on the forward strand.
TTGGATGAAACCATTGCAACCCATCACTGAAACTCTTAATATTTGGATCCCCCTCCTTGGCCTCAATTCCATTACTTTGGTCTCCTCCACAAGAAGGCTTCAAACTAAACTTTGATGGAGCCTCGATGGGAAATCCTAGTCCCGCTAGCTATGATGGAGTTCTACACAACAATGTTGGAGGTATTATTTTGGTCTATGCTGGCGTGCTGGGTATTCTTACTAATTGTCGAGCTCTTGCTCATATCCATTTTGAAAAAAACACATAATGGCACACCACTATTTAAGACCACCTCGAGTTAGCACTTGGAATCCCATTTCCAAAGGGTCTATGATCTTCTCAGAAGGATCAAGGCACCCATTCTCTCTCATGTTTGAAGGATCGACAATAAGTTAGTTGATCATATGGCCAACGATGCTTTGAATACTCACACCACTTCTTTGGAGCTAAATTGGTCCCAGACAATCCTGATGTCACTGAAAGTGACCTGTAGGATATTGCTAGGTGGGAATTTTTCCCCATGGAGGGCGTTGAATAAAGCTAATCATGTTGAAATTATTGCCGAGGATTGTTGCACACGACAGGTGGATCGTCACATGTCCAAGGCAACCCGGAAGCACGAAACCATTAAAATTATCTTTCCTCGCGTCTCATTCATCGCATATGAATAGCACGATGAATTTGATATAATGATAAATGGTCATCATAATCGGAGGGGTCGAAATTATAACAGGTTTAGGGATGGTGTGGGCGAGAATAATATAGATCACCTTGTCTGCAGGGAGTTGGGCTATCTGTTCTGGTCGGCTGAGAATATGGTGACAGGGAAAATAGTTTCCATGGTAATAACAATTTCCAAGGTAACAACAGTCTCCAAAGAAACAACAACTTCCAAGTAAACAACGATCTCCGAGGTAAAAACAATTTCATAGGCAACAAAAACTTCCAAGGTAACAACATTTTCCCAAGTAACAACAGATTCCAAGGCAACAACAGTTTCCAAGGAAACAACAACTTCCAAGGAAACAACAACTTCTAAGGTAACAACAGTTTCCTATGTAATAACAACTTCCAAGGTAACAACAATTTCCAAGGAAACAACAACCTCCAAGGCAACAATAGTTTCCAAGGAAACAACAACCTCCAAGGTAACAACAACTTCAATTTTGATAGCAGTTTCCAAGATAACATCAAATTCATCATGAGTGAAGGCCTACGTGCCTATCCTCCACACACCTATAATACAGTCTCTGTCATGTCAGATTCTCTTTTAAAACAAAACCTTAGTAATCTCAAGACTCTAAGCTTGTGTTATGGGTCTGGTTTCCCATTGGGCAGATCAATAATGCTAGGACAAATCAATTGTAAATTATTGATGGAATAATGAAAAGACTAACCTTTACACAAAAAGTTATTTTTCAAGTGGGTCGCTATTATCTTTCCCACCTGGTTTTAGTGTCACCGATATTGATGTACTCGCTCTTTGGGAGTTATTTCTACATGAAAGATAACCTGTTCACCTAGGTACGAGTGGTTTTCCATAGATGTAACTAGTATAGATTTGAACGAAACAAAAGAAATAATTTTTAATAAAATTATTATTTATAAAAAATAGTGAATTTATATATATAAAAGATTGTGTCAATATATACAAATGAATTACATAAGTAGATTGTCTTTATACTGTCAATGAGTTGTTATTTACTATTTATAATTTTAAAATCATTCAAAATATTCATTCATATAGTGATTTTATTTACTATTTATAATTTTAAATCACTCAAATTATTCATTCATATATAGCTTTATTAGATGCAATAGTGTTGGGATCTTTAAAATTAGGGAATTGGTGGGTTCGTAGGTTGTTCGTTAATTAAAATCATTTTTTTTGGTTAATTAGGTAGTGGAATTGGTTTGGGAATCCTCCAATTTATTATTGTCTCCACCCCTAACAATTCAGTCTTCTAGTAAACAATTTTTTTTTCTTAATTACGTAGTGAAATTGGTTTAGGAATCCACTAATTTATTATTATGTCTCACGCCTAATCCTTCAATCTTGTGGTTCTTAATTCTAATTTAGCTAAAAATGATTTTTAATCTAACATATTTGACCTTTGTTCAGAGTTATATGGTTCTCATGATAATAAATGAATATCGTGAAACAAGAAAATGTCTTGAATGAAATGTACCAATAAAAATAAGGCCTTACAACAAAATTACATAAAAGCCTTGGATGAAATGTACCAATTAAAATAATGCCTTACATAAAACTACCTACACGCTTGTGATAAAATGTACCAATTAGAATAATGCCTTAAAAAAACCTACATACATGTACCAATTAAAATAATGCCTTACATAAAACTACATACACACTTGTAATAAAATGTACCAATTAGTGGTTTAACGGTAAGTTTCGCTGGGTGAAACCCACGAGACGGAGGTTCAAATCTCATTGAGTATATGGCCTGTTATGATCCGGCTCAAGGAGTAGGCTCCCCCTTGATGCGGAGTCTCGGCTCTTGCTAAATCATAAGATTCTGGTATGTCTGACTTGCAGGCTGTTGGATATACTCTTGGTGTTATAAGGCAGCCACGAGGATTGATCCTGGGACCTCCCTTAGATTAGTCTAAAGAGTTACCGATTCACCATGGTTAAAAAAAAAAAAAAAAAATGTACCAATTAGAATAATGTCTTGAAAAAACCTACATACCTCTACTAAATTGTTAAAGAAACTGTAACGACCCAACTCGAATTATATGGAACATAGAGATATTAGCATGATATGAGACCTGCATATGATAGCTACATATGCATGTATCACGTGTAGGGCACTAGTACTTGCACTAAGCAATTATGAAAAGAAACTTGGTGTAGAGTAAGGAGTGAATTATTGAAGTATTGAGTAACTCCCTAACTCACCATAATATAATGAAAACTAATATTTTGTTCAAAGAAAATTAAAAGCATTGACTTACACAAATAAATGATGATATTTTAATAAATCCAAGATATTTAATAAATAATATTGTTTTAATAAAACCAAGATATTTATTAAATAATAATATTTTAATAAATCTGAGATATTTATTAAAATATAATATTTTAAAGATATTTTTCAAATATATTTATTAAAAGATCATATTCTAATAAATATTAGGAATGGAGTTTGTGTATAAAAGGAGAAGAGGGGTAAACTTGATGAGCATGGGTAGTGAAGGGGAAAACTGATCCAGATGTTGTCAGAGGAGTTCTAACTGCGTGGTTCACGAGCAGTGAGTTTGAGAGTTCTAACAGAGTTATGGAATGCTCTCGATTGTTATTGGAGTTTTGGGCACGGGGGCCAGAAGACTTTTCTTTTGGATCCAGGGATCAGAGAGGTTGACCTCAGATAGGCGGGGAGAAAAACGACGATTTGGTAATGGAAGCTGGAGCCATAACGGATTAGGAACATCTTCAAACATGGTTCCAAGTAAGTATTAATTAGTCAATTGATATATATTCTGCTTAAAAAAAATCTCATTTTGAATGGTGTAGTAGGAATTTTGTGAATGATTGTTAATTTCGAAAATTAAGAACTTTACACTTATTTATTTTGTAGATGATGGTTAATTAGAAAGTTAAGGTTCTTACACATGGTATCAGAGCACGGTTGAACCTTCCGGACCTTAGGGCATTAAAATTTTAAAAATAGAGTCTTCAGCATATCGCTCCTATTATAGGAAATGGTTTAATTTATTATTTATATTTTCTAAAATCACATAAACCCTGATAGATGTGCATGGTTTATTTTGTCCATTCTATGTTAGGTGAGAATTAAGGATAAAATCCATGAATGCATAATTTCCGAATGTGACTATACTAATATTGCTTGTGCGTCGACCATTTTCTTTCTCAGGACAAAAGCCTTATACAAGGGCATTTTACTGCCTTTAATTGGTACTTGCCAAATGGGTTTTCTCCATAGTGAACCTGCACCGAGATGAAAATAATTCCTAGATTCTTCCATGCTTGTCCAGGTTCTGGCCATAATGTCCCAGTACATCAGCCTCCCATAGTTTCTTAAGGTTGTGGTCAAAGTACATTATGGACCAACCTGCTGTGACTACAACTAGGATCAGTTTTCTTATTTCTTCTTGTTTATGAACCCGATCAACAAAACCAGTTTCCATTGCTACAGCCCGTCTTCCTGCTGCAGTACGAACTCTTTCTGGCAGCAAAGATACCTCCGAAATCAGGCATGCTTCAGTAAAACCTTCATTCGTGGCCACATCCTTCATTAAAAGGAGAATAAGGCGGTATTCTGTGGGTAGCTGTGCGGCATGGGGATTTCCTTTCGGAATAAAACCCCGATATTTTGGGCAAGGGTGTCCACTCTGTATCTCTCAGGGACCCACGGAAGCTTTGATTTTCAATCTGGTGTCCAAGAGGCGTCTGTGGACTCCGATCAAAATAAGAAATATTTCTGCTATGCGTGTTGGATGACAAAGTACCAGATCTGCAGCTATGGATCCAGATCTACAGCTGTGGACTTTGCAACATTTGGCAATGCTAGAGCCGTACCCACATCTCTCAATCGTGGATCTTGCGACACCCGGCAACAGAGAGCTGCACATCTTAACCGTAGATCTTGTAAAGACCTGGCAAGGCGAGAGCCATACATCTGGGTTGTGCCTTTTGCGAAACTTTGCAACACAACATATCAAACGCTGGGCATGACTGTTAGAGGCTTCTTTCGCTCCAAAACACTGAAAACCACCGATCACATTGGGGTTTGAAAACCACCGATCACATTGGGGTTTGCTATCATTTGTCACCTGAATATGTCCACATGTCATGGGAAATTATGCTTATTTTCTTCGCAGAATCCGCTGAAGTCTCCAGCGTTTTCATCGGAAAATCCTTGGGGTTTCAACGGTATTGACGTCCTTTCTAGGACGCTTGTTCGTTTGTATTTACCGACAGAATTCAAATACTTCTCCGCTGATCCTAAAAAGTCATCTGAATCTCACGAGGAGGATTTTTCAGAGTTCGTTTCAAAAGAAATAAACAAAGGCAATGATTTCAAGCAGGGTTCTGAGGTCGAAATTTTATCTCAGGCAGAGTTTGAAAGTGTGCAGATCGAAACCATTGCCTTACCCTTCAAAGAAGCCATCGGCCTTGAGAAAAGTTGGAGAGTAAAAGACTGGAACTGGAGTTTAAAGGCCTGGTGGATCTTACCCCAGAAGAGCAGGTTAAAATATTGAAGAGTAAGCTTGAATCTCGGTGGGAAATGATCAATACGTTGAGGGATAGTTTATTAAGCTTGCAGCTCTCAATTATGTTAAGCTACCATGCAGAAATCATAAACAACCATTACAACGACAGTGGAGGTGGGAGAACAACGATCATCCCAAAAAAAAAATGAGTATTCGTATACAAACATAAGGGCAGATGCAAATGTCTGTAATTATGGTATTTACAGAGTGAAGTTTCTATAGGAGATATAGAGAAAGAAGATGCAAAAAACAGCAACTGATCCATTCTACACAGAAAAAGGTTTTTCCAGAAACTCCGCACAAGTAAAGATAAGACCTTGATCTTGTTTCATCACCCCAAACGTTTCATTCAATTACGTGTCTTCAAGTACCATACTGATTTCCATCAAACTTTTGATTCTAAATTTTTATGTTATTTTAGCTATATAGCTTAATCCAATGTACATATTTACCACATTGAGGTTTATATAGCTTGGTTTGTGTCTCATGAAGTCATAGGTTAAAATCTTATGGGCACGGATTAAGGATAGAAGCTACCTCGAAGCCACTTTAGAGGAATTTAGAGGAATTAAACTTTGGAAAGAACATCTAAGTTTCTGAACATAATTTTGTGATAACCATCCGTTATGGGTGACTATAAAAGTGGTTTATGGTGGCATATAAATTCCAATATAAGTCATTTTTATAGTGTTACTTTCTAGTCTTAAAGTCAAAGTGATATAACTCTTAAATGTGGGCACAATCTCGTGGAAACTCAAGGAGGTTGCCCACTATCACCAAAACAACCATTTCTCTCTCTTTAGGTTGGCTTTCCTTTGATATGAGAGAGGAATCCCTATGTAAAATGTGTAAGATAGACTTTAAAATTTGATGGGATGGTGGACCAAGACCAATGCCTATCAATTGCATGATAGAATCAAAATTAGATCCAAAGGGGTTAAAATAAATGGAGAAGGCGGATATTCAATGAAGCATATAGGACACACATGCAAAGTGCTAAAGAATAGTTGATTTTTTTATTTTTATCATTGTATTGCATCAACCGTGGAATATCAACATTTGCGTCCCGTTTTGTTTCGATTTGCTGTGGACGTTTTGATGTTATTAAACCTGTAGACGCCTTGTTTTTATTCATAGAAATATCTCGATTTAGCTCACCCAATATGGAATTGGCCACGTACGTATTGAAGGGGTGCTGGATTGGATTTATTTATTTATTTACAATACTAAAATTCAAAAATAAATAAATAAATTATGGAAGGCATTAACTTAGGATTATCTTTTTGGGAATGTGAGAATACTCCCTTTGATCCATCCAATGTTGTCGAAAAAAAAAAGAACTATCAATGTCAAGTCGAACAAGAAAATGAAAGCCAGTTCTGTCGTAACTTGAGATACAGAGCAACCACATGTGTTTGACACATGGAATAATTATTTGCTTATAAATCATGTAATAGAGCTACCCGACCCGACATATTCAATGCTATTATATGGGTGTGAATTGTGGGCTAGCAGCATCCCTGTTTCAAAATGGAAATAAATTGGAAGAATTAAAAAACGCTTGATCAGAAAAGGTTTGGTTCCTTATGAGATAATGTTGAGTGAAACAGGGGCAGCTCCCATCGGAGCAATTGCCATGGTGTGTCTTATAAGGTATCTAAAAATAATAGAGCAAATGGGAGGAGATAGATGGCCGAAAGTTATCTTCAATAAAGGTATGAATAAAAGAAAGAAATCATGGATGAGACAAAATGACAAATGGATGCAAAAAAAAAAAAACAAAATGGAATATATACCTTAATACATGTCCCACAAATAGCAAGGAGTTAAAGAATTTTGTGCTAGAGAAGTTTTGTAAGGGTGTATGGGAAAAGAGGTGGGTAGAAAGAAGAAGTATTATGTTTAGGAATTCAACCCGACTTGTGATCTTCAACAAAAGAGTACATTGGAGCTAGCATTCCGTGGAGAGCAAAAATTCTTATTGCTCAATTAAGAACTAACTCACATCAACTTCGGTGGGAAACAGAACGGTAGAAGAGACCTACAGAAGCTTGGTAAGAAAGGGTATGTACTTCTTACACTTCTGGGGCAGTGGGATCAGAAAAGAATTTCATTTGGAATGTGATACATTGGAAACATGTTATAAGTTACATTATTCTCAGTGTTTATTTTAGCAGATGAAAAATGTTAAAGTGGCATGGATAAAAGTGTTTATTTTGTTAATTGATATGAATAAACTCTATGTCCATGTTATCATCCCAAAGGACTTAAAAGAACCCTAACTATGCTATGTACCTAGGTGGCTTGGTAGCTGGGATATTACCATATGGACATTTCATCCTTGCATTTACAGAATATATATATATATATATATATATATATATATATATATATATTTTAAGAAGTCTTTATACCATCATACCTTATTAGACTAAAGTATAGTAAAAATAGATGATTCTCCCATGAGAAAAGAGGCCCACACCTAGTAGACAAGGAAGGGATCTAGTGTAGATACAACTTAACATGGATGGTTGCTCATATAGTTTGGGTGTTTTTGAATATTGGGAATTATACCTTTAAGAGGGTCATGAGACACATGATGGGCATTACGAATGAAACTCAACATCGATGGATGTTCAATAGCAAAGGAGATTCATATTTGAGGGTTCACGGAGGTGGAATCAAGGAACTTAAGAATATGGCTTAGGAGCTAAACCTATACAAGGGTTATGAAGCAGATTAACAAAGCCCTACTCAGTGCAAGCTTTGTTTGTCAAAAAGAAACATTCGAATAATGGTTTAGTTAATGTATTTTGATTGTATGCTAAAACTTAAGAGAGGGTATTGGAAGATAAGATTTACTTGATGTAATGAAGTCACATTCATATAAGTGACTTGTTACCCACCAAAAGTTAGTAACCCGTAGGAGAAATTTTTCTCATCTATGGATAACCAACCAACTAGTAGCCTTATATGATGAGCACATAACATTATGAAACTATGTAAGATGATTCATGGTGATTATTTAGGTATATATAAAGATTAGTTGGCAAAGTTTCTCCAAAGAAATGAACTCTTGAAGAAAGGAAGAATGGTAATGAAAGCATGACTATGGACATTATGATAAGACCGTTAGATGTAAAGTAAGATACAACCACTTAAAAGGCTAAGCTAGTTTGAGGTAAATCGCTAGATGAAACATATGTTAAGAGGGTAAGAAACCACCCTGTAAGGTAGTAAACACAATATTAGAACAAGACGATATAGTTACCAAAAGAGTGCAACGAAAAATTTCAAAGTTTGATCTCCATTGTTACCATAATATAATCAAAATAGTACCTACGGAGGACGGGAAAATAACAAAATGGAAAACTTCTGGTGATGATAATAAATGTTAGTTATCATAATCAACCTAGAATATTGAGATTGACACAATAGCACCAAAGGTGAGTGAGTGGAAGTTTCACAAAGCAACATAAGAAGTCAATGAAATTAGATTAAAGAGTGAATCTATAATAAAATTGATCAATATAGGATAATTTATGTGCATGGTAACATCTATAATAGTTTCTCCCTCTAATGGGAGAGTCACATTATAAAATTTTCCTTAAATGACCAACTATATCCTTGGATTATGGTAATCATGGAGTATGATTGGGAAATTCTATCCCGTGATGCCTTAAAATAGGAAATGATAAGTAGATTACATTTGATATCCACTTTATTGAATTTATTTATAGGGTCTTACCCAAGTTGGGAAATAGTAACGACATTTCCAAGTGTAATAATTTTATGCATTAAGAGAAGAAAAGAAAACCATGATGACTTTAGGTGAGAAAACAAGGTCAATTTGATAATATGTTCCTTTTCAAATTGAAGTAAACATGGAATATTAGGAATATCTACTATAAGGAAGTGAAAGGATGTTTTCTATCAAGAAGGATTTTCTTAAGGATATGAACAACATGATTGGTAAGGGTCAAAGCAATGACCTATAAGGAGTTGTGAACACTCCTAATTTGTTAAGAATAACAAGTGACAAAATGGGAAAATGTTTAAAAATAAAAATCAAAGATAATAATTGTACACTGTAAGAAAAGAAGATACATTGGCGATGAGATGAGGCCTAAAGACTAATAAGAAAACGATTGATGTGAAGAAAAGAAGAGGGTATACCAGTGATGTATTATGTGTTTAGATAAAATGAGTCAAGATAATGGAAATGAAACAATGGTTTAAGGAATGATAGTAAAACTTGTAATATCCTAGCTAGAGTTAAGACTCTAAATGGTGAAACTTGAAAATAAAGAGACTATGTCGAAATTGTAACATACTAATAATGTGACTATGCATACCTTGTAAATTGTGAATTTCTTATTGAAAGAGGAAATTATTGTTTTGACAACAATTGACATCTTGTTGAAAACATGACACTCTTAGTAAACCAAGTATAAATGCAAAGTGAATAATGCATTTTCAAGCCGTAACAAATTCCTTCAATGAAATTAAACCTCTCACTAAGGGATCTTTAGAGTAGTCAATTAACTCTTCCTCCATCTCCAACATAACCCTAATGATTAGCCTTGCAAAACCCTACTCCTTGGCTTCTAGATTTTAGGCTGAAGATGAGCTGAAATAACATCATAAAGAAATTAATGTTATTATTATCTCTTGGGATCCAGATTACAGATCAAAGATAATTTGACTTAAAAGACAAATAAGTAACAAGAATTAAAATATTCGCTGGATCCATATGTAGTTTTGTGTTTTAGAGTTCTTAATCAACCTATATCAAGAAATTAGATCATGCTTCAACTAAATAGTAAGTGTTTTGTGCTCTTGTTTCAATTCATTTTCGTTTCTATATATGCAATCATAAAGATTGGAGCATCCCTCCATTTAAATTTAGAGTCTCAACCTGTGACTTTTATAAGGTTAATCAGTTAATATAGTATAGAAAATAATGGCTACACCCTTATTTGTATATCCATGTTCGATTATTCTATGTGACATTTATAACAGTGGGTTATATTTCTAAACATTTAAAAACTTATTTTTATAAATCGTACCTTATTTTGGATGGATACTTAAGAGTGTCATTTTGTACTATGACATGTGAGAATATATTAATTGCTTAAACATTGCTGGTACATGGATACCAATATGAAGAAAGTTTTGCTTAAACATTGTTGGTATAGGGATACTAAAATAAATTATGAACTATGATATAGATATGGTATGTATAATTTTACATATCAACCTAAAATAATGAGGTTGAATTAAAAGAGTGATGGCACTTGACTATTCAGGGTGAAAAAGATTTTTTACACCCATTTTAGAATGTGTAGAAATTGTTATATGGGTAACAATTTGTTTTGAACATATTGATACATATGTTATAATTTGTGGACAAGTGTTTTAAACTGCAGATAATATCGTTACCAAACCGACCACGTGATGACAAAACCCCAAGAACAATTGAGATGCACTGAGATTCCCTGATAAGGTGTTGACCCTGGTCCTACTAGGAGGGGTGGAGGTGTTGCCCACTATTTATCCTCCAATACCTGGAGTCATGGGAGAACTGTGTGAGTCACGCTCCCCTAGACGTGTGATGATGACTGCTAGATTCCTACAAATAAATCAGGTCGACGTAATCGACACTGCTACCCTTAAGGACTATGGATGGATCAGTAAAACTGATGCCATGGCATATTCCTGTAGAGGATGGATAGAATGGGAGCGGAAGAGATTAGGAAGGATAGGATGTTTCTAGAATAGCTTGGGGACACTGTTGGGGCAAAACGTAACTATTAAATTGGTAACCCAATAAATGATCAAAACATAAATGTTAAAAGTGTTCTCACACATTAAAAGAAAATTCATCTATGATACACGAACCTTATATGATTATACTAATCATTGATATAATTAATGATATACGACATAAAACTTAACTTCGGGACGAAGTTTTCCAAAGGGGGGGTGTATGTAACGACCCAACTCGAATTATATGGAACATAGAGATATTAGCATGCATATGAGACCTGCATATGATAACTACATATGCATGTATCACGTGTACGTCACTAGTACTTGCACTAAGCAATTATGAAAAGAAAGTCGGTGTAGAGTAAGGAGTGAATTATTGAAGTATTGAGTAACTCCCTAACTCACCATAATATAATGACAACTAATATTTTGTTCAAAGAAAATTAAAAACATTGACTTATGCAAATAAATGATGATATTTTAATAAATCCAAGATGTTTAATAAATAATAATATTTTAATAAATCCAAGATATTTAATAAATAATAATATTTTAATAAATCCAAGATATTTAATAAATAATATTCTTTTAGTAAATCCAAGATATTTAATAAATAATAATATTTTAATAAATCCAAGATATTTAATAAATAATATTATTTTAATAAAACCAAGATATTTATTAAATAATAATATTTTAATAAATCTGAGATATTTATTAAAATATAATATTTTAAAGATATTTATTAAAAGATCATATTCTAATAAATATTAGGAATGAAGTTTGTGTATAAAAGGAGAAGAAGGGTAAACTTGATGAGCATGGGTAGTGAAAGGGAAAACTGACCCAAATGTTGTCAGAAGAGTTCTAACTGCGTGGTTCATGAGCAGTGAGTTCGAGAGTTCTAACAGAGTTATGGAATGCTCTCAATTGTTATTGGAATTTTGGGCACGGGGGTCAGAAGACTTGTCTTCTGGATCTGGGGACCGGAGAGGTTGACCTCAGAGAGACTGGGAGGAAAACGATGGTTTTGTAACGGGAGCTAGAGCCATGACGGATTAGGAACATCTTCAAACATGGTTCCAGGTAAGTATTAATTAGTCAATTGATATATATTCTGCTTAAAAAAAAATCCCATTTTGAATGGTGTAGTAGGAATTTTGTGAATGATTGTTAATTTTGAAAATTAAGAACTTTACACTTATGCATTTTGTAGATGATGGTTAATTAAAAAGTTAAGGTTCTTACAGAAACTCTAATTGTTATACATATGTTTTCATACATATTATATTATTTTCAGTTATTTCTCATAACTAAAAACTACTCAACACTTATCTTTCTTCAACTATATATTATTATTATATTATTTTGAAATAAATTTCTATTCATAAATATTTTATTTTTAAATTTAAATTTAAATTAATAAAATAATAAGAAAACGTGAAATTATACTCTTATAATCGAGATTAATAAATATTTTATACTTAAATTTGAATTTAAGATAATAAAAGTAGTCACCGTGAAATTATACTCTTATGTTCGAGATGATAAGATGGATAGCTACCACGATGAGACTAACACGGTTTAACAATGAAAATGGATTCATGAAGTAGGGATATGGATAAACAAATTCGAAGCGCATAAATAAAATTTATTCGTGTAAGTTGACTTTATATTTAATAGAAGTATAGGATAACTAAAGTTTTGGCTTGGTTTACCTAAGAAAAAAATATTTTTATAGTTTTGTGTGGATTGGTAAGGGAAAATAGAAGAAAAAGAAGCAAATTTCTTAATGTTATTTTTAAGGAAGGCATGAGTGAAAGAAATAAAATATGGATGAGACAAAACTATACATGAATGTAAAAATGGAATATCTACCTCAATGCTTGTCTCACAAATAGCAAAGAGCTAAAGAATTTTGTTATGGAGAAGTTTCCTAAACATGTATGGGGAAAAGGGTTGGGTAGAAAGAAGAAGTACTACATTGAAGAATTCAACCCTGCGTATGATCTCCAACAAAAAGAGTACATTCAAGCTAACATTCTCTGGGGGGAAAAGGTTCTTATCGCTCAATTAAGAACCAACTCGCATCATCTTGGGTGTGAAACAGGATGGTGGAAAAGGCTTAAAGAAACTTAGGAAGAATGAGTGTGTCAATTTTGCACGTATGGGGCAGTGGAATCAGAAAAACATTTCATTTTGGAATGTGATGCGTTCAAAGACACTAGAGAAAGTTATGGGAATATGTTAGCATCGGTTTCTCGGCAATGTCTTTTCAGCAATGAGATTGTTGGAAGGTTGGGCCAGCTCATCATCAATTTGAATAAGAAAATGACTGAAATACAAAAGCTGAAAAACATGAAGGCATGAATATTGAAGGCATGAATATGTACAATTTGTATGATTTCATTTTGATATTTCTGAACTTTGAGAGCTAATTGAAGAACCAGTTCTATCTTCTTTTCTGTTGTTCGATATGGTGAATGCTTGATTGAATTTCATTAGTTGAGAAGTACTTTCAGTGTGCGAGGCAAGGGTGGACGACCCCCACACTGAGCTAAGTGCACTTTCTAATTAATTTACTTGCAATTTCCTAAACTAGTTTTGTTTCATGTTTAATCAGTTAATTAGATGTATGATGATATGTTATTATTGCTGATGTATCTTAATCTTAATTCTAATCTACATATGAAGGGTCAAACTAGTGTTTAAGTTAAAATATCCTTCTATCTGATCATAAACTAGAAGCTAGAATTCATCTTTCTTGCTTTTAAGTGATTTTCTGAATTTCCACTTTTCCTACAATGACATTAATGATGAATGAATATATAAAGAAGGACAACAAGGACCTCCTCAGTTAGGATCCTCTTATATTATCATTTTATGCATCTTGAGCTATTGTTCATTAGTTATTTCGATTTATGTTCATGAAGTAGTATTGTAGAGAAGGTCAACCAAGTTCTCTTAAGTTAGGAGCTTCTTCTTCTGCTTACTACATATTGAATTAGAAATTATTTAGTTAAGTTTTATATTTGTAATATGCATTTTCTTTAAATTCAATAATTCATCTTCTAAGCTTGATTGTAGTTGAAATCCATATATTTTGGAGATGCTTCTAAGTTCTACAAACTTGGATTGATAATAAAATACTTCTGTTAGTTTACCCAGTAAATAGAACCAACATTTTTGGCGTCGTTACTGGGGAAGCATATTTCAAAATAGTCAAATAGGAAGATTAAAAAAAAAAAAACATAGTTTTTCTTTTAAGTTATGTTTCTTTATGCCTAGAGATAGAGATCAGAAGGGTAGATTCATTAAACAACCCCCCCCCCCAACAATTCAACCATCCACAGGACTAACAACACCAGTTGCTGGAAGACAAACTCTAGACGAGTTAGAGGAAAAGCAAAGATCAGGACAAATATTAACTCTCATTGAAAGACAAACCTTGTTGGCCTTGGAGGTAAAAGGAAAGCAATCACCAAAAGAAACTTATTTCCTAGGAAAACAAAAGGAAACGAGAAAACGAGTTGTTGAACAATTAGAACAACCTGTACTTGAACAAATTAAGATAGTTGAGGAAACACCAAATCAACCTCATATTGAAACATTACAAATCTATGAACATGAAATGATTGAAGAAAGAAAAGGATATAATATGAAAATTATGAATCATGAACATAGAATTGGATATGAGAGACAACGAAGAGAATGGAAAAGGAAAAGAGAGGAAGAAAGGAAATTAGAAGCAAAGAGAAAGAGAGAGGAAGATAGAAGAATAGAAGCACAAAGGAGAGAAGAAGAAGCAAAAAGAGAAAATGAAAATAAAAGACTACAGGATAATGAACAAGAAAATGATAATGATCATGAATCTACTTTTCGATTTCCAATATTAGACATAAGAGAAATACTAGGAGAAGAAGTGAAAATGAAAAACATTCCACCTTCTGTATTGCCCAACTTTTATGGAATGTCAACAAAAGATCCTGATTCATTTATGTTCGAATTTGATATCTTATGTAGAACTTATGGATACACAAATGACACACACAAGCTTTGTCTCTTTCCTACTACTTTGAAAGCATCAACATTAAAATGGTTTATGGGTTTAGGAGAACATACCATTGCTTCTTGGGATGATATGAAGAAATTTTTCTTAAAAAGTATCAAGCTTACTGCAAGGCCAGAGACTCAAAAGAAGATATTTTTAGAATGACACAACACGAAGATGAAATTTTGGAGGAGTATTTAGAGATATTTCTTTACAATCTACAAATATCCAAACAACATTCTCTGAATCCCGATATTATTCGCACAATTTTTCTTAAGGGTATCAGAGATGAATACTTAGATATTCTAAATGTGATGGGAAAAGGAGATATCCCAAACCTACCATTTTATGAAATTGTTGAACTTTATCAGAAATATTCTAGGGGAAGATCAAAAAGTGGAAAAAGGGATGTCACATCAAGAGCTTCCAAATCTGCAACAAATGGAGTAACAAAAGCAGAAATAGGAAGTTTACTAGAAAATTTTTAAACAAATCTCTTGAGCACTTTGGGAACACAAGTAGATGTCTTAAAAGCCAAGAAGAAGAAAGAAAAACAATATCAAATCTTAGCAATCTTTTGTCCAAAGTGTAGGCAGAAACATCCACTTAGAGAATGTCCTTTTGCAGGGTATACAAGTGTGTGGACTTTGTACAGAGAATCATGCAATTGAAAACTGTCCAAAATCTAAAGAGTTGCAAATGGAAGAAGTACAACGGGTAGATTCTCTCTACTATATGGCACCAAGGAGACCTTGGCAACCAAGGATGCCTCAAAAATCCCCTAAACAAAACCCCCAGAATTATCAATATCCTCCTCAGAATTCACGGAACACTCCAATGCCATGGCAGGCTTGGCCTCTGCAACAATATCAAAATCAAACTACCCAAGGTTGGAGAGGATATATTTATGGAAACCAACCACCTCAAAAAATGTACTCTCAACAATATCAATATCAACATCCATACCCTCAACAACCATTCCAATACCAACAATTCCAGCAACATCCACAACCAATTCCATTTCCACCACAAAATCCTGCACCAATGCTAACTCAACCTCAGCAGCTTCAACTGCCTTCTAACCAGCGACCTCCTAGACCAACACAATTTCCAGCTCAACCAATAGCTTATCTAAGTAACAAAGTGGATGAACCAACATACAATGTGGAAGAAGCAACATACTTTCCTACATATTCTATTCTTCCCATACAAGATGTCCACGTAAGGTCTGGGAAGGTGTTACACAAAGATTATCCTCCAATCATAGAAGAACAAACTGAACAAGGAGAACAAACTCAAAAATCTCAACTAGAACATCAAATTCAAAAAGGAAAAGCTATTATGATTCAAACACCACCTTATCCAGAGAGGTTAGTAAAACAGAAAATTCCAACGCCTCTGCCATAATTTTATATTTTGGATGAATTGAATAATACACATGTCAAAATTCCTTCGTTGTAGGCAATAAAAAATATTCCAATATATGCAAAAATGATAAAGGAGTTATGCATCAAGAAATCTGGTAGAAGGAAAAGAGATCCACCCATAATCTAGGTCATTGTTATATTAGCTAGTCTCATGTCTATAAAGACAACAATTGAAAAATATATTGATCCTGGGATCCCTATGGTTACCATCTCGATCAATACTTTTTCAGTTCCAAATACTTTAATAGATTTGGGAGCAACTATAAATTTTATGACTACAAAGACTATGAAACATTTGAACTTGAACAACATTAGGCCTACTACTACAATTTTAGAGCTTACAGAGAGATCTAAAGTTGTACCAAAAAGAATATTAGAAGATATCATTGTCTCTTTGGATTCATGGGAGTATCCTGTAGACTTCCTCATTTTGCAGCCAAAAACAAATTTAGGAGGCCATCCTTTAATTCTAGGCAGACCATGGCTAGCCACAACAGATGCCTTCATTGGATGCAGATCGGGAAGTATGATTATTGCACATGGGGATGAAAGGAAACATGTTACACTCTATCCTCCAGCACAATCTCCTTCTTTACTATCACGACTTTATGGACAAGAATAACAAGAAACTCAATCTGTTCTTAGTATTAATCAAATCTATAATTTTAGAGAAGAGGAAGAAAATGAGTATTTATTAGACCTTTTCATCTCAAAACCAGATATTTCAGAGCAGCTTAGAATAACACAATATCAAGTCATCTTTTAAATCAGTGTTTCCAGGAAAAACTGTACTATTCAATCACTGCAAAATTCATTTGGAAATATTTTTCTTGTTAACTTAATTACCAATTCATAGAGTAAAATCACTGAAATCAGTCCTGGAAGGAATCTGAACATTGGTAATAACTTACAATCATCACAAGAACAAGAGGTAATAGCACTGTTACAAAAATACTCAAAATCACTTGCCCGAGATTGCACAGATATGCAGGGGATTCATCCAAAGACATGTATTCACCACATTTACATTGATGATCAAATCAATCCATCTTCTGCTCTGAAAATGAATCAACACCAGCTAATTGTCGAGCTCTTGCTCATCTCCATTTTGAAAAAAACACATAATGGCACACTGTTATTTAAGGCCACCTCGAGTTAGCACTTAGAATCCCATTTCCAAAGGGTCTCTGATCTTCTTAGAAGGATCAAGGCTCCCATTCTCTCTCATGTTTGAAGGACCAACAATAAGTTAGTTAATCATATGGCCAACCATGCTCTGAAAACTCGCACCACTTCTTTGGAGCTAAATTGGTCCCAGACAATCCTGATGTCACTGAAAGTGACCTGTAGGATATTGCTAGGTGGGACTTTTTCCCCATAAAGGGTGCTAAATAGAGCTAATCATGTTTAAATTACTTCCGAGGATTGTTGCACACGGCAGGTGGATCGTCACATGTGCAAGACAACCCGGAAGCACAAAACCATTAAAATGATCTTTCCTCGTGTCTCGTTCAGTGCAGATGAATAGCACGATGAATTTGATATAATGATTAAGGGCCATCATAATCAGAGGGGTCGACATTATAATTGGTTTAGGGCTGGTGTGGGTGAGAATAATATAGATCACCTTGTCTGTAGGGAGCTGGGCTATTTGTTCTAGTCGGCTGAGAATATGGTGACAGGGACTCGCAGTTTCCATGGTAACAACGATTTCCAAGGTAACAACAGTCTCCAAAGCAACAACAACTTCCAAGGAAACAACGATCTCCGAGGTAACAACAATTTCCTAGGCAACAACAACTTCCAAGGTAACAACATATTCCAAGGAAACAAAAGTTTCCAAGGAAACAACAACTTCCAAGGTAACAACAGTTTCGTATGTAATAACAACTTCCAAGGTAAGGAAAATTTCCAAGGAAACAACAACCTCCAAGGCAACAATAGTTTCCAAGGAAACAACGACCTCCAAGGTAACAACAACTTCAATTTTGATAGCAGTTTCCAAGATAACATCAAATTCATCATGAGTGAAGGCCTACGTGCCTATCCTCCACACACCTATAATACAGTCTTTTTCATGTCAGAGTCTCTTGTAAAATAAAGCCTTAGTAATCTCAAGACTCTAAGCTTGTGTTATGTGTCTGGTTTCCCATTGGGCAGATCAATAACGCAAGGACAAATCAATTGTAAATTATTGATGGCATAATGAAAAGACTAACCTTTACACAAAAAAGTTATTTTTCAAGTGGGTCGCTATTATCTTCCCCACTTGGTTTTAGTGTCACCGATATTGATGTACTCGCTCTTTGGGAGCTATTTCTACATGAAAGATAACCTGTTTACCTAGGTACGAGTGGTTTTCCATAGATGTAACTAGTATAGATTTGAACGAAACAAAAGAAATAATTTTTAATAAAATTATTATTTATAAAAAATAACAAATTTATATATATAGAAGATTGTGTCAATATATATAGATGAATTACATAAGTAGATCGTCTTTACCCTGTCAATGAGTTGTTATTTACTATTTATAATTTTAAAATCATTCAAAATATTCATTCATATATAGCTTTTATTTACTATTTATAATTTTAAAATCACTCAAAATATTCATTCATATATAGCTTTATTAGATGCAATAGTGTTGGGATCTTTAAAATTAGGGAATTGGTGGGTTCATAGGTTGTTCATTAATTAAAAACAATTTTTTTGTTAATTAGGTAGTGGAATTGGTTTCGGAATCCTCCAATTTAATATTGTCTCCACGCCTAACAATTCAGTCTTCTAGTAAACTATTTTTTTTCTTAATTGCATAGTGAAATTGGTTTAGGAATCCACCAATTTATTATTATGTCTCACGCCTAATCATTCAATCTTGTTGTTCATAATTCTAATTTAGCTAAAAATGATTTTTAATCTAACATATTTGACCTTTGTTCAGAGTTGTATGTTTCTCATGATAATAAATGAATATCGTGAAACAAGAGAATGTCTTGAATGAAATGTACCAATAAAAATAATGCCTTACAACAAAATTACATAAAAGCCTTGGATGAACTGTACCAATTAAAATAATGCCTTACATAAAACTACATACACGCTTGTGATCAAATGTACCAATTAGAATAATGCCTTAAAAAACCTACATACATATACCAATTAAAACACTGCCTTACATAAAACTACACACACTTGTGATAAAATGTACTAATTAGAGTAATGCCTTAAAAAAAACCTACATACCTCTACTAAATTGTTAGAAAAACTATTCAACACTTATCTTTCTTCAACTATATATTATCATATATTATTTTGAAATTAATTTGTATTAATAAATATTTTATTTTTAAATTTAAATTTAAATTAATAAAATATTAACCAAACGTGAAATTATACTCTTATAATCGAGATTAATAAATATTTTATACTTGAATTTGAATTTAAGATAATAAAAGTAGTCAACGTGAAATTATACTCTTATGTTCGAGATGATAAGATGGATAGCTACCATGATGAGACTAACACGGTTTAACAATGAAAATGGATTCATGAAGTAGGGATATGGATAAACAAATTCGAAGCGCATAAATAAACTTTATTCGTGTAAGTTGACTTTATATTTAATAGAAGTATAGGATAACTAAAGTTTTGGTTTGGTTTATTTAAAAAAAATATTTTTATAGTTTTGTGTGGATTGGTAAGGGGAAAATAAAAGGAAAATAAGCAAGATTTTTAATGTGATTTTAAAGGAAGGTACGCGTGAAAGAAAGAAAACATGGATAAGACAAAACTAGATATGCATGTAAAAATGGAATATCTACCTTAATGCTTGTCTCATAAATAGCAAGGAGCCAAAGAATTTTGTGATGGAGAAGTTTCGTAAAGAGATATGGGGAAAAGAGTTGGGTAGTAAGAAGAAGTACTACTTTGAAGAATTCAACCCTACATATGATTTCCAACAAAAAGAGTACATTCGAGCTAACATTCTATGGAGGGCAAAGGTTCTTATTGCTCAATTAAGAACCAACTATCATCATCTTGGGTGTGAAACAGGACGATGGAAAAGGCCTAAAGAAACTTAGGAAGAATGAGTGCGTAAATTTTGCACGTCTGGGGCAGTGGAATCAAAAAAACATTTCATTTTGGAATGTGATGCGTTCAAAGACATCAGAGAAAGTTATAGGAATATGTTAGCATTGGTTTCTCAGCAATGTCTTTTCAGCGATGAGATTGTTGGAAGGTTGGGCCAGCACATCATTAATTTGAATAAGAAAAGGACTAAAATAAAAAAGCCGAAAAACAGGGAACTCATAGTCCCATAGACTATTTTTAGACTCGTGGACGTTAAAATTTCATTTCATTTCTATATTATATATTATATGGTGATTTGTTGAGGTTAGGGCTCCGTATATTTGAATACATGTGAATTAGGATTTCATTTATCTCGATCAAGGTTCTGTTATGACAGACTCATCGTCGTTGTCCAAGTTTGCAGAGCTTCTTTAGATGTTATGGAGGAAGAATCAATTGATTATTCGGAATACCCGTGTTAGGGCCTTCAAATTTTGTCCCAACCGAGAGTTTTGGTGTCACTCTCACCCTTGACACCTGGGGAGACGCCTCTAACAAGTTTGCTCTCTCCTCCTAGTATGTCTCTCTCCACTGACCCCATGCCTCATGTTCATGTGAAGTAAACTCTTAGTTGTGATATCGTTTTCCCTTCTTCTTCCTCCATTCTCTCTCGGACCGAGGGCTCCCACTCTCCCCACCTTCGCTCCATAGTTGACTTTACATGTTTCCTCTGTAGAGATAGACTGTTGGCCCTCGTTTTTTATCCAATTTTTATTAATTAAATACACTTTATTTCCATGCTATTTGTTATTGCCTAAATCTACCTCAGGCTGAAGGAAGGCAGAGTCTAGGGTAACATCAAACCACGCTTAATCTGGTAGCTAGCCCTACCATATCGGGAGAGGGCTCTCTCCTTGTCAATCTCGCAAAAAAAAATGATCAGTGAGGCTTGAGATGACTTGAATAAAGGCTGATTTTAGGCTTGGTATATATGTAAAAGAGTTTGATTTGATTTTGAGGGTTTTTGGTGGATCAAAGGGAAGGGCAGATTTTGGGTCTGGGAAATGATCAGTTTTGCAGAGAGCTGAATGGGGCAAGAAAGAAAATTGTTTTGATGCTTCGAGTTGAATGAAATGGATAGCTCAGACCGGTGAGGAGTTGAAGAGGGCAAGAGGCTTTCAGGAATCCTCTTCAGACGGTTGAAAACATAGAAAATTAAACAAAACTTCAAGGTAGAGCACTGCAAATCTAATGAATTCCACCTTTATTACTTGTTTGTTTAACTTAAGAATAAATGAGAAGGAATATAATACACATGAAACATCAGTAAACTTACGATCACAGAGAGAAACACACCATCAAAACATAGAGCCACATGGATCCCAAAGAGTGCTGCAAACCCTGGTCTATTCCTTTGCCAAAATGCAGAGATGAATTGTGCAATGAAGCTCAAAGCAATCCCAAGTGTCCAACCCTGAAAATGACTGAGAAACTACAAGATATAGACAAGCATAACTCATCCCCATGCCTCTAGGGGTCGAGCTCACTAGTTTAGGAGCTGTTTCAACAAGATCTAAACTAAGAACTGGAAAATAGGCAGTGGATCAGCTTGCCTCTCTAAGATAGGAAACTGATTCATTCAGTTATAATTCACCTTTTGATGAATGAATCTACTTACATGAGTAAAATTTTGTCAAAATTACATCAAAAGCCATGAAATTACATCAAATTACATCAATAGCTTTACGTTTGGAGATAAAAAAGTCAAACTGGCCAAAACTAGGCGAAAAACAGAGTTATTGAGTGAAAAATGAGCCAAAATCCCCAATGCGTCGCGCTACTTTGGAGCCGATTTTGAAGGCCTTCCCGGTGTCCAAATTGAGCGCAGGATAGCTCGTTGGAAAGCTCTGCCTGTATAATTTCCAACCCAAGTGAAATTTCTGAATTTGTTTTCCATTTTCCCCTCCAAAAATGAGTTTTCACAACACTGCTTCTTGTGTGTCCAAAAAAGGGGCAGAAAGGTCATTTTTATGGTGTTTTTGACCCTTCCAGCAACCCAAAACTTGTCAAAATATCTAGGTAATGGGTAGGCATGCATAAATTTTCATGAAAAATCCATAAATATCAAGTTTTACCCAAGAGGACCTCCCAATCATAAGCGTGTGCCAAGTGGCGCGACGCGTCGGGCAGGAAAATCTGTGTTAAGGCCAAAAAATTCAAAATTGACAAAATGTCCACCATCATGTGCTATGCTAGGCCAAGGAAGCTTCGGCCAAAATTTGGAGTCTATCATGCCTTTTGCGACGCTTTAATGCCCTCTTTAACTTTGCCTTCAGGATCTTGATTCGTGCCTTGCAAACATGATTCCTCGCCCAATAATGATTCTTCATGTGCCTTAACATGTTATTTTCCTTGTTGGCCTTCTCCAACAGCTTCTCCTAATGAATATTGACCCTCTCAAGCCAAGTCTCTCGATCAGCCTCAATCTCTCGCTCAATGGATGTCATCTCGGTTTGGCTTCTTTGGGCAGCTTGCCGGTTCTCACGGATATTTTGCAACTCCATGATAGTTTGTTGATCTTCCAACTGTTTGTTTCGCTGCTCAAGGTAGTTGATAATCCATCGGGCTCTTTGCAACTTGATGGAAAAAATGTCTATCTCCGCCTTCTGCTCCTGAATAGTCTCCCTCAACTTTGAGCTTGGTGAGCTCAAATCCTCATCAATGAGTATGAAACCTGTATCTTGGCCTCCTGAAGGCCCCTCATCTTGCATGGGATTCTTACCCCTGTCCTGTACCTGTACTTGTGCTACTGATGACGGAAGCGAGATCCTTTCCACCCCGAGTGGAGATAATACTCGCCGGGCTGCTGCAAATAATCCTCTGGTGCCTCTCTGATAAGTGACATACATCGGCATACTAGTAGTCTCTGTCTCCATGATGTCTAAGGTCTATATTGTCCTGGATGAAAATGAGAAGTTTGGTGTCTTTGATTTTGTTGCCAAATATGTGGTAACAAGTGAGGGACTATGGAGGGATAGGGTAGTGGAAATGATAGACTATTTCCAAGTGAAATTTGTTAATTGAAGATTTTTGCAGCAGTTACTTGGTTTCTTGAGATAGCCTTGGGGTTTGGGGAAATTTACAATTGGGATGGGGATAATGGTAATGGGATAGGAATGAGTGACTTAGGGATATAAGGGAATAGGGAAATGGGCTGCTATGATAAGATAAATAGTGAGGAGGGACTAACAAGGTGGGGGAAATGGGAATGATTGACACCAAATCAATTTCAAAAACCCTAAAGGAGCACTCTTTCAACAAGACAATAGGGTTTGAGTTTTTGTATTTAAATTCTCATAATCAACACCAAACACTTGTTCATTGGCAATTAAGAGGTGGCTTTGACTTACTTGAACAAGGGAGACCAAGTCGATTTGAGGATTTGGAAGAAATGGAAAAAAATTTTCTTTTCGGCCCAGTGCGTCACGCAACCAACCCAGTGCGCCGCACTCTTTCAATGCGTCGCGCTGGAACAAATTTACACACAAGGAGCCGACCCAATGCGTCGCGACAGTCACCAAATGCGTCGCGCTGGGAAACTTCAACACAGTCTGCCCTCAAATTGCTTGCTTCGACCTTCACGATTTATCCTTGGCTTACTCCAGTTTTCACACCACATATTTGAGCACATTTGGAAGTTTTGGAGAAGTTTATGGTGAAATTGGGCTTGCAGCTCTATGCGTCGCGCCAAAAGCCCAACGCGTTGCGCCCTTTTGCAGGAGACTTTTGGAGACCTTCCCAGTGTCAAAATTGGGCGCGAGATAGCTCATTGGAAATCTTATTGAGTCTAATTTCCAAAAAAACTGGAATTTTTAAATTTGGAGTTCATTTTCCCTGTCAAAAATCAAACCTCCCAAGACTGGTAAAAATGTGCAAAATGAGGCTGCCTCAAGGCAAAGTGCTGTTGCAGTCAACTTTTGAAGGTCTTCCTCAACTCGAAATTGAGCTCATGATAGCTCATTGGAAATATATTTGTGTCTAGTTATCATTTGACTCATTAAGAAAGTCATTTGGCCAACCAATCTAGGAGAAATCGTGATTTTCCCAAGGTCACTTCAGAGGTGCATCAATTCTCCTGAGGCAAATGTATTTTTGAAATTTATCTAAAACCATGACACCTGTGTAAAAAGTGAAGGAGTTTTTTCTTCCTTGGCCTATTGTGGACAAGAAACTCTCTCAGTTTTCCCAAATTCATCTTTTATTGCTCAGAAACATCATTGGAGTAAAACTTATCCCGATATGTCGAACAAGGGATTTGTCGAAATGAAGCGAAATGAAGGGGATAAGGGGCTTCTAAATTCTTGAGAAAATTTTGGGAAGTAGGGAGGGATGTTAGGAATCAGGAAAGTGGAATTTAATATCGTAGTGAGGCGTGGGTCCAAAAGGTAAAAACATGTGCCCAGTTTAGAAAATTGCCAAGTTGTAGCAAGAAACTAGTATTTGTGCGAAATTAGAATTTGGGGGGATCTAATTTATGGGAAGTAAGCTAATAAGGCATTAAGGACAGTGAAAGGTGTGTGAACATCAGGATACAATTTTTGCCGATGATTTGACCATCCAAGAGAAATTACCTCCAAAACCCTAGGAGAGGGAAATGGACCTTACATAGGCACAACTGAAGCATGAACAAGGTGTAAAATGACTCTTTGGAACCTGACATGATGATGAAAACCCTCTGAATGATGGTACACTCAGCTGAATGGTGACATGGACCGACATTTGGACAACTTTGAAAGGAGTAAAAGCAAACCCTATACCTAATACCTAGTGACCAAATTTTACTTGAAGACTCACTGAAATGACAAAATTTGACCTTGACTCCTTAAAATCACTTTGTAAGAGCATGTTTGATCACTGGAAGAAGGCTGCAAATACTGACACTAACATTGGCTCCAATGGGGATGGTAGCTCCTTGGAGGTGCCAAGAACTACAGATCTTTGGGAGAGCAGACAAGTGCCTTCATCCATTGGGCAATGGAATAAAAACTCAAGCTAAAATGCATGATTGAAAACCGACACAAACTAACTTAATAACAAGACTGAAAACTGACTCGCAAATGACTCAAACAACTGACACACCAAAACTGAAATCAGACCTTCAGTTTTATAGCCTCCAAATTGAAACTATGTTGAAATTGACTAAAACAAAAATGACTCAAGACCTACTTAACTGAAATTAGTACTTACAAAGCTTTTTAATGGAAGCAGTCCATCGAGATTTGAGGGCTTCAAATCATGATGACAACCAACTGCCTACTGATGAAATATGTACAATCATGTGTAGTGAGCCTTCCAATGTAACCAATTCAGCAGATGGCTACATACCGAAATTCGACTCTCACTTTTCTCGAGCTGGTAGAACGATGTACATGTAGGCAACTCACAATAACCACTGAAAACAAGGCTTATGATAACAAACCAGGAAACATTTATCTTTTCTGATGCTTGCAAAAGAATGCCGAAAGGATCTTGAAAATCCTAAAGAACTAGTTGGTCTTGAGATCCAGCAGCAAAATTACAACTACTCGCTTCATTCTGATCTGAAAGAACAATTGATTGCCGAGTGACAGGAAGGCACAGAGATGTATAAGCTTCTGCCATTTGAGTGTTAGCTGTAAGTTCCTTGACCATGAGAAATTCTGGCATATTTTCTCTCTCAAGCTCATATTCCTCAACTTCATGGTCTAGGTCATTCTTAAACAGAAAACAATCTTCAAGATTATCAAACATGACAACCTTATCATCTTCATGAAAGAAAATATTATCTGTTTGCTGATCTATAAAGCTAATTACAAGATTGTCATCATTTTCAAAAGAAGAAGAAGTTTCACCAACACTTTCTTGACCATGTGTGCACTGCAAATCTGCTTTAGCTTGAGCTGTAACATGACCTTTCAGGAGTTGATCTATCTCATCCTCAGACAAAGGAGATAAAGATTTTTGTTTTCTTTTCCTCAAACAATGATTGTCTTCATGAAATAACATTTTAAAACATGAAAAACCTGAATAACAGTCCTTAATTCACTGATCTTCTGAAATTTGAAAACATTGTTGATCATCTTCATATGACATGGCAATCAAATTATCATTTATCACTGAATTATTGAAAGAAGATTTTTCACTTACTTGAACAAATATCTCTTCTTGTTTTTCATGAACTGACTGGATTACCTCCTCATGAAGGCTTTGTTCTAATGAAATGAGAACATTTGGATCAATAACTTTGTCTGCTTCATTCCAGATGATCTCAACAACAGAGTTCTCCTTCATGGGATTCAGCACAAGGTATTCTTGATCATCATGATTTGAAATAGCTGACTTGACTTTATCACATTCTAAAATTGAAACTTGACTTTCCTGCATATTGTCTTCTTCTAAGGACAGATCTGAAACAAAACCTTCTCTTTCATCATTTTCCACTGTACTAAGATCTTGATCCTGCTGCAAATTTTCCTGAGCATCTTGATGGGTATCCTCTAAGTTCTCTTTATGCTGCTGAAATGGATTTTCGTACAGAGCCTCCATGATCTCATCGTCCATGAAGTCATCATCTTCATAAACTTTTTCAATATTTTCAATAAAACTATGAACATGGCTACAACAGTTCTGAACTAAAGTTAAGGATGGATAATATTCTTTATACTTTTCAAAGAACATGGTATGAAAATCATTTAAACAGTAAATACAAGTAGATGACAAAATTTCATACCAAGATCGGGCTTCACCTTCCAGAGTGGCCATGAATATCTTCATCAAGAAGTCTTCAGGAAAATCAACCTTCAACTTGCGAATATGTATGTGAAATCTAACCAGATGTAAAGCAACATCCTTCCTATCATCATCTTTAAACGTAGGCAAATTCCTTTGCCAATCTACCTTAGGAATTTTATTTGGAAAACCTGGAATGTGATCTCAGCTCATGGGAGCATACCTTCGATCCAGCGAAACCATTTTGATAACAATGAATTCACCAAGAAATTCCTCAGGCTACTGATTCTTGAAGAGTAGAGTCGCCATAAAAATTCTAAAACTTGGGATTCTTAGACACTGGAGTCGCCAGGTGAATGATTTCAGCCTTGCGGTGTCTGATCGTTGTCCACCATCAACAATCAGATCTAACTTGATACATGTACTGGGGAAATTTGCAAGTTAGATGTTACGTTTACAAACTAGACCGGAGATTGACTGAAGCAGCGTTTATCTACTTTCGCTAATGCAAAGCAAGAGTGTTTCAAAGGCTACCTGGCATAACTTTAGGCTCCGTTTGTAGCTTATAAAATGAATAACACTAACAAGCAAACCATTTTTCCCCAGTATGGTCGCCACTATGTTATTGCCTAAATCCACCTCAGGCTAAGAAAGGAAGAGTCTAGGGTAACATCAAACCACGCTTAACCTGGTAGCTAGCCCTACAAGGTCGGGAGAGGGCTCTCTCTTGGTCAATCTTAGCAAAAATAATCAGTGAGGCTTGAGATGACTTGAATAAAGGTTGATTTTAGGCTAGGTATATATGTAAGAGAGTTTGATTTGATTTTGAGGGTTTTTGTTGGATCAAAGGGAAGGGCAGATTTTGGGTCTGGGAAATGATCAGTTTTGCAGAGAGCTGAATGGGGCAAGAAAGGCAATTGTTTTGATGCTTCGAATTGAATGAAATGGATAGCTCAGACCGGTGAGGAGTTGAAGAGGGCAAGAGGCTTTTAGGAATCCTCTTCAGACAGTTGAAAACATGAAAAATTAAACAAAACTCAAGGTAGATCACTGCAAATCTAATGAATTCCACCTTTATAACTTGTTTGTTTAACTTAAGAAGAAATGAGAAGGAAGATGATACACATGAAACATCAGTAAACTTACAATCACAGAGAGAAACACACCATCAAAACATAGAGCCACATGGATCCCAAAGAGTGCTGCAAATCCTGGTCTATTCCTTTGCCAAAATGCAGAGATGAAATGTACAATGAAGCTCAAAGCAATCCCAAGTGTCCAACCCTGAAAATGACTGAAAAAATACAAGATATAGACAAGCATAACTCATCCCCATGCCTCTAGGGGTCGAGCTCACTAGTTTAGGAGCTGTTTCAACAAGATCTAAACTAAGAACTGGAAAATAGGCAGTGGAACAACTTGCCTCTATAAGATAGAAAACTGATTCATTCAGTTATAATTCACCTTTTGATGAATGAATCTACTTACATGAGTAAAATTTTGTCAAAATTACATCAAAAGCCATGAAATTACATAAAATTACATCAAGAGCTTTACATTTGGAGATAAAAAATTAAAACTGGCCAAAAATAGGCGAAAAACAGAGTTACTGAGTGAAAAATGAGCCAAAGTCCCCAATGCGTCGTGCCTGAAATCTCTATGCATCGCGCCACTTTGGAGCCGATTTTGAAGGTCTTCCCGGTGTCCAAATTGAGCTCATGATAGCTCATTGGAAAGATATTTGTGTCTAGTTATCATTTGACTCATCAAGCAAGTCATTTTGCCAACCAAGCTAGGAGAAATATTGATTTTCCCAAGGTCACTTCAGAGGTGCATCAATTCTCCTGAGGCAATTGTATTTTTGACATTTCTCTAAAACCATGACACCTGTGTAAAAATTGAAGGAGGTTTTTCTTCCTTGTACTATTTTGGACAAAAAAACTCTCTCATTTTTCCCAAATTCATCTTTTATTGCTCAGAAAAATCATTGGAGTAAAACTTATCCCGATATGTGGAACAAGGGATTTGTCGAAATGAAATGAAATGAAGGGGATAAGGGGATTCTAAATTCTTGAGAAAATTTTGGGAAGTAGGGAGGGATGTTAGGAATCAGGGGAAAGTGTAATGTCATATATTGAGTGAGGGGAAGGGGTCCAAAAGGGAAAAACACAGGCCTAGCCTAGAAAATTGCCAAGTTGTAGCAAGAAACTAGGGTTTGTGCGAAAATGAGTAATTTGGGGGATCTCAGTGATGGGAAGTGTTTAATAAGGTACATACTTAAGCATAGGGAAAGGTAAGGAAATCAGATACAAGTTTTGCTGATTCTTTGACCATGGCAAGAGAAATTAACCCAAAACCCTAAAGAGAGGAAATGAACCTTACCTAGGCACAACTGAAGCATGAACAAGGTGTAAAATGACCCAGTGGAACTTGACATGATGATGACAACCCTCTGAATTATGGTACACTCAGCTGAATGGTGACATGAACCAACATTTGGACAACTTTGAAAGGAGTAAAAGCAAACCCTAGACCTAATACCTAGTGACCAAATTTTACTTGAAGACTCACTGAAATGACAAAATTTGAGCTTGACACCTTAAAATCACTTTGTAAGAGAATGTTTGATCACTGGAAGAAGGCTGCAAAGACTGACACTAACACTATTCATCCATATATCATCCATATACACTCTATTTTGACCAATTTATGCATATCCAGGTATATAAATTATGTTTTTCAATTTTTAGATGTTTTTACAAAAAATGGATTTTAAGTGCATTTTTGGACAAGACTAAAAATTCTCGTAATGGCTTCATTGAAGTCATACTTGCAGGACACCTGGGCATGAGTTGAACACATTTATAGAAATATTAGAAACTAAGAATGGACGTGCACCTATTGGTTCAGTCAAACCGAGCTTAAACAGGCCCAATCAAAGCTGGTCAAATAGGACCTGTTATTCTAGAAATCCCTAGGAAATAGGCCAAATTTAGCATTTTATGGGATTTTAAATATTTTGAGTCATTGGATGGATGGGATCGACCAGAATAGATGGGATAAGGATAGACATGGCTGTTAGAGACATTTTAGTTCAGTTTTTTCATATTTTTCTATTTAAGCCAAGAACATTGAAGGCATGAATATGTACAAATTGTATGATTTCACTTTGATATTTCTGAACTTTGAGAGCTAATTGAAGAATCAGTTCTATCTTCTTTTCTGCTGTTCTATATGGTGAATTTTTGATTGAATTTTAGTATTTTAGAAGTACTTTTAGTGTGCGAGGCAAGGGTGGAGGGTCCCCACACCGAGCTAAGTGCACTTTCTGATTAATTTACTTGCAATTTCCTGAACTAGTTTTGTTTTATGTTTAATTAGTTAATTATATGTATGATGATATGTTATGATTGTCAATGAATCTTAATATTAATTCCGATCTACATATGAAGGGTCAAACCAGTGTTTAAGTTAAACTCTCCTTCTATCTGATAAAAAACTAGAAACTAGAATTCATCTTTCTTGCTTTTAAGTGATTTTCTGAATTTCCAGTTTTCTTACAATGGCATTAATGATGAATGAATTTATAAAGAAGAACAAAAATTACCTCCTCAGTTAGGATCCTATTCTATTATCCTTTTATGCATCTTGAGCTATTGTTCATTAGTGATTTCGATTTATGTTAATGAAGTAGTATTGTAAAGAAGGTCAACCAAGTTCTCCTAAGTTAGGAGCTTCTTCTTCTGCTTACTACATATTGAATTAGAAATTATTTAGTTAAGTTTTATCCTTGTAATATGCATTTTATTTAAATTCAATAATTCATCTTCTAAGCTTGATTTTAGTTGAAATCGATATATTTTGGAGATGCTTCTAAGTTCTACAAACCTGGATTGATAATAAAATACTTGTGTTAGTTTACCCAGTAAACAAACCCAAAATTTTTGGCGCCGTCACCAGGGAAGGATATTTCAAAATAGTCAAATAGGAAGATTAAAAAAAAAGTAAAGAAAAAAAGAGAAAAGCATAGTTTTGCTTTTAAGTTATGTTTCTTTATGCCTAGAGATAGAGATCATAAGGGTAGATTCATTAAACAAAACCCCCCAACAATTCAACCATCCACAGGACTAACAACACCAGTTGTTGGATGACCAACTCTAGACGAGTTAGAGGAAAAACAGAGATCAAGACAAATATTAACTCTAATTGAAAGACAAACCTTGTTGGCCTTGGAGGTAAAAAGAAAGCAATCACCAAAAGAAACTCATTTCCTAGGAAAACAAAAGGAAATAAGAAAATGAGTTGTTGAACAATTAGAACAACCTGTCCTTGAAAAAATTAAGATAGTTGAGGAAACACCAAATCAACCTCATATTGAAACATTACAAATCTATGAAAATTAAATGATTGAATAAGGAGAAGGATCTAATATGCCAATTATGACTCCTGAATAGAGAATTGAATATGAGAGACAACAAAGAGAATGGAAAAATAAAAGAGAGGAAGAAAGGAAATTAGAAGCAGAGAGAAAGAGAGAGGAAGACAGAATAATAGAAGCGCAAAGGAGAGAATAATAAGCAAAAAGAGAAAATGAAAATAAAATACTACAGGATAATGAACAAGAAAATGATAATGATTAGGAAGCTACTTTTGGCTTTCCAATATTAGACACAAGAGAAATACTAGGAGAAGAAGTGAAAATGAAAAACATTCCACCTTATGTATTGCCCAAATTCTATGGAATGTCAACAGAAGATCCTGATTCATTTATGTTCGAATTTGATATCTTAGGTAGAACTCATGGATACACAAATGACACACACAAGCTTCGTCTCTTTCCTGCTACTTTGAAAGCAACAACATTAAAATGGTTTACGAGTTTAGGAGAACATGCCATTTCTTCTTGGGATGATATGAAGAATTTTTTTCTTAAAAAGTATCAAGGTTACTGCAAGGCTAGAGACTCCAAAGAAGATATTTTTAGAATGACACAACAAGAAGATGAAAGTTTGGAGGAGTATTTAGAGATATTTCTCTACAATCTACAAAAATCCAAAGAACATTCTCCGAATCCCGATACAATCTGCACAATTTTTCTTAAGGGTATCAGAGATGAATACTTAGATATTCTCAATGTGATGGGAAAAGGAGATATCTCAAACCTACCATTTGATGAAATTGTTGAACTTTGTCAGAAATATTCTAGGGGAAGATCAAAAAGTGGAAAAAGGGATGTCACATCAAGAGCTTCCAAATCTGCAGCAACTGGAGTAACAAAAGCAGAAATAGGAAGTTTACTAGAAAATTTTAAAACAGATCTCTTGAGCACTTTGGAAACACAATTAGATGTGTTAAAAGCCAAGAAGAAGAAAGAAGAACAAGATCAAATCTTAGCAATCTTTTGTCAAAAGTGTAGGTAGAAACATCCACTTAGAGAATGTCCTTTGCAGGGTATACAAGTGTGTGGACTTTGTACAGAGAATCACACAACTGAAAAATGTCCAAAATTTAAAGAGTTGTAAATGGAAGAAGTACAATGGGTAGATTCTCTCTACTATATGGCACCAAGGAGACCTTGGCAACCAAGGATGCCTCAAAAATTCCCTCAACAAAATCCCCATAATTATTAGTATCCTCCTCAGAATTCATGGAACACTCCAATGCCATGGCAGGCTTGGCCTCCGCAACAATATCAAAATCAAGCTACCTAAGGTTGGAGAGGATATAGTTATGGAAACCAACCACCTCAAAAAATGTACCCTCAACAATATCAATATCAACATCTATACCAACAACCATACCCTCAACAACCATTCCAATACCTACAATTCCAGCAACATCCACAACCAATTCCATTTCCACCACAAAATACTGCACCAATGCTCACTCAACCTCAGTAGCTTCCACTGCCTTCTAACCAGCCACCTCCTAGACCGAGACAATTGCCAGCTCAGCCAGTAGCTTATCTAACTAACAATGTGGATAAACCAGTATACAATGTGGAAGAACCAACATACTTTCCTACATATTCTATTCTTCCCATACAAGATGTCCACGTAAGGTCTGGGAAGGTGTTACACAAAGATTCTCCTCCAATCATAGAAGAACAAACCGAATAAGGAGAACAAACTCAAAAATCTCAACCAGAAAATCAAATTCAGAAAGGAAAAGCTATTATGACTCAAACACCACCCTATCTAGAGAGGTTAGTACAATAGAAAATTCCAATGTCTCTGCCCGAATTTGATATTTTGGATGAATTGAATAATACACATGTCAAAATTCCTTTGTTGTAGGCAATAAAATATATTCCAATATATGCAAAAATGATAAAGGAGTTATGCATCAAGAAATCTAGTAGAAGGAAAAGAGATCCTCCAACACAATCTCCTTCTTTACTATCATGGCTTTATGGACAAGAAAAATAGGAAACTCAATCTGTTCTTAGTATTAATCAAGTCTATAATTTTAGAGAAGAGGAAGAAAATGAGGATTTATTACAACTTTTCATCTTAGAACTAGATATTTCAGAGAAACTTAGAGTAACACAATATGAAGCTGCAATTTATCTTTTAAATCAGTGTTTCCAGGAAAAAATATACTATTCAATCACTGCAAAATTCATTTGAAAATATTTTTCCTGTTAACTCAATTACCAATTCATAGAGTAAAATCTTCGAAATCAGTCCTGGAAGGAATTTGAATATTGGTAATAACTTACAATCATCACAAGAACAAGAGGTAATAGCACTGTTACAGAAATACTCAAAAGCTTTTGCCAGGGATTGCATAGATATGCAGGGGATTCATCCAAAGACATGTATTCACCACATTTACACTGATGATCAAATCAAGCTATCTTCTGCTATGAAAATGAATCAACACCAGCTGATTGTCGAGCTCTTGCTCATCTACATTTTGAAAAAAATACATTATGGCACACCACTATTTAATGCCACCTCGAGTTAGCACTTAGAATCCCATTTCCAAAGGGTCTCTGATCTTCTCAGAAGGATCAAGGCTCCCATTCTCTCTCATGTTTGAAGGACCAACAATAAGTTAGTTAATCATATGTCCAACCATGCTCTGAATACTCACACCACTTATTTGGAGCTAAATTGGTCCTAGAAAATCCCGATGTCACTGAAAGTGACCTGTAGGATATTGCTAGGCGAGAATTTTTCCCCATGGAGGGCGCCAGGGAAAATTTTAGGGGCGAATTTTAGCTCAAGGGCGAATTTTAAAGGGCTTTCAATTTTGGAGGGGTGAATTTTTAATATAAAACCCATTTTGTATAGTTTTCTAAAATTATCCCTATAATTATTTAAAAATTAATTAATTATAGATGTTAGTCCAAAAAAATAAATGCGCACAAACCTTCATCCCTGGATTTGCCTCTCTATTTTCTGGTTTGGAGAGGAGTTCACCCCCATTTTTTACTGGTTGGGGCTTCGAAGTTGGAGGAATTTGCCCCCATTTTTTACTGGTTGCGGCTTGGGGCTTGTAAGTTGGAAGTGATTTCCTGAGCATCTAGTCCATTGGCCTCTCCACCTCAAATTTTTGTATAAAATTTCCAGTTTCGAAGTGTGCTGATGATTGCTTCGGCGAGTCTAACAATGCTGGTTGGTGGGGGCTGAGTTCATCTATTCCATGCTGGATGTAGTCAAGAAGGAGGCAGAAAACTGTATTCCATGCTGGATGTAGTCTGGAACGAGGTAGAAAACTGTGATTGTATTCAAGGTATGTGTGTTTCAGATTCGAACCCTTGACCTTATTATTTGAATGTAGTTTTCAATTGTGAAAATTGTTGTGGGTTTTTGCTGTGCAGGGTTTAAAGTGTGTCATTATTTGCGTGGAGATACTGGATATGGAATGGGAACCCTTTTGATCTCCAAGATTAGGGAGGAGTACCCTGATAGAATGATTCTTACCTTCTCTGTTTTCCCTTCTCCCAAGGTGTTTGATATAGTGGTGGAGCCTTATAGTGCAACGCTCTCTGTCCATCAGCTGCTGGAGAATGCAGATGAGCGTATCGTACTGGACAATGATGCCCTTTACGGCATCTGCTTTAGCACTCTCAAGCTCACAACTCCTATGCAGATGAGCGTATGGTAATGGACAATGATGCCCTTTACGACATCTGCTTCAACACTCTCAAGCTCACAACTCCTAGCTATAAATATATTTTCTCAAGAATTTTTACACATGCGTTGATATTGAGAAGTTCGAGTTTGCATATAAATAGTTTCACAAATGCATCTGGTAACACATATCAAAGCTCGGTTGATAGGATAAATGTTATGCTCTTAAGATGGGATTAGTTTCTACATTGTTGCACTTAAACGACACCATATTTGATTATTTCACCTCTCAACATGCTCTGTATATGACCTCTTTGAATTAGGGTGTAATCAGTAAATAAACCAGAGAAAAACCATCTCAATCCGAGTTTTAATGGGTTTTGTCATACTCAGTAAATGTCTTGAATTGGGTTTGTTGTCTCTGCCATTGTAAAGCATCCTGCTTCTTTTTGTGAAGCCTACTATAGCTAAACTGGGCACAACCTATCTAAATCTGACTTTATCCCTATGAAATCCGAGCCCAATATTTCCAGGGTAAAACTAGCCATAACTCCTTGATCCTTTAGAAATGTTAGTGTTGCCCGCATGGAAATATGATTTCAGAATGCGTGCCATGTTTTCTTTGGATTCCTTGGGTTTTCCAAAAGATTCTTCCTTTGGTTTCATCATATAAGGGGATTCAGCAAATCATGGAGGGCATGTCATATTTTCGGGGTCTTTAAATTTTTCATAAAGGTTATCCTTCTAAGCCTTATCCTTCAAGTTGCAAGGTCCTTTTGTTTTATTTTCCCTTTATATTTATGGGCTTTTCTCTATGCCTGTTACTGTGATTTGTCTTACTATTTTGGTTTTCTTATTTGGTTTACATCTAAAGTTGTTTGTCTAGTTAGTGGGTCCACTTTGGGCCTCCTTTAGATTTCCAGATTCATAAACTCCAACAGATAAAAACCTTCATAATATTACTTCATTAAAAGCCCATCTCTATCAAAAATATAGGGACCAAATTGGAATACTGAATATTGATCTTTCTAAAGAAGCTAAAGACAAAAAAAAAAATAACATTCTGGAACCATGATGCCAAATGGTATGTGAGGTGAATTTACATCATTGTGAAATAGTTTCACAGACTATTGCAATATTATGAAATATGGAATACCAAAAGCAGGAATGCATAGGAAGAGAATAAAAGAGGAGGAGATAATGGGCACCTACATAAGTCTTTTCACAAATGGATGCTTGAAATACTTAGCTAGGTCCTTGGGGTGGGTCAACTTCTTCATTCGTGCTTGTATGCATTAGATTGTCCCCAAGGTGCATTATCTTTGATGCTTTTATGTTGCATTACAGTTGCTTATCCTGGAAATATGTTTCCCAACTGATTCTCTCGATATTGAAGCTTCCTGATAATGGTTGATGGCTCACAGTTAAGTATGAAGTGCACAGATAATCCTTCCTTATAATGGTTGTATGGCTCACAGTGAAGTAGGAAGTGCACAATAGTTACTCACTGCTCTCTATTCAATTGAATGAATAACAACAAAGACATTGTCTCTCTTTATAAAGGAGGCAGCCAGCGTTGTACATTAATAATTGTCAATAATCGTAACTCTAATGCTTTGGTTAGAGCGCCCAATATGCATGCATATATGAATGTACTAGCCTTCTATAGAACTGCACCTAGATTGGAGTAGGCTATATGCTCTTGTAAAACCTATCTCGTGCTCTTTTCTTAAAAATGGATGTAAATTATAAATAGAGAAGCGACTCCAAAATATAATTGAACAGAACTTGAATTTTCTAAATCTGGAACAACATGAAGTGAAGGTGATGAGAACACTCTAACAAGAGGAACCAAAACATCTGATGCAGTGAACCATATATCAAATTCAAGTATCCCCTGAAAAATTCCCAGTGCTTTAATTGGGTTTGTTATCTCTGCCATTGCAGAGCATCTTGCTTCTTTCTGTGAAGCCTACTATAGCTAAAATGGGCACAACCTATCTAAATCTGGCTTTTTCCCTATGAAATCTAAGCCCAATATTTGCGGGGTAAAACTGGCCATAACTCCTTAATCCTTTAGAAATGTTAGTTTCGCCCGCATGGAAATATGATTTCAGAATGCGTGCCATGTTTTCTTTGGATTCCTTGGGTTTTCTAGAAGACGCTTCCTTTGGTTTCATCATATGAGGGTATTTAGAAAATCATGGAGGGTATGTCATATTTCCGAGGTCTTTAAATTTTTCATAAAGGTTGTCCTTCTGAGCCTTATCCTTCAAGTTGCAAGGTCCTTTTGTTTGATTTTCCCTTCATATTTATGGGCTTTTCTCTATGCCTGTTACTGTGATTTGTCTTACTATTTTGGTTTCCATATTTGGTTTACATCTAAAGTTGTTTGTCTAGTTAGTGGGTCCACTTTGGGCCTCCTTTATATTTCCAGATTCATAGACTCCAACAGATAAAAACCTTCATATTATTACTTCATTAAAAGCCTATCTCTATAAAAAATATAGGGACCAACTTGGAATATTGAATATTGATCTTTCTAAAGAAGGTAAAGACCAACAAAAAATAACCTTTTTGAACCATGATGCCAAATGGTATGTGAGGTGAATTTAAATCATTGTGAAACAGTTTCACAGACTGTTGCAATATTATGAAATATGGAATACCAAAAGCAAGAATGCATATGAAGAGAATAAAAGAGGAGGAGATAATGGGCACTTACATAAGTCTTTTCACAAATGGATGCTTGAACTACTTAACTAGGTCCTTGGGGTGGGTCAACTTCTTCATTCGTGCTTGTATGCATTAGATTTTCCCCAAGGTGCATTATCTTTGATGCTTTTGTGTTTCATTATAGTTGCTTATCCTGGAAATATGTTTCCCAACTCAATATTGAAGCTTCCTGATAATGGTTGATGGCTCACAGTTAAGTAGGAAGTGCACATATAATCCTTCCTTATAATGGTTGTATGGCTCACAGTGAAGTAGGCAGTGCACAATAGTTACTCACTGCTCTCTACTCAATTGAATGAATAACAACAGAGACATTGTCTCTCTTTATAAAGGACTAAGGAGGCAGCCAGTGTTGTGCATTAACAATTTTCAATAACCATAACTCTAATGCTTTAGTTAGAGCGCCCAATATGCATGCATATATGAATGTACTGGCCTTCTTTAGAACTGCACCTAGACTGGAGTAGGCTATATGCTCCTGTAAAACCTATCTCGTGCTCTTTTCTTAAAACTGGATGTAAATTATAAATAGAGAAGCGACTCCAAAATGGAATTGATCAGAGCTGAAATTTTCTAAATCTGGAACAACATGAAGTGAAGGTGATGTGAACACTCTAACAAGCGGACCCAAAACATATGATGTAGTAAACCATAAATCAAATTCAATTATCCCCTGAAAAATTCCCAGTTCTTTAATTAGGTTTGTTGTCTCTGCCATTGCAGAGCATCTTGCTTCTTTCTGTGAAGCCTACTATAGCTAAAATGGGCACAACCTATCTAAATTTGGCTTTATCCCTATGAAATCTGAGCTCAAGATTTTCAGGGTAAAACTGGCCATAACTACTTAATCCCTTAGAAATGTTAGTGTCACCCGCATGGAAATATGGTGTTGATTGTTTTTTTTTTCTCTATCTGTGATCCAGTACATCTTGCCTCTTTCTGTGAAGCTAACTGTAATTAAAATCCAACCTCTTTATAGGGTTGTAGAGCGCCTCTAGATTTGTAGGGTAAATCCTTGAAAATTAATCCAAGATTTGCTTTAGAGAATGCCTTAAATGGTCTTTGAAATAGTTCAGGGGCTAGTAAAACAAGGTAAATTCCAACAAGGCTAGTATGTGTCTCCCAGAATCTTCAGGGTTGCACAAAAAATCTTCTTCAAATCTACCTCGTCAAATTTTCAACAATGTTTCCTCTTCATAGATAATCGGTTCAACAAGGGTTAATAAATCTTCTCCAACATTGCACAAAAAAATTCTTCAATGATGGCTTCAAGATCTTTAAATTATATTCAAGGATGATCCAACAAGGATCTGCTCAAGAGATACAGAGGAGGCAGGTTCAAAGGACACTAATTTTGTTTCTCCAAGACAAAGGATATGTCTGCACTTTCCAAGGTTTAGGGTCTTCACAACAATTTTGTCATGAGCCGAGATTCCTCCTTTAGAAGGCTTGTGATGGTTACTTCAATAGGTTTTCTTCAACTCAGTCTTCAAAATCTTCAATCTTGTTCCAAATAGTAGAAGTGGGGGTTTCTCCAAATATAGCTTCAAAAAATCCACTACAATATGTTCCAACAAGTCCTCAAGCAATAGTCTATAAGAGTTCTTTAACCAAGGTGAGATGATATGCTACATAGATCATTCAAGAAGTTTCTAATGTTGTTCTTCAATTTTTCTCCCAAAAGGTCATTGTGCTGCTTCAACAGATGACCAATAGTCTGCTCTCAAGGGATGCTAAATTTCCAACCAAATGCCACAGGTCTAAAACATTAAGTGCCATAAGTTCAAATTTTCACAATGCCACAAGTCTGAATCATGAAGTGCCAAAAGTTCGAATTTTCACAGTGCCACAGGGCCGAATTCTTGTATCAAATCATCACCATAAAGTAAAATGATCAAAAACTTACCCTCCACCACAATCTAGTATAGGTTCGGATCCGCCTCAATCTTGGCGAAACCAAGTCCGGTGAAATAACTGTCTATCCGTGTGTACCAAGCACGAGGTGCTTGTTTCAGCCCATACAACGCTCTTTTGAGCCTGCACACATGCGATTTGCTGCTAAATATTTTGAATCCTTCAGGTTGCTCTATGTACACCTCCTCCTCAATGACTTCGTTGAGGAACACAATCTTCATATCCATCTGATGAATGTGCCAACCCATCTGCGTTGAGAGAGCAAGGATGGTCTGTATGGAATAATACCTTGCGACAGGTGCAAAGGTTTCTTCATAGTCAATCCCCTCGATCTGTGAGAGGCCCCGGGAAACAAATCTTTCCTTGTACTTCTTGATGCTCCCATCAGCGACTTGCTTCACTTTGTAGATCCATCTCAAACCTACCACTGATTTCCCTTCTGGCCTTGGGACAATCTCCCATGCACTGTTTCTGATAATCAAATCATACTCTTCAACCATGGCATCTACCCATGCGGGATCCTCCACAACTTCCTCGAAAGAAGATGGTTCTGTCACGATACACTTGCTCATCAGAGCCATGTATCTAGTAAATTGGTCATGTGACTGTCTTTTTCTGCGCTGTGATGTAGGTGCTCCTACATTCTGCGCTGCATCAAGATTTAGTCGCTCAGCTTCTGTAGTGCGCTTTCGCCCTCTGATGTTTGGCGCTGCACGAGTGGTTTCTTCCACTCCATGAACCTCCTCTTGTGGCTGATCCACATCCAAAGGCTCATCTTTAGGAACTAGTAGCTCCTCATCTGCATGCAAGTGTAGCTCCCTCTCAAGCGACAACTTCATGGCTTTCTCCTCATGAAATTTGATATCCCATCACACAACAGTCATCTGACTGTCTGGAAAATACACACGATAATTGTGGGGTGTTTCTGTGTACCCCAAAAATATCCCAACCTCTGCGGTCGGCTCTAGCTTCTTCCTGGCATCCTTCGTCACATGAATATAAACAGGTGAGCCAAAAATCTTCAAATAGAAATATCAGGCTTCTTACCGGAAACGCCTCTTAGTTGTACTCTTTCCAAGTACTCTGTAGGACAATGGTTTTGCACATAAACCGTAGTGTTGCATGCTTCCGCCCTGATCCAGGTGGAGCCTGATCATCTGTGTGCCATGCGGCACCACGATCTTTCATTCTTTCTCTCCGCGACCCCATTACTGCATAAGTCTAGCTTCTATGAGGCTCTCTTGAATTCCTTACCCTTGCTAAAAGAGAAGACTTTAGATGCTTGAAGATGAATTCACCACCATTATCTCTCCTAAGAGCCTTCACCTGCTTCCCCGATTCTTTCTCAACCAGTGCCTTGAACTCACAGAACTTTGAGTATGTCTCGCTCTTCTTCTGCATGAAGAAGATCTAGCACTTACGAGAAAAATCATCAAAAAATATCACATAATACCTGTGCTTTGTTGACGAAGCTACTGAGAAAGGTCCACACACGTTTGTGTAAATTCTCTTAAGTATCGTCGTGGCGCGACTATCCTTCTCATGAAAAGTGGTCTTCACAAATTTTCCCAAAGTACATCCCTTGCACTGATCTGACTGTGCAAGTGTACCCTTGGGAAGCCCGGTAGAAATCTGCTACAAAATTTTCAAAGCGCCATGGTGAAGATGGCCCAATCTCCTATGCCGCAATTCGCCCTCATCCCAGCTCACCACTCCTTCTGCTTTTCCTGCCATAGCTGCGCAACCATATGCCTGCAATTTATAAAGGTTCTTAACTCGAACCCCTATCCTCCGGGTCTCACCAGTTGCTTTACTGCGCAGGAAAGCCTTTCCCTCGCTAAAGACAACATCATAGCCCTTGTCTTCCAACATCGCCACAGAGATAAAATTCTTCTTCAATCCTGGAACATGCATGACATCCTTCAATATGAAAGGTTTACTAGACTCCCTCTCAAAGGAAATGGTCCCGATACCAGCCGCACTATATCTACCATCATTTCCCATCTCGATGTGCATTCCAAGATGCTTCTCATCCATATCACTGAACAAATCTTTGTCTCTGGTCATATGGAAAGACACACCACTGTCAAGAAACCACACTGATCCCATCACACTTGAAACCAAGCATGCGATCAACGAAAAATCCATCTCAAAATGTGAGGCTAAGGCCTCTCCAGCTACAAATCTAGCAGCCTGCTTATTTTTCTTCTTCTGTGGACAATTAGTGGCGTAATTTCCGTGTTGGTGACAGTGAAAGCACTTCACCTTGGACAAGTCCTGCTTCTTGCCTTTCGCACCGGATTGAGAATATTTTTTCTTTCCCTTCCCTTTCCTTGCTTTGGCAGCCAAAGGACAATTTTATTCATCTTCACTCTTTGATGAAGATCCATCCCTGGAACCCCGCCTTATCTCCTCCTGCACAAGATCTGACCAAAGTCACTCCCATCCCGGCAGTTTCTCCCGACCATTGACAGAGTCCTCGTAGCTATGCCAACTCTTCGGAAGCCCAAGGAGAGCCAAGCTCACCAATTCCTCTTCATATATAGTAACCCTCACACTTCCCAGCTCATCCCTGCACTCGAAAAACTTCATGAGGTACTTGGGTATATTGTCGCCTTTCTCCATTTTTATTTTTCTGAGCTTGTCTTTAAGCGCCAACTTCCTTTGGTCGCTTCTGCTTTGGAGCAAGTCTGTCAAAGCTTTCCACATCAAGAATGGATTAGCTTTACCATGAAGGCTAGACACTATGTGATCCTTCACACCTTCAAATAGAATCCTTCGACATTTTGTTGTCTTCTTTTGCCATGCGTCAAGTGCGGTTGCATCGCTAGAAGCAGGTTTTGAAATTTCTGTATCTATGAAATCCTTCAACTCATTATCATCTAGCACCGCCTCCATCATGTCCTTCCATGCAATATAATTCGAGCTTCCATCAAGGGCATACTCCAATCGCAATCCGTTGAAAGACATTTCAATGAATGCTCAACTTTGACACCAAGAAAACACTGCAGCAAATTCAAATTCCACCAGCACAAAACTCAACTGCTTCAATAATTGCAATCTGATCTGATCAATATCTCTCTGATACCATGGATAAATTATATAACTTATGTGTTATATATCCAATATTATCCCGATCACACACTATTTGACTTCATGCACAATACATAATCTATTCCACTATTGATCATCACATGCAGAAATTAAATCAATTGCAATGCACACATGAAACCATAAAAATTCACACACATTAACACAGTTGTTTAAAGGGAAAGCCTGAAGCTAAAAACCCCAAATATCTATATATAATATATTTCATAGAGATCATGTAACAATCCTCATACAAAGCTAATCATATCAAGGTCTCAGTATAATACAATCGCTACACACTAATCAGGCCCGATCTTGCAAATCCATGCACTGATCTCTGCCACCTGCTAGCCTGCCTCTACTGCGTAATCCCTGCTGAAGAATGGCTCTAAATGAACTCAAATTCAGCCAGCCTTGCTCATGCAATCCTCATTGGCATCTCCGCTGAGTGTTGGATGCAATCAATGCATCACTATAATCACAACTGATAGTCACACTTGCTCTTTCACCTACCTCTCCACTGGTCTCCACTAAAACTGTCCATGCACTGTAGTTAACTGATGTATTCTTTAGTTGATTAATGATTTGTTAATTAGTGAATTAATTAACTAATTAATTCACACCACTCTCACTAGTGTATCAATCAGTTAAGTGACTACAGCGACTCAGCGAGTCCTAATTGAGTTAAACTAAATACAACTCCACCGGCCTACTTCTATAACTCCACCAGACTCTTTCCACATGAGTTTTAAGCGGAGGTCCTCATGCATTAGCTCCAGTAAACCCTTAGGAATAGCGTAATTCCTTCTGTCAGCTACTGTGCCACATCTATGCACTTAACTGAAGTGCTCTAAGAGAATAAGATAATGTTTAGAGTCCAAATATTATTAAGAGCTAATAATATTCGACAATTCCGCCCAATATGTCTAAAAATAGAAGTCCATATATTTTTCCAACTTTACCAACCATCCACAAATAGCATCGTGCAACTCACAGAATATGATAGACATGTCTAAAAATATACTTTGCGCCAAAAATAGCCTGCGGGCCCACTTAGTGAAGGCGACTCTTTTCACTAAGCTCATCATCTTGTTGAATCTCAACACAAATTTATCTTATATGCTTGTAAAATTTTAATCTAAAAA
This sequence comes from Pinus albicaulis, assembly GCA_034641835.2. Lineage (NCBI taxonomy): Eukaryota > Viridiplantae > Streptophyta > Pinopsida > Pinales > Pinaceae > Pinus > Pinus albicaulis. Next base: position 567,360,085 of record CM076576.1, read on the forward strand.
GTTATGGATCATCCTATTTACAATGAAATTGGTGGCACTCAATTTTAATCTTTCTGCTTCAACAGATGACCAATAGTCTGCTCTCAAGGGATGCTAAATTTCCAACCAAATGCCACAGGTCTAAAACATTAAGTGCCACAAGTTCAAATTTTCACAATGCCATAGGTCTGAATCATCAAGTGCCAAAAGTTTGAATTTTCACAGTGCCACAGATCTCAAATTTTACAGTGTCACAAGTCCAAACTAATGAGACTATAGATCCGAAATTTGTTTGCATGGGTTTGAGGATGTTTCCACGGGTTTGAGAATCTATGCATATTTCCAAAGATCTGAGCTCCTAAAAGTTTGTTCACACGTCAAGAACAAGTTTGATATTCACCTTTACCATAGCTTAGAGAGTATGAGCTATTTCAGTTTGAAATCTTGCTCCAAATGAACCACAAAAAATACAATGAAACCATAGGGGATTCGCCAAAAAATTCCAAACTTGAGATAATCTTCATTCTCCTTACTTCCTTGGTTCATGAGTTATGAACCCTCTTACTTCTGCTTTTTCACTTGTTATGTATCTCAGAGCTAAGTTGATGGCCTAGAATGAGGATTCAAACTTTGTATTTATACTTGTTTGACTATTTTGAAGAGACATATCATTTGGGGTTGGAGGGTCGACATGAGTATTTGAGTAGACCTATATATATATATATATATATATATATATTAAATTGTCTTTTAATTTTGGCAATTTTTTTTATCACAATCTAGCACTGCAAGCAATCATGTGGTTGATAATGAGGCTCCTTTTTTATATGGTTGAGTAACCATCTTTGTAGCTATCTTTTTCAAACTCTGACCATGGCATGTGCTTTAGGTATTCATAGGTTTGATGTATGGGTATGCCATTAAAAAAAAGTGTGGAAAATGCTCCAAAATTATTGCTTTGATATACAACATATCTTGAACAAATTCTACCAGCGCATTTTGTTTCTGAGTTAGAATATCATCTTGATGGAATACATAGAAAGAATTATATTTTAGAATTGCTTAATGTGCTCCAAAGTTAAAAGAGAGAATTTTTCCTTTTGTTTCTCTTTAATCTTTAGAAAAGTGTTTCATTGGGGGATTCCAAATCTAAAGTCAAGTCAAGATCATGATCATAGTAAGTCCACTAAGATTGAAGCTATCTTGAATGTACTCATCATCAAATTCACAAATGAACTCGTTTCTCCATGATGTTTCCTCTCCATCAGAATATACTTCTTCATTCATGTACCTAGGGAATATTAGGGCTTGCTTCAACAATTCTAATGGCATCAATGATAACCTTATCCATCGGGAAATCCATTTTTCTCAGACTTTTGTTTAGCATGGTCTTCATCTAAAATTGGTTCTAGATATTTTCCTTTGAATTCCTTGATTTTGTGTCTAACCTTTGCTTCCCACTTTTCTTCTTTTTGAGTCTCTTTAAGTTCCTCGTCCTCTTTTTGATTTTCAATTGATGTTTTCTTTCCCTCTTCATTTTCTTGAAGATTTTTTTCTTTATAAATTGTGAAGTGATCTCGTTGTGCACATTTCAACTAGATTGAATTGAATTGAAGAATTTTAATGACGTCCACGAGATCAAAAGTGGTCTAAGGGACCTTCTGCTACCTTTTTGAACTATCTTGCAGGGTAAAACTGACCATAACTCCTTAATCCTTTAGAAATGTTAGTGTCGCCTGCATGGAAATATGTTAGTGTATAGACTACATAAGAAACTAAATGAAATGTGTTGGATTGAGGGAATGATGTTCCTAGTAATGAATTGAATCATTGATTGGTTGTACTTGTCCCCAGTAGATATTTCTCACTACTTCGAAACTTGTGCATTTACTCAAACATTATAATGGTACATGGCCTTTATATTGGCTGGAAAATGTCAATTTTGTACTCCTGATGCGTTGTTGCTTTTGTTTTATGTTCAATCTTCCAGGAGTTGGTTAGTGCATAGGGATGTTGTGGTTGCTTGAGCGATTCCTTTGCTTTGTTGAAGGAGTAGTGAACATGGTATTGATGCTGTGGGGAGTGAAATTTGCCACTCTCTGTTGGATGAGAACAATTGATGTGTTGGAATAAGATCATATGTTATCCCCCACATCCTACTGTCTACATATTCTAGAAAGGCATCATCCGAGCCTTAGCACTAAACTATAATGTTCAATATCTGGTCAATATCCTGGATAAAGACTTGGTGGATTCTTATTTTATCATCCTTACAATCCATGTACTTTCTAAACATGTTCCTTGACTATATCAATCATCCAATTTCCTCTCTTATCACTATTAAGGGTGCAAGTATCCCAACATTTAAGCAAGCAATTGAAGCCTTTCTTTCCTCCTTTCTTTGCCCCACATCAATTGAGGGAGGATATATTCCAACTTGTTGCAAACCATGGTATCCAAGACAGTAATCCTATTGAGTAGATCCATGTACATCCAATTTTGAAACTTTTGCTTTGATTATTCATACAAGCTTTGAAGTTATCAAAATTGTCCTTTGAGTAGAGGTATCACTTAAAAAAATTCCACCCTTATATCTCCAAAGGGTGAAAATATCATGTATTAAGTGTTGATTGCAACATTTAATTGAAATGTCTAGACATTGCAGAGTGTAATCTATTGGTTACTGACTTCCAAGTAAAATTCCAAAGTATTTAAGTCATCAACAAAGCAGAAATTTAGTAATTGTTTGTCTAGGAAGAAAGATACCTTTGCTTTGCCATGTAGCTATGCAATGTATAAATATTTTCCTTGCCTGTAAGAAGTAGAACAGATAAAAATGTGGTAGGTGGGCATTCCTATATTATATGAACTCAACAACAACAATGTGAAATACACAAATACAAGAAAGCAAGCAAAGGAGCAAGTATGCAAGTAGAAGAGGGTATTGTCAGATGTGTAGAATTTTTCCAAATAAGATAATGGGATAAGATAAGTTTATTAATGTGCAAAAAATGACCACAAATACGTGTCATGCCTCTGAAAACTTCTGGCAAAGTCATCACTTGCAGAGGGATAGCTTTTTTTTCCTATGTTTACCCATATGTATTTTGAAAATTTCTTTCCAATTCCTTCACATTGCAACTCAAATTTAGTAAAAATATAAGTAGCTGCCATAGCATGGGGGCCGAAGCAGCCACTAGTTATAGAAGAGGTGCAGGTGGATCCTCCTCAGGCCATGGAAGTCCGCATCAAAATTTCTGACACATCATTGTACCAATCTGATATCACATTCTCCATTCATGGGGTAAAATATCCAATGCCATTTCTAGCATCTTATATAACAATAAAACCTTCTTCCCTAACTGTCCAGCAAATAATTATTTCAATCATTAATTCCATAAGCTTATATTTCCAGGATGAAATCCTGCAAGAATTCCCCTGCATTTTTTTCCGTGACAGTGTTGGGTGAGCCTTACTTTCTCATCACCATTGTTGTTACCACAGGGTTTTCAGTTATGAAATGTATATTTTCTTCCAAATATGAGAATGCAATTCATGGTTTACAGGATAGTGGAGAGCGTAGGAGAAGGCGTTACAGATATTAAAGATGGAGATCATGTAATCCATTTGTTCATTGGGGAATGTGGATATTGTGCGTCCTGTAAATCCAGAAAGACTAATCTATGTGAGAAGCTCAATATTGTTAGAAATTATGTAAAGGAACCTCGTTTCTCAATTAGGGGAAAGCCCATTTACCATTTCATGAATACCTCCACATTTAGCGAGTTCACAGTTGTTGACTCTAAATGTGTTGCCAAAATCAATCCAGAGACCCCTTTGGACAAAGAATGCATGTTTGGGTGCGGTATTACCACGGGTATTTGGTCAGTTAGATCTGTTCATTTTATGCATGTGCCCTAACCTAGATATGCTCTGTTTATTCATATGCCCTGTCATATGTTGATTAATCCATAATTTTCCAGTGTAGGATTTCACAATTTGAATTCATTTCCTATAATAGATTGTTGCTTCTGGAAAAAAATCTATCATGGCATGTTTGCGTGAGAAATTTTTTAGTGTATGTTGCATTTGTTTTTTATGATGAGTGGAGTGTCTACTCGAAATAGAAGATATTTTACACACATATACCACTGGCGTTAAGTGCCAAATTTTTGAGTGTATGCTACATTTGTCGTTGATAATGAGTATAGTGTTTACTCCAAACAAAACACATTTCACACAACTGCCATAGTTTTTTCCAGAAGCAACAGCATATGATAATCCATAATTATCTTTATACAAACTAGACTGATCAAACTAGCTGCTAGGATCAAAGTTAATATTTGACTTACAAGAGAGCTGGCATTGCTCTGTCATTAATGGACTTAACACATGTTTTGTAAGCCAAACTGGTTACATAATACATTATCCTAATTCTTATTGTTTTCTGGCTAGTATTGAATCAGGGGTTAGAGCTGTTTTATTTGCAGCTGATATCAAACCCAGATCAACTGTGGCCATTTTTGGCCTTGGCACTGTTGGACTGGTAGTGAGTACACTAAGTCCCAAGTTAATGTTTTATCTGTAATGGCCTCAAAATTATTTTTGCTACCATTATTTTACTCTCTAAGTAGTCACAATAATGACATTGATCTGGGCACTGGGTATAGGTTGCAGAGGGTGCAAGGATGAGAGTAGCATCCAAGGTAATTGGAATCGACACAAATCCAAACAATTTTATCAAAGGTAAAAGTATAAATTCTTCCAAGTGAACCCCTGTCCTTTACAGATCAAATAATTAGGTGAGAATTTAGCTACTCACTTTATTTTTGTTGCAGCAAAAGGCTTGGGAGTGACTGATTGCATTAATCCAAAAGACCATGAAAAGCCCATTGAGGAGGTAATGTTAGGCATATATTATTTTTCCCTAGAAGACTTCTATACCATAATTCTCTGTTTCATGTTTCAAAATATGGAGATTTTGAATATCATTTACATTAGGTTGTTAGGTAAATTTCACTCAGGATAGAGTCAATATTTGACTAGGGTAAATAGTAGTGGTTTTGGGGCACATGGTATTGTGCACCCATAGTTTTCAGCCCATGGTATTGCATGTAATGGAGCCTATAAAAGGCTGGGAAGACTTCATTGTAATGTAGGCTTGGAGGTGAGCGGTGAAGGCTCACTTGGCTGGATTGGCTAGGGTTTTGGCCAAGGCTAATGAAATTTCATTAGGATGGGTTTTCCCCAAAGTTATGGGTTTTTACCGGTTAAAAATTTGTGTTTATGTTAATGATTTGTTGCTGATATTTTATGTTTCTTTATCTGGGTAAATTATTTATTGTTTCTGCTGTGCATAATTTCTAACAATTGGTATCAAATCATTCATGTTTTAATAGACAGATTTAAGATCGATATGCTGCCTGCAAAATCTAATTATAATTGCTGGGAGCCGCTGCCTATCTAATTTCCATACGCTGGCTATGTGAGTGCTATGTGCATGGTTGACCTGCGTGTGAAGTAGACGACACAATGTTGAGGTGATTGCATGCATAATGGATTGATCTGCGTGGTCATGGATGAAAAACTGTTTGAGTCAAGAAATCCCAAGTCATGTTTAAGGGGGGAATTGTTAGGTAAATTTGACTCGGGATAGAGTCAATATTTGACTAGGGTAAATAGTAGTGGTTTTGGGGCACATGGTATTGTGCACCCATAGTTTTCAGTCCATGGTATTGCATGTAATGGAGCCTATAAAAGGTTGGGAAGACTTCATTGTAATGTAGGCCTGGAGGTGAGCGGTGAAGGCTCACTTGGCTGGATTGGCCAGGGTTTTGGCCAAGGCTAATGAAATTTCATTAGGATGGGTTTTCCCTGGAGTCTGGGGTTTTTCTCGATTAAACATTTGTGTTTATGTTAATGATTTGCTGCTGACCTTTTATGTTTATTTATCTGGGTAAATTCTTTATTGTTTCTGCTGTGCATAATTTCTAACATAGGTGATAAGAGAGAAGTCAGAGGGAGGTGTGGATTACAGCTTTGAATGCATTGGAAACACAGATGTATTGTATTAGGCTTTCCTGTCTACTCGCCCTGTAAGGAAACACATTTCTTTATTAAATTTTCCTTCATCTGAAGGGCTCTGTGTAGCACCTGTGAAACCAAATTCTAGTGGGATTCCACTGCATTACAGGAATTGGGTATGACTGTTTTATTGGGGGTGGATACAATTCCACGTAAGATAAGCCTCCATCCAATCGACTTGTTTTCAGGGAGGAGAAAGATGGCAGCGACATTTGGCAATGTAAAAGGAAAAACCCAACTGCCATGCATGGTAGAAATGTTTATGAATAAGGTTTTAGAAAATAACTCTCAATTCAATTTGATGACCAATTAATCTTGGTTTGCTCTTGCATTGTTTTCTGAATATATACATGTGGTTGCAGGAGATCAGAGTGGAGGAGTTTATTACCCATGAGTTGCCATTTTTAGAGATCAGCAAAGCTTTTGAATTTTTGTTGGCAGGGAATTGCTTGAGATGTGTTCTCCACCTCTAACTCCCACTATAAATTGCTGATTGTTTGTTTTTGACATTTTGATTTGAATGGCATTTGCTCCAATAAAATAATTAGAATGAATAAGACGATCTGTTGAGCATAGTCTCAGTGTTTGTGACAGCGGTTGATAAAGAAATTATAAATTTGTTTAAAATGGCGGTTGACAAATAAATTATAAACTTCCTAATTGGAGGAATGTAGAAATAGTATTTATAATTGTGTGATAGACCACGACATTGTAACAAAGATTCACTTGCTAGTAAAGGATACGTGGGAGGTTGTTGGCCTTTCAAAATGAGATTTAATCACTAAATAACAATTATAAAATTGAGAAAACTTGTTGTAAGGGGGTCCAGTTATGTGACCCTTAGACTTTTATAAAGAATGTTAGACCAGTTATGATAATGACAAACAACTTAGACTATCTTTTATTTAATATTTTATTTTACTAAATTCTATTATGTTATGGTGGTATGTGGGGATTATGGTTTAAATATTTTAGGATGATGATGACCATTTTATTTAAACATCCATTGAAATTAATTATGTTGTTTTTGTGGACTTTTTTTTTACTAATATTGTCATATAATTCTATTTTAGTAATTTTATTATTTTAGAAATTTTAACATCCATTGAAATTAATTATGTTGTTTTTGTGGACTTTTTTTTACTAATATTGTCATATAATTCTATTTTAGTAATTTTATTATTTTAGAAAATTTATTATAATATGATTATGGTTTGATGATGGTAGTTAATATTTATTGGAACTATATTTTATTCATTAGATATTAAGAAAGATAAGGAATTATTCAGTTTTGTTTTGTTTTTTTATTTTTTTTGTTTTTTAAATAATAAAGAAAACATTCTAAGATTCATATAATTTTGATAAATTAGAAAGTTAAGAATGTTGGTATTGTGACAAATATTTTGAAATTGTGATGTAATATGGGTGTACACAAAATATTTTAATATAAAGTTTTTTTTATCTTCAACCCTCTTTTTTTTCTTTTATTTATTTTATTATTATTTTTTTCCCTCGAAAAAAAACCTTAAATTTTATTAATGGTATAAAAATTATATTTTGTAGACACACATAATGTGTATGCATATAGGATCAGAAAGTACATGATGAAGCTAAAAAGAATAGAAGACAAAATAAATTTTTTTTTTTTTTATGACTAAGAACTGCAGGGAAAATAACATCAAAAGAAACAAAGAAAATAAAGTATGACAACTAGAGCTAATATTTTCATTTTTTTTCCTTTTTTTCACTTTTTCCCAACCCTTGGGATTTGGTTCAACAAGAACCAAAGTCAATTCACATCCCACTTGTGGGACTCCTTTATTAGAATCCAAGCTCTCAGAGACATGAGCTCTCTTTGAGCCCTTGATTCCATCCAATGTTAAAGAGTCCTTATGATCCTTTCCTTTCTGATGAATGGTGGAAATTTCTTGTTGAACCATAGCGTCCACATTCAGTGTGTCTCCCTATTTGGCCATATCAATCATTTCTTCTTTTTTGAGTTGACCTTCCTTATTATCTTCTTCAATTAATCAGTATATCTTCTTCCTTTTTAAGTGCTTGAAGAAAAAAGCACTCAACCTTCCATGTTTCCTCAAACTCCTCTCCAAAATCAATATCAGTGCTAGTAGTAGCATGAGAAACAACACTACGCTTAGCAGAACTAGAACACATTTTCCAAACTGCACGAGAACTACTTCCCTCACGAGTCACCATGTGCCATGCTTGGTCTAGGTGGTTCGCTTCCTTCAACTCTTGGTTCAACTACCATATCTTCATTGGAACCAACACCCGAACTCCACTAGAAAATGATTCACCAATTTGTACCAGTGATTTTCCATTTGTACTGGTGATTCGCCATGATTTTACAAGATAATATAATCTCGTGAGAGATTCGCAAAATTTTTTATATATACATATTATATTATTAATAAAATCGCCTTCCATTTTTCCTATGTATCATGGGGATTCGCCCATTTATTATACATATAAATTTAGGGGGGTTCTTAAAATTTTCCCTGTTGAGGATTACTTTGTGCTCTAACCAATTTTCCTTCCTCCCTCTTGAGCTTAGGCCTAGAAAGCATCAAAAATTGCAAACATTCAACTATATCTTTGCACAAGAACAAATGTAGAGTAAAAATCTAGCTCTGATACCAACTGATCTGAAAATGGAACTATTTGTAATGCTATGCAAAGTATCCATTTCCATATAATTTAGTGTGCAATGTGTTCTCCATGACTTGCAGGTTAAACAAAGTAGTTTTGGTAATGATTTTGAGTTTTATGTGTGAGGATTTGTTATTTAAATTTACTGTTTAACATATCACAACAGAAATACACAGCAAGTAAAATTCACCATAACATAACACAACAAATTGTTGAGGCAGTTCACCCCTCATGGGCTACATCTGCCAGTCCAAGGCTCCCCAATGTCATGTCCTTACTCTATTAATTTGCTCAAAATGGTTACATAGTGAAAAATATGCCTAAATAGGCAAAACCAACTATAAATTTGGCTTCAGAAGATATAAAATAGATATAAATGGCTTTTGTTTCATCTTAAATAGTGAAATACAACCCAAAACAGTGCCTCCTCCATGATGGCCCTAATGGTTCCTTCCTCTTATCTGAAGAAAAATTTGTTGTAGATCACCTGTGTTCGCTCTAAAACCTATTCCAAACTCTCCAGAAGGTTGAAGAGACCCAAAATTGACTAAAATTTCATCTTGTTTGGTCGAAAATTGAGAAATTTATGGCAAAAACAAATTTTTGCCCAATGTCCCCCAAAATCCTCCTCCAAAAATGGAGGAACTCCAGTTAGCCCGACCAAAATGGCGATCTGCCCGAAATTATCAGAACCGCTCCAAATCTGGCAGAAGCCGTTAAATGTCAGTGGTGGCATTAACTATCAAATTGGGTCGCGTTCACATGTGGCCTCCGCGGATTAACCGCTGGATAAGCCGTGGGTTATCCGTCTGCCAACCTCTCATTTATTGTTGGCATCAAACCTCGACACATGACGCAGTTTGTATAATCGTCACCTCCCTGCAGTTATGTCTTCCACTAGAGTTATGAGTCCCGGTCATTTGGAGTATGGGGGCTGGCCCCCAAACCTTTTTCCACCGTTTAAAAGTTTAAACCCGTGATCATAGCTTGTGGTTACATTGTGACAGGTGCTAGCCCATAGGGGCTTATCCCCACATTTCTCCACCCAAATTCCACGAGCCGACTCTTCATTTCATGCTACACGATTTGTTCAACAGTTCTCCATAGACGGGTCGGTTGGGTCGGCCCTGCCCGAACTGTCGGGTCAGGGTTCGAATCCCTTAACTCTAATTTTTTTCCATTTCAACCCTTTGGCCTGGGGCCACATGGTAGCCTCTGGGTAGACCACGTGGCACCCTCTGATAGGCCCTCAAAAACCTTATAAAAAATAATTTTTTGCATAATATATATATATATATTTTTTAACAAAAATTTCCATAAGGTCAAATTGAGTCAAAGGTCAATTTTTGGAGGTTATTGGACGATTTCAAACCTCAGTAAATTTCTCATACGAACTCGGTTTTGAGAACCGTTCATGGTGCCAGAATCACAACAACGAGGCCTTTCCAGTCTTCCAAATTACAACCATTTCTGCACACTTCCATTTTTGAGAATTTTCTTCACTTGGACATGATATCCTGATCAGTATCCCAAAATAGGAGAGAAGTGCTTACTGTCTAGTTATGCATAACTACCATGAAAATCCTTTTACTAGAAAAACACCCGACCACAACATTCTCCTCCATTTTTCAATGTCATGTAGCTTAACTCTAGAGACCTAGACTAGGTTAGGTTCCTCCATTTTCCAGTTAACACATTTCTTGATATGTTTCAAATCCTCCTTTCCCGTCGACTGGAGGGGTAACAACTAACTCGAATGTGAAAAAACCCCACTTTGCATTTCCCGCGTGAGGGGGTCACATAGAAAACCAGAAGGAGAATGCGGTGGGGGGTAATTGGAGGTTAGAAACATGAAAATAGGGAGAGAAGTTGGGTCTGATAATTCAAAGACAAATTGAGGAGAGAATGTGGATGACGGAAGATAAGGGTCTATGTTGGGTCTTTTTACTGGGTAAACAAACACAAGTATTTTATTATCAATCCAGGTTTGTAGAACTTAGACGCATCTCCAAAATATATGGATTTCAACTACAGTCAAGTTTAGAAGATGAATTATTGAATTTAAATGAAATGCATATTACAAATATAAAACTTAACTAAATAATTTCTAATTCAATATGTAAAAAGCAGAAGAAGAAGCTCCTAACTTAGGAGAACTTGATTGACCTTCTCTATAATACTACTTCATGAACGGAAATCGAAATCACTAATGAAAAATAGCTCAAGGTGCATAAAAGAATAATATAAGAGGCTCCTAACTAAGGAGTTCCTTTTTGTCCTTCTTTATAAATTCATTCATCATTAATGCCATTGTAAGAAAACTAGAATCTCAGAAAATCACTTAAAATCAAGAAAGATGAATTCTAGTTTCTAGTTTCTGATAAGATAGAAGGAGAGTTTAACTTAAACAATGGTTTGAACCGTCATATGCATATTATAATTAAGATTAAGATTCATCAGCAATCATAACATATCATCATACATCTAATTAACTGATTAAACATGAAAAAAAACTAGTTCAGGAAATTGCAAATAAATTAATCAGAAAGTGCACTTAGCTCGGTGTGGGTACCCTCCATCCTTGCCTCGCACACTGAAAGTAATTCTCAACTACTGAAACTCAATAAAGCATTCACCATATAGAATAGCAGAAAATAAGATAGAATTGGTTCTTCAATTAGCTCTCAAAGTTCAGAAATATCAAAGTGAAATCATACAAATTCCACATATTCATGCCTTCAATGTTCTTGGATTAAATAGAAAAATATGAAACTAACTTAACTAAAATGTATCTAATGACCATGTCTATCCTTATACCATCTATTATGGTCGAGCTCATCCATCCAATCACTCAAAATTTCGAAAATCCCATAAAATTCTAAATTTGGCCTATTTCCTAGGGATTTCGAGAATAACAAATCATGTTTGACCAGCTTTGACCGGGCATGTTTAAGCTCGGTTTGACTGAAACAATAGGTGCACGTCCATTCTAAGTTTCCAAGATTTATATAAATGTGCTCAGCTCGTGCCCAAGTTTCCTACAAGTATGACTTCAATGAAGCCATTACGGGAATTTTTAGTCCTGTCCAAAAATGCACTTAAAATCCATTTTTTCTAAAAACATCTAAAAATTGCACAATTTAATTTATATACCTGGATATGCATAAATTGGTCAAAATAGAGTGTATATGGATGGTATATGGATGAATAGCATGGAAATAAAGTGTATTTAATTAAGCAAAATTGGATAAAAAACAAGGGCCAAGATCTCCCCCTTGTTGATGTATAAGCATGTCCTCATAATTGCTTCTTTCTCTTGGACCTTCTGAGATCTGATGTAGAAATTGTACCTGATCTTGATGCCTCCTGCTATGCTGCTTGGAGAAGAAAATCTATCCCTTTATATTGTTCTCCCTTATAGATTGAAGCCATGACCTTTTGTTTTTCATACTTGTATTTCCATGTGTGTTTCTCATTAAGCCACATGTAAGCTTGCCTAGAAAGAAGGGTATTATTTGTTTCTAATTTTCCAACTTTCTCATTCAGCTTTTCATTTTCCTTGATAAAAATTTCATTTTTTTCCCTGTATGTTTTGTTCTCTTTCTTCAAATGCCTCTCTAGAATTATGCTTACCTCCAATTGATTTGTCAACTCTTTTATTTTGCTAAGGTGTGGCTCTTTCTCTTCTTCTCTTGTGTCTTTGGAAAATGAAGTGGCTTCTACCTCAACATTATCAAATTATGAATCTCTCTCCAATGTATTTTCATAGGCTTCTTTTTGCAATTTCATCAACTTGTTTTTCTATGGGAGGTGTTTCAACAATTTGTACCTCGGGGTCTTTCTCTTTACTACTTGTTTCTGCTGGACTTTTTCTCCTTTGTCTGCTGGGAATGGATAGGAAAGATTCTTCTCTCTCAACCATGATAGTATCTTGTTGCTTCTTGGACCTTGTCCTAGGATAAAGAGGCGAGTTCATTATGCTTCTGGTTTCATGAACTGGTTTAAACTTCTCCTCTATGATTTGTTCTTCAAAATGATATTAAGAATAAATGAGACTAAGGATTATGTATTCATCCAAGGAGTCAGGCTACTCCCATAAAATACTTGATGTCAATGATGTCCTCCGGTCAAAATACTAGTTTATGGTTGACGATATCTTTATTAACATAACGATGATTCTTCGAGGATATATTGAAATGTAGAGACTTATTTCCGCTTCATGTTTTCACATCTGATATTGATTTGAGATCTTTGAATGTCGATGGTGTTCAGGTCCCTTCTGCAGTTTGTAATTGATGTTTCAGGTCCCTTCTGACATGTACTTCAAGCTTGAATGTTGACGTTGTTCAGGTCCCTTTTGCAGTGGTATTATAAATAATGTTTCAGGTCCCTTATGACATGTAATTTTCAACAATGTTTCAAGTTGCTTTTGTCATATAATACAGGTCCCTTCTGCATAATGATATCTCAGGTCCCTTCTGCACAATATTTTCAATGATGTCTTAGGTCCCTTCTGCATAATATTTTCAATGATGTATCATGTCCCTTCTATCATGTAATTCAGGTTCCTTCTGCAATTCAGTTGCTCAAACTATTTGCATAGTTTTATTACAAACACCCCCCTTGCTAATGTTAAGACTTGTCCTCAAGTCTTGGAGGATTAACTCTGCAAAATCATACTTAAGTAAAAACAAAACAAAATAGAGAATTCATTTGGCCAAACAAGTTGGTTTTCCGATATGAATTCGAGTTTGTATTGTGCCAGTCTCCTGGATTTTCACAACCAAACTCTTTTATTATTATTATTTATTCTTCTAGAAGTAAGGAAGGCATATTATGTTGTTCCATTATTTCCATATCAGTTTCTATTGAAATTCTTTTCATAAAATCCTCTTTATTGATAGGCTTATTGTAGACTTTAAGCCTATGTCCATAAACTAAAATTGAAATTGACATTTCATCTACTGTTTTTATTCTGACAACTCCATTGTCGAAAATCTCTTCTATCTCATTTGGCCCAAGCCAATGAGTTGTAAACTTTGCTTTGAAATCTTTAAACTTGGAGTCAAACAATAGTGCCCAGTCTCCCTTTTGAAAAACTTTATTCTTGATAAATCGATCATGCCATTTTATTCTCTGCTCTTTCACTAATGATATATGTTCCACTGCCTATTGTCTTATTTCATCCAGTTCATTTAATTGAATCACTCATTGTTGTTGTGCTTCAGATAGTTCCATTCCCATTTATGTTGCAAGTTATAATTATGTATTTGAAATTCTATGGGTAACAAGACTTCCTTACCGTATACCAACTAGTATGGACCGAATCCAGTTGTGTTCTTCCACGTGATCCGGTATGCCCATAGTGCATCTCTTAACTTTTCCGACCAGTCTTTTCTATTCATCTGCACATTTTTTGTCATGATATTCTCCAAAACTTTGTTAGTGGACTCCACTTGTCCATTTTCTTGCGGATGGTATGGAGTAGATTTTTTTGTTTGATATTGTACTCTTCTGTAAGATCCCTTACAAGCTTGGAGGTGAATTGTGCTCCTTGGTCTGTAAAAATTTGTCTCAGAACTCCAAACCTTATCAATATTTCTTCAAATAGAAAAGAAACCATTGTTTCTTTTGTTTCTCTTGCCACTGCCTTTGCCTCCACCCACTTAGTAACATAATCTGTACATACTAGGATGTACTTATTTTCGTTTGATGGCGGGTTTATTAGTCTCACAAAGTCTAGAGCCCATTGCTCAAATGGTACTATGAGTACTTTTGGTCTTAATGACATTTCATCTGATAGCGCTGGTCTTCCAATTATTTGGCAATTCTCACATCTCTTTACATAGGCTTTGCAATCCTTGAAGATTGTTGGCCAATGGTAGCCAAGTTTGAGCATTTTGTATGTCATCCTCTTGTCTGCAAAATGACCACCACATGGCTCGTCATGACATGCTTTCAAAATATCTATTATCTTGTATTCTCTAACACATTTTCTTATTATCAGATCAGAACTAGTATAAAAGAGGTCTCCATTGACCCAGCTATATCTATCACTTTCTCTAATTATATTTCTTTTATGTTTATTTGTGTAATGTGATGGTAGGATTCTAGATGATAAATAGTTGGCTACATCTAAAAACCATGGAGTTTTGACAGTTATAGAAAATAGATTTTCATCTGAGAAATTATCTGAAACAGGATTTGGATCACCAGGTGAATGAAGTCTTGATAGAAAGTTTGCTACTTGATTATCCTTACCTGGTTGATCTTGTATAGTGATGTTAAATTCTTGCATCAATAACAACAATCTAGTAATTCTAGAATTTGTAATTTCATTGTTATTAAATATCTTATGGTTGAATGATCTGTGTGAATGAATACTTGATATCCTATTATGTAATGCCTAAACTTATTAACGGCATGCGTTACATCTAACATTTTTTTTTTTTAACTATATAGTTCAATTTTGTCGATGTTAAGTTTTTTCTTATGAAGTATGTGGAATAATTAAACTAGTTCTCTTTCTGTCCAAGTGATGCTCCTATAGAAGTGTCAGATGCATCAATAGATATATGAAATGGAAATGACCGATTTGGTCCTCGAAGAATGGGTGCAACTGACAATTTTTCTTTTAATATTTCAAATGCATTTTGACAATTATTTGTCCATTGGACTTCAACATATTTTGCAAGTAACTTGAATAGAGGCAGAGCTATTTTACTGAAATTTTCAATGAATCTCCTATAGTAGCCTGCATAACCCAAGAAACTTCCTACTTCCTTTTGTGTTATGGGCGGCATTAAATTCACAATGACTAGTATTTTTGCTGGGTCCACCTTGATTCCCGAGGAAGAAATATGGTGTCCCAACATTATCCCCTCAGTTAACATCATAAATAATTTTTCTTTACTGAGAGATAGATTTGTCTCTATTCATCTTTTAAAAAAAAATTCAAGATTTTTTCAACAATCATCAAATGTTCCGCCATATACAGTGAAATCATCCATGTAGACTTCTACACTTTCATGGATCAGATCAACAAAGATTGCAAGGACTGCTCTTTGAAAAGTAGCAGGTGCATTACATAACCCAAAGAGAAAAACATTATATGCATATGTTCCCCATGGACAAGTAAATGTTATTTTATCCTGGTTTTCCAATGTTATCTTAATATGATTGTATCCACTAAATCCATCAAGAAAAAAATTTAATTTCTTCCCAACTAATGAATCTAGTACTTGATCAATAAATGGTAAAGGGAAATGATCTTTTACTGTGGCTTTATTTATCTCTCTGTAGTCTACATATATTCTCCACTTTCCATTTTTATTAGGCACCACAACTAAGGGAGAAACCCATTGACTATCAAAAATAGGATAGATGAATCCAACTTGTAACAATTTCTGCAATTCTTCTTTCACTATTTCCTTCATCATAGGATTCATTCTTCTTTTCGGTTGTCTCGCTCATTTGATTTGATCATTAGTGTAAATGTGGTGAATACATGTCTTTGGATGAATCCCCTACATATCTATGCAATCCCAGGCAAAAGATTTTGATTATTTTTTTAACAGTGCTATTACCTCTTGTTCTTGTGATGATTGTAAGTTATTACCAATATTCAAATTCCTTCCAGGACTGACTTCGATGATTTTACTCTATGAATTGGTAATTGAGTTAACAGGAAAAATATTTTCAAACGAATTTTGCAGTGATTGAATAGTACATTTTTTCCTGGAAACACTGATTTAAAAGATAACTTGCAACTTCATATTGTGTTTTTCTAAGATGCTTCGAAATATCTGGTTTTGAGATGAAAAGGTCTAATAAATCCTCATTTTCTTCCTCTTCTCTAAAATTATAGACTTGATTAATACTAAGAACATATTGAGTTTCCTATTGTTCTTGTCCATAAAGCCATGATAGTAAAGAAGGATATTGTGTTGGAGCATAGAGTGTAACATGTTTCCTTTCATCCCCATGTGCAATAATCATACTTCCCGAACTGCATCCAATGAAGGCATCTGTTTTGGCTAACCATGGTCTACCTAGAATTTAAGGATGGCCTCCTAAATTTTTTTTTGGCTGCAAAATGAGGAAGTCTACAGGATACACCCATGAATCCAGAGAGACAAAGATATCTTCTAATATTATTTTTGGTACAACTTTAGATCTATCTGTAAGCTCTAAAATTTTAGTAGTAGGTCTAATGTTGTTCAAGTTCAAATGTTTCATAGTCTCTGTAGTCATAAAATTTATAGTTTCTCCCAAATCTATTAAAGTGTTTGGAACTGAAAAAATATTGATTGAGACAGTAACCGTAGGGATCCCAGGATCAATATATTTTTCAATTGTTGTCTTTGTAGACATTAGATTAGCTAATCTACCAATGACCTATATTGTGGGTGGATCTCTTTTCCTTCTACCAGATTTCTTGATGCATAACTCCTTTATCGTTTTTTCATATATTGGAGTATCTTTTATTGCCTACAACAAAGGAATTTTTACATGTGTATTATTCAATTCATCCAAATATCAAATTTGGGCAGAGACATTGGAATTTTTTGTTTACTAACCTCTCTAGATAGGGTGGTGTTTGAGTCATAATAGCTTTTCCTTTCTAAATTTGATTTTCTGGTTGAGATTTTTGATTTTTTTCTCCTTGTTCAGTTTGTTCTTCTATGATTGGAGGAGAATTTTTGTGTAACACCTTCCCAAACCTTACGTGGACATCTTGTATGGGAAGAATAGAATATGTATGAAAGTATGTTGCTTCTTCCACATTGTATGTTGGTTTATCCACTTTGTTACTTGGATAAGCTACTGGATGAGTTGGCAATTGTGTTGGTCTAGGAGGTGGCTGGTTAGAAGGCAGCTGAAGCTGTTGAGGTTGAGTTAGCATTGGTGCAGGATTTTGTGGTGGAAATGGAATTGGTTGCGGATTTTGCTGGAATTGTAGGTATTGCAATGGTTGTTGAGGGTATGGTTATTGGTATGGATGTTGATATTGATATTGTTGAGGGTACATTTTTTGAGGTGGTTGGTTTCCATAATTGTATCCTCTCCAAACTTAGGTAGCTTGATTTTGATATTGTTGCGGAGGCTAAGCCTACCATGGCATTGGAGTGTTCCATGAATTCTGAGGAGGATACTGATAATTATGGGGGTTTTGTTGAGGGAATTTTTGAGGCATCCTTGGTTGCCAAGGTCTCCTAGGTGCCATATAGTAGAGAGAATCTACCGGTTTTACTTCTCCCATTTGCAACTCTTTAAATTTTGGACAGTTTTCAGTTGCATGATTCTCTGTACAAAGTCCACACACTTGTATACCCTGCAAAGGACACACTCTAATTGGATGTTTTTGCCTACACTTTGGACAAAATATTGCTAAGATTTGATCTTGTTCTTCTTTCTTCTTCTTGGCTTTTAAGACATATAATTGTGTTCCCAGAGTGCTCAAGAGATCTGTTTTAAAATTTTCTAGTAAACTTCCTATTTCTGCTTTTGTTACTCTACTTGCTGCAGATATGGAAGATCTTGGTTTGACATCCCTTTTTCCACTTTTTGATCTTCCCCTAGAATATTTCTGACAAAGTTCAACAATTTCATCAAATGGTAGGTTTGAGATATCTCCTTTTCCCATCACATTGAGAATATCTAAGTATTCATCTCTGATACCCTTAAGAAAAATTGTGTAGATAGTATCAGGATTCAGAGAATTTTGTTTGAATTTTTGTAGATTGTAAATAAATATCTCGAAATACTCCTCCAAAATTTCATCTTCTTGTTGTGTCATTCTAAAAATATCTTCTTTGGAGTCTCTAGCCTTGCAGTAAGCTTGATACTTTCTTTAAGAATTTTTTTTTTCATATCATCCCAAGAAGCAATGGTATGTTCTCCTAAACCCATAAACCATCTTAATGTTGCTGCTTTCAAAGTAGTAGGAAAGAGACGAAGCTTGTGTGTGTCATTTGTGTATCCATAAGTTCTACATAAGATATCAAATTCGAACATAAATGAATTAGGATCTTCTGTTGACATTCCATAAAATTTGGGCAATACAGAAGGTGGAATGTTTTTCGTTTTCACTTCTTCTCCTAGTATTGCTCTTCTGTCTAATATTGGAAAGCCAAAAGTAGCTTCCTGATCATTATCATTTTCTTGTTCATTATCCTGTAGTATTTTATTTTCATTTTATCTTTTTTCTTTTTCTTCTCTCCTTTGCGCTTCTATTCTTCTGTCTTCGTCTCTCTTTCTCTCTGCTTCTAATTTCCTTTCTTCCTCTCTTTTCATTTTACATTCTCTTTGTTGTCTCTCATATTCAATTATCTGTTCAGGAGTCATAATTGGCATATTATATCCTTCTCATTCTTCAATCATTTCATGTTCATAGATTTGTAATGTTTCAATATGAGGTTGATTTGGTGTTTCCTCAACTATCTTAATTTGTTCAAGGACAAGTTGTTCTAATTGTTCAACAACTCATTTTCTTATTTCCTTTTGTTTTCCTAGGAAATGAGTTTCTTTTGGTGATTTCTTTCTTTTTACCTCCAAGGTCAAAAAGGTTTGTATTTCAATTAGAGTTAATATTTGTCTTGATCTCTGTTTTTCCTCTAACTCGTCTAGAATTGGTCTTCTAGCAACTGGTGTTGTTAGTCCTGTGGATGGTGGAATTTTTGGGGGGTTTTCTTTAATGAATCTATCTTTCTGATCTCTATCTCTAAGCATAAAGAAACATAACTTAAAAGAAAAACTATGCTTTTATTTTTTTTAATCTTCCTATTTGACTACTTTGAAATATCCTTCCCCGGCAACGACGCCAAAAATGTTGGGTCTGTTTACTGGGTAAACTAACACAAGTATTTTATTATCAATCCAGGTTTTTAGAACTTAGAAGCATCTCCAAAATATATGGATTTCAACTACAATCAAGCTTAGAAGATGAATTATTGAATTTAAAGAAAATTCATATTATAAGGATAAAACTTAACTAAATAATTTCTAATTCAATATGTAGTAAGCAGAAGAAGAAGCTCCTAACTTAGGAGAACTTGGTTGACCTTCTTTACAATACTAATTCATTAACATAAATCAAAATCACTAATGAACAATAGCTCAAGATGCATAAAAGGATAATAGAAGAGGATCCTAACTGAGGAGGTCCTTGTTGTCCTTCTTTATAAATTCGTTCATCATTAATGCCATTGTAAGAAAACTGGAAATTTATAAAATCACTTAAAATCAAGAAAGATGAATTCTAGTTTCTAGTTTTTGATCATATAGAAGGAGAGTTTAACTTAAACACTGGTTTGACCCTTCATATGTAGATTATAATTAAGATTAAGATTCAACGACAATCATAACATATCATCATACATCTAATTAACTGATTAAACATGAAACAAAACTAGTTCAGGAAATTGCAAGTAAATTAATCATAAAGTGCACTTAGCTCGGTGTGGGGGCCCTCCACCCTTGCCTCGCACACTAAAAATACTTCTCAACTACCTAAATTCAATATAGAACATCATAAAAGAAGATAGAACTGGTTCTTCAATTAGCTTTCAAAGTTCATAAATATCAAAGTGAAATCATACAAATTGTACATATCCATGCCTTCAATGTTCTTGGCTTAAATATAAAAATATGAAACAAACTTAAGTAAAATGTCTCTAACAGCCATGTATATCCTTATCCCATATATTCTGGTTGAGCCCATCCATCCAATCACTCAAAATATTGAAAATCCCATAAAATGCTAAATTTGGCTTATTTCCTAGGGATTTCCAAAATAACAGGTCCTATTTGACCAACTTTGATCGGGCCTGTTTAAGCTTAGTTTGACCGAACCAATAGGTGCACGTCCATTCTTAGTTTCCAAGCTTTCTATAAATGTGTTCAACTCGTGCCCAAGGGTTCTGCAAGTATGACTTCAATGAAGCCATTACGGGATTTTTTAGTCTTGTCCAAAAGTGCACTTAAAATCCAATTTTTGTAAAACATCTAAAAATTGCAAAACATAATTTATATACTTGGATATGCATAAATTGGTCAAAATAGAGTGTATATGGATGATATATGGATGAATAGCATGGAAATAAATTGCATTTAATTAAGAAAATTTGGATTAAAAACGAGGGCCAACAGTCTATCTCTACAGAAGAAACATGTAAAGTCAACTATCGAGCGAAGGTGGGGAGAGTGGGAGCCCTTGGTCCGAGAGATAATGGAGGAACGAGAAGGGAAAATGATATCACAAATAAGAGTTTACTTCACATGAACATTAGGCATGGGTTCAGTGGAGAGAGTCATACCAGGAGGAGAGATCAGATTTGTTAGAGGCGTCTTCCCAGGTGTCACGGGTGAGAGCGACGTCAAAACTCTCGGTTGGGACAAAATTTGGAGGCCCTAACACGGGTACTCCGAATAATCAATTGATTCTTCCTCCATAACATCTAGTGTAGCTCTGAAAACTTGGACGATGACGACGAGTTTGTCATAACAGAACCTTGATCCAGATAAATGAAATCCTAATTCACATGTATTCAAATATACAGAGCCCAAACCTCAAAAAATCATCATATAATATATAATATAGAAATGAAATGAAATTTTAACGTCCACGAGTCTAAAAATAGTCTATGGGAATATGAGTTCCCTGTTTTTCAACTTTTGTATTTCAGTCCTTTTCTTATTCAAATTGATGATGAGCTGGCCCAACCTTCCAACAATATCATCGCTGAAAAGACATTGCCGAGAAACCGATGCTAACATATTCCCATAACTTTCTCTGATGTCTTTGAACACATCACATTCCAAAATGAAATGTTTTTTTGATTCCACTGCCCCAGACGTGCAAAATTTACACACTCGTTCTTCCTAAGTTTCTTTAGGGCTTTTCCATTGTCCTGTTTCACACCCAAGATGATGCGAGTTGGTTCTTAATTAAGCAATAAGAACCTCTGCCCTCTACGGAATGTTAGCTCGAATGTACTCTTTTTGTTGGAGATCATACGTAGGGTTGAATTCTTCAAAGTAGTACTTCTTCTTTCTACCCAACTCTTTTCCCCATACCTCTTTACGAAACTTCTGCATAACAAAATTCTTTAGCTCCTTGCTATTTATGGGACAAGCATTAAGATAGATATTCCATTTTTACATTCATGTATAGTTTTGTCTCATCCATATTTTCTTTCTTTCACTCATGCCTTCCTTAAAAATCACATTAAGAATTTTGCTTCTTTTCCTTCTATTTTCCCCTTACCAATCCACACAAAACTATAAAAATATTTTTTAAAAAATAAACCAAGCCAAAACTTTAGTTATCCTATACTTCTATTAAATATAAAGTCAACTTACACGAATAAAGTTTATTTATGCGCTTCGAATTTGTTTATCCATATCCCTACTTCATGAATCCATTTTCATTGTTAAACCGTGTTAGTCTCATCATGGTAGCTATCCATCTTATCATCTCGAACATAAGAGTATAATTTCACGTTGACTACTTTTATTATCTTAAATTCAAATTTAAGTATAAAATATTTATTAATCTCGATTATAAGAGTATAATTTCACGTTTGGTTAATATTTTATTAATTTAAATTTAAATTTAAAAATAAAATATTTATTGATACAAATTTATTTCAAAATAATATAATGATAATATATAGTTGAAGAAAGATAAGTGTTGTGTAGTTTTTAGTTATGAGAAATAAAGGAAAATAATACGTATGAAAACAATAGGTATAACAATTAGGATTTTTTTTAACAATTTAGAAATGAAAATAATATGAAAATAATATGTAATAATAAATTGTTGTTTCCTTGGAATCTGTTGTTATCTTGGAAGTTGTTGTTGCCTAGGAAACTATTGTTACGACGAAGATCGTTGTTTGTTGTTGTTTTGGAGACTGTTGTTACCTTGGAAATCATTGTTACCATGGAAACTGCGAGTCCCTGTCACCATATTCTCAGCCAACTAGAACAGATAGCCCAGCTCCCTGCAGACAAGGTGATCTATATTATTCTCACCCACACCATCCCTAAACCAATTATAATGTCGACCCCTCTGATTATGATGGCCCTTCATCATTATATCAAATTCATCGTGCTATTCATCTGCACTGAACGAGACACGAGGAAATATTATTTTAATGGTTTTTTGCTTCCCGGTTGCCTTGGACATGTGACGATCCACCTGTCGTGTGCAACAATCCTCGACAGTAATTTCAACATGATTAGCTCTATTTAGCGCCCTCCATGGGGAAAAATTCTCGCCTAGCAATATCCTACAGTTCACTTTCAGTGACATCAGGATTGTCTAGGACTAATTTAGCTCCAAAGAAGCGGTGTGAGTATTCAGAGCATGGTTGGCCATATGATTAACTAACTTATTGTTGGTCCTTCAAACGCGAGAGAGAATGGGAGCCTTGATCCTTTTGAGAAGATGAGAGACCCTTTGGAAATGGGATTCTAAGTGCTAACTCGAGGTGGCCTTAAATAGTGGTATGCCATTATGTGTTTTTTTCAAAATGGAAATGAGCAAGAGCTCTACAATCAGCTGGTATTGAATCATTTTCAGAGCAGAAGATATTTTGTTTTGATCATTAGTGTAAATGTGGTGAATACATGTCTTTGGATGAATCCCTTGCATATCTGTGAAATCCCAGACAAAATCTTTTGAGTATTTCTGTAACAGTGCTATTACCTCTTGTTCTTGTGATGATTGTAAGTTATTACCAATATTCAAATTCCTTCCAAGACTGATTTCGATGATTTTACTCTATGAATTGGTAATTGAGTTAACAGGAAAAATATTTTCAAATGAATTTTGCAGTGATTGAATAGTACAGTTTTTCCTGGAAACACTAATTTAAAAGATAAATTGCAGCTTCATATTGCGTTATTCTAAGTTGCTCCGAAATATCTGGTTCTGAGATGAAAAGGTCTAATAAATCCTTATTTTCTTCCTCTTCTCTAAAATTATAGACTTGATTAATACTAAGAATAGATTGAGTTTCCTGTTGTTCTTGTCCATAAAGCCATGATAGTAAAGAAGGGGATTGTGTTGGAGGAGAGAGTGTAACACATTTCCTTTCATCCCCATGTTCAATAATCATACTTCCCGATCTGCATCCAATGAAGGCATCTGTTGTGGCTAACCATGGTCTACCAAGAATTAAAGGATGGCCTGCTAAATTTGTTTTTGGCTGCAAAATGAGGAAGTTTACAGGATACACCCATGAATCCAGAGAGACAATGATATCTTCTAATATTATTTTTGGTACAACTTTAGATCTATCTGTAAGCTCTAAAATTGTAGTAGTAGGTCTAATGTTGTTCAAGTTCAAATGTTTCATAGTCTCTGTAATCATAAAATTTATAGTTTCTCCCAAATCTATTACAGTGTTTGGAACTGAAAAACTATTGATCGATATGGTAACCATAGGGATCCTAGGATCAATATATTTTTCAATTGTTGTCTTTGTAGAAATGAGACTAGCTAATCTACCAATGACCTATATTGTGGGTGGATCTCTTTTCCTTCTACCAGATTTCTTGACGCATAACTCCTTTATCATTTTTGCATATATTGGAGAATCTTTTATTTCCTACAACAAAGGAATTTTGACATGTGTATTATTCAATTCATCCAAAATATAAAATTCGGGCAGAGACATTGGAATTTTCTGTTGTACTAACCTCTCTGGATAGGGTGGTGTTTGAGGCATAATAGATTTTCCTTTTTGAATTTGATTTTCTAGTTGAGATTTTTGAGTTTGTTCTCCTTGTTCAGTTTGTTCTTCTATGATTGGAGGAGAATCTTTGTATAACACCTTCCCAGACCTTACGTGGACATCTTGTATGGGAAGAATAGAATATGTAGGAAAGTATGTTGCTTCTATCACATTGTATGCTGGTTTATCCACTTTGTTACTTGGAGAGAACAGACTTGTTAGAGGAGAGAGAAGACTTGTTAGAGGCGTCTCCCCAGGTGTCAAGGGTGACAGCGACATCAAAACTCTTGGTTGGGACAAAATTTGGAGGCCCTAACATGGGTACTCCGAATAATCAATTGATTCCATAACATCTAGTGTAGCTCTGCAAACTTGGACGACGACGATGAGTCTGTCATAATAGAACCTTGATCCAGATAAATGAAATAACAATGTTACCAATGAAACGAGAACTATTACCTCAAAACGGGAACTCTAGCCCAAAAAGACTTAAAAAACATGAAAAAACACCCCAAAAACAAAAAGTGTGTATTCTAGAATGCATTTGTTTTTTTCTCAAGGTAAAATTTCACCTTTTTATAAAATTATGCTAAAAACGAAATTGTTTCTTCAAAAAATGATTGAAAAAACACCCTCAAAACAAAACCAGTTGATGTTGAAATAACAAAAAAAAGCATTGTGTCACACTTTTGACACATTGTAACAATGAAATTAAAGACAACATATAAGGACATTGAAAAATCATAAAATTTTAAATTTTTTGATCGATGATGTTAAATATAAACAAAATCATGTCTGAAGGGCTTATCATTTCAAACAATTTTTATCCATGTTGTTAAACATAAAATATCTTGACTCTAAACAACCCTAAAATTGTAATTATTTTCAACCATAACATTAAAGATAAAATTTCACAGTGCATAAAAACCTTAATGACAAGTTGTAAATCTCAAGTTTTTAAATCTTAAGTTTTCAAGATACTTCAACCATGAAATTATGGAGAAATTATATGACTTAAACAATTTTTAAAAATGAACAAGTAAATGAAAAATTTATTATTCATATATTTGTTTGTTTCTATATAAAAACATATTTTTTAATTTTTTTTTATTGTTTTTCTATATTTTAAATTATAATTGTTTTAGTTTTAAGAAAATAAAAATTAAAAATTAAAATCTTCTTATATATGTTTGTTTATATTTTAAAATCTATTTAACAAAAAGAAAAAATTTATTGTTTTTTTTTATATTTTAAACAAGAATTGTTTTAATTTAAAAAAATCTAAAATTAAAAAACAATTTTTTTTTTTTAATTTTTTTATCGTGTTTTTATATTTTAAAATTTTTATTTTTATTCATTTTTTTTTCATTATAGTAGTTTTTGTATAAAATAAAAATAATTTTTTTTAAAATAGTTTGTGTTTGAATAAAATAAAATAAAATAAAAATTAATTTGCCGCCCGCTGGGGTCCGGAGGCAGGCTAGGCAGCCCTCGACGGCGCCGGCCGGCCGGCCTATGGCTCCGAGCTGGGCAGAGGGCTATTATCGGAATCGCTCTCTGCCCAACTGGGGGTGATTCTCGGAATCGCCCTCCGCCCAGCTAGGGGTGATTCTCGGAATCGCCCTCCGCCCAGCCGTGGGTGATTCTCGGAATTTCCCTCCACCCAGCCAGGGGTGATTCTCGGAATTTCTCTCTGCCCAACCGGGGGTGATTCTCGGAATCACCCTCTGCACAGCCAGGGGTGATTCTTGGAATCACCCTCCGCCTAGCCGGGGGCCGGAGGCAGGCCGGGGGGCACCGTCGAGGGCTACCCAGCTTGCCTCCAGCCCCCGGCTGGGCGGAGGCTGGCTGTGTAGCCCTCTATGGCGCCACTCGGCTGGCCTCCGGCCCCCGACTGGGCAGAGGGTGATTCTCAGGCCCCTGGTCGGCACCGTTGAGAGCTGCCAGGCCTGCCTCCGGCCCCCTGCTGGGCGGAGGGCGATTCCGAGAATCACCCTTCACCCAGCCGCAAGTCGGAGGCAGGATGGGCAGCCCTTGACGGTGTCGCCCGACTTGCCTCTAGCCCCTGACTGGGTGGAGGGTGATTCCGAGAATCACCCTCGGCTGGGCAGAGGGTGATTCCGAGAGTCACCCTCGGTTGGGTGGAGGGCGATTCCGATAATCACCTCGGCTGGGCAGAGGGCGATTCTGAGAATCACCTCCGGCTGAGTGGAGGGCGATTCTTAGGCCCCCAGCCGGCACCGTCGAGAGCTGCTTGGGGTGATTCTCGGAATCGCCCTCCGCCCAGCCAGGGGTGATTCTCGGAATCGCCCGCCGCCCAGCTGAGGGTGATTCTCAGAATCGTCCTCCGCCCAAGTGGGGGTGATTCTCAAAATTGCCCTCCGCCTAGCCGGGGGTGATTCTCAGAATCACCCTCCTCCCAGTTGGGGGCCGGAGGTAGGCCGGGCGGCGCCATCGAAGGATTCCCAGCTTGCCTTTGACTCGCGGCTGGGTGGAGAGCTCGGAATCGCCTTCCGCCCAGTCGGGGGCCGAAGGCAGGCCGGGAAGCCATTGACGGTGTCGCCTGGCCGGCCTCCAGCCCCCAGTCGGGTAGAGGGTGATTCCGAGAATCTCCCTCCACCTAGCCAGGGGCCGGAGGCCAGTCGAGTGGTGCCATCGAGGGCTGCCCAGCCTGCCTCCTCCTAGACGGGGGTCGGAGGCAGGCTGGGCAGCCCTCGACGGCGTCGCCCGGCCTGTCTCCAGCCCTCGGTTGGGCAGAGGGTGATTTCGAGAATCATCCCCGGCTGGGCGGAGGGCAATTCTAAGAATCACTCTCGGCTGGGTGGAGGGCGATTCTGAGAATCACCCCGGCTGGGCGGAGGGCAATTCCGAGAATCACCCCTGGTTTGGCAGAGGTCGGATGGGTGGCAACGTCGAGGTCTGCCCAGCCTACCTCCGGCCCCCGACTGGGCGGAGGGCAATTCTCGGAATTTCCATTCGCCCAGCTGGGGGCTGGAGGTAGGCCAGGCTACACCGTCAAATGAAGGAGATTATGTTTTGGATCTATTTTCAGGTTCAGGTAAGTTTTATTATACAAATTTAAATTTAAATATTTTATTTTTTAATTTTTATGTTTTTATACTAATTTTCTTACTTATTTCTTTTGTACTTGATTATTAGGTACAACACTAACATGTTGCCTACCAAAAGAAAGAAATTGCATTGCCATTGAGGAAGACCCACTGCAATGCAAATTTATTCAACAAAGAATTAACGTTTTTGAATTCCCTCCAGATGTGAAGCAAGAAGTTGGTTTGAGGAAGGGGGATCTTAATGAATCACGTGTGGCAAAAAAAACAAAGGAACCTCAACCACCATTATCTGGAATGGTTGGAAAGGGACACTTTGGAAGATTTGTAGACATGAAAGATCCATTAGAAGATGACAATGACGAAAATGAAGTAGAAAATGTTGTGGAAGAATCCATCAATGATGTTTTACATGATGTTGAACATGTGTTAGTTGATATTGTTGAGGATCTTTAGGTTATTCTTGCAAACAAAGCTCATTTTTGAGATCTATTAATTAGTTTTACTTGTAATGTTTAGACTTTGATATTTTATGAGAAGAATCCTTATTTTTTGCAAAAAAACATGTGATTACTATTATTTTTTGACATAAAATTCAATAAAAATGCTATTTTCTTAAGTTTTTTTTAAAGATTTTCCCAAAAATTAGTTTATTTAACATGTTTTTTTCTAACAAAAAGTCTCTAAAAGTGTATTTTTTGCATTCTATTTGTATTTTTTTGTCATATTGTTCAAAATATTGGTTTTTTAATTGAAAAATTAATTAGCAATACATAAACTTGTAGAAAATATAAACTTTATAATATTGACCCTTTTTTCATTTTTTATCTATGTGAAAAGGTGAAGATATCATTACAATTTTTTATTTAATTTTTTTTTTCTTTTTTCTTTTTAAAACACAAGTACATAAATGCAGTTAAAAATAAACATCTCACGAAAGAAGACATTAGAAAATGTGTAGTGTCAAAATAAATCATCTAAAAAAACGTTGGTGATGATACACCACCACTATTCAAAATCGACATAAAAAACATCACAAAAAAAAAAAAAAAAAAATTGCCAAAAACATGCTAAAAAAAAAAAAAATTGATTCTGCATCACCACTTTGAAAATCGGGGGGTTTTTCTTGCTACATCAAAAAGTAGGTACCAGTGCAGTTACCTATTTCATCGGTAACAATGTTAATCCTAATTCACATGTATTCAAATATACAGAGCCCAAACCTCAAAAAATCACCATATAATATATAATATAGAAATGAAATGAAATTTTAACGTCCACGAGTCTAAAAATAGTCTATGGGACTATGAGTTCCCTGTTTTTCGACTTTTACATTTCAGTCATTTTCTTATTCAAATTGATGATAAGCTGGCCTAACCTTCCAACAATCTCATCTTTGAAAAGGCATTGCCGAGAAACCGGTGCTAACATATTCCCATAACTTTCTCTGATGTCTTTGAACGCATCACATTCCAAAATGAAATGTTTTTTTGATTCCACTGCCCCAGACGTGTAAATTTACACACTCGTTTTTCCTAAGTTTCTTTAGATCTTTTCCACCGTCTTGTTTCACACCCAAGATGATGAGAGTTGGTTTTTAATTAAGCAATAAGAACCTTTGCCCTCCACGGAATGTTAACTTGAATGTACTCTTTTTGTTGGAGATCATACATAGGGTTGAATTCTTCAAAGTAGTACTTATTCTTTCTACCCAACTCTTTTCCCCATACCTCTTTATGAAGCTTCTCCATAACAAAATTCTTTAGCTCCTTGCTATTTATGGGACAAGCATTAAGATAGATATTCTATTTTTATATTCATATATAGTTTTCTCTCATCCATACTTTCTTTCATACACTCATGCCTTCCTTAAAAATCACATTAAAAATTTTGCTTCTTTTCCTTCTATTTTCCCTTAGCAATCCACACAAAACTATAAAAATATTTTTTTTTAAATAAACCAAGCCCAAAATTTAATTATCCTATACTTCTATTAAATATAAAGTCAACTTACAAGAATAAAGTTGATCTATGCGCTTCGAATTTGTTTATCCATATCCCTACTTCATGAATCCATTTTCATTGTTAAACCGTGTTAGTCTCATCATGGTAGCCATCTATCTTATCATCTCGAACAGAAGAGTATAATTTATCGTTGACTACTTTTATTATCTTAAATTCAAATTTAAGTATAAAATATTTATTAATCTCGAGTATAGTTTCACGTTTGGTTAATATTTTATTAATTTAAATTTAAATTTAAAAATAAAATATTATTAATATAAATTTATTTCAAAATAATATAATGATAATATATAGTTGAAGAAAGATAAGTGTTGAGTAGATTTTAGATATGAGAAATAACTGAAAATAATATATATAACAATTAGGAGTTTCTCTAACAATTTAGTAAAGGTATGTAGGTTTTTTTAAGGCATTATTTTAATTGGCACATTTTATCACAAGTGTGTATGTAGTTTTATGTAAGGCAGTATTTTAATTGGTATATGTATGTAGGTTTTTTTAAGGCATTATTTTAATTGGTAGATTTGATCACAAGCGCGTAATGTAAGGCATTATTTTAATTGATACATTTCATCCAAGGCTTTTATGTAATTTTGATGTAAGGCATTATTTTTATTGGTACATTTCATTCAAGACATTCTCTTGTTTCACGATATTCATTTATTATCATGAGAAACATACAACTCTGAACAAAGGTCAAATATGTTAGATTAAAAATCATTTTTAGCTAAATTATAATTATGAACAACAAGATTGAATGATTAGGCGTGAGACATAATAATAAATTGGCGGATTGAAACCAATTTCACTACGTCATTAAGAAAAAAAACTTGTTTACTAGAAGACTGAATTGTTAGGGATGGAGACAATAATAAATTGGAGGATTCCCAAACCATTCCACTACCTAATTAACAAAAAAATTGTTTTTAATTAACGAACAACCTATGAACCCACCAATTCCCTAATTTAAAAGATCCCAACACTATTGCATCTAATAAAGCTATATATGAATGAATATTTTGACTGATTTTAAAATTATAAATAGTAAATAAAAGCTATATATGAATGAATATTTTGAATGATTTTAAAATTATAAATAGTAAATAACAACTCATTGACTGTATAAAGACGATCTACGTATGTAATTCATTTGTATATATTGACCCAATCTTTTATATATATAAATTCACTATTTTTTATAAATAATAATTTTATTAAAAAATATTTCTTTTGTTTCGTTCAAATCTATACTACTTACATCTATGGAAAACCACTCGTACCTAGGTGAACGGGTTATATTTCATGTAGAAATAGCTCCCAAAGAGCGAGTACATCAATATCGGTGACACTAAAACGAGGTGGGGAAGATAATAGCGACCCACTTGAAAACTAACTTTTTTGTGTAAAGGTTAGTCTTTTCATTATGCCATCAATAATTCACAATTGATTTTTCCTTGCGTTATTGATCTGCCCAATGGGAAACCAGACACATAACACAATATTAGAGTCTTGAGATTACTAAGGTTTTGTTTTACAAGAGACTCTGACATGAAAGAGACTGTATTATAGGTGTGTGGAGGATAAGCACGTAGGCCTTCACTCATGATGAATTTGACGTTAACTTGGAAACTGCTATCAAAATTGAATTTGTTGTTACCTTGGAGGTTGTTGTTTCCTTGGAAACTATCGTTGCCTTGGAGGTTGTTGTTTCCTTGGAAATTGTTGTTACCTTGGAAGTTGTTATTACATACGAAACTCTTGTTACCTTGGAAGTTGTTGTTCCCTTGGAATCTGTTGTTACCTTGGAAGTTGTTGTTGCCTAGGAACCTATTGTTACCTCGAAGATCGTTGTTTCCTTGGAAGTTTTTGTTGCTATGGAGACTGGTTTTACCATGGAAACTGCGAGTCCTTGTCACCATATTCTCCGCCGACCAGAACAGATAGCCTAGCTCCCTGCAGACAAGGTGATCTATATTATTCTTGCCCACACCATCCCTAAACCAATTATAATGTCGACCCCTCTGATTATGATGGCCCTTCATCATTATATCAAATTCATTGTGCTATTCATCTGCACTGAACGAGACGCGAGGAAAGATCATTTTAATGGTTTTATGCTTATGGGTTTCCTTGGACATGTGACGATCCACCTGTCGTGTGCAACAATCCTTGGAAGTAATTTCAACATGATTAGCTCTATTTAGCGCCCTCCAGGGAAAATTTTAAGAACCGCCCTAAATTTATATGTATAATAAATGGGCGAATCCTCATGATACATAGGAAAAATGGAAGGCGAATTTATTAATAATATAATATGTATATATAATTTTTTTGGAGAATCTCTCACGAGATTATATTATCTTGTAAAATCATGGCGAATCACCAGTACAAATGGCGAATCACTAGTACAAATTGGTGAATCGTTGTCTAGTGGAGTTCGAGGTGTTGGTTCCAATGAAGATATGGTAGTTGAACCAAGAGTAGAAGGAAGCGAACCACCGAGACCAAGCATCGCACATGGTGACTCGTGAGGGAAGTAGTTCTCATGCAATTTGGAAAATGCGTTCTAGTTCTGCTAAGCGTAGTGTTGTTGCTCATGCTACTACTAGCACTGATATTGAGGTTGGAGAGGAGTTTGAGGAAACATGGAAGGTTGAGTGCTTTTTTCTTCAAGCACTCAGAAAGGAAGAAGATATATTGATTGATTGAAGAAGATAACAAGGAAGGTCAACTCAAAAAAGAAGAAATGATTGATATGGCCAAATAGGGAGACACGTTGAATGTGGATGCTATGGTTCAACAAGAAATTGCCACCATTCATCAGAAAGGAAAGGATCATAAAGACTCTTTAACATTGGATGGAATCAGGGGCTCAAAGAGAGCTCATGTCCCTGAGAGCTTGGATTCTAACAAAGGAGTCCCACAAGTTGGACGTGAATTGACTTTGGTTCTTGTTGAACCAAATCCCAAGGGTTGGAAAAAAGTGTAAAAAAGGAAAAAAAAATGAAAATATTAGCTCTAGTTGTCATACTTTATTTTCTTTGTTTCTTTTGATGTTATTTTCCCTGCAGTTCTTAGTCATAAAAAAATCTTTCTTTTGCCTTCTATTCTTTTTAGCTTCATCATGTACTTTCTGATCCTATATGCATACACATTATGTGTGTCTACAAAATATTATTTTTATACCATTAATAAAATTTAAGGTTTTTTTTGTTTTTGTTTTTGTTTTGTTTTTTTGTTTTTTTCGAGGGAAAATAATAATAATAAAATAAATAAAAGAAAAAAAAGAGGGTTGAAGATGAAAAACACTTTATATTAAAATATTTTGTGTACACCCATATTACATCACAATTTCAAAATATTTGTCACAATACCAAATTTCTTAACTTTCTAATTTATCGAATCTTAGAATGTTTTTTTACTATTTAAAAAAAAAAAAACTGAATAATTCCTTATCTTTCTTAATATCTAATGAATAAAATATAATTCCAATAAATATTAACTACCATCATCAGACCATCATCATATTATAATAAAATTTCTAAAATAATAAAATTACTAAAATAGAATTATATGATAATATTAGTAAAAAAAATCCACAAAAACAACATAATTAATTTCAATGGATGTTTAAATAAAACGGTCATCATCATCCTAAAATATTTAAACCATAATCCCCACATACCACCATAACATAATAGAATTTACTAAAATAAAATATTACATAAAAGATAGTCTAAGATGTTTGTCATTATCATAAATGGTCTAATATTCTTTATAAAAGCCTAAGGGTCGCATAACTGGACCCCTTACAACAAGTTTTCTCAATTTTATAATTGTTATTTAGTGATTAAATCTAATTTTGAAAGGCCAACAACCTCCCACGTATCCTTTACTAGCAAGTGAATCTTTGTTACAATGTCGTGCTCTATCACACACTTATAAATACTATTTCTACATTCCTCTAATTAGGAAGTTTATCATTTATTTGTCAACGACTATTTTAAACAAATTTATAATTTATTTATCAACCGTTGTCACAAACACTGAGGCTATGCTCAACAGATCATCTTATTCATTCTAATTATTTTATTGGAGCAAATTCCATTCAAATCAAAATGTCAAAAACAAACAATCAGCAATATATAGTGGGAGTTAAAGGTGGAGAACACATCTCAAGCAATTCCCTGCCCACGAAAATTCAAAAGCTTTGTTGATCTCTGAAAATGGCAACTCATGGGTAATAAACTCCTCCACTCTGATCTCCTGCAACCACATGTATATATTCAGAAAACAATGCAAGAGAAAACCATGATTAATTGGTCATCAAATTGAATGGAGAGTTATTTTCTAATACCTTATTCATAAACATTTCTACCAGGCATGGCTGTTGGGTTTTTCCTTTTACACTGCCAAATGTCGCTGCCATCATTCTCCTCCCTGAAAACAAGTCGACTGGATGGAGGCTTATCTTACGTGGAATTGTATCCACCCCCAATAAAATAGTCATACCCAATTCTTGTAATGCAGTGGAATCCCACCAGAATTTGGTTTCACAGGTGCTACACAGGGCCCTTCAGATGAAGGAAAATTTAATAAAGAAATTTGCTGCCTTACAGGACGAGTAGACAGGAAAGCCTGATACAATACATTTGTGTTTCCAATTCATTCAAAGCTGTAATCCACACCTCCCTCTGACTTCTCTCTTATCACCTAATGTAAATGATATTCAAAATCTCCATATTTTGAAACATGAAACAGAGAATTATGGTATTGAAGTCTTCTAGGGAAAAATAATATATCCCTAACATTACCTCCTCAATGGGCTTTTCATGGTCTTTTGGATTAATGCAATCAGTCACTCCCAAGCCTTTTGCTGCGGCAAAAATAAAGTGAGTAGCTAAATTCTCACCTAATTATTTGATCTGTAAAGGATAGGGGTCCACTTGGAAGAATTTATACTTTTACCTTTGGATTTATGTTAATTCCAATTACCTTGGATGCTACTCTCATCCTTGCACCCTTTGCAACCTATACCTAGTACCCAGATCAATGTCATTATTGTGACTACTTAGAGAGTAAAATAATGGTAGCAAAAATAGTTTTGAGGCCATTACAGATAAAACACTAACTTGGGACTGAGAGTACTCACTACCAGGCCAACAGTGCCAAGACCAAAAATGGCCACAGTTGATCTGGGTTCGATATCAGCTGCGAATAAAACAGCTCCAACCCCTGATTCAATACCAGCCAGAAAACAATAAGGATTAGGATAATGTATTATGTAACCAATTTGGCTTACAAAACATGTGTTAAGTCCATTAATGACAGAGCAATTCCAGCTCTCTTATAAGTCAAACATTAACTTTGATCCTAGCAGCTAATTTGATCAGTCTAGTTTGTATAAAGATAATTATGGATTATCATATTCTGTTGCTTCTGGAAAAAATTGTGGTAGTTGTGTGAAATGTGTTTTGTTTGGAGTAAACACTCTACTCATTATCAACGACAAATGTAGCATACACTCAAAAGTTTGACACTTATCGCCAGTGGTATATGTGTAAAATGTCTTCTATTTTGAGTAGACACTCCACTCATCATAAAAAACAAATGCAGCATACACTCAAAAATTTCTCACACATAGATTTTTTTTCCAGAAGCAAAAATCTATTATAGGAAATGAATTCAAATTGTGAAATCCTACACTGGAAAATTATGGATTAATCAACATATGACAAGGCTATGAATAAACAGAGCATATCTAGGTTAGGGCACATGCATGAACTGAACAGATCTAACTGACCAAATACCCGTGGTAATACCGCACCCAAACATGCATTCTTTGTCCAAAGGGGTTTCTGGATTGATTTTGGCAACACATTTAGAGTCAACAACTGTGAACTCGCTAAATGTGGAGGTATTCATGAAATGGTAAACGGGCTTTCCCCTAATTGAGAAACGCAGTTCCTTTACATCATTTATAGCAATATTGAGCTTATCACACAGATTAGTCTTTCTGGATTTACAGGACGCACAATCTCCACATTCCCCAATGAACAAAGGGATTACATGATCTCCCTCTTTAATATCTGTAACGCCTTCTCCTACGC
Source organism: Pinus albicaulis (assembly GCA_034641835.2). Taxonomy (NCBI): domain Eukaryota; kingdom Viridiplantae; phylum Streptophyta; class Pinopsida; order Pinales; family Pinaceae; genus Pinus; species Pinus albicaulis. The sequence continues at coordinate 567,395,761 of CM076576.1, forward strand.
TCTCCACTATCCTGTAAACCAAGAATTTCATTCTCATATTTGGAAAAAATTATACATTTCATAACTGAAAACCCTGTGGTAACAACAATGGTGATGAGAAAGTAAGGCTCACCCAACACTGTCATGGAAAAAAATGCAGGGGAATGCTTGTAGGATTTCATCCTGGAAATACAAGCTTATGGAATTAATGATTGAAATAATTTATTTGCGGGACAGTTAGGGAAGAAGGTTTTATTTTTATTTAACATGCTAGAAATGGCATTGGATATTTTACCTCGTGAATGGAGAATGTGATATCAGATTGGTAGAGTGATATGTCGGAAATTTTGATGCAGACTTTCATGGCCTGAGGAGGATCCACATGCACCTCTTCTATAACTAGTGGCTGATTCGGCCACCATGATATGGCAGCTGCTTATATTTTTACTAAATTTGAGTTGTAATGTGAGGGAATTGGAAAGAAATTTTCAAAATTCATATGGGTAAACATAGGAAAAAAAAGCTATGCCTCTGCAAGTGATGACTTTACCAGAAGTTTTCAAAGGCATGACACGTATTTGTGGTCATTTTTTGCACATTAATAAACTTATCTTATCCCATTATCTTATTTTTAAAACTTCTACACATTTGACAATACCCTCTTTTACTTGCATACTTGCTCCTTTGCTTGCTTTCTTGTATTTGTGTATTTCACATTGTTTTTGCTGAGTTCATATAAGATAGGAATGCCCACTTACCACATTTTTATCTGTTCTACTTCTTACAGGCAAGGCAAATATTTAGATATTGCATAGCTACATGGAAAAGCAAAGGTATCTTTCTTCCTAGACAAACAATTACTGAATTTCTGCTGAATTTCTGCTTTGTTGATGACTTAAATACTTTGAAATTTTACTTGGAAGTCAGTAACCAATAGATTGCACTCTGCAATGTCTAGACATTTCAATTAAATGTTGCAATCAACACTTAATATATGATATTTTCACCCTTTGGAGATATAAGGGTGGAATTGTTTTAAGTGATATCTCTACTCAAAGGACAATTTTGATAACTTCAAAGCTTGTATGAATAATCAAAGCAGAAGCTTCAAAATTGGATGTACATGGATCTACGCAATAGGATTAATATCTTAGATACCATGGTTTGCAACAAGCTAGAATATATCCTCCCTCAATTTATGTGGGGCAAAGAAAGGAGGAAAGAGAGGCTTCAATTGCTTGCTTAAAAGTTGGGATACTTGCACCCTCAATAGTGATAAGAGAGGACATTGGATGACTGATATACTCAAGGAACAGATTTAGAAAGTACATGGATTGTAAGGATGATAAAATAAGAATCCACCAAGTCTTTATCCACGATATTGACCAAATATTGAACATTAGAGTTCAGTGCTAAGGCTGGGATGTTGCCTTTCTATAATATTTAGACAGTAGGATGTGGGGGATAACGTATGATCTTATTCCAACGCATCAATCTGAAAATACATCAATTGTTCTCATCCAACAGGGAGTGGCAGATTTCACTCCCCACAACATCAATACCATGTTCACCACTCCTTCAACAAAGCAAAGGAATCGTCAAGCAACCACAACATCCCTATGCACTGACCAACTCCTGGAAGATTGAACATAAAACAAAAGAAACAACGCATCAGGAGTACGCAATTGACATTTTCCAGCCCCCATCCAGAGAGATAGTATGGTTAATGTGTAAAATATATAGAGAAGTCAATATGAAGGCCATGTACCATTATAATGTTTGAGTAAATGCACAAGTTTCGAAGTAGTGAGAAAGATCTACTGGGGACAAGTACAACCGATCAATGATTCAATTCATTACTAGGAACATCATTCCCTCGATCCAACACATTTCATTTAGTTTCTTATGTAGTCTATATAGTAACATATTTCCATGCGGGCGAGACTAACATTTCTAAAGGATTAAGGAGTTATGGTCAGTTTTACCCTGCAAGATAGTTCAGAAAGGTAGCAGAAGGTCCCTTAGACCATTTTTGATCTCGTGGACGTCATTAAAATTATTCAATTCAATTCAATCTAGTTGAAAGGTGCACAACGAGATCACTTCACAATCTATAAAGAAAAAAATCTTCAAGAAAATGAAGAGGGAAATAAAACATCAATTGAAAAGCAAAAAGAGGTCGAGGGACTTAAAGAGACTCAAAAATAAGAAAAGTGGGAAGCAAAGGTTAGACACAAAATCAAGGAATTCAAAGGAAAATAAATAGAACCAATTTTAGATGAAGACCATGCTAAACAAAATTCTGAGAAAAATGGATTTCCTGACGGATAAGGTTATCATTAATGCCATTAGAATTGTTGAAGCAAGCCCTAATATTCCCTAGGTACATGAATGAAGAAGTATATTCTGATGGAGAGGAAACATCATGGAGAAATGAGTTCATTTGTGAAGTTGATGATGAGTACATTCAGGATAGCTTCAATCTTAGTGGACTTACTATGATCATGATCTTGACTTGACTTTAGATTTGGAATCCCCCAATGAAACACTTTTCTAAAGATTAAAGAGAAACACAAAGAAAATTTCTCTCTTTTGGAGCACGTTAAGCAATTCTAAAATATAATTATTTCTATGTATTCCAACAAGATGATATTCTAACTTAGAAACAAAATGCGTTGGTAGAATTTGTTCAAGAGATGTTGTATATCAAAGAAATAATGTTGGAGCATTTTCCACACATTTTTTTAATGGCATACCCATACATCAAACCTATGAATACCTAAAGCACATGCCATGGTCAAAGTTTGAAAAAGATAGTTACAAAGATGGTTACTCAACCATATAAAAAAGAAGCCTCATTATCAACCACATGATTGCTTGCAGTGCTAGATTGTGATAAAAAAATTGCCAAAATTAAAAGACACACACACACATATATATATATATTATTGCATAGGTCGACTCAAATACTCATGTCGGCCCTCCAACCCCAAATGATATGTCTCTTCAAAATAGTCAAACAAGTATAAATACAAAGTTGGACTCCTCATTCTAGGCCATCAACTTAGGTCTGAGATACATAACAAGTGAAAAAGAAGAAGTAAGAGGGTTCATAACTCATGAACCAAGGAAGTAAGGAGAATGAAGATTATCTAAAGTTTGGAATTTTTTTGCGAATCCCATATGGTTTCATTGTATTTGTTGTGGTTCATTTGGAGCAGGATTTCAGATTGAAATAGCTCATACTCTCTAACCTATGGTAAAGGTGAAGATCAAACTTTTTCTTGACGTGTGAACAAAATTTTAGGAGCTCAGATCTTTGGAACTATGCATAGATTCTCAGACCTGTGGAAACATCCTCAAACCCGTGCAAACAAATTTCGGATCTATAGTCTCATCAGTTTGGACTTGTGACACTGTAAAATTTCAGATATGTGGCACTGTGAAAATTCAGACCTATGTCACTGTAAGAATTCGACACTGTGAAAATTCAAAATTTTGGCACTTGATGATTCAGACCTGTGGCATTGTGAAAATTTGAACTTGTGGCACTTAATGTTTCAGACCTGTGGCATTTGGTTGGAAATTCAGCATCCCTTGAGAGCAGACTATTGGTCATCTGTTGAAGCAGAAAGATTAAAATTGAGTGCCACCAATTTCATTGTAAATAGGATGATCCATAACTTTTTAGATTCAAAATTTACAAGCATATAAGATAAATTTGACATGTGGCATCATTTACTCAGTGCCTTAATGCTCGAATAAGGATACGAGGTACCAATTTATTTTCTTCTTCACAAGCTTAACAATTAACTTTGATACCACTTGGCCACATACCCCTATTAAATCTATCCTTACCACACCTGCAAAAATTTGGTTTTCATCCTTATACATTTTTTCAAATACTTTACATGTAAAACCTTCTTCAAGTACTTTGTACACAAGCAATTAAGTAGTCCTCTTCTAAACTGTACTATATCAAATCACCCAACTCTTCTCCTCAACCTAAAATAGCCCTCTTTCAAACTGTACTATATCAAAACCTTCACTACTCTTTTTGATCAATGGAAATTTCATTGTATTTGTTGTGGTTCATTTGGAGCAGAATTTCAAATGAAATAGCTCATTCTCTCTAACCTATGGTAAAGGTGAAGATCAAACTTTTTCTTGACGTGTGAACAAACTTTTAGGAGCTCAGATCTTTGGAACTATGCATAGATTCTCAGACCCGTGGAAACATCCTCAAACCCGTGCGAACAAATTTCGGATCTATAGTCTCATTAGTTTGGACTTGTGACACTGTAAAATTTCAGATCTGTGGCACTGTGAAAATTCAGACCTATGTCACTGTAAGAATTTGGCCCTGTGGCACTGTGAAAATTCAAACTTTTGGCACTTGATGATTCAGACCTGTGGCATTGTGAAAATTTGAACTTGTGGCACTTAATGTTTTAGATCTGTGGCATTTGGTTGGAAATTTAGCATTCCTTGAGAGCAGACTATTGGTAATCTATTGAAGCAGCATAGTGACCTTTTGGGAGAAAAATTGAAGAACAACATTAGAAACTTCTTGAATGATCTATGTAGCATATCATCTCACCTTGGTTAAAGCACTCTTATAGACTATTGCTTGAGGACTTGTTGGAACAAATTGTACTGGAGTTTTTGAAGCTATATTTGGAGAAACCCCCACTTCTACTATTTGGAACAAGACTGAATATCATGAAGACTGAGTTGAAGCAAACCTATTGAAGTAACCATCACAACCCTTCTAAAGGAGGAATCTCGGCTCATGAAAAAATTGTTGTGAAGACCCTAAACCTTGGAAAGTGCAGACATATCTTTGTCTTGGAGAAACAACATTAATGTCTTTTGAACCTGCCTCCTCTGTATCTCTTGAGCAGATCCTTGTTGGAGCATCCGTGAATATAATTTAAAGATCTTGAAGACATCGTTGAAGAATTTTTTTGTGCAGTGTTGGAGCAAATTTATTAACCCTTGTTGAACCGATTATCTATGAAGAGGAAAAATTGTTGAAAATTTGACGAGGTAGATTTGAAGAAGATTGTTTGTGCAAACCTAAAGAGTCTGGGAGACACATACTAGCCTTGTTGGAATTGACCTTGTTTTACTAGCCCATGAAGTATTTCACAGACCATTTGAGGCATTATATAAAGCAAATCTTGGATTCATTTTCAAGGATTTACCCTGCAAATCTAGAGGCACTCTACAACCCTAGAAAGAGGTTGGATTTTAATTACAGTTAGCTTCACGGAAAGAGGCAGGATGTATTGGACTACAGACAGAGAAAAAAAAACAATCCATGCCATATTTCCATGCGGGCGACACTAACATTTCTAAGGGATTAAGGAGTTATGGCCAGTTTTACCCTGAAAATCTTGGGCTCAGATTTCATAGGGATAAAGCCATATTTTAGATAGGTTGTGCCCATTTTATCTATAGTAGGCCTCACAGAAAGAAGCAGGATGATCTGCAACGGTAGAGACAACAAACCCAATTAAAGCACTGGGAATTTTTCAGGGGATACTTGAATTTGATTTATGTTTCACTACATCAGATGTTTTGGGTCCTCTTGTTAGAGTGTTCTCATCACCTTCACTTCATGTTGTTCAAGATTTAGAAAATTTCAGTTCTGTTCAATTCTATTTTGGAGTCGCTTCTCTATTTATAATTTACATCCAGTTTAAAGAAAAGTGAACGAGATAGGTTTTACAAGAGCATATAGACTACTCCAGTCTAGGTGCAGTTCTATAGAAGGCCAGTACATTCATATATGCATGCATATTGGGCACTCTAATCAAAGCATTAGGGTTACGGTTATTGACAATTGTTATTGTACAACACTGGTTGCCTCCTTTATAAAGAGAGACAATGTCTCTGTTGTTATTCATTCAATTGAATAGAGAGTAATGAGTAACTATTTTTCACTTCCTACTTCACTGTGAGCCATACAACCATTATAAGGAAGGATTATCTGTGCACTTCCCACTTAACTGTGAGCCATCAACCATTATCAGGAAGGTTCAATATCGAGAGAATCTGTTGGGAAACATATTTCCAGGATAAGCAACTATAATGCAACACAAAATCATCAAAGATAATGCACCTTGGGGACAATCTAATGCATACAAGCACGAATGAAGAAGTTGACCCACCCCAAGGACCTAGCTAAGTAGTTAAAGCATCCATTTGTGAAAAGACTTATGTAGGTGCCCATTATCTCCTCCTCTTTTATTCTCTTCCTATGGTATTCCATATTTCATAATATTGCAATAGTATGTGAAACTGTTTCACAATGATGTAAATTCACCTCACATACCATTTGGAATCATGGTTCCAAAAGGTTATTTTTTGTTGGTCTTTAGCTTATTTAAAAAGATCAATATTCAGTATTCCAAGTTGGTCCCTAGATTTTCGATAGAGATGGGCTTTTAATGAAGTAATAATATGAAGGTTTTTATTTGTTGGAGTCTATGAATCTAGAAATATAAAGGAGGCCCAAAGTGGACCCACTAACTAGACAAACAACTTTAGATGTATACCAAATAAGGAAACCAAAATAGTAAGACAAATCACAGTAACAGGCATAAAGAAAAGCCCATAAATATGAAGGGAAAATAAAATAAAAGGACCTTGCAACTTGAAGGATAAGGCTCAGAAGGACAACCTTTATGAAAAATTTAAAGACCCCAGAAATATGACATACCCTCCATGATTTGCTAAATCCCCTCATATGATGAAACCAAAGGAAGCATCTTCTAGAAAACCCAAGGAATCCAAAGAAAACATGGCACGTATTCTGAAATCATATTTCCATGCGGGCGAAGCTAACATTTCTAAAGGATTAAGGAGTTATGGCCAGTTTTACCCTACAAATCTTGGGCTCAAATTTCATAGGGAAAAAGCCAGATTTAGATAGGTTGTGCCCATTTTAGCTATAGTAGGCTTCACAGAAAGAAGCAGGATGCTCTGCAACGGCAGAGATAACAAACCCAATTAAAGCATTGGGAATTTTTCAGGGGATACTTGAATTTGATTTATGGTTCACTACATCAGATGTTTTGGGTCCTCTTGTTAGAGTGTTCTCATCACCTTCACTTCATGTTGTTCCATATTTAGAAAATTTCAGTTCTGTTCAATTCTATTTTGGAGTCACTTTTCTATTTATAATTTACATCCAGTTTTAAGAAAAGAGCATGAGATAGGTTTTGCAGGAGCATATAGCCTACTCCAGTCTAGGTGCAGTTCTATAGAAGGCCAGTACATTCATATATGCATGCATATTGGGCGCTCTAACCAAAGCATTATAGTTACGGTTATTGACAATTGTTAGTGTACAACACTAGCTGCCTCCTTTATAAAGAGAGACAATGCCTTTGTTGTTATTCATTCAATTGAATAGAGAACAGTGAGTAACTATTGTGCACTTCCTACTTCTCTGTGAGCCATACAACCATTATAAGGAAGGATTCTCTGTGCACTTCCTACTTAACTGTGAGCCATCAACCATTATCAGGAAGTTTCAATATCGAGAGAATCAGTTGGGAAACATATTTCCAGGATAAGAAACTATAATGCAACACAAAATCATCAAAGATAATGCACCTTGGGGACAATCTAATGCATACAAGCACGAATGAAGAAGTTGACCCACCCCAAGGACCTAGCTAAGTAGTTCAAGCATCCATTTGTGAAAAGACTTATGTAGGTGCCCATGATCTCCTCCTCTTTTATTCTCTTCCTATGCATTCCTGCTTTTGGTATTCCATATTTCATAATATTGCAACAGTCTATGAAACTGTTTAAAAATGATGTAAATTCACCTCACATACCATATGGCATCATTGTTCCAAAAGGTTATTTTTTGTTGGTCTTTAGCTTCTTTAGAAAGATCAATATTCAGTATTCCAAGTTGGTCCCTAGATTTTTTATAGAGATGGGATTTTAATGAAGTAATATTATGAAGGTTTTTATCTGTTGGAGTTTGTGAATCTGGAAATCTAAAGGAGGCCCAAAGTGGACCCACTAACTAGACAAACAACTTTAGATGTAAACCAAATAAGAAAACCAAAATAGTAAGACAAATCACAGTAACAGGCATAGAGAAAAGCCCACAAATATGAAGGGAAAATAAAACAAAAGGACCTTGCAACTTGAAGGATAAGGCTCAGAAGGATAAACTTTATGGAAAATTTAAAGACCCCTAAAATATGACATGCCCTCCATGATTTGCTAAATCCCCTCATATGATGAAACCAAAGGAAGCATCTTCTAGAAAACCCAAGGAATCCAAAGAAAACATGGCACACATTCTGAAATCATATTTCCATGCGGGTGACACTAACATTTCTAAAGGATTAAGAAGTTATGGCCAGTTTTACCCTGCAAATCTTGGGCTTAGATTTCATAGGGATAAAGTCAGATTTAGATAGGTTGTGCCCATTTTAGCTATATTAGGCTTCACAGAAAGAAGCAGGATGCTTTACAATGGCAGAGACAACAAACCCAATTAAAGACATTTACTGAGTTTGAAAAAAACCCATTAAAACTCAGATTTAGATGGTTTTGCTCTGTTTTATTTACTAATTACACCCTAATTCAAAGAGGTTATATACAGAGCATGTAGACATGTGAACTAATCAAATACGATGTCGTTTAAGTGCAACAACATAGAAACTAATCCCATCTGAAGAGCATAACATTTACCCCGTAAACCAAGCTTTGATATGCGTTACTATATGCATTTGTGAAACTATTTATATGCAACCTTTAACTTCTTAGTATCAACGCATGTGTAAAAAGGCTTGAGAAAACATACTTACAGCTAGGATTTGTGAGCTTGAGAGTGCTGAAGCAGATGTCGTAAAAGGGCATCATTGTCCAGTACCATACACTCATCTGAATAGGAGTTGTGAGCTTTAGAGTGTTGAAGCAGATGCCGTAAAGGGCATCATTGTTCAGTACGATATGCTCATTTGCATTCTCCAGCGGCTGATGCACAGAGAGCGTTGCACTGTAAGGCTCCACCACTATATCAAACACCTTGGGAGAAGGGAAAACAAAGAAGGTAAGCATCATTCTATTAGGGTACTCCTCCCTGTTATTGGAGATCAAAAGGGTTCCCATTCCAGATCCAGTAGCTCCTCGCAAATAATGACACACTTGAAACCCTGCACAACAAAAACCCACAAAAATTTTCACAACTGAAAACTACATTCAAATAATAAGGTCAAGGGTTTGAATTTGAAACACACATACCTTGAATACAATCACAGTTTTCTGCCTCCTTCCTAACTACATCCAGCATGGAATACAATTTTCTACCTCCTTCCTGACTACATCCAGCATGGAATAGATGAACTCAGCCCCCACTGACCAGCACTGTTAGACTCGCCGAAGCAATCATCAGCACACTTCAAAACTGGAAAATTTATACAAAAATTTGAGGTGGAGAGGCCAATGGACTAGATGCTCAGGAAATAACTTCCAACTTCCAAGCCCCAAGCCCCAACTAGTAAAAAATGGGGGCGAATTCCTCCAACTTCGAAGCCCCAACCAGTAAAAAATGGGGGCGAAATCCTCTCCAAACCAGAAAATCGAGAGGAGAATCTAGGGATGAAGGTTTGTGCGCATTTATTTTTTTGGACTAAAATCTACTAATTAATTATTTTTTAAATAATTATAGGGCTAATTTTATAAAACTATACAAAAGGGATTTTATATTAAAAATTCGCCCCTCCAAAATTGAAAACCCTTTAAAATTCGCCCCTAAAATTTTCCCCGGTCCTCAACCAAGGAGGGCCAGAGAGCCATTAAATCCACCTTATAATTCACCTCCAAGAGCCATAAAAGAAGCCTCAAGCATGTCTTCAAGAGAAGGAGAAGTTGTTGAAGACATTGATCCCAAAGAAGAAGATCGGGTGTTCCGAAAGGCTTTCTTGGACATGACGGAGATGGTGAGGATACTCTACCAAGAAAGGAATGATAGGCTTGTAGGAGAAGGGTCTAAACATCAGAAAGAAGGAGGGGGTTCTTCAGGAGGAAAGAAAAGTGATGACAAGTCAAAGAAAGGACACGGAGGAAATGGTGAGCCACCATCCCCATCTTCATCCTCTTCCTCTACATCGTCATCCTCTACTTCGGTGAATCAATCTCACAAGTCTAAAACCACTGGTAAAATTCCATTTTTAAAGCTTGATGTTAAATTTGAGTTGCCTATGTTTAATGGTGAGGTCATTGTAGAGAAACTTGACAATTGGATAAGGCAGTTGGAGGTTTACTTGAGGATACAGGAACCTTCATGATGACGACACCAAGATACAGTTAGCCTCTTTGAGAATTGATCCTTCTAAAGTAGAAGCCATTGTGAATTGGCCTACTCCCAAATCCATTACAGAGGTAAGAAGTTTTTTGGGTGCAGCTCAGTATTGGAGGAAGTTTATTTCTAACTTCTCTGCCATAGCAACTCCTATGCATGCAGTGACAAGTGTGAAGCATGCTTTCCAATGGGGAGGCAAGCAACAAAAAGCTTTCGAGTCTTTGAAAGAGAAGATAGGTTCAACTCTAGTTCTTTCATTACCGGACTTGAGACAACCATTCGAGATTCAGACCGATGCTAGTGATTACACCATGGGTGAAGTTCCCTTACAACATGGTAAGCCTATCGAATTTCATTCTGAGACATTTAATGGTGCTGTTGTGAATTATCCTACATATGATAAGGAGTTGTATGCATTGGTACAAAGCATCAAAAAGTGGAAACACTATTTGATGGGAAAAGAAACAGTTGTTCATACCGACCATCAGCCTTTACAGTACTTGCAGTTGTAAAGTAAATTACATCAGTCATGCCATTTCAGATGGATGGGTTTCCTACAACAATTGTTGAGATTGCAATAAGATGATGAGCTTAGTGGAAAGGAGTCGCCTTCACTAAGTGGGCCCGCATGCTATTTTTGGCGCAAAGTCTATTTTTAGACTATGGCTATTTTTAGACATATGGATCATGTTCTATGAGTTGTAGGATGTTATTTGTGGATGGTTGGTCAAGTCAGAAAAAATAGATGGACTTCTATTTTTAGACATACTGGGCAGAATCTATTTTTAGATTGCTGTATTTGTATTGATATGTCAAATATTATTAGCTCTAATAATATTTTGAATCGTAAAATACCATTCATTCTTCGAGCACTTCAAGCAGTGTACTACGTGGCATGTAGAGTCGGTTTAATGAATTATGCTATTTTTGAGGGTTAAGTGGAGCTATTGCATGGATACTTCAGTTAGAACTCATGTGACAGAGTTTGGTGGAGTTGATTGAGGAAGTTAGTGGAGTTGTATTCAGTTTAACTAATCTAAACATAGTTGAGCTATTTGTATCCAGTTTAACTAATTGATACAATTAGTGAGAGTGGTGTGAATTAATTATTAATTAATTCGCTAATTATAAACTCATTAATCAACTAAAGAATACATCAGTTAACTTCAGTGCATGGATAGTTTCAGTGGAGACCTATGCAAAGATAGGTGAAAGGGCAAGTATGACTATCAGTTGTGACTATAAGTGATGCATGGTTTGCACCCAACACTTAGTAGAGATGCCTATAAAGATTGCGTGAGCAAGTGTGATAATCAGAGTTGCATCAAACTCTCGGTTAATCCAGTATTTCATGATAGATCTAAACACATTGACATCTGGTATCATCATATCCGAGATTGTGTGCAGCGGAAGATCATGTTACTTTCATACATTCCTATAGAGGATCAGGATGCCGATATCTTGACGAAGGCGCTCACCAAGAGAAAATTCAAATACCACAGAGGTAGGATCAGGGTGGCAGATAATCTCTGTCTTGTGTTGAGAGGGAGTGTTGAGATTTCCAACAAGATGATGAGCTTAGTGAAAGGAGCTACCTTCACTAAGTGGGGCTCAGCAGTTGTTTTTGGCGCAAAGTCTATTTTAGGACATATGGATCATGTTCTATGAGTTGCAGGATGCTATTTTGATGGTTGGTCAAGCTTCTAATTATATATGGACTTCTATTTTTAGACATATCATTAATCTATTTTTAGATTGCCGCCTAAAAATAGATATGCCTAATATTATTAATTTTTAATAATATTTGGACTCTAAACATTATCTTATTCTCTTGGAGCACTTCGCCATGTAAGTGCAATGTGAATTATGCTATTCCTAAGGGTTAAGTGGAGCTATTGCATGAAGACTTCAGTTAGAACTCATGTGACAGAGTTTGGTGGAGTTGATTGAGGAAGTCAGTGGAGTTGTATTCAGTTTAACTAATCTAAACATAGTTGAGCTATTTGTATTCAGTTTAACTAATTGATACAATTAGTGAGAGTGGTGTGAATTAATTATTAATTAATTCGCTAATTATAAACTCATTAATCAACTAAAGAATGCATCAGTTAACTTCAGTGCATGGACAGTTTCAGTGGAGACCAGTGCAGAGATAGGTGAAAGAGCAGGTTAACTATAAGTTGTGACTATACAGTTGCTATTTGCAACACACAGATAGGTGGAGAAGCCCATGAGGATTGTGTAGTACAAGCTAGGTGGTTTATCTATTTAATGAAGCCATCTCATAGCATTGAAAATGCAATAGAGGCTGGCTATCAAGTGGCAAAAGATTGGAGCATGTGTTTTGCAAGATCGAGCCTAATTAGTGTGTAGCAAGTGGAGATTATACTGAGAGCTTGTGAGGAGCTTTGTATGAAGATTTTTACATGATCTCTATGACATATATAATATACAGATAGTTGGGGGTTTTCAGCTTTAAGCTTTCCCATTACATACTGTGTTCATATGTGTGAATTTTTATGGTTTTAATGTGTGCAAGCAGTTGATTTTATTTCTGCATGTAATGATCAATGGTAGAAGAGATTATGTATTGTGCATGAAGATAAAACAGTGTGTGATCAGGAGAATATCGGTGGATAACATATCAGTTATTCAAATTTTCTACAACAATTTTACTTGGTAATAAGGTACAAGAAAGGTATTTTCAATAAAGTTGCTGATATGCTTTCAAGGCCTATTATTAGTGCTACTACTTTACTTATGAATGATTCTATTGTACATGAGAGTTACATAGAACAATATGCATCATATGTTGATTTTAAGGATGTGTATGTTAACTTGAGTGAAGGGAATCATGTTGAGGAGAATGCTTATCACTTGCATAATAATTTGTTGTTTCATATGGGCAAGTTATGTATACCACAGGGAAAGAGACTAAGTGTCATGAGAGAAGCTCATTATTCTCTTATTGTTGGACATTTCGGGGTAAGCAAACCAGTGGCACATGTACAGAGGTATTGTTATTGGCCTCGCATGGTAGATAGTGTTTCACGTTTCATTAGATTTTATTCATTATGTGCTACAAGCAAGCCTAGCAATAGGAAGCTTGGTTTATATACGCCATTACCGGTAACTTCTAGACCATGGGAAAATGTTTCTATGGATTTTGTTGGAGGTCTACCATTGTCTAGAAAGCAACATGATTATCTTTATGTAGTAGTTGATAGATTCAGCAAGATGTGTATTCTTATGCCATGTAAGAAATCTATAACTGCTGATTTATATTTTCAAAATGTATGGGTTCATTATGGCTTGCCTACTTCTATTGTTAGTGACATGGATTCTAGATTTGTTGGGAATTTTTGGTCCAATTTATGGAAAGTTTAAAAAGAGTACTGCTTTCCATCCGCAAACAGATGGCCAAACAGAGGTAGTGAACATAACCATTGTACATCTTTTGAGAGGTTATTGCAGCAAGCATCCCAAGCTTTGGGATGAGCATTTTCATTACATTCAGCATGCTTACAACTGAGTCAAGCACTCTTCTACAAATACTTCACCATTTGAAGCTTGTTTTGGGTATTTTCCTAAGTCACCTTTAGATTTCATTCTTGAGAAGGATGTTGCCATTGATGGGCATAGTGACATTGACAAAGCTCGCATGTTCCTTGAAAGAATTCAGCTCATACATCAGCAGGTTCAAGAACAACTTGAAAAGAGTCAAGGCAAGTACAAGGAGAGGCATGAAAAACACATAATTGATCATAAGTTTCAAGGAGGAGATGAGGTATAGTTGCATATTAGTAAGGAAATAATGCAAGGAGAAGGTAAAAATCTGAAGCCTATTCATTATGGTCCATTCAAGATTCTTAAACAAGTTGGAAATAATGCTTTTCAACTAGATTTGCCTTCATATATGCAAATGTATTCCGTTGTGAATGTGGAAAATTTATGTTTGTATGAACCTCCTTTAGTTGCTGATCATGAAAGTGACATTCAGCTGCCATCTATAGAGGATTTCTCGTCAGAATATTTGGATGAGCTAAAAGAGGATGCTATCCTTGACAGGAGGACACACACTTCGAAGAGGGGAAGTGTCGATTATCTTCGGATTGGTCTAAGAGGCAGCAAACCGAGTAAGGAAAAATGGATGGAGGAGAAGGTGATGGGTTTGTACCCTCATCTTCTAAACATGTAATTGAAGACTTTTGGGGTCCAAAATCTTCCTAATGGGGAGGTGTGATCAGGAGATCATGTCCAAGTGAAGAAAATGCTCAAAAATGGAAGTGCTCAGAAATGGTTGAAATTTGAACGACTAGAAATGCCTTGTCATTGCGATTCTAGTGCCATGAACGGTTCTCAAAACCGAGTATGTATGAGAAAGTTACTGAGGTTTGAAATCGTCTAATAACCTCCAAAAATTGACCTTTGACTCAATTTGACCTTATGGAAATTTTTGTAATATATATATATATATATATATTATGCAAAAAATTATTTTTTATAAAATTTTTGAGGGCCTATCAAAGGGTGCCACGTGGCATGCCTAGAGGCTGCCACGTGGCCCCAGGCCAAAGGGTTGAAATGTCAAAAAATTGGAGTTAAGGGATTCGAACCCTAACCCAACAGTTCGGGCAGGGCCGACCCGTCTATGGAGAACTATTGAATGACTCATGCAACATGAAATGAAGAGTCGACTCGTGGACTTTGGGCGGATAAATTTGGGGATAAGCCCCTATGGGTTAGCACCTGTCGCAATGTAACGACAAGCTATGATCACAGGCTTAAACTTTTGAACGACAGAAAAAGGTTTGGGGGCCAGCCCCCATACTCCACATGACTGGGACTCATAACTCTGGCAGAAGACGTAACCGTGAGGAGGTGACCGTTATACAAACCGCGTCATGTGCCGAGGTTTAATGCCAACAATAAATGAGAGGTTGGCGGACGGATAACCCACGACTTATCCAGCGGTTAATCCGCAGATGCCACATGTGAACACAGCCCAATTTGATAGTTAATGCCACCATTGACAGTTGATGGTTTCTGCTAGATTTGGAGCAGGTTTGATAATTTCGGGCGGACCGCCATTTTGGTTGGGCTAACTAGAGTTCCTCTAGTTTTGGAGGAGGATTTTGGGGGACACTGGGCAAAAATTTGTTTTTTCCATAACTTTCTCAATTTTCAACCAAACAAGATGAAATTTTAGTCAATTTTGGGTCTCTCCGACCTTCTGGAGAGTTTGGAATAGGGTTCAGAGTGAACAGAGGTGATATACAATAGATTTTTCTTTAGGTAAGAGGAAGGATCCATCAAGGCCATCATGGAGGAGGCACTATTTTGGGTTGTATTTCACTATTTAAGGTGAAACAAAAGCCATTTATAGCTATTTTCTATCTTCTGAAGTCAAATTTACAGTTTTTTTTCTTTTTTAGGCATATTTTTCACTGTGTAACCATTTTGAGCAAATTAATACAGCAAGGACATGCCATTGGGGAGCCTTGGACCGGCAGATGTAGCCCATGAGGGGTGAACTGCCTCAACAATTTGCTGTGTTATGTTATGGTGAATTTTACTTGTTGTGTATTTCTGCTGTGATATGTTAAACATTAAATTTAAATAAAAAATACTCACACATAAAACTTAGAAACATTACCAAACTACTTTGTTTAACTTGCAAGTCATGGAGAACACTTTGCACACTAAATTATATGGAAATGGATACTTTGCATAGCATTACAAATAGTTCCATTTTCAGATCAGATACTCTCCTCATTGCCTTATCTTGAGCAAAGGTTGGATGGGATGGCTCATGAAATCAAAGGAAGAAGTGGGAAAAATTATTTAGCTTTGTTGGTAGTGGGGATCACAATATATATTTCTAAAAAAATGGTTGGAAAATTTTGATACCAAAATTAAAAGGCTCTTGGTGGTTCCAATTTGGATTCGCCTCCTTGCCCTTCCATTACAGTTCTAGTTGAAAGATTTTTTTCAGGAGATTGGAAACATCCTAGGTTTCTTTTATGAATTAGACACATCCTAAAAAACAATGGGATACATGGCTATGGCGAGGATTCTTGTGGGAGTAAATCTAGCTTGTGGGATTCTAGACTCCATCTCAATTAAAGTTGGGTCCAAGACCCATAAATATGCTCTTTATTATGAGGGGATTCCATATAAATGTGCAAGATATCACTCCTATGGAAATATTTGGGAAGACTATCCTTACAAGAAGGTCAAAAAAATATGGGTCAATAAATCACAAGGGGGATTAGAATTTGGAAGTTTCCCATCGAAGAAGTTAGCTGGAAGTGCACAATGCTCAAGAAAAAAGGACCTCCCTCCCTCTTTTTAATTAACTGAATGCGGAATGTAACAGGAGGATGCACCACGGGGAATGTCGACAAATCCTCCAAAGTCGACCCTCAAGTTCGAGGATTCACACAAATCAACTACAGTGGATTCCTCAATGAGTATGAATTTTTGCACCCCCCTCCCCCCCACCCCCCCACATTGCCCCTTCATTTTATTTTTATGTTTTAATTTATCTATGCTCCTTTAGTCCCCTCCCTGCCATGACTTCATCCTACCATTGTCATTATCATAACTACAAAATATTTCCTTCCCCCCCTCTCCCTTCCATTACCTTTTTCTCGTCCTCTATTCCTTCGAAACCCTTCTCTCGCTCTCTCACTTATCAAACCTATCACTCCTCCTAATAAATAACCTCCCTCGTCCCACCCGTGTTTCCCCTCACACCTATAATTTGAGATCACAATTTTCTCTTCCTCTCGATTACAAACTACCTGAGGGGGTTTTTTATCTAGAGCCAAGAGAAGGTATCAAAATTTGGGATGATTAGATTACTCAGGGCTCTTGCTGGGGAAGGAAGTCCCTTATTTCCATAGCCATGAAGCAAACCTACTTGGAGGTAAAGTAGGGGAAACAAAAATCCATTATCGAAGCGCTTAGAGCATCAACCCCTGCAAAGTAGTTGGGATGAGGGTTCTTTCTATCAACATCAAACCCTTCCAAAAATATAGCCCTTTAAAGACTAATTACTACCCTTTCTCCACAAATTATTCTCTTTCAAGAGATGGTGATCAAAGGCACAAAGGTCGAATCTATCATTTCATCGCTTCTTCCATCCTGGTCCTTTCATCATATAGATTCTTCAGGAAGATTTTGAGGTCTCATAATAGGACAACGAGCCTCCTACTTGTGTTTCACTTAGGCTTGAGATTCCTGGTCCTGTTTTCTAACATCTTTTACCCTAAGGGGTAATGGATTCTCCTTCAATGTTTTGAATGTATATGGTCCATATCTAGAGAGGAAGTCCTTCTGGAAAAACATATTCAATTTTTCATGTTTTGGATCAGACCACATTTTTCTTGGAGGGGACCTAAACTTTACGGTGGGCCAAACTAAAATATGCGAGCCCTCTGATCACTCAGGCCTACTGGTAGATTACTTTTTGGACAATCTTGAGACTATTATGTTGGTGGAAATTTTCCTTGCAAATATTCTTCTCACCTGGACAGACAATGGGAATAAGAAAACATATATAGCCAAGATGCTAGATCGATTCCTTATTTCATAATGTTTATTGGATCATAATATGCAAATCCAATGATGGGTTTCTTTAAGTGGAGATTCTAATCGCACACAAATTATTCTAGACATGAAACTGGGGCCTACTAAATCCATGGACCATTTCAAACTTAATCCAAGTTGGCTATATCATCCTTCCCTCATTAAAAAAATTAAGGAAGATTGGGTCACCTATAATCCTTCTCTTGGATTCTCTCCTTCAATCCAGTTCTAGGATAACTTAAAAGAGGAAAAGAAAATCATTTCTTTTTGGGACAAAGAGAAAAAAATACAAAATGAAAGGCTCCTTATTTAGATTAAGGGAAAGCTTCAAGATCTTCTCTCTACCTTGGATCACTCCTTCTCAAATGAGAAAAAATGAAATATCAAATCGCTAGAGGAAAAAATAAGAAACATCTTGCAAGATAAAGAAAAATAATGGATACTAAAGAGTAGAGCTATGTGGCCTTAGGATGGGGATGATAACACAATATTATTTAAAGAAATTTCCAATCATAGGAAAGCCATAAATACCATTTGAGAAATTACAAAAGAATATGGATCAAAGGCTACTAGTTTCAAGGATATTGTGGAGGAAAGATGCTCCTTCAAATACATTTTCAAAATGGATTACAAGGAAAATATAGATGAAATTCTTTAGAAAGTGGGTTACTTCCCAAGATTTATTGATGAGGATGGAAACAAAGATTTGAAAAGAGAAGAAGTGAAGGAATAGCTTGGAATGGTGTTGCAAATATTTCGAAAAAACAAAATCCCCATTCCAGATGGCCCCCCCATTGAATTCTATTAAGCATGCTTTGATTTTAACAACAATGAATTGCTGGGAGTGGTTGAATATTCTAGAAAAAACAAGAGAAAGTCTACATTCTTGGCTCTCATCCCCAAATATGATAAGCTTGATTATTTTAACAAGTTATAACCCATCTCACTATGCAATTCTATCTACAAAATAATCAAAAATATTATTTCCCTTTGATTGAATCCCATTCTCTCAGAACATATCTCCCTAGAGAAATTTGAATTTTTATAGGATCACCACCTTCACGAAGCCATTTGGTTCCCTCAATAATGCCTCCAATATATTCACACTCAAAAGAGAAAATTTTTTATTTACAAGATGGGTCTATGCAACGCATTTGATAAGGCAGATTAGCTCTACATCAGACTGGTTCTACTTCATATGGGATTCAATCCTCTCTTTGTGGAATGAATATACAATTGTATTAGTATGTTAGGCCCCTATATTACTAGTGTAGTCCCTTATTGTTGTTAGTGTAGCCCCCTTATTGTTATTTTTGTACCCCTATAGCCCCCATATTGCTATTATTGTGCCCCATAAAAGCCACTATTGTTATTGTTATGCCCTTACATTATTATTGTTAGGTCGGCTAGAATTATATTATGAGCCCATGGACTCCTATATATAAAAATGAGGTTTTTTCATTTGTATCATCCAATAATTTTTCATTTATGTAATGCAAAGGAGGTTTCCCCCTCGAAGTTGCTAATTTCTAGGGCATTTATCTCTCTTTTCTTCTATTTTAGGAGCTGGTTTCATAATATTTGGTATCAGAGCTTTGGACTCTAGGGTTTCGCTGCTTCAAACATGTCACTGTGGAATTTTCACTACAATTTTTTTTTATATGAAGGTTTATAAGCTAAAAAAAATCCATTTGTGAAGAAATCCTAAGGAACTTCGTGTAAATATTTTAGATCTTGGTTTGCAATATTTTCAGAGATATGATATGTGTAAGTTAGGGGTTTTGCAGGCTCCCAAATTTCATCTCAAAGATGTGACCTTGGGAAAATTGTCATAACTCTCTCTCGGAGCATCGGATTGGAATTCTATAAAAAGTGACCGAAATTTCACGGGATGCAGTTTCTTGTGTTTCACTTTCAGAGTCAAAGGAAGAAACAATGACATGTGGCACGTCGTACAAGTTTTTTCTACTGAACTAGTCCATAATTAGGTCAATGTGGGAGAGTGGGAATAACTATGCCTTGAAGAATCCAAATCAGGTCATACCTATGTCATTGGAAAGAAGATTCAGAGGGCTACTCAAGGACTGAAGATAAAATCTCGGGGATCTGAAATTACAGAGATACATCAGTTTCAATATCGAGCTCCTCAAAAGCAAGAAAAATGTGTGTGTTTTTTTCAAATTGCATAAGTCATGTTTGAAAAATCAGTTTGAAGTGATTCCAAGGGAATATTGAAGCATAGATAGCAGTATTGGGTTCTAAAATTCCCATTAAAAATAATTCAACACCCATTAAGCCCTTAGAAGGCTCTACTATGACTCATGAAGAGGAAGAAGTGCAATATGATATATCAAAATTATAAGAGAAAGTGCAACAACTTTCGCTCTCTCAAAGAGCTACAAAAAATGAAATGGAAGTTTTGAAGAAAGGTGTGGAAGCTAAGATGGATGGTTTTAACAATGCCATGGAAGACAAAATATAAGACATGAAGAATGATCTAAAAACAAACATGGAAGGTTTGAAGGAAGGTTTGACAAAGTTGATACAAGAAATTATTCCTAATGGCGAAAATATAGTAGAGGAAATTCATGATGCGAAAAAAATAAATGTTATTTGTGATTTCATAAACTCTAAAATTGGATTGAAGACCCACCATATTCCAAATATTGATATGAGGAAGTTTGATGGCAAGGATCCCATAATATAGATACTACATATGGAGCAATATTTTGATCTCAATAATGTGCAAAACACACAAAAGGTACACATTGCAACTTTATATTTAGAAAAAAATACATTTGTATGGTATCAATGGAAAATGTTTTCACTTGGTCAATTTTTACGGAGGAAACGATAGCACATTATGATGATACAAAGAGAAACACCTTCTTTAGCCAATTGATAAATCTCAAACAAAAGGGTTCAATGGTGGAGCACATTGAGGACTTCCAAAAATTGAATATAAGGGTAATTGATATTCCAAAGGAACATAGGGTTGATGTCTTCATAGTGAGTTTAAAGGATGACATCCAACACGAGGTTCACCTTTGGGAACCTGATTCATTGGAGAAGTCATTCAGGTTGGCAAGAAAAATTGAATGTAAAATTATGGCGAAAAGGAAGCCTACCACTCACATCTATACAGATGGAAGTATTTCTACTCCTAGACTTCCAAAACATACAAGGTTGACACCATAACAATTGGAAGAAAAAAGAGCAAAAGGGCTTTGCTACAGTTGTGACAGAAAATACACTAAAGGTCATAAGTGTGTTGAGAAGAAATTATTTGACATAGATTGTGAAGAGGAGGAAGAAAATTAACAAGAAAATTCGAAAGAAGAGGATATACACCAAGAACCAACCCTAGAGAAATAAGAAATGAGTCCGACCATATCCTGTACTGCATTGGCAGGAATTACCACTCTTTAAACTCTCAAGATAGAAGGACATATCAAGAAGAAAAAGGTAATAATGTTGATTGATTCGGGTAGTACCCATAATTTTATTCATTGTAAGGTAGCCAAGGAATTAAATTTTTTCCTATACCTAGCACCAGAGTGTCAAGTGATGGTTTCAAATGGAAGAACTATAAATTGCTCTGGAAAATGCCATAATATCAAGCTAACCATGGGGGAATATGTATTTAATATTCTAATGCTTTCCATTCCAATGGGAGGTTTTGATGTTGTACTAGGAGTACAATGGTTACAATCTTTGGGGACGATAGCTTTTAATTTTTAAGAAATTTTCTTGGAATTTTTTTTAGAAGGAAAGGAATTTAAATTATGGGGCATCGCAGGGAAGCTAGGATTGATAATAAGCTCTAATTTCATGACAAAGCTTCTGAAGAAAGACAACGAGACATAATTGCAAAATTATGTTCACTAGAATTTCCAACATCAAAATCATCAATTTCTCCAGATCTCCAAAAGGTCTTGGAAAATCATTCCAAGTTGTTTAAAACTCCCAAAAGACTCCCATCTATTCATGATCATGATCATGCTATTCATTTGATTCCAGGAAGTGTTCCTCCAAACATCAGGCCTTATAGATATCCTTATGTCCAAAAGAGTGAAATTGAACGTATGATTGAAAAATGTTAGAGGATGGTATAATCCAAATTAGTCAAAGTTCTTTCTCTGCTCCAGTAGTATCAGTGCACAAGAAGTATGGATCATGGTGCATGTGTACGGATTATAGGGAGCTCAATAAGCTCACTATCAAAGATAAATTTCCCATTCCTGTGATTGATGAATTATTGGATGAATTACATGGAGCAATTTATTTTACCAAGTTGGATCTTCATTAAGGATATCATCAAATTAGAATGAAGACTGAAGATATTCTGAAAACAACATTTAGAACTCGTGAGGGTCATTATGAATTTTTGGTCATGCCTTTTTCCTTACCAATGCACCTTCTACATTTCAAGGGTTGATGATGAATTCTATTTTCAAACCCTTCCTTAGAAAATTTGTGTTAGTATTTTTTGATCATATACTAATCTACATAAGGTCTTGTAAGGATCATGTTTAACATGTTGACAGGGTGCTCAAACTATTGGAGGAGAAACAATTATATGCAAAAACCTCTAAATGTTTCTTTGGAGTACAAGAGGTAGAATATCTGGGTCATATTGTATCTTAGGACGGTGTTAAGGTCGACCCTAACAAGATTAATTCCATAAAGGAATCAAAATTCTCCACAACCATAAAGAAGTTGCAAGGATTTCTCAGGTTAATAGGGTATTATCGCAAGTTGGTTAAGAATTATGGAATAATAGTAGCACCTATAACAACATTATTTGAGAAATATGCATTTTCATGGACTCCTGAAGCAACTAAGGCCTTTGAACATCTTAAAGAGGCAATGTTCCTATCACCAGTATTAGCTACGCCAGACTTCACAAAAACCTTTATTGTGGAATGTGATGCCTCAGGAAATGGAATTGGCGTTTCTTTAATGCAAGAAGGAAGACCCATTGCTTTTGAAAGTCGTCCAATCAAAGGAAAGTATTTACAGAAAGATATTTATGAGTAGGAAATGTTGGAAATACTACATGCACTAAAGAAATGACGACCTTACCTAATGGGAAGACACTTCAAGGTAAAAACTGATCATGATAGTCTTAAATACTTTTTGGAACAAATACTATCTTTAGAAGAGTAGAAAAAATGGGTGAGAAAGATGTTGGGTTATGAATTTGAAATCATCTACAAAAAAGGGAAGCTAAATGTTTTTGCAGATGTAATCTCAAGAAAGGATGAAGAGGTGGAAGAATTGCTTTGTGCTGTTTATATTATCCAACCAGATTGGATAACCGAAGCAAGGGATGCATGGAAGAATGATGAAGAAGTGTGGACACTCATTCAAAAGTTGCAGCAAGATCCTAGTAAATTTGATACCTTTATTTGGAAAAATGATTCCTTATGGTACAAAGACTGCTTAAAATATTTGTAAGAATTTCCAACTAAAACACAAGATTATTTTGGAATTGCACACCTCTCCCTTAGGAGGACACTCAATATTTTTAAAAACTTACCACAAGGTGAAGAAAGATTTTTCTTGGGATTGCCTTAAATATGATATTCAAAAGTTTGTGGCAGAATGTTTGGTTTTCTAGAAAAATAAAGTTGAGACAATTAAGACCCTGGGTCTTCTACAACCTTTATCCATTCCAAGTCAACGTTGGGAGGAGGTTTAAATGTATTTTATCACAGGTTTACCTAAGTCCAAAGGAAGGAGTGTCATCATGGTGGTAGTTGATAGAATTACCAAGTATGCACACTTTTGTGCATTATCTCATCCATTTACATCAAGTACAGTTGCTATTGCATTTATGGAAACAATTCAAAAGCTACATGGAAACCCAAATATTATTGTAAGTGACAGAGATCCCATTTTTACTGGAAAATTTTGGACGAAATTATTTCCTTGTTTGGGTACTCAACTAGCTCATAGCTCATCTTATCATCCTCAATCCAATGGGAAAAATGATATAGTGAGCAAATGTTTGGAAGGATATCTTCGTTATTTTGTATCTGATAAACAAACACAATGGGTCAAGTGGTTACCTCTGGTTGAATGGTGGTATAACACTTACTTCCATACTACGGAAAAAATGACCCCATCTATGGCACTTTATGGATATCATCCACCATCCATCACATCATCTTTAATAGAAAATTCTAAGGTTCAAGCAGTGGAATATCACATCAAGCATCAACAACAAGTTTTCAAACTCTTAAAGGATAACCTAAATTTGGAACAAAATCGAATGAAACAACAGGCATATCAACATCGTAGTGAGAGAAGTTTTTGATGTAGGAGACTAGGTATTTTTACGGCTACAACCATAAAACACATGTCCCTCAAGCAAGCTTTATTTCCAAAGTACTATGGTCCTTACAAGGTGTTGCAAAAGATTGGTACTATGGCATACAAATTGGAGCTTCCTGCTTCTTCTCGAGTGCACCAAGTTTTCCATGTTTCATGCTTAAATAAGGTTATAGGTGACAAACTTCCAGTTCAAACAATATTTATAGAAATTGATGAAGAAGGAAAAATCATATTGGAACCTGAATCAATCACGGAAACAAGAACTCGACAACTACGAAATCTATCCATTTCAGAGTATCTCATAAAGTGGAAGAACTTACCCATTGAAGATTACACATGGGAGGATGAGAATTTTATACAGAAGCATCCAGAGCTACTTAAGCATTGAGGACATCACTTTTTTGAAGGAGAGGGGCATGTTAGGCTCCTATATTACTAATGTAGTCCCTTATTGTTGTTAGGGTGGCCCCTTTACTATTATTGTTGCACCCCTGTAGCCCCAATATTGTTATTATTGTGCCCCATAAAAGCCACTGTTCTTATTGATGTGCCCTTACATTATTATTTTTAGGTCGGCTAGGACTGTATTGTGACCCCATGGACTCATATATATAGAAAGGAGGTTTTGTCATTTGTATCATCCAATAATTTTTCATTTATGTAATGTAAATGAGGTTTCCCCCTCGAAGTGGCTGATTTCTAAGGTGTTGATCTCTCTTTTATTCTATTTTGGGAGTTGGTTTCATAACATAGTACCTCCTTTATGGTGATATTGATCAATGGCTCAACTTCCCCCTTTTCAATCCCCAGAGAGGTATAAGACAAGGATGTTACTTGTCACCTCTTCTTTTTCTTTTGGTTGTTGTAGATCTCAACAATCCTATTCTATATGTGCACAGAAGGCACCTTATTAAGGGGACTGAAATCACACATTCATGATATCTCACTCATCTCCTTTTTGTTGATGTTATTATCATTTCTTGGCGCTAGAATTTGGAAACATATAAGTTATAAATCACATCTCGAACACTTTATCTGCCAAATGTATGGTGATAAACCATGAAAAAATAGCTCTCATTGGAAATTCCATTGAACATAATGATGTTTATCTTGTTACCAGGGTTCTTTCAAAAGTCCTTATTCCACTAAGGAATCCCTTGAAGTACTTGTGATTTCTCTTAAAACTAAATAATTACAAAAAGGAATATTGGTTATGCCTCATTGCAAAAATTGAGATCAAAATTCAAAGTTGGTGCAATATAAGATGGTTATCCAGGGTAGGTAGATTAGTACTATGCAAGGCAATTCTGGAAGAAATTCCAATTTATTGGGCATATTTAACTTGGATGCCAATGGGTATCCTCAATAAAATTAAGCAAATATCTATAATATATCAATGGGTTGGAAGACAAAATCAAAGACCATTTTCTTTATTTGCGTGGTCCTCCATCACTCTCCCAAAAGTCTCAGGAAGATGGGGATTAAAAAAACTTACTTGGTTTTCCAAAGCATTGGCAACAAAAGGGGCATGGAAACTTAGAAAAGGAAACAATATTTCATCATAGGTCATGAAAAAAATATCTATTTCTGTAATATACCTCATGATACCCACATTTTTTTTAATTAATAAGACATTACCCTTATTTAGTAATTCTATTCTTGGAGGCCTTCCTCTTAATTTCTTACTTAACTAATTCCATTCGCATTAATAACTATTATTTTCTTTTACACTTCCAAGGAGAAATCGCCATAAATATCTAATTTAAATTTTTTCTAAGTAATTTACTTTCTTATATAAAAGTGATAACATCTAGTCCTTCAATAATATTTGTACATTGTATGCTTCTTCCCTTATCTCGAAAGTACTAATCATAAATGTTAGTTTGATATTGTCTATTATCCAAATGTTAAAGCTACAAAAGTTTGCAAATGACTCTAGTTCTTCTATGAAATATGGTTGAGGCTTAAGCTTGTGTTATTCTAAATCTCATTTAACATATTTCATGTTCATATATTTTTAAATTATAGAGTCATATGCACTAAATCAATAACTTCGTTAATAAAAATTTTTGTTTATCCTTTCTATGTATTAAATTTTGGTTTACAAATATTTTCATGCATCTGTCACATGCATTAATCAACTACATCAAATATAACACATGAAAACAACTACCAATATATAAACTCAACCTAACCATGTGTCGTCGCTGCGACAACAACCCTCTAGAATTTTTTCCTATGTCAATTTTGGATCCTACGCTAATTGTCATTTCAAGCCCCCATGCATCGTCATGTGGTTTGATTTGTTATTTGAGTGTTTTCTACTAGTGTCGCATCCTTCTAAGTCAATTTTTCTCAAGCTTAACCATTAGAAGTGTTTGAGTTAGTAAGTTGTGGTTAGGTGAACTCACAATATCTCTTGACTTAGAAACTTGCCTTCTAACCATGCACACACTCAAAAAAGCACACAAAAGCAAACAAGCAAGAAAATTTCTAAAATAAAATGCACACTTTGAGTTTATGAAGACTTGCACTTAAGGTGAGCACACTCTCTTCGTGCTTTGAAAGTGTGCTTTACTAGGGAACACTCCTTCGCGTTTAGCAAGTGAACCCTACCTAAGTGTACTCCTTCGCGACGCAGACTTGCACCCTGTCCAGTTGCATGCATGTTCCAACTTGTTGTATGCAGGCACACTCCTAGAAAATAGGAACCACCTTAACCCCTTCATAATCGATCCTTTTATCTGACGACAAGTGGCACTAATGCATGAGTTAGTTTTGCATGTTGATCTCTTTAAATAAATTTAGTTAATCATTCCTTCATCATCATTTCGTTTGAGCGCACAACTAGAAATCATCAACCCCTTCATCAACCAGTGTATCAAGTAAGTTTGCATGCCCAAATGTTTATTGCATTTTATCATTTCATAGTCAAATCTTTCTTTGATTTTTGTCGATTTCTTGTTTTGCAGCGTGTTTGATGGAATTTTAGTTGGATCTTCATCTTGAAAGTGTTAATTTATTGTCGCATGTAAGAAACCTTTCACATTCCTTGGACTCTTCATCTTCCACCATGCATGCGAAAACAACTTATATAGCCTTGCTAATAATTCATCTCCTATCTTAGCATTAAATTTTGATTTATGTACTTGTTTCTGGGCTCTTTTCAAGAAGAGCACACTCCTTGAGCTCGAAGCTTGTTCTGCCTCAAAAAATGCACCATGTCCAACGAATTTTCTTCTTAGGTGCATGGGAGCATCACGAAGGCATAAAGATTTTCCCTTCGACTCTTCAGAGTGATGCAGTGCATCGTCTTTGCCTTAGGGTGAATTGGCGCATCATGAAGGCATGAAGCCTCATCATTCAACCCTTCAACATGCGAAAATGTGCCCTCCTTTGTCTTGAGTGCATAAGCGCACTTTGAAGAAACAAAGCTCCCATTTCCTCATCCTTCATCAATTCGAAGTGCGACAGTGCACCCTAGTTGTTTCCTAGGGTGCATGGGCATATAGGGAAGAGTGAAGTCATCTTTTCTCATTCCTTCAACCCTTTATGGTGCTAAAATGTGAACTAGCTGAAATTTGTCTATTTCTTGATGTTGGGTGCGTGTTATATTCTTTCCACAAATAGTCACATGCGTGGGGGGGGGGGGGGGGGGGTCACAAGGGGGGTGATAGCCCTCCTTGTTCGTTGTTTCGGGCATAGTGGGGGCAGTAGCCCCCCCTGTCTAGGGGTTTAGGGCAGCGCCCCGTGAAATTTTTTTGGACCCTATTTTAGGTGGGCAGACCCACCTATGGTTTTGTGCATGGGTTTGCACATGGTTTTGGGGCATGATGGTTTTCGGCCCTTGGTATTTTGTAGATCTGGCCAAGAGAACTACGATTATGTTCTAACCCAGGGTTAATGGATTGGGATTTATGAATGCTTCGACATTTATATTTATGTGTTGTAACACTAAAAGGAATATAATGAAAAATCAAGCTGGTAGTCCCGATTTGGGATCTAGGGGAAAAACATATGTGTATATCTGTTTTATGTTTTATGTTCTTGTTATTGTTTATTTTCTGTTTTTAAGAATTTGTTTGCAGATAATTTATGTACAGATTTAAAACCTACACTTGAGCACAATAGCGCACTACGAAGCCCCAAATGACCATACAAGTTTCTTCATGCTTCGAGAGTGTGCCATCCTAGTTTGCATGTGTATTTTTTCTTGCATGAAAGTTATTTTTGGTAATTGTTCATATTTATTTATGCTCTATCATTTGTGGTGACTCTTTGAATGTGATTCACAAATATTATTGCATAGTTAGTTGTTTTAAGCCGATCTTGTCGCTATTGGCTTGAAGGAGTCAAGACCCAGGTTTAGAGTAGTTGCGCTACCAACAAAACCCTCTATTACCGACCCTTTCAGCAATGATTTTCTGTGCACATCACAGTCTCACCCGAGGAAATATTGGGGGATGCTAGAACCAAGTTTCTGCATCCAAAGGGATATTAGGACATGGATGTATTGCTATACTTCTTTCTTATGCTTTCCTGAACTGTGTAGATGCAATTATCTAATTTTACAGTTTATGCCTTAGTCATAAATTACTACTACTACTGCGCATTGCACCTTTTTCAGTCTTATGCACTACTCAACCCAATAAAACACATATAAACCACATAAAAGACTTCAGTATGCAAAAACAATTATACAATTCTTTGCAATACATAAAATGACTTCAAAGATAAATAATAGACAAATTGCACAAATAACACAAAGATAATTTAAAACTTCCTTTCCTTTATTAATGATGTATCTTTTTAGTACAATCCTTCTTCGACCCGCACACACAACTGTGGGTGTCCTGCGTACACAGTTGCATACTAAGGCCTCCACACACATAACTGCAGAGCCTTCTCCTAAGACCGAAAATAGACTAAAGCACATATAATTCTCAGTTTGTGCTCATACAATGATGGATCTATCTCTCTATATCTCTTGACTCCACATGAATTCGCTTTATATAACCTTTACATCTTACAATACCATGGTCTACATACCATGGGTAGACTCAAAAATAGAAAAATAAACTTGACTCCTTTACAAAAATAGGGGCTTTGACCCTCCCTAAAGTCCCTAAACCTCCTAAACTCTGTGCGAAGATTTTAAACTTTGCGCAATGGACTTATTTCTGTTGGATCACACACTCCACTTCCTCAAAATGTGGAGTATTTAACTAAAAAATGGACCAAGTTGGGTCCTGCCCAACATGCCCTCGACACTCACAAGTGACTTGTCCTGAGTCACTTAGCTGGTGTGCCTTGAGTCTTTGCTTTAATGTTGGTGTAGGCACCCTTAAGTGGTTGAATCATCGTTGCAAACTGCATTTTCTCTTGGCGCACCTCTTCTAGTAGTTTCTCTGTAGTCGGCCCTATGATCCTTTGAAGCACATATTTCTGCTTATGCCTCATCTCCTTAAGCTTACTGTGTACGGTTTGTGATAACTAGATGGCCTCATCTTGCCAAGGCTGGGTTCGCGCTATGATTATATGTTCTTTTCTTCGGAGCTCCTTGATATGATCCTGTAGATTCTTTTATTCTTGTATGCCGGTGAGTTTCTGCGCAGGCGCTAGGGTCCTCGCCATGACTTTGATCTCATCAAAACGTTTTTGATTTTACAGAACCTATGCTTCAATTTTTTGAACATTTGGATCCCCTTGCAACGAGGTCCAAGTTTCTATGGTATCTTTGAATATCTTGCCACAATCCTTTACTGTGGTAGAGATACCTTCTAGTGCAACCTTCATATCTATTTCTCATTGTTCACACACCTTTGGCAGTGTTGTTGGTTGCAACCTGATTTGCAGCTCATTAATCTGCATCTGAAGCTCGAACTTGACCCTGTCCATTTCATTCTTGGATTCTTTGATTGTAGTGGCAAGCTTCACAATATTTTCCACTGGGGCTGCCTCGACTTGGATCTTGAGGTCAGGCAACTCGCTGCAAGTCTTATTGATAATTTTTTCCAACTGTTGCCTATGCTAAGTCACCTCATCATGGTCCTTGAGTGCCTTATTCATGTCATTGAAGATATTCTTGTTGTCTTGCTTAACTTCCTTAATGAACAGAAAAGCGCGCTGCTCGCACCTTCAACTCATTCGTGATCCCCTTGTGAAAATAATGCAGCATATGGATGGAAAACACAACAAGATCCACACTAGGGTATGCCAATACTCGGCATGCACATGATCCTCGGTGTCCTCAAAATTTAGCGCCTCGCTATACCTGCAAAACACAAAGCATAGTAGTTACTGCTAACTCGTGCACTTGCTGCCATTCTAGGACCACGCTCGCTTGAGTCATGCTCACCCAGACCACGCTCACTTGCAATTTCAATTCATTGATTCCATATTGTACTTCTGTCAATATTTCCTTGTATTGATCTTCAATCCTACTCCATGCATCCTCGGTAACATCGTGCACCTTGTCACCAATCTAATCGATGTCCCCTTTAGTAAGGACCATCGGCTCCACTCCTGTGGATCTATCTGACTTGTGCTTCTTGCATGCACCTCCTGCAATAGGTATTTTTCGCTGCTTTATAATAAATAGGGATTCTATTGTCTCTATATTTTCAAAGGGATCCTGGCCACCCTATTTTCCCTTAGTTTCCTCACTAGTGTTTTCAGGGTCCTGCTCCATTTCTTTGCCAGTATCCTTCTTAGCTTCTTTCCTAGGTTCCTTCTTTGTGACTTTGCTTGTCTTCTTCGTAGCTTCCTTCATAGATTCCTTCTCTGTGACTTTCCTTGTCTTCTTCTATGCGCCTTTCCTAGTGGGTTTTCGGTTGGCTTTCCTATGGTGTCATTCTCTGTTGTAGTGTCTTTCCCATTGGTTCCTGAGTAAACCAATCACTCGGTCATTGGTTTACAACTTGCACAATATCATCCTCCATGACCAAATAAGGTAACTCAGACCATTTCTCTTCAGGGTCCTTCCACGCGTTGATATAGATGCGGTGAAAATTCACCTTAAAATCTGCAATTGTTCGATAAGATTCAAACAACACCGGTGAGAGCCTAGGCTGCTGACTAACCACATTACGTAAATCCATCTCCAACAATACCCAAAATAACTTTTTTTCCTTCGCCCGATTAGCATCCTTGGTAAACCACAGCGAGGCGTACCTCGCAGCTTCGTATATGTCTAGATCCACAGTGGTGAATTGTGACTCCTCGGGCTCTTTCCATGCCATCAATCCTATCAAAATAAATAACAATGCATAGTGGAATTGCTTTCCATCCTCCTGTGCATCTCGACAATCATTTAGAAATTGTTTGCACATATATCCAACCCAGTTATACTGGACTCCTTCGCTACACTACACAGCTAAAGAAACTACTAGTGCCAAAAATTCATTTGCACGACACTTCCTCATGATTTCCCAACAAAAATGTGTGTGGTGAAGCGCACAATTTTATCATTGATAGAGTTGATATTGTATCCCCAAGAATTCTTTATGATGCCATATTTTTCCTTCATCGCATCTGCAACCGCCTTATCCTAAATTTTCCCACAAATTCGTCTACAGGGTTATGTCCTTGGCACGGTAGCGTGATTATTCTTCTAATGAGCATATCATCAATAGGGATTTTCCCACCCAACCAGAGACACTGGTCATGCATTAAGGCCAAAATATGGCGCACACAAATCGTGTTGATGTTGTTGCACTCGAAATGTGGAACATATAGCATATTCAGTAACCCAGCCTATTGGATCTCTGCAACCTACCTATATGGCTTTAATCTGGTAACGTCGTTTTCCTCATAATATACCACGCACAAGTATCGAATGGGCTTGAACTGGGGATACTTTCTCCTGTCATTCAAGTCCCAATCCTCAATTTTCAATTGTGGTACCTTCATCAACATGTATCCCTCAAACAATATTTCATCTAGAAATAATGGTGTAAACAAAGTGAATTTGGCAGTGTCTAGGTCCTTCGACGCTTTTGCAGTTGACTTTCTTGGTGGGATATACAACGACAACTGGAAATCGGCTAAACTTCCTCCACCAGAATGCCTTCAAGGATATATGTGGAAACTTCCTCCTCATCACTCTCTTAGATATCCATTGGCTTATTCTTCTTATCAAGCCACTCCTTAGTTCTCTACACCTTGGTAATCTTCTTCCTGGGTGACTGTCTGACAATGGGCTTCTTTGGTTTCTTTGTCTGCACTTCTCCTGCGACAGACTACTTCCTAGGCGACCTCGGCCCTTTCACATGCGACAATGGTGTAGCAGTCATGATTCTAGTTAATCTTCACTAGATAAATTCCCTAGCAATATCCTCAAAACTCTTCTTGGACATGCAGCTCAAAGCTCGACTCACACCTAGGCGCAAAATCACAATTCTAAATCTTAGTGAGAAAAGTGCCCAAATGCGGAGCGAGATGAAATATTTATAAAATTTTTGAATTTCATACCCCATGATTGTCTTCAGATTCACTTCATAAATGTGTATTTGGAAACATAATTTCCTAGCTATTCTCATTAAATGCATTTTCCTTGCCCCTTTTAACGAAAAATTTTCTGTTAAATCAACTGTTTCACTTCCAACGATCATATTTCTGATGAACTTCGACGAAACCTCCTTTATAGTGCAGTTATTCCTCCCTCGTCGCAATTCACTCCAACTTCAATATCTTACTAATTTTCATGCAATAATACATATTCTGCGAAGTCCTTCCTTGGTCGAGTAGTTTATAGTCCTGCGCCCCCTTTCAAGTACATGTGGCACTAAGACTATTTCCCGTTCATATAGTTAACACAAAGTTCCAGGGATAGATTCATCCTTGTATAGCTTTAATATACTTCCATTCACTCGTCCTGGCATCATCTGACCATCCAACTTCGCAAGCTGAATTGTGCCTCCCTCCGAGACGTATTTGATAATATATGGTCCCAACCAATGTGTTTGGAACTTTCCTGGGAACTTCATGAACTTGATATCATACATCAGCACCAAGTAGCCTTGCTTGAATAATTTCTGCTTGATATGCCTTTCATGCTAGGCTTTTTCCCTTACTTTTTGTACTTGTTGATGATATCCTGCAATGAATCTGTCTTGCTCAAGAGAAATCAACTTTTCCAACCTTTCTTCCATGATATCATTGTCTTCCATGTCTGTTACTGTTGCAATTCTTAGACTAGGCACAATATATTCCATTGGCATAATTGCTTCCTGTGCATAAACCAACCTAAAAGGGGTATGTCCTGTTAGCTTTTTGGATGTTGTTCTATATGCCCATAATACTGCTGGAATTCTCAGATCCCAATCATTCCTATCGACATTGAATACTTTGGTTAGAGAATTTTCCAAAATCTTGTTAAAAGCTTCAACTGTTCTATTTTCATGAGGGTGATAAGGTGTGCTCTTCTGATGATGCAATTGGAGTTCTTCAATCAAAGCGTCAATGGTTCTATGCAATAAATGTGACCCTTTTTCGCTCATCAAGATCTTAAGACACCTAAACCTGGATAAAATGTATTCAAATATGAACTGTGAAACAATATATGTGCTGCAATCCTTTACTGGTTTTGCTTTGGCCCATCTTGTCAAATAATGTGTGGCAGTGATGATATGCATCGAGACAGTATTCTTCCCTGGTGGATTAATCGGTCCAAAAAATTCTATTTCCCACTTATCAAATGCCTACGAGGTCACTTGTGGGTTCAAGGGAATTTTATCTCTTCGATATGGTCTTCTTTTTCTTTGACAAGCATCACAAGATCTACAATATTATTTTGCATCCTTGTGCAATGTGGGCCACCACAATCCAACTTTCAAAATATTCTACGCAATGGCTTTTCCTGCATAATGTCCTCTTGTAACTCTGCCATGATATTCTTCTAAAATACTCTGTATTTAGTTCTCAGAGACATATCTGTGTAGTATTTAATCTGGCCCCATTTTATCCAAATGTCCCGTAGTCAAAGAAAAATCAGTTGCCTTGACTACCAACACCTTTTTCTGCTGCACGGTATACTTCACAGGTGCCATTCATGTAGTCAAAAATTGAATAATGTCTGCGGAGTGATCATCTGCAACCCTTATTGTAAATAACTGCACATATGGAAAGTTCTCTTCAATGCTAGTGGGTTCTTCACCAGTATGTATCATTGACAGATGATTAGGTCTCGCATTCAATCTTCCTAGCTTAACTATAGCTTCAAAGTCATACTCTTGAAACAACAACAACCACCTAAAAATCTTCCTTCCCAGAACAAGATTTTTCACCAAATACTTCAAGGCAGAGTGATATGTGAAAATCTTGAAGTGTGCTCCTAATAAGTAATTCTTGAATTTCTGCAGTGCATATACCATGGCCAATCCTTCATGTTATGTTGTAGAGTAATTCTTCTCTGCATTGGATAATTTTCTGGTCGCAAAAGCTATGGGGTGATCAATATCTCCATCACCTGGCTGTGCCAGTACTGAACCCAAATCTATGCAAGAAGCATAAACATGAATGTGAAACTCCTTGTTCCAGTCCGGAAAAACTAGAATCGACGCAATTACCATCTTCTCCTTTAGTATGTTGAGGCTTCTTTGTCAATCTTCATCCAAACAATAAGTAACATTTTTCTTCAATAAATTTTTCATTGGCGCAGTTATTTGTGCATATGCCTTGATAAAATTCTAGTAGTAGCCGGTATGTCCTAGTGTTATGCGCAGTTGCTTCACTATCTTAGGTGGTTTCAGGATTACAATAGCAACAATCTTCGTGGGGTATACCATCAATCCTTTTCTGCAAACCAATGCCCTAATAGTATACCAAAAGGTACACAAAATATGCATTTATTCAAGTTCAATGATTTTTGATACTGTCTGCAAGTATCCAAAATTAGTCTTAAGCTCACAACATGTTTCTTTAGTAGTCCAAAAAATGTCCAATCATCAAAATAGAATTCCAAAAATTTGTGTATGCACTCCTTAAAATGTATGACTATGAATCTAGAGAATATTGCAGGAGCATACTTCAATCCAAAAGGCATGACTATATACTAAAAATATCCCCATTCAGTGGAAAAAATTGTCTTACTCATATCTTTTGCTGCGATTCTTATATCATGGTAACCTGAAAACCCATTCGTAAAAGAGTAGGCCTCCTTCCCTCCAACATAATCCAATACTTCATATGTAAAAGGTTTAGGGAACGTGTCATACACACATGCACCATTCAAATTCCTCAAATTAACACAAATTATGATTTCATCCTTTTTCTTCTTCTCCTTAACAACCATAGGACTTACCCATTCAAATTCCTCCATAGGCTCAATTATGTCAGCTTTAATCATCTTTTCCAGTTCCTCCACATTTTCCTTGTACTTTGGGTTCAATATATAGGGTCGTTGTTTTACAAGATTCACATTTGGTTTCAGATTGATCCTCATAACTCCGAGGTCTCCTACTATTCCCTTCAATTCAGAAAAATTCATGGGAAAGAGCTCTTGATATTCATGCAATAGTTCTGCAACTTTGCTGACTATATCTTCATCCCAATAATCTCAAATCAGCATGAATTTTGGCTCCTATTCTAACCCTATATTCACCTTCTACGTCTTTACCAGTTGTGTTATGTCAATAATCTTAGGTTTTGGTCCAAAAACCTCACGTTGTCCTTATGACTCTAGGATATTAATATTGCACATATCTTCCTCATCCTCTTCCACTGTCACATTATAGCATTCTACGACATGCTCCAACTACGTGACGCAATCAGGCTGTGTCCAGGTTATCGCAACTGTAGTCTTGAAAATCCTTGCTCTGATTGCTTGAAGAGCTTCGTCTATTTAACAGTCATCTTCAAAACTAAAATTCATTAAGAATCCTTCAACCAGATCTTCCCAATTCATTGTTCCATGTCCCTGTTCAGTTTCAAGATACCAATTCATAGGTATAAAATCTAATGTGTGAAATATTGTATGTACCCATTCTGGTGTTCGATATTTTCCCAACATCATAGCCCAGTGAAAAATATGATCTTGAGGGTCATCCTTGCCATCATGTTTTACTTTGAGTCTAGTATTTACTTGACCAAATATGATCTTCATCGATCTTCGATATTCTCTCCAAATTCCAATATTTTTCTTACGAGTACCCCACCATCTAGCAGGTGTATATCTTAGCGCTACGTCCAAATATTGGAACCTTTGTTATTTAGGTATTTTTCTTTCAAATTCATCAAGAAAAAAGTTTACATCTCCTATCCCATCATAGTAAGGCAAATTACATACCTTTGTAGTGATGCAGTAAGTGATCTTGTAATTCTGTTACATCACTTGGTAGAAACTTTGTGTAGCATATTCTACCAATTCTCCAGTTCTTCATCAGAATCTGAAATACATGAGTTGTCCTTCTCCCAAATTATCCTTCCATCTGCAGTGGGATTGATCCAATATTCCTCTTTAGCTGTGAGCTTGTAGATATTATCAATATATGCATTGTAGTATTCATTGTGAACAGGCTCTGTATAACGTGCTCCTTTGGATGGGTCTAGGGGAAAAATGGCCCCCAGATCGCCTGGTTCAAACAACATATTTATCCTTTTCAAATTGATTATTGCATTAGTATCAAAAGCCCATCCAATCCAAGCAGCGCTAGATATGGATTTTTGTCATCTACATTCTCAATTACTTCAAAATATTCCATGCACACTCTTTCAATGTCTACTACTATCCAAGGAAATATTCCCATAGGAATAATCTTATGCTGATTAGCCATTCTTAACTAGATTGGTGACCATTGTAACTATGTTTTTTCCATGCGCTCCCATGTTTTCTTAGGAAATAACTTGGCATCAGATCCCAAATCCAGGATTACCTGATCCATATCGTAGTCCCAAATCTTCTCAGTTAATCTCATTTCTCTTCACGTCTTCTTCTTATGCCGATGAAATTTATTTACTACGCGCGACTCGTTGCGCTGATCTTCCCTTCCTGCGCATGGGTATATCAGCGCCTGGAGACTTTCGACAGGATTTTGTTCTCTCAATAAATTCATGCAGGTTTGCAAAAATGATTTAAATATAGCTGGATAAAACTCCTTCATCACAGTAATCACCTGGGTGATGTTATTCTGAGGTATTATCTTCTGTTGAGTCTGTGGCTGCGTCCTAGATGTCAAAGCTCTGGGGTCCATGAAAATACTCTCTGCCTCAAAAAATGTCTCATTTTCTATTTGCATATTGAACCCAATATTCTTATCTCCATGCTTTTTTACCGACATGTCCTCCATAGGCTTGTTTCATGCTGCATTATATTCCCCTATAGTTGCGTCACTCTGGGTTACTATGTTAACACTAGGCTCTTCTTCGCGTGGCTTTGTAGTCATCATTTGTAATTTCTGCGTAGCCTGCTGATTTCTTTTCTCACGCATCTTTGATATTAGAACAAGATGATTTTCTATTACTTGATCAAAAGCTCTATAATGCCTGCAAGAGGGGGCTGTGGGGTTCTGACAATCCCTCGCGAAGTGTCCTGCTTTTCTGCAATTGTAACATATGATTTGACCACATCCTTGACTAGCGCTTCCTCCTCGTCCTCGGCCTTGGAATTTTCCACGCCCTGCTGGTGGACCATGATCTTCATGTGTGTTCCCTTAATATTTCATTTTGTATGCACCCACAGTCTTCTCCATCATTAACTCATAACTATGAAAATTCTTCTCATCATGCCCTACGAAGCTACAGAAGTTACAAAACAACTGCTTCAGTATCTGCACATACTTCTACAATAAATAACATTCTGCCATGAGATTTAGACCTGAAATTTTACACATGTCACACCATACACTTGATCCTAGGTTCAACGAATTAGGCACACCACTGTTGATGTAATCTCTATACACATGGCACTGATATTTATAATGTCCTTATACCTTACATTTTATACACCATACCTCTGAGTGAATTTCTGATTTGATTTCCATACCCTTCTTCAGATATTGCAACTCCAAGTGCATTGCTTCTAATTGGCTCTGATTTTGTTGTACCCTTGGGTATCTGTGACTGGAGAAGCTTCCAATTTCATAGAAATTTCCATAGCTTCGGCCTATGTTCCTATATTATGTTTTGTAAAAGGTAGCCTAATATGCAACAATAATGCAACTATAAACCACTCCTTATGATGCTCGTCAGGATTTTGGAAGTTCAATTGGCATAGTAGCATCTTGAAACTTTGATATAGTTCCCAAACAGATTTATTTACTATTTGTTTGATCTCTTTTATCCCCATAATACACTGTGACTACGATTTTGGCTTCTTAAATTCGGAATCCAGCATTATCTTTGTCTCATCCAACGTGGCAACTTGATGCATCACAGAGTACTTAATATACCATGCCAACGACATTTCCTGTAGCGGTGTGACCAGTTGTGCCTGCTTAATGTCATCTTCTGTGAGGTGTCGCACTTTCCATATTGCATCAGTGAAGAACCAAAATTGTTCATGATCCTATGATCCCAGACCTTTGAAAATATGCATTCTTACCTTATTAGCATGTCTCTTGGGGAGGTGAAGGTGGGGGCGGTTGTGGAGGTGGAGGTGGAGGAAAGGTATGTGGATGGGGATGTGGAGTTAGATAAGTATTAGGATGGGGTATCCCAGAGGTGCCTTATGATCTCCAAATTCTAATTGCAACAGACCTCTAGGGGTTGTGGGGTTATTTTATCCTTATTCACTTTCAGATCCACTCAACAACATACTTTAATTAGTCTCAATGAGGTTTTCGTGATCTACCCTATATATTTTACCACTTCGCATAGAACCAGACTTATTTCTTCCCAACATCAATCTGATTGCATGCACAATACACCCTTTTCACATAAAATCATATTAATCCACAACTTTAAATAATTCAAGTACCTACCTCGCGTACCCTTGAAAAATATTTGCTCAGCTTAATTGTAGGATAAAAATGTGTCTATGGTGAACTCAATTATAAATCCTCCCAAAATACTATCGATCCAGAAATCAACAACTATTGGGATCTTGTTATCAGTATCCTTGAGTCACTGCAACAATTCGGGGCTCCATGTAGTAGGTTTTTCGTTCTTAAAATATGTATTATTCTCAGCCAGCCTTTACAACCATTCATGCAACTCATTCGCTAAGGATGAGAATAAAATCTCATACCGCTATGTAAAAACATATCTCTCTAACCAAACTTCAGTTGACAGTTGCGGATTTATGTTTTCTTGAACTGCGAATTATCGTTCTTTCAGATCTACCCAACCTTGGATCTTTTTTATTATCGGATGAAACATCCACATATCCCTCAATCAGATCTTGGTCCCAACAACAGATCCATTTGTTGGCTTGAAGGGGTCAAGACCCAAGTTCGGAGTAGTTGCGCTACTAACAAAACAGCCTATTACCGACCCTTTCGGAAACGATTTTCCGTGCAGACCACAGTCTCACCTGAGGCAATATTGCGGGATGATAGAACCAGGTTTTTACATCTAGAGGGATATTATGACATGGATTTATCGCTATACTTGTTTCTTATGCTTTCCTGAACTATGCAGATGCAATTATCTACTTTTACGGTTTATGCATTAGTCATCAATTACGAATACTGTGCATTGCACCTTTATCAGTATTATGCACTACTCAACCCAATAAAACACATAAAAAACATAAAATACTTCGCTATGCAGAAAAAATCATAAAATTCTTTGGAATACATAAAACGACTTCAAAGATAAATAATAGACAATTTGTGCAAGCAACACATAGATACTTTAGAACTTTCCTTTATTAATGATGTGTCTTTTCATTACAATCCTTCTTCGACCCACACACACATCTACGGGTGGTCTGTGCACACAGCTACTAACTAAGGCCTTCGCGCAGACAGCTGCAAAGCCTTCTCCTAAGACCCAAAACAAACTAAAACACAGATAATTCTCAGTTTGCGCTCATAAAATGATGGATATATCTCTCTATCCCTCTTGAATCAACATAACTTCGATTTATGTAAACTTTACATCTTACAATTCCATGGTCTACATACCATGGGTGGACTCAAAAATAACAAAATAAACTCGAGCCCTTTACAAAAAGAGGGGTTTGACCTGCCCCAAAGCCCCTAAAATTCCAAAACTCGGTGCAAAGATTTTAAACTCTGCCCAATTTATTTATTTCCACTGGATCACACACTCCACTTCCTCAAAATGTAGAGTCTTTAACTAAAAACTGGACCAAGTTGGGCCCTGCCCAAAAGTCACTATGAGTGTGGTTCCACAAACAAGTGTTAGTGCTGTAAGTGTCACTAATGTTTCGTCATCTGTTGGAGACATGATGCCACATAAAGTAGCCACTAAAGAAATCTTAGGAGCAAGTGGTTATGAGCCTCTTGAAGTTACAAAGTCCAATATTCCTATATAAGCGGACACTCAATGTTTTATCGACAGGAAGATAGAGGTCACCTGGAGCAAGATCCACAACACATTCATGCAAGAGACATTTCCTGAGGACTTAGAAGATGTGCATGCATATATAAGTATTAAGAATTTCCATGATACACAATATTGTGTGTAGATACCCAGTCATGCCATGTGCCACAACTATTGAATAGATAATTACAAATATGGATGACTCACACATTGTGCTACGTAGTGAAAGTGGCGGACACCTCACCACCTATTATGATGAGGATATCCAGACATACTACAAGATGCTCAAGAAAAATGAATATGGAAACAATTCCTTAAAAAAAAAATAGGTTAACCTCGAAACGACAAATATTATCAAACAATGGTGTCGAGAACCTGCCAGGTTCCGTCATCGCCCAACAACAGTTTACTTGAAAACGATCTTGAGAGACGTATATCAATATTTGATAGCTATGTATTTTCCTATGTTTGGGCACAATAACGCTGAGGTATTCCAAGAGAACTAGATATTTACACTCAATCTGGTGGTGAACCATGGAAAATCTTTTAATTAGGTGGATATATTATCATTTGAGTTGCAGCAACA
The DNA here is from genome assembly GCA_034641835.2 of Pinus albicaulis. Classification (NCBI taxonomy): domain Eukaryota; kingdom Viridiplantae; phylum Streptophyta; class Pinopsida; order Pinales; family Pinaceae; genus Pinus; species Pinus albicaulis. The sequence goes on from CM076576.1 coordinate 567,437,043, forward strand.
GGTGGGACTGGTCAAAGCATCTTTGCAAGCAAATCAAGCTCCATAATTTTACATGTTTGCGTATATATTAGATAGTATAAGTGCATGATATGCATTCCCAAATTTGAATTGGAACTGTACTCCTAAATCAAATTTCCCAGTTTATGTCTAATGTAGGATGTTATCAGAAGGAAGCTTCAGAGGTGCGTATGAAAAATTGTCCGAACACTTCTTTTCAACCATTTTTCGCCTGACATTCAAGAACAATCCACCATGCATGACAGATCAAGTGAAGGAGTCTCTTCAATATATTGTGGATTGGTTTGCAGCTACCAAGGGAACTTACATGAGATGCTTCAGATGTCAAACAACCCCCCATATTATTCCGCAATATGTGACAAACAAGGTGGTCATGTAGGAGGTGGAAAATCAACCGGACAAGGGATTGTCACGAACCCTTCACAGGAGGAAGAAATCCCCTTGGAACATATTTCCATTAAGGATTAGATTATATGAATTAAAGTCACAAGATATTGGAAGCCAAAACTAAAGATCTAAACCGCCTGCACTTCACCACCAAATATTTTCATGCATATGATCCTAGGAGAATTTCTAGGCAACATTGTGAAAGGATCGAGCTTAATATAAGGTATTCATCAATATGCCGACTAGAGGATGAAAAGATAAAGAACTGGTACAATGAAAAAATTAAGACACATCTAAACCTGAACACTAGTTCACCTCACAATGTACTAACTTAGGAGTTGCAGGAGCAGGAACAGGAGGAGGAGGAAACAATGCCTCAAGTAAAGAAGTTAGATTCCAGGAAAAGGATTAGGTACTCATCAGGAGAGAGCAACAGAAAATGTAAATCCTATCCTTTAAACACATGAGCTACAAAAATATAAGCAGATAGGAGAGAAGGAGAAGGTGAAGAAGGAGACGGGGAGGAGAGTAGAAACTAAGATGATTTTCTTGAGAAGTAACTGGTAGAAGAAGAAGAGAGGAGACATATACAAGAATAAAAATAGAGGAAGTTCCATGAGAAGGAATCAACACAAAGTATAGAAGAAGAACATCTGACTCATGAAATGGAGGAGGAGCAGTATGAGGAAGAAGGCACCATACAAAACATGGATGATTAAACTAGTAGTCCAGGCGAACAACTAATCACAAGAGGTCATATTCCATTCAGAGAGATGGGAATTACACCTCCACCAAAAAAAAAGGTCACAAGTTTTTTCAACGTAACATCTGGTTAACTAAAGAAGAGGATCTGGAAGCTAAGGCACATGTGATTTCCCAATGAACCTCAGAACTGGGTCTCTGTAGCGACATAAAAGGTGATCACCTCCAACACTAGAAGAAATCTGAGGGCATTTATGGCAAAAAATGTTGCATTCACTACAACGACACAAGATAACTCAGAGTATTTTCTAAATGAGAATTCGAGGGTTAGAAGAGAACTTGCTAGTATGAAGCAATAGGCAGAGCATCTTGTAGAGGAGAACCAACATCTGTTATCAAAAAAATCCAATATCATAGAATGGAAGTCATCCATGTTAGTTGAATTGGGACCAATGCCAAGGATACTATGGCACGACTATATGATGAGATGATACTTATATAACAGGTCGTGACTACTCTCATTAGAATTAAGAATAATGCACAGGAAGTGGTGAAACTCCTGAAGATAGAAACTAGAGTAATTGACCATATGCAAGAGTGGACTAGAAAATATCCAAGTGCCTCAAAGCATTTGGAGAATAAGGATAAGATCTCCACAGAAATAGATAGAGTGAAATTGAGACTCCACCTACAAAATTACTAACATTTGGGATAATAATAAATTAAAACTATGGTCTCATATAACCAATTGCATAATGGATTTGAGTATCTTCACAGAAGCATGGGATGCCCGCCATGAGATCGCTTGAAGCAATTAGAGGCATAAAGGTTTTATTTTATGATATCATATATTACATTGAAAAAATAAAGTAGGTAAAAAAGCATGAAGGTTTGGAAGTGACCAAAGATGTTATTCAACAATATTCCTTTGCACCAGTCAAAGCACACATGAAGATTTCATGGTTTTGGAATAATGTCAAGTCGAGCTCCAAGAACATACTATCAGACGAATTTTAGGTAAGGGCGCGCTACAAATGAGACTTTCCAGACTAGATCAAAGCAATCAGAAAGGAAGTCAGATAATGACACACTTATATCACAAATGAACTCCATGAAGAAGCACACAATCTATCCATTTGATGAGTTTTGTGTTTTAGAAGTTTTTCTTTATTAGGCCACCATCCATGTTTAAATTGTCTTATGTAATAAATGTTATGTAGTTAAGTCCAAGAGACAAAAGTGGAATATGAATGTCGAAACATTGGAATGTAATGAGCAATATTGGAAATGAATAGGTATATAAGTAAAAGAGTCATGAGAAGCTTAAGATTCATTGTATTTTTTATAAATAACTCCTCATAAATCAAGGAAGGGGGATTTTTTGGGAGGCTTAACCTTGTCTTTTCTTGTACTACATAGGAGATAGATTGTTCTTTGGAGAAGAAAGTTGTGGCTTCGTGTTCAATATTAGATACAACGATTCACTCATGTAATAGTGTAATTGGGACCTCTCACTTATTATCATAAGCTCATTGAGCCAACATTCCTTCATACATGTATCATGTATATAGTTGGACTATTCTGGTTATGTGTATGGTATATGTTGTTGTATTTACATGCTAGGTTAATGAAATATTTCATTTCTTAGTTATGGTTGATATTGAATGGATGTTGTTACGCTTTAACGATTGTTGTTTATCATGTGGAATAATTTGTACGTACTCAACCAATATCTCTTTTATTCACGAGTCCCCCTTTAGGATAGTACTATTACTTTTCTAATCTATGGTTTGTTTCCTTCACAATCTGTGGAATTTTTCCTCATACACCTTACATTGACCGTCTCACAAATCTCACATTCTTGCTTCCCCAAAGAGGCGTTGTATTCTCTTATGTCCTATTGTAACCAAGGAACTTCTTGGAAAATCATTTCAATGGTGGCAAGGCCATATGAATGGATGGTACTCCTTCAGCAAATGATGTGAGGTCTAATTAGGACTTCACATCAGGGAGATCCCCTTACAATGTTGCCGTAATCCAACACCGTTAACATTTTTGGAGCTAGAAGGAAGGCTAGATGACAATCTTAGCCTTTGACGTCCGTTTGAATATTTTATCTTTAATGGATTCATCTCAAATCATAATCCTGAGGTTCTTTACATAAAATTTATATCTTTCAATCCACGTGGAATTTTTACATAACTTGTCACGATTTAAATTTGATGGCAAGGGTACAAAAACTATTCTTAGGTAAGTTGTTGAATTTATTCAATTTTTCTTCGTGAATGGTGTCGATTTATAAGAAATCATTACATGGTTGTTTACCCTTACATTGGATGGTCATGCAAAGTAATGGTGTTATTCTTTACCCATCGCTTCTATCAAATCCTTCGATCACTTGGTTAACAATATTTATCGAGTTTTTGATAAATATGAATATCAGGATGTTATTGAAAAATTGATCAATTGAGAATGGAATTGACTGAATCTTTTGAGAATTTTGTTGATCGGGTCCTTCATCTTTGTTATCAGTTTCTGGATGAGGATGTGGACTGGAAGTTTTTGGATGATAAGTTTTGATCCTTAGTCCAGATTTCAAGAAAATATTTTGGATCAGATCCTTCTAACCCGGATGAATTTCAACTTCCGGAAGAAGAACCGAGAATTTTATTTGTCCCATGTCCTCCTCCCTTTGATGTTCCGTACATTAGAATTAAACCAATATTTGAATCAAAATATCAATTCGCTGATGAAGAACTCATATTTATTTCACATATCCCTCCTGATGGTGATTCATCTGGTCTTATCAATCAACCATCTACAAATACTTATATCCCTCCCGTCAATATTTGACCCATTAATCAAGATGAACCCTTGAATGACCATGACCTCAATGATTTTTTTCTCTCTGAATTATATGGTAATGGTCATTCAAGAAAATTGGACGAACCTTTGTTTCTACGTGAATATTTGGATTTATTGGAGTTTCGACTAGAGTTTGATAGAATCAATGAATATTTTCTTTCAGGTATAACTCCTTTTGATCAAGAACATGATATGCTTATCATTGGAAAATTTTGCACTCATATCGAACGTTTGTCTTCAGTTGAATTTCATGAATTAAATGTTGAATCATCTCTTGATAAGCAACTGAACATGTTTTCTCAGAATTTAGAGTCGAGTAAGGTGAGTAGGTAACTTTAGCTAAGGGTAATGGTTATGTCAGGTTCGTGTGACCGTAACGATGTTCACGATCTTGGTCAATTTTTGATGTTCCTTCACAACTTTTTCATTGATTTCAGCACACAGGATGATGATGCCTTCCTGAGAGATGCTTTTTTTATTCACTTAAATTTTTTTTAACACTTAAGGAAGGAGATTTAATTTTATTATTTAAATTCCACCACTTCATCTCTTTCACGAAAATTCCTAATCCTTAATGAAGAAACAAAGAATAATCTCAATGAATCTTTTCCATCATTCATTCAGGAATCCTACATGCATGAAAACTTGGATCGTGGTAAACCTGAGAATATCATGTACAACATGGATCTGTCTTTCTATAATATTTCTTGTAAATCTTTCCCTAAAGGTTGCTTCCATGATCCCTTTGAAGATTTATTAGAAGAGTCTTTTCAATCTAGGCCCATTTCTCGTGGCTTGTGTTTGCATATGCTTTTCGAGTCTTGTATGGTCACAATACCTAAGATTACTACTTTTGTGGAGTCCCCCATGTGGTAGAGAAATTAAGTGTAATGAACTGTTGTGTTTTTACTTCCCATTTGCACATGTCAGTGTAGATGCTTGCATGATTCCTTTCATTCACTGCACTGCTTTTTTTTGTGGTTTTTCATGATCACACCATATGGTTTAAATGTTGGGAGAATATTCTATGGATGCATTGGAAGTTTCACTTTACATGATCTGGCCTTGTTTTCTTTAGTTTAATATAGGTTAGGTTGCATGTAGTTAGATGCATTGCATTGTCATTTTGTTTTTCATGTTATGGTTCTACTTTTTGGTTTGATTAGTACTTAAATAAGTCAGTTTTGAGCTTTGAGATGGACTAGATAATATTTTGTAAAAGGAAAATTGAAGCAACTTGCAACCATTGGCTTACCTATCACTCTTTTACTTGATTTTATTTACATCTTTCAAGTCAGTGATTTTCTGATGGAAAATACAATCCTTCAATTAGGAAACTGTAAGAAAACCATGAAACCCACATTCATATAGATTTCTCATTCACACACTCGGTCCTGCTAAGAATGGTGTGTTCTTTATTATCTATATGTGTAGAATAATATACGGGGAAAATTTTTAGCGAATAAAGCATCTTAGGTATAAACCTATACATGAAGGAACAACCTCTTCTTCTCTCAATAAGCTGGCATCCCTTTTTCACCAATTAAAAATTAATAAGTGCCTATGCAGAGTCCTATGAAATAAAAGAAAAATATAAAAGGGTGAAATAAGAGAGACTTCCTACGCAAGGAGGTGAAGCAAGTGAATTCACCGAGGTATTGTTTAGGCTTGTTGGTAGTGAAGTAGCATTTGTGTTACTGAAGTGACTTTTTCAGGGTACTGTCTAGGTCTAATGGAAGCGAAGCAATGGCATAGATGTAAAACTCATACTCTGATTGTTTTATTTCATTGTACTATATTACACTTACACCGTAAAGATATCAATGTGGCTTGTTTAATGTCTGTGTTACGCTGATTATTGAAAATGGGAAAGGACATATCTTTAATCAGGAAGAGTGTAGAGCTGAAGGTAACTCATTGATCAAATAGATACTTCCTAGAGAAATGAGGTTTTGCACTTACAATGAAACCATTTCAGATAAGGTGGGGTTCTCCCAGTGTGTCACCAATGTTTTCACTACCAAAACAACCCTCCAAAATTTGTTCTTATGTCAATTTTGGAGTCTATGCTAACTTTTGTTTCCAAACCCCATGCATCTTCATGTGGTTTGATTTGTTATTTGACTGTTTTCTCCTAGTGTCGCATCCTCCTAAGTCAATGTGTCTCAAGTGTTGTCACTTAACCATTAGAAGTGTTTGAGTTAGTAAGTTGTGGTTAGGTGAACTCACGATATTTATTGACTTATAAACTTGCCTTCTAACCACGCACACACCAAAAAAAGCACACAAAAGCAGAAAAACAAGAACAAAATCAAGAAAATATCTCACAAAAAAAACACATTTTGAGTTGATGAATACTTGCACTTAAGGTGAGCGCACTCTCTTCGTGCTTCGAAAGTGCACCCTACTAGCGTGCACTCCTTCGGGTTGAGAAAGTATGCCCTACCTAAGCACACTCCTTCATCACGAAGACTTGTGCCCTGTCCAATTACATGCATGATCCAACTTGTTGCATGAGGGCACACTCCTAGAAAATAGGAACCACCTTAACTCCTTCATAATTGATCCTTTCATCTAGTGTCAAGTGGCACTCATGCATGAGTTAGTTTTGAATTCTGACATATTTAAATACAATCAGTTAATAATTCCTTCATCATCATTTGATCAGAGTGCACAACAGGAAATCATCAAGCCCTTCATCAACGGGTGAAAAAAATAAGTTTGCGTGCTCAAATCTTTACTGATTTTTATCATTTCACTATCAAATATTGCTCTATTTTATTTTATTTATTTCTTGTTTTATATTGTGTTTACTGGTTTTTTAGCTGGATATTCATCTTACAAGTGCTCATTTACCGTCGCATGCAAGAAACCTTTCACATTCTTGAAACTCTTCATCTTCCACCATGCATGCGACAATAACATATATAGCCTTACAAAACATTCCTCTCCTATCTTGGCATAAAATTATGCTTTCTATAATTGTTTCCAAGATATTTTAAGGAAGATCGCACTCCCTGAGCTTGAAGCTCGTCAGCCTGGAAAAATACTCCTTGTTCAACCCAATTTTCTTCCTAGGTGCATGGGCACATCACGAAGGCACGAAGCTTTTCCCTTCAACCCTTTGGAGTGATACATTGCACCCTATTTTCCTTAGTGCGCATGGGTGCATCACGAAGGCACAAAGCCTCATCTTTTATCCCTTCATCATGAGGTAATGCACCATCCTTTGTCTTGAGTGCATAGGTGCACTTTGAAGACCCGAGCTCCCTTTTCCTCATCCTTCGGCAGTTTGGAGTGCGATTGTGTGCCCTCCTTGTCTCCCAGGGTACATGGGAGCATAGGGAAGACCTCAAGCCATATTTTCTCATTCCTTTGACCCTTTAGGGTGCTACAATTCACTCTTGTTGATTTTTTCCTCTTTCTTGATCGCAATAGAGAATTACGAAGCCCCAAATGACAATGCACGTCTCTTCGTGCTTCGAGAGTGCGCCCTCCTAGTTTTCATGTGTATTTTTGGTTGCATGCAAGTTATTTTTGGTTGTCTATCATATTTATTTACACTCTATCGTTTGTGGTGACTCTTTGAAGATGATTCAAAAATATTTTTGCATAGTTAGTTGTTTTAAGTTGACCTTGTCGCTATGAGTGTGGTTCCAAAAGACGTGTCCTTGTTACAAGTGTCACTATTGTGTCTTCATATTTTGGATACATGCCACTATGCAAAGTATTCTCTAAAGAACTGTTAGGAGAAAATGCTAATGAGACACTTGAAGTTACAAAGTCCAATATTCCTATATATGCGGACACTTAATGTTTTATCGATAAGACAATAGAGGTTACCTGGAGCAGGATCTATAACACATTCACGCAAGTGACATTTCCTAAGGAATTACAAGATGTGCATGCATATATAAACATTAAGGAGTCCATGATACACATGATCACTTGCAGATACTCAGTCATGCTATGTGTTGAAGCTATTGAATGGATAATTACACATATGGATGACTCACACCTTGTGTTACAGAATGAAAGTGGAAAACATCTTGCCAACTATTATGGTGAGGATATGTATACGTATTATAAGATTCTCAAGCCCAATGAATATGCAACGATGTATTTAAGAAAAAAGGGGCTAACTTGACATAAAATATGTTATCAAGAAATGGTGTCGAGAACCCACCAAGTTATGCCATATCCCAACAACAATTTACTCGACAAATATATTGAGAGACATATATCAGTGTTTGATTGCTATATATTGTAGGATGTTTGGGCGCAAGAACGGTGAGATATTCCAAGAGAACTAGACATACATGCTCAATCTAATGGTGAACCATGGAAAATATTTTAATTTGGAAGATATATTATCATTTGAGTTGCAACGGCAGGTGGGACAGATCAAAGCATTTTTTCAAGCAAATAAAGCTCCATAATTTTAGATTTATGCAGATCTATTGGATGATATCTATGCAAGATATGAATTCCCGAAGTTGTATTGGAAATAATGTTATCAAAACAACTCAAAAAATAGAATAAAAGAGAGATCAACACCTTAGAAATCAGCCACTTCAAGGGGGAAACCTCCTTTACATTACATAAGTGAACAATTCTTGGATGATACAAATGAAAAACCTCATTTCTACATATAGGATTCCATGGGGTCACAATATAATCCTAGCTGACCTAAAAATAATAATTTAAGGGCACAATAATAACAACATGGGGGTTACAAGGGCATAACAATAATAATAATGGGGCTACACTAACAACAATAAGGGATTGCACTTAGTAATATAGGGACCTAACATGACCCTCTCCTTCAAAAAAGTGTTGTTCTCAAAGCTTGAGTAGCTTTGGATGCTTATGTATAAAATTCTCATCCTCCCATGTAAAATATTTACTGGGTAAGTTCTTCCACTTGATGAGATACTCTGAAATTGATCAATTTCGTAGTTGTTGAGTTCTTGTTTCCGTGACTACTTCAGGTTCCAATATGATTTTTTATTCCCCATCAAGTTTTGGAAATATTGTTTGAACTGGAATTTTTTCACCTATAACCTTATTTAAGCATGAAACATGGAAAACTAGATGCACTCGAGAAGAAGCATGAAGCTCTAATTTGTATGCCATAGTACCAATCTTTTGCAACACCTTGTAAGGACCATAGTACTTTGGCAATACTTTATTATCCTTATTAACTTGCTTGAGGGACATTTGTTTGTATGGTTGTAGCCGTAAACATACCCAATCTCCTACATAAAAAATTCTCTCGCTGCGATGTTGATTTGCCTATTGTTTCATTTGATTTTGTGCCAAATTTAGATTATCCTTAAGAGTTTGAGAACTTGTTATTGATGCTCGATGTGATATTCCACTGCTTGAACCTTAGAATTTTCTCTTAAATATGATGTGATGGACAGTGGATGATATCCAGAAAGTACCATAAATGGTGTCATTTTTGCTGCAGTATGGAAGGAAGTGTTATACCACCATTCTGCCAGAGGTAACCACTTGACCCATTGTGTTTGTTTATCAAATACAAAACAACAAACATATCCTTCCAAACATTTGTTCACTATCTCAGTTTTCCCATCGAATTGAGGATGATAAGATGATCTATGAGATAGTTGAGTACCCATACAAGAAAATAATTTCGTCCAAAAATTTCCAGTAAAAATGGGATCTCTGTCGCTTACAATAATCTTTTGGTTTCCATGTAGCTTTTGAATTGTTTCCATAAATTCCGTAGCAAATGTACTTACTTTAAATGGATGAGATAATGCACAAAAGTGTGCATAATTGGTAAGTCTATCAATTACCAACATGATGACACTCTTTCCTTCGGACTTAGGTAAACCTGTGATAAAATCCATTGAAATCTCCTCCCAATGTTGACTTGGAATGGATAAAGGCTGTAGAAGACTCGGGGTATTAATTGTATCAAATTTATTTTGTTGGAAAACCAAACATTCCATCACAAAGTTTTGAATATCAGATTTAAGGCCATTCCAAAAAAAATATTTCTTCACCCTGTGGTAAGTTTTTAAAAATCACGAGTGTCCTCCTAAGGGAGAAGTGTAGAATTCCAAAATAATATTTTGTTTTAGTTAGAAATTCTTACAAATATATAAGCGATCTTTGTACCATAAGGAATCATTTTTCCAACTAAATGTATCAGATGTAGTAGGATCTTGCTGCAACTTTTGAATGAGTGTCCAAAATTCTTCGTCTTTCTTCCATTCATTCCTTGCTTCGGTTATCCAATCTGGTTGGATAATTGAAATGGCACAAAGCAATGCTTCCACCTCTTCATATTTTCTTGAGAGTGCATCCACAACAACATTTAGCTTCCCTTTTTTGTAGATGATTTCAAAGTCATAACCGAACATCTTTGTGACCCATTTTTTCTACTCTTATGAAGATAGTCTTTGTTCCAAAAAGTATTTAAGACTATCATGATCAGTTTTTACCTTGAAGTGTCTTCCCATTAGGTAAGGTCATCATTTCTTTAGTGCATGTAGTATTTCCAACATTCCTTATAATAAATAGCTTTTTTTAAATACTTTCCTTTGATTGGACGACTTTCAAAAGAAATGGGTCTTCCCTCTTGCATTAAAACAACACCAATTCCATTTCCTTAGGCATCATTTTCCACAATAAACATTTTTGTAAATTTTGGCGTAGCTAAGACCGGTGCTAAGGACATTGCCTCTTTAAGATGTTCAAAGGCCTTAGTTGCTTCAGGAGTCCATGAAAATTCATATTTATTCAATAATGTTGTTAGAGGTGCTGCTATTCTCCCATAATTCTTAGCAAACTTACGATAATACCCTGTTAACCATAGAAATCCTCACAACTGCTTTATGGTTGTGGGGAATTTCCATTTCTTAATGGATTTAATTTTGTTAGGGTCTACCTTAACACCCTCATGATATGAAATATGACCTAGATATTCCACCTCTCGTACTCCAAAGAAAAATTTGGAGGTTTTTTGATATAATTGTTTCTCCTCCAATAGTTTGAGCACCCTATCAACATGTTGAACATGATTCTTCTAAGACCTACTATATATTAGTATATGATCAAATAATACTAACACAAATGCTCTAAGGAATGGTTTTAAAATGGAATTCATCAACCCTTGAAATGTAGAAGGTGCATTAGTAAGGCCAAAAGGCATGACCAAAACTCATAATGACCCTTATGAGTTCGAAATGTTGTTTTCGGAATATCTTCAGTCTTCATTCTAATATGATGATATTGTGAACGAAGATCCAACTTGGTAAAATAAATTTCTCCATGTAATTTGTCCAATAATTCGTCAATCACAGGAATGGGAAATTTATATTTAATAGTGAGCTTATTGAGCTCCCTATAATCCGGACACATGTGCCATGATCCATCCTTCTTGTGCACCAATACTACTGGAGCAGAGAAATAACTCTGACTAGGTTGAATTATACCAACCTCTAACAGTTCTGTACTCATACATTCAATTTTTCTCTTTTGGACATAAGGATATATGTAAGGCCTGATGTTTGGAGGAACACTTCATGGAATCAAATGAATAGCATGATCATGATCACGAATAGGTGGGAGTCCTTTGGGAGTTTCAAACACCTTGGAATGATTGTCCAAGAATTTTTGGAGTTTTGGAGAAATAGATGGTTTTTATGTTGGAAATTATAGTGAGCATAATTGTGCAATTACGCCTCATTTTTCTTTCTTCAGAAGATCTGTCATGACATTATAGCTTATTATATTTCTCGGCTTCCCTACGATACCCTGTAATTCAAATTCCTTTCCTTTCGAAAAAAATTCAAGAAAAGTTCTTGAAAAGTAAAAGCTACCGTCCCCGAAGATTGTGACCATTTTACTCCTAATACAAAATCAACACCTCCCATTGGAATGGAAAGCATTGGAATATTGAATACATATTCCCCCATGTTTAGCTTGATATTATGACATTTTCTAGAGAAATTTATAGTTCCTCCATTTGCAACTATCACTTGACATTCTGGTGCTCTGTATAGGAAGCAATTCAATTCCTTGGATACCTTACAATGAATAAAATTATGGGTACTACTCGAATCAATCAACACTATTACCTTTTTCTTCTTGATATGTCCTTCGATCTTGAGAGTTTGAGGAGTGGTAATTCCTGCCAATGCATTATAGGATATGGTCAGACTCATTTCTTCTTTCTCTAGGGTTTTTCCTGGTGTATATCCTCTTCTTTTTAAGTTTCTTGTTCATTTTCTTCCTCCTCTTCACAATCTATGTAAATAATTTCTTCTCAGCAAACTTATGACCTTTAGTGTATTTGCTATCACAACTATAGCAAAGCCCTTTTGCTCCTTTTTCTTCCAATTGTTGTGGTCTCAACCTTGTAGGTTGTGGAAGTCTAGGAGTAGCAACACTTCCATCTTTATAGATGTGAGTGGCAGGCTTCCTTGTTAACATAATTTTACATTCAATTTTTCTTGCCAAACTGAATGCCTTCTCCAAGGAATCAGGTTCCCAAAGGCGAACCTCATGTTGGATGTTATCCTTTAAAAGTCCCTATAAAGACATCAATATTGTGTTCCTCTGGAATATCAGTTACCCTTGTATTAAATATTTGGAAGTCCTCAATGTGCTCCACCACTGAACCCTTTTGTTTGAGATTTATCAATTGGCTAAAGAAGGTGTTTCTCTTTGTATCCTCATAATGTGCTGTCATTTCATCCATATAAATTGACCAAGTGACAATTTGTTTACCGGAGCAAAGCCATCGATACCATACAAATATAGTTTGTTCTAAATGTAAAGTTGCAATGCGTACCTTTTGTGTGTTTTTCACATTATTGAGATCAAAATATTGCTCCATCTGTAGTATCCATGTTACAAGATCCTTGCCATGAAATTTTCTCATATCCTTCTTTGGAATATGGTGGTTCTTCCATCAAACACTATATTTTACAAAATCATGATTAACATTTATTTTTTTCTCATCATGAGTTTCCTGTACTACCTTTTCACCATTAAGAATCATTTCTTGTATCAACTTTGTCAAACCTTCCTTCAAACCTTCCATGTCTTCTTTTAAATCATTCTTCATGTCTTCCATGTCATCCATATTAGCTTCCATGCCTTTCTTCAAACCATCCATATTAGCTTCCACACCTTTCTTCAAACCATCCATCTTAGGTTCCATGCCTTTCTTCAAAACTTCCATTTCATTTTTTGTTGCTCTTTGCAAGAGCGAAATTTGATGCACTTGCTCTTGTAATTTTGATATATCATGTTGCACTTCTTCCTCTTCATGAGTCATAGTAGAGCCATCTGAGGGCTTAATGGGTGTTGAATTATTTTTAGGGGGAATTTTAGAACCCAATACTGATATCTATGCTTCAATATGCCCTTGGAATCACTTCAATCTGATTTTTCAAACAAGACTTATGCAATTTGAAAAACAAATACACACCTTTTTCTTTCTTTTGAGGATATTGATATTGAAACTGAATTATCTTTGTGATTTTGGATCTTCAAAATCTAAAATTCAGTCCTGTAGTAGCCCTATGAATCTTCTTTCGAATGCCATAGGTCTAACCTGATTTGGATGCTTCAAGGAAAATTTATGCCCAATCTCCCACAATGACCTAATTATGGGTTAGTTTAGTAGAGAAAACTTGTACGACATGCCATGTGTCATTGTTTCCTCCTTCATCTCTAAATTTATATACAAGAAGCTACTATCTGTGTACTTTTGTCCATTTTTTATAGAATCCCAATCCAATGCTTAGGGAGAGAGTTATGACAATTTTACCAAGGTTGCCTCTTTTAGATGAAATTCGGGAGCCTGCAAAAAACCTAACTTCCATAGATCATATATCCAAAAATATTGCGAACCAAGATCTGAAATTTTGACACGAAGTTCCTCAAGATTTCAAATTCTTGTGGTAAAAATTTCAGCTTTTGAACCTTCGTAGAAAAAACGTTATAGCGAAAATTCCATGATGACCTGTTTGGTGAAGCGAAACCCTAGAATCCAAAGCTTAGATACCAAATGTTATGAAATGAGCTCCAAAAATAGAATTAAATAGAGATCAATGCCTTATAAATAAGCCACTTCGAGGGGGAAAACTAATTTACATTACATAAATGAACAATTCTTGGATGATACAAATGACAAACCTCCTTTCTATATATAGGAGTCCATGGGGTCATAATATAATCCTAGTGGACCTAACAATAATAATGTAAGGGCACAATAATCACAATATGGGGGTTACAGGGGTAAAAATATAACAATAAGGGGGCTACACTAACAACAATAAGGGACTACACTTAGTAATATAGGGACCTAACAACTAAACTCATAAAGAGAAGTTACTAGTTTATGTCCACTACAGGGTGTTTGATCTGAAAGGACTGTATTAGTTTTGTTTTGCTAAGTGTCTTTTCAGTTTATAAACATGTGCATACTTGTCTCATTATTTTGCTTAAGGATTGAGGATTTTAACCATGAATGTAGATGATTTTTAGTGAATTAGAAGCATGAAATAAGCACAAATAACAATGAACAACAATGTAAAACAGAGAAATAAATCACCACATATAATTTACATAGCAGGCATGATGAAGCATTTCACCCCTCCTGGGTGACATCTGCTGGTCCAGCTCCCAATGGCATGTCCATCTTTCATTATGCTTAAAGTTTTTCTATTACATGTATTTACATGCCTCTAATGGCTATTTTCTTTGCACCAATGGCTCCAGAATGCTCCAATTAGTCAAAAACAACTCTTCATTCACTCTGAATGGGAGAAAATTGAGTCTCCTACTCTTTTTCCCAATCACACCTAGAAAAACTCCACCAAAAGTGGAGAAATCCACTTAACTGGAGTTAATTTAGTAAATATCGCCAATTTGGGCGCGCTGGCCAAAATTCCGTCGTTTTAACCGTCGCATTTAATGGTTGCAGTTGGGGTGTCCACACGTCAACTCCAAAACCGTGGTTAGGCTAATAGTTGGGCGGAACTATAGGCGGAACCCACAACATTAACTGAGGATAAGGTTGAACTCCGGGTTGAGGGGCATGAGTTAGCAGAGACTGCGTGAAAGTTGTTACATAACTATTGCAATGTGACCAGGTTGCGGAAAATGCTAGCGGGTAACTATTGGAGGTTTGTAATGTTACGTTAACGATTACCATGTGAACACTGCTGCAGGGACCGCTGAAGGGTTGGGACCGTCGACGATCCCCAACCCCCAAACTCCAACACATTAAACTTGAAATAGAACCCGAATCGAATTATAGTTAAGAACCAACGTGTGGCTCAGGCAGTGTGACATGTGCAGTCTCTGCCGGAGGTCACAGGGTCGAGCCTTGCGGACCTCACCCAAAATTTTACACTGTGGTTCAAGGGCCACATGGAGGCCTCAGGGATAGCCACATGGCACATCTTGCTTGGCCCATAAACAAAAACGTACAACCAACTGACCAATAAAATTATGCCACTTGTCATCCTGGGGTTGGTTTTGAGGAAAGTAATATTCCTTATATTATACCCTTTTTCTGACTGTAACTCCACCATGTTGACTGTGCATCATAGTCAAACCTGTTGCAATAACATTTCATACAGAACGCGATATCTTCCTCATAAGACATCAGTTTTTCGAACTGTTCATGACACCGGAATAAGGAAGATGAGATCTACGCAACCATTCTAGTTTCAACCAAATCCTGTAATTTTAAACTTTGAGAAAAATTTATGAACTCCCGATCACTCCTCCCCATTGGGAAGCTTTTGGAATCAAAAATACTTGATTACCTGTTCAGTAGATGAGGGTACTACTCCCTCACCTTTCCAACCTCCATCCATTTTTCCTTGCTTGGTTTAGTGCCTTTGAGCCCAACTCGAAGGTAGTCAACACTTCCCCTTTTGGATGCTCTTTTCCTCCTGTCAAGAATTGTATCTTCTTTGAGCTCATCCAAAAATTCTAGCAAGAAATCTTCAATAGAAGGTAGCTAAACATCACATCCTTGATCATCGATAAAACGTGGCTCATACAAACGTAAGTTTTCAACATTAAAAACTGAATACATATGCATATAAGAAGGCAAGTCAAGTTGAAATGCATTATTACCAACTTGCTTTATGATCTTGAATGGACCATAGTGAAAGGGTTTGAGCTTTTTACCTCCCTCTTGCATCCTTTCTTTGCTAATGTGCAACCATACCTCATCTCCCTCTTGAAACTTGTGATCAACTCTATGTTTGTCATGCCTCTCTTTGTATTTGCTTTGAATTTTATCAAGTTGTTCTTGAACTTGTTGATGCATAATATGAATTTTCTCAATGAACTTTCGAGCCTTATCAATGTCACTATGGCCATCTATTGCAACATCCTTCCCAAAGATGAAGTCTAATGGCGATTTTGGCAAATACCCAAAGCATACTTCAAAAGGTGATGTTTATGTAGAAGAGTGCTTTGCCCGGTTGTAAGCGTGCTGAATGTAGTGCAGTTGCTCATCCCATAACTTAGGATGTTTGCTGCAATATCCTCTCAATAGATGCACAACAGTTTTGTTCACCACCTCGGTTTGTCCATCTGTTTGCAAATGAAAAGAAGTACTATTTTTCAACTTTGTGTCCATCATTCTCCATAGATTTGACCAAAAATTCCCACTGAACCTGGAATCCCTGTCACTAACAATAGAATTTGGAAATCCAAAATGAACCCAAACATGTTGAAAATAGATTTAAGCAGTTTTTTCAGCAGTAATTGTTTTCTTACATGGCATAAGTATACACATTTTACTGAATCCATCCACAACTACATAAAGATAATCATGTTGTCTTATTAACATAGGTAGACCTCCAACAAAGTCCATGGAGACACTCTCCCATAGCCTTGATGGTACTGGTAGTGGCGTGTACAACCCAAGTTTCCTATTACTAGGCTTACTTGTTGGACACATAGAACAACCTCTTATAAAACACGACACACTATCTATCATGCGAGTCCAATAAAAATACCTTTGTAGATGCGCCACTGTTTTTCTTACCCCAAAGTGTCCAAAAATAAGAGATGAATGAGCTTCTCTCATAACACTTAGCCTCTCTCCTTGTGGTATAAACAGCTTGCCCAAACGAAACAACAAATTGTTATGCATGTGATAATATTTTTCTTCAACTTGATTCCCTTCACTCAAACTAGCATACACATCTTGAAAATCAATGTCATGTGCATATTGTTCTATGAAACTCTCATGTACAATAGAATCATTTTTGAGTGAAGTAGATGCACTAATGATTGGTCTTGAAATCATATCAACAACTTTATTGAAAATACCTTTCTTGTACCTTATAACCAAGTGAAACTGTTGAAGAAATCCCATCCATCTGAAATGTCTTGATTGCTGCAAGTACTGTAATGGTTGGTGATTGGTATGTACAATCGTCTCTTTACCCATCAAGTAGTGTTTCCATTTCTTGACACTTTGTACCAATGCATATAGTTCTCTATGATATGTAGGATAATTTGTCACAACACCATTAAATGTTTCAGAATGAAAAGTGATAGGCTTACCATGTTGCAAAAGTACTGCTCCCATGGCATAATTACTAGCATTAGTTTGTATCTTGAATGACTATCTAAAATTTGGTAATGAAAGGAATGGAGTTGAAATGATCTTGTCTTTTAAAGCTTTGAAATATTGTTGTTTTTTTCCTCCCCATTGGAAGCCTTTCTTCACACTTCTCACTGCATGCATAGGAGCTGTGATGGAAGAAAAGTTAGCAATAAAATTTCTCCAATACTGAGCTGCACCTAAGAAACTTCTTACCTTAGTTAATTTTTTGAGTGTGGGCCAATTCACAATGGCTTCCACTTATAAGGATCAATTCTCAACTCTCCTCCTCCTACAATATGTCCCAAATAGACCAAATAAGTCTTTCCAAACTCACACTTCGACATCTTAAGAAACAATTTCTTTCTTCAAAATATCAAGCACTTTATTCACATGCAAGACATGATCTTCTCTTGTTTTGGTGAAAATAAATATGTCATCTAAGTAAAAAATCACAAAGTCATCAAGGAATGGACGCAAAACACTATCCATAACACGCATGAAATTTTCTGGTGCATTACACAAACCAAATGGCATAACTAACCACTCAAAGAGTCCTTGTTTGGTTTTGAATGCAGTTTTCCATATATCACTTTCTGCAATTCTTACTTGATGATATCCACTTCGTAAATCTAACTTAGTGAAAAAAATTTCTTCTTTCAGCTAATCAAGCAAATCATCTATTCTTGGGAGTGGGTAATGATTCTTTACCGTAATCTTGTTCAAACCTAAAAAATATACACACATGCGCCAAGTCCCATCTTTCTTTGGTATCAAGACTATGGGTGAACCACATGGCAAGGTGCTTGGCCTTATGATTCTTTTGTTCAATGTCTCTTTGATTTGCCTCTTTATTTCAAAATTCTCCATTATCGACATGCGATACATACCGATGTTTGGAAGAGGACATTCTTGCTGCAACTGAATCTCATGTTGAATCTCTCTTTTTGGAGGCAATCCTGTTGGCTCCTAAAACATCTCATGATGTGCATTAAGTACATAATAAAAATCTGATTTCAACTTAGGATCACATCCCTCAAATGATTCATGATTAACATTAGCTTTAGGCTTAATCGCAAGAAGAATAAAATTATTGCTTGAATTTACGAGCCTTTTTACCTGTCCAGCATTTACCATAGCAATATTTGTCTTCTTGCGATGTGCTCTAACAATGAAATCCTTTGCATATTTGAATAAATGATGTTTTTTCTCATGGTGATGGAAGATTGCTTTCTTTTCATACAAGTAAGGACTCCCCAACACAATACCTTCTATGTCAAGCGGAACCACATCTAATTCAACTGTGTCAACAAAATTTGCAGTGATTGCAAACCACAATATACATTTCTTTGAAACTTGTAGATTTGTATCCTTACAAATCCAACCCAATGGATATGGTTTTGGATGTGGTATGGTCTCAAGGTTAAGTTTATTGACCAAGTCTTCAAAGATTAAGTGTTATTGTGACCCACTATCAAACAATGTGTCAACCTTGGTATGCTTGGATATGACCCTCACATGAAACAATTCTATTTTTTCTTCTTCATTCAGAGTATGTATGTGACAATTTTATGTACTGGTACTGGGTTTAGTTTCAATTTATTTTCCATTCATGTTCTTAAATCCCATGGCTGTAATATTATATTCATCACTTGAATCATCTCCTAAATCATGTTGAGTTGTAGCTACAGTTTTCTGTTTCCATTTGTTATTAGGTTTCTTTGGCCGCATTTCAAGATGTAATTTCCAAAAATGAGTTCCATCATGGCCTTCTTTTGAACAATGTTTACAAACCAAATTTTCTCCCTCTTTCTTAACATATGCATTCTTCTTGCTTTTACCTTTTGAGGTCTTCTCTTTGTTTTTACCCTTAAAAGGTTTCTTTCTACCCTCTTTAGAAATGTTCTTCCCTCTAGCTTCTAAATGTGTGGCCTGAACACAGACTTCATCTAGAATGGTGGGGTTAAACATGAGATAAGTATGTTTTAGGCAGCTACGTAAGCCTCCTATGTACTTGAGCAAAGTATCTTGGCTCTGCAAATATACCCCTAATAAGAGAACTCTTCTCCTAAATTATTGGGTGTATTCTTGCACATTTTGTCCCTTCAATTGTCTAAATTTTTTCCAGTTCATTATGGCTTTCTGCATATGAGCTAATGGATAAAACTATTGTTTTATAGAAGTAATGAAATCTGACCATGATAGAATAATATTACCATGTTTCCTGATCTCTTCCTTTGTCTTGGATTCCCACCAAACAAGTGCTGCAACTTCCATTCTCAATGAAGCTAATTAGATTTTGGTATCATCATCTTGAAGGTTCTAGATTCTCAAATAGACCTCCAATTTCCTAATCCAATTATCAATATTTTCTGCATTGACTTTTCCATTAAACATTGGCAATTCAAACTTATCATCAAGTTTTAAAAAATGAATTTTAGCAGTGTTCTTTGACTTGTGTGGCTGATTTACTGAAGAAGAAGTAGATGATGATGATGATGATGATGATGATGATGATGAGGGTGAGGATGATGGCTATCCATTGCCTCCATTTCCTCCATTTCCCTTCTTTGACTTATCTTCATCATTGTGACCTATTGAAGATCCTTGTCCTTCCTTGTGAATTTTGGATCCTTATCCTTCTAGTCTCTCATTCCTTTCTTGATAAAGGATTCTAACCATCTCAGTCATGTCAAGGAAGGATTTCTTGAACACTCTTTCTTCCTCTTTGGGATCAACTTCTTCATGGATTTCTCCTTCCTCATGAGGCATACTTAAAGTAGCTTCTGCTTCCTTAGGAGGTGAACTAGGTGGTGGAGATCGTGGCAATATTGCTCTCCTTTGCTTTGGATCTTCTTGAGACCCTTCTACTCCCACCAATTTGCCTTCTCCTCTTTTGAGCTTGAGCCTAGTAAGCATCTAAAAACTTGAAAAAAGTTAAACAATTCTTTGCAATAAACAACACCAGAGAATAAACTCTAGCTCTGATACCATTATGATCTGAAACGACTGTATTAGTTTTGTTGTGCTAAGTGTCTTTTTAGTTTATATATATGTGCATACTTGTCTCATTAGTTTTCTTAAGGATTGAGGATTTTAACCATGAATGTAGATGATTTTTAGTGAATTAGAAGCATGAAATAAGCACAAATAACACCGAACAATAGTGTAAAACAGAGAAATAAATCACCACATATAATTTACATAGTAGGCATGATGAAGCAGTTCACCCCTCCTGGGATACATCTTCTGGTCTAGCTCCCAATGGCATGTCCATATTTCATTATGCTTAAAATTTTGCTATTACATGTAGTAAAAATGCCTCTAATGGCTGTTTTCTCTGCACCAATGGCTCCAGAATGCTCCAATTAGCCAAAAATGACTCTTCATTCACTCAAATTGAGTCTCCTACTAGATAAGGAGCAATAAGTTTTGGTTTGCACTGATGTCTCCAAGGAAGGATTGGGTTGTGTACTAATGATAGAAGGGAGATTAATAATATACACGTCAAGAAAACTTAGAAACCATGAAGATAACTACGCAACCCATTATCTAGAAATTGCAACAATTGTTTACACGCTAAATATTTGGAGACACTACCTTCTAAGAAGGAAGTTTTAACTTCAGACTAACCATTGTGGGCTAAAGAATGTATTCACTCAAGAACACTTAAATGCAAGATAGAGATGGTGGTTTGAGCTAATCAGTGAATATGATTTTGTTACTACTTAGATAAAAGGTATGATAAATAATGTGGTTGATGCTTTTAGTAGGAGGCCTCAAATAATTTTGGTGATTCCCTTAAAGGAAAACTTGAGGGAGAGGTTGTTTGACTTACAAATTGAGGACACATGATACCAAGAGGTTAACAATATTTTGAGGGAATAAGAAATGATGATCCTAAAGTATGAAGGATACTCCCTTGATAACGACAGAATACTACGATTTCAGGGGAGGATATATTGTGACCGAAGGAAGATATATGCCAATAAATATTGTGCGAAATAGATATAGCATTATAAATGGCACACCCCGGTGTTAAGAAGATGAGTGTGGACTTTAAAACAATCTTATTTTGTAAAGGGATGAAGAAGGAGATTGTGAAATTCATAGCGAGATGTTTAGGGTTTCATTGGGTAAAATTTGAACATGTCCATCTAGCAGGGTTACTGCAACCCCTTGAGATACCCAAACCTAAATAGGAAGTTATACCAATCAATTTCATCATGGAACTGCCAATGACTGCAAGAAAACATGATGCCATATTTTTTGTGGTGGACACGTTGACCAAGAGTGCCAATTTATACTAGTTAAGACTACTTATAAGGCACCATAGATATCCAAAGTATTTATTGATGATATTATGAGATTACATGGAGTGCATATTTAGATCATATCAGATAGGGGAGCAATGTTTATAGGAATATTTTGGACTAACTTCCAAGAAAATTTGGGAACCCAATTGAACTTTAACATTTCTTATCACCTTGAGACAAATGGTCGAAAAAGAGGAACAACAAAATCCTTGAGGACATGCTACATATGTATGTGATGGACCAAAAATATATATATAAGCAGAGTTATTACCACTAGTAGAATTTTCTTAGAACAACAATTATTAGAGTTCCATAAAAATGATGTTATTTCATTTCTTGTATGGGGAACCTGTAGAACACCTCTCAGTTGGGACTGACTAGAGTATCAAGTATTAAAAGGATCAGAAGTAATACAATAGATGCAAGAAAATAAATTACTATGATTAAGGGGAGCATAAAAGAAGCACAAGATCAACAAAAGAGTTATGTTGACACTCATCGAATAGATCGGAGTTATGAAGTAGGAGATAGGGCATTCCTGAGAGTAAGGCCCCAAAAGAGCTATATAATATTTGGAAAGGGAGAAAAGTTGTCTCCATGGTTTGAGGAACCTTTTGAAATCTTAGAAGAAAAGGATTAGTGGAATATAAGCTTTACTTATCTCCATCTCTAGTGCATATGAATGATGTGTTTCATGTTTATGTTTTGTATTATTATATTTTAGATTCTCCGCATGTTATTGACTTGGTTCAATTGTTGGTTTCAGATAAGGGCACGGTAATCACCGAACCAGTTTGCATACTAGAGCAACAAACTTTGCAGCTTAGATGATAATTAGTGGACCAAGTTAAGGTCTAGTGGGACAATTATAGTCCCATTTCATCCACTTGGGAGGACGCCAAGGAGATGCGTCACCATTTTCCTTACCGATTCCAAGGACTTCGGGACAATGTCTATTATTAAGAGGGGGTGTATGTAGTTCCCCGCTCTAGTTGATTGGCAGTAATATGACATTAACATTTATTTAGGCCTAATACCAACACTTTATTCTTTGAGGACCTCAAGTTGAGGATCTGAACACATGACTCTGTTATTAGTGGATTTGATGGTTATGTATGTTATTTATTGATACTGTGATGATGAGATCATTAATGGTTATGTACGTTCTCTATTGATATGACTATATCATTAATGGATATGCATGTTCTCTATTTATATCATGATGATGATAGACTTGATGGATAGGTAAGTTTTCTATTGATGTTACAATGATGCTGGCTTTGATGGATATGTTAATTTCCCATTGATGTTATGATTATGATAACCATGATGGATGTGTCCCCTATGTTAGCTACTTATATTCGTTCTGATTCAAAATGAACAACGATGTGAATGACTAGGTCATGTTGATGTTGCGATTATGATAATGACTAACATTGAGAAAATTTGTTACTGATGATTATTGAGTATGACAGGAAATCACTAGAGGCACTCGCATATGATGAATTGACAACATCTGGTTTGATAGTAATTAATATTTTTCCTTTGAAATTCTAAGTTCAGTTTGAAACTTGCTATATATATATATATATATATACTTTGATGATATGTCAGTGGTTGCAGGAACATGTTAGTTGCTTGGTCAAATGACTCACATATGGGTGATGGGGTTGTACAATTGGATGGAACTAAATGGGAGTGGTAATACAATGTTATTGATCTCACCTAATAACACTCCCACTGTGACTTAGGCTGGAAAGGTCGAAACACCTTCGCCTTGAAGATCACGATGTCGTGGGCGCAGGTCCCGAATATGGGTCGCTCACGAGGATTTTCTGGGGCGCGTGCATCAAGGCAGATTCCTTGATCCCCAACACCATTAGTCTCACTATAGCAGGTGACATATGAGATGATAGTGCTCTATGTCGTTGCACCTATAATTTCCCCTCATAGCCACTGGATTCTTGAAGGGAAAGTGGCATGGCACCCCTGGAACTTCAAGAGAAATTCTTGAAGTGCACGACCGACTTGGCACCCTTGGCATCACAAATAAACTGTTAGGCATGGCACCCTTGGAACTTCGAATGGAATTTCTTGAAGGGCATGACCAACTTGACACCCTCGACATCAGTAAAAAGAAACTAATAAATATAATCAAGATATGAAAATCCTACTAATTCATATCAAGTGGTAAATGATTTTATAACCAAGAAAATTAAATCAAGAATAAAAATTAGGATAAGGAAAGAATAGGAAGAAATAAATATTTTACCCTGATAATTCTACCCTTTCCATGTTAAAACAAAATATTAAGTGGATAATGTACATAAGTAACAATTAGGCAAAAGGGGGAAAGTGGGACATAGAGTTAAGTATAAATATTAATCATAAAATAGTTAAAAACCTCATTAAGAGAAGAGGGTGGTGAATTAAAATAAGATTAATAAATTAAAATTGGAGAAATTTAGAGAACCTCCATGCGGCAAGAGCCAACATAAGAATATCCATTTGAGAGGAAAATTGAGTTAAATTAAGAGGTAGTTAGGGGAACAAATCTGAGACTTATAAGTTAACTTTAGTAATAAACACAAATTAAGGAGTAGGAAAGGGGGGATCAAGAGACAACTAGGAGAAGAAATAGGAAGCCTTGTTGGGGTGAGGAAAATACTATTTTAAATTAATAATTAAGTAAATGATTTTTGAGAGTCTTGGTGAGACGGTGACACATGGGTGGGTGAATAATCAAATTTTGGATTAAAAATAATAATTAATTATGCATGAAATTCCAAGTGTCACCTATGAATCCTCCTATAAAATAAGGGACAAGCCATGGGAAAAATGACTTTTGGCTTACCCTATTGTTGGATGGAGGAGACTATGTCGTTGTGAGTGGTTACGAGCTATAGTTGAGTCAGGTGAGGTAGAGGACTTTAGAGAGGAGAATCTTGAGCCAAGGAGTGCACACCTATATCAGCTAGCAAATTTCATTCATTGTACAACCCCATTGCAGCTTGGGGGTCTGCGGGGAAGGAGAGTACCCAAGGAGTAGGATGGGAGGTCAACCGGTGGGTCATTATATTCGGATTAAGCACAACAGCATTCATGCTTGGAGGTAGACAACAACAAGGGAGTGAAAGTCGCGGAAAGTCAAGATTGAATCTCATCTCCTGGTGAACGGTACATATGTTATTTATAATGTTTTCTTTATATGACTTCATTTTTCCTATAATTAACATGTATAATAAATGTATGTGCAATGAAGTTAAATTCATCGATGTTGATATAAGTGATTAATATTTCTGAGTTTCCAATGTTGTATGCTTATGGTTTATCACTAGTTTACTGTATAGGGTTGGTCCCTACACTTGGTATCAGAGCTAAGTTGAACCCTTGAGGCCCATGCATGCATGACAAGTTTTGTTAATAAAAATTACAATCTTCCCTAAAATTGTGTATGAGTACTGCCATCCAACTCTTAAATTTTAGGATATCAAGATGATCCTTCAAAAGGATGTACCTTAAATCGAGGTTCTAGTTTAGGTCATTCCAACTTAGACTCTGGGGTGCGATGTGGTTATTTTGCAGCTCAAACTTGCAATTATTGTGTAAGGTCATTTTATGTGTTTTACACAGCTCTGGGTTAAACCCTCAATCATTGTTAAAAATAAAATAAAATAACAAAGGGGAGAAATATATCATGGCTTCATAATATTAACAAAAACACATCAAATAAACTTAAAAACACAAAAAGCGTGATTTATGAAGACAATTAAAACAATTGATGTTAGATGTCAAAGATGATGACTCTTGGGTGTCCAAATTGGATAAGAATGTATTATAAAATATACAAGCAACACATTTAAAACTTAATAATAAACACTGATTAACTAGAACTCAATTCTTCACCATCTTGTCTTTCTATGTTCACACATGCTTGGCTGAAAGCGTTGAGGAAACACAAATGAATATGATTTACCCTAAAACCTTGAGGAAAAATAAATGAATATGATTTACCCTAAAAACATTTGTAAACAATGAAACTAACCGCCAAAGCCTTGGATGTTAACCTGTTGAACCCTTAGTTAAACTGAGAGGGGGGGGGGGGGTGAATCAGTTTAACACATTCATGGACTTTAAAAACTTTTCATTAAACATTATTAACACCTTCATTTCATGATCAACATAATATGTGAGCAATCTTTATTTGTGAGCAGCAATTAATAAGCAGATTAGATAGTGTACCAGCAGTCTTAATATGTGAGTAGCAAGTATTAAGCATAATAGATATACCATATCAACACATAGACATCATGCACATAGACACCAGATATAAGTGGAAATCCATGAAGGGAGAAAACCACATCTTATTATTGTTGTGATGCAAAGGCAAGCTCCAACTCCCTCTCACCATTGATTTTCTGTAGGCTCCAACCCACAGGCGGCTCCTGCCTCAATTCTGCAAGCTACAACTTGCAAGGAAGCTCCAACTCCCATCAATTTTCTGCAGGCACCAACTTATAGGAGGCTCCAACCTCAATCAGCTATAACTGACATTTTATCAAGCTACAACTTGATGTGGAAGCACCAACTCCCATCTATTTTCTGTAGGCTACAACCTACAGGAGGCTCCTACCTCAATCAGCTACAACTGACATCTATCAAGCTACAACTTGATAGGGAAGCTCCAACTTCCTTACTCTTTCAAAATAAAAACACTTGCTGATTTACCTTGGATATCAACTCTATTCTGTACCATCTTCACTGTTGTGCATTAGTCTTCATATTTGCCTTATATCATTTCAGCATCTTCTCAGATTCACTATCATCTCCTCCTTCTTCTCTTCTTAGCTCCTCCTTCTTCTTTGCCTCACTGCTTTATTTCTGCATTCTCTAACTTTTCACATCATCTCGTTCTGCTCCTCCTTCTACTTATCTTCTCTGCCGCAATTCCGCATTCTCCAACCTCTATAACATCTATATGCATATCAAGGTGATATCATTTATAGAGATTTCCTTATGACTGTTAGCATTCCTCAAGGAATTTGAAATGGACAACCATCCCTCTTTGCCTTCTTCCATCTCATTTCTTTCACCCGCTCATTCAGAAAAATATAACAATATGAATTAATTTCAATATTACGGTGGGAGTTTTGTTTTCCTCTGGAGACTTGCCAATGCATCACAAACAATATAAAATCAATTAAACCATTTACATTTGATTACAATGTGAATTCTATCTCACCCATTCAGCCTCTTACTGCGCTTGTCTTTTCTGTTGTTGTCAGGTAACTGTTCTGCCTTCCTCTGCTATTCACTGCAATTGTGTATCTGCAGCTGTCATATACCCGTTCTCTGTGATTGTGTGTCTGTTGTATATATATAACTTTTGATCTGGAAATCTAATTAAATACCCCAAATAAAATCAGAGTCTGGCGCATATAAAAATGCCTCTCCATTTTCTTTCCCTGCGCTGGCAATTTGAATAAATGTATGCGGTAGCTTATACATCCACGGTCAACAGATTTTTATTAAAACCTCATATAAGGGTCCCAGCATATCAATCACCAGTTTCAAAGTTCCTTGACCCAATTACAACTTGGTTCTCACGCCGACTCACTTTAATTTCTCCCTTGGCTTTTATCACAACTTAATATAATAATGTTCCCAGCTTATTGTTCTCACATATATTCACGGATTTATTGTTACATGCCAACCATAATATATATATCAACATATATCGATATTTCCTCAAATCAAATTTTTTTAACCCTTAATCTATTTGCTGATGCGATTAATCGCAACTGACCACTTCCAATTGCGATTGATCGCAATCGCAACTTTTAGTTGTGAGATTCGATGCTCCGATGATTCACTGTTCATTGATTTATGATTCTCTGATGTTTCGATGCTCCGATTCTGATGATTCACTATTCATTGATTTACGATTCTCCGATGTTTCGATGTTCAGATGTTCCGATGCTCCGATTCCGATGATTCACTGTTATGCAGGAACTCAAACATATATTGATCATGGTTTATAAGCCCATCGGGTCCGCAATTTCCATCGGGACTATTATTAACATGTTCCGCTGGTGTGCATTTCTCCGATGTGATTCATGAGGGTCCCACAATATAAGACTTTGTTTGTTTTAAAACCAAGCGAAAAAAAAAAACCTTTGGTTCTTTTGATCTTGCGCCAAAAGATATAATACATATGCTTTGTATTATACCTTTGGTCCCTTGTCCATAAAGCGCTCCATATATATATATATATATATGTGCTTTGAACCTTTGTGTATAAGGCACAATATACATAGGGTACTGCATATATGTATAGACTTTCTGCTTCAGCTTTAGTTTATCCTCCAGCTTGGGTTATGATTCTCGGAATAATATGTAGGGGGGTCCCACCCTACACACCCAATATCTTCTGTTAACATTATATTAAGTCTTGGACTTAGACATAAGCCCAACACATATCTATGTATATATATAACTTCTCGGGCTCCGTAGTTCGTTTAATGTTTCCACTCCCAGCATAGAGTTAGCCATGTACTTCATTAGAAAACCTTATTCTTTATGCTATAAATGGTTCCGGTTCTTTTAATTACATACAACAAGCTTATAGCATTCCCTCAAAGTTTATATATATTAATGCAGCACATATATCATCTTATGGATCACAGGTCCCACGCTCTACTAATCACCCTCATCAGTTCTCCATATAACAATAAAGTCCAAGCTTATATAGGACATTCACAATACCTTTGCATACATTGACTCGGCGTTCACTAGTCAACCTTGTACATTCAATCTTACAACTCGACCCTGGTTCAATCCAAACTCAACGCTTGGCATGTACATATATTAACCCATATATCACACAATTCATATTGCGCCAACTTCACATATTCAACCATTATATATATATATATATATATATATATATATATATATATATATTATGGCCTTATTCAATTTTGGAAGCATTATAACAAAACTCGACCACATCAGACATACCTCAGTTAAATTTGCAACTGTAGTTTAAACAGTCACAATCAATATAAATTAGAACTGGGCCCCGCACTAACGACCCTTCCACATCCAACGGTGGACAGGACGTCACACTGCTTTAGATGATCCGATGTCCTCAATCAAATCTCGCGTGACTTAGATGCATGGGCTTTTAACTCGTGATGAAAGTGGTATCTCCAAACCGCTTAAGGCCACGTGTCAGCCTATGGCATTGATTGCATTCGAATTGGAAATACAGCTTACCGTACAAAGGCGATGCGATATGGGAGGGGTTGGTTTCACAAACCCACTATCACTGTTCATAGTACTCGTGGTTCCTCTCCTTTTCCCTTAGGGTTCCGTCACGCTTATATATATATGAACTCTGCCTTTCATGTGCAATTCCTCAACACAGTTTCTTGGTCCATATTGCAATTACCAACGACTCATTTCTACAGGCCTAGACAATTATTATGTGGAGAATGATAACTCCTCAATGCACAATGCCTTTCCATTGATTCTGTTCTCGCTTTCATATTCAAACTACACTCATCCTCTGTTATGCGATAACACTTCATCGACTTCCATTTCACAATACTCACACAGGCTTATATTAATATCACTTTCCACACAGAGACTAGGATTTCGACTTCCTCCACAATATAGTAGCTCAGGAACTTAAGGGAATCGAGCCTCCTTTAACCATAATTACATAAAAATTGACCTCCACCTTTTGCGCAGAGTATTACAACTATTTTCTTTGATTAAAAGTTCCAACAGAACTATCTCCTCTTTGAGGAATTCCACTATACAGTTTTGGGTAAATGGTATTGCCCAAAATTTAACCCCGGACCAGACTACACCATGTATTCGGCCACCACAGAATTATTATAAAGGGGAGATGAGCCATTACAGAGTCTTATTCATACATTCCCACACAAACTCATAAAATTTCTTTTTGAACCTCTCAATTCACTTCCTTTGCTTCCTCTGCTCCTTAACTAATTCTTGTCCTTTTGCTTCCTCTGCTCCTTGACTAATTCTTGTCCTTTTGCTTCCTCTGCTCCTTGACTAATTCTTGTCCTTTTGCTACCTCTGCTAGCTCTCTACTGCCTCTTTTCCCTGTCTTCTACTTTTCCTTATTGTTGATTCAGGTGCTTCTCCTTTGTGCTCCTTTGCCATCAATGAAAACATTTCCAACATAACCTACCAACGATGTATATATTTTATAGTAATAATAAATATTTAAAAAAAATAAAAAGAACTGACATTACCATTTGGTAAATTACAATTCTGGTAAAGGTTTCATATTGGAAAAATAAATAAATAAATAAAAACTTTAATTAAATTAAAACTAAAATTCCAAACAAGAAAATAAACTATTCATCAGTTGCAGCACTTGTGGAATGAATGAAAATGTAGCATCCGATATGGTTGAAGAAGGAGAAGAGAAGGGATTTTATCAGCTATATGGACTACATATTTGTTGTCTGGTTTGATTTATGCTTCTAGAGTGGTTTTGGCTTTCTTTTCTAGACGTTTTCCTTTCACTCCCATGGTAGATTTAGGAAGGGAATGTAGACTCAATTTGATTATGCCCAGATGTTAGTTTTTAGAGTTTAAAATCTACATATTATGAAGATCGTAAGCTTTCAAAGATTTTGGCCGGAATGTGCTTACACAATAAGGCCAAGTCAAAATCAATCCTAAAAGCACTACAAGAAAAACTTTGGAAAAGACTACAACAGAATACAGGAAGAAGAAAACTAATTCCTCGATATCCCTATCTAACAGTTGAGGGCATAAAGAAATGCTATATCTATCTTGATTATACAACCTTGAAAGAGACGTTAAAATCATTTAATTTGACTTGGAAGAGATCCAAGACCCGTGATTGATGGTAGGAGCCTCATTTTAGCATTATTATCAATTTCTTTAATTTTAGTTTACTTCTGTGGTAGGTATTTCACATGTGTCGCCTTAAAATTTACAATCTGGCATATCCTTGATTAATGTATGCTTTCTCTTAGCTCCATATGTGAACTCTGTTTGCCATCTATTTCATTTCAATTTGGTTATTCAGCTAAAAGGACTAAAATTACAACAAAATTTTCAATTACGCGATTTGAAAAATATTACACCTCAGGAGTATAAATATATTCTTCATGAATATATATGCTATTTTAATAGACTTACAGGTAGATTTAACAGGAAAAAAATGTTCAAATTTTCTAATTTTATCTATTGTTAAAGTTTTAATTAGGTTTAGTCTTCATAATGTAAATTTATCATTGATGTATTTATTATATTTTGGTCAATGCATGTTCTTCATGCTCAGAGAGTAAAAAAGAACAAAAACGAATTGATTATGAGTCAAAATAAAATGTATTTGAGTTGTGTCCCATTTGGACATTTGTAGGAAAAATAAATTTGAGTCATAAGTCCATATGATGACCAATTTGACCCTCCTTAGACAGGCTGCCCTGGCCCTCCAGAGTAACACCCATTAAACCCTCCTAGATAGCTATATGTAAGAGACAGTTTGAACTAATTGAAGGACATTCATTAAAAACATACAGAACACAAGAGGACACATATCTAAACCTAGCAAAGGAGAATATAAATCTAGGTCAAAGGAGAGAGAAGATAAAGTCAAAACAAGAAGAATATTCCCTTGTTGACCAAATTTTTGACTACTGCAGTTCGCACATGTGAGAGGTCTATTTTTCTTTGGAAGAAGGATGAAAATTTTGAGGTGATCACAAGCTGAATTTTGGCCCCTTGTTGCAAGTTCGGATTTCAAAACTTTGAAAAAAATTGGATCAATTTTATCAACTTTGACTTTCAATTTGGAGGTGACTTAGAGGAGGGTTGGACTTGGCATCCTGGTGGTAGTTTGGTCTTGGTATTGGTATTGGATATATCTCATTTTGATCTTATTATATAAGATAAGGATTGTTGGGTTTTCCCCTTGTGGGTTTTTCCCTAGCTACTAGTCTAATTTTGGTATCTCTTGTCTCTTAGTGATCTATACATTTTCCTAAAAGATTGAACATTTGTATAATTTATTGATGAAGAAGACACAAGAAGTAATAAATCACAAGTAATCAAGAAGATAAATTTGGTGTTAGAATTCATCACACTTGGTTTCTCAACATGGTATCAGGCCTAAGGTGGAGGAAGGAATCTTGAATATCACAACTTGTTGGCATACTTG
The DNA here is from genome assembly GCA_034641835.2 of Pinus albicaulis. Taxonomy (NCBI): domain Eukaryota; kingdom Viridiplantae; phylum Streptophyta; class Pinopsida; order Pinales; family Pinaceae; genus Pinus; species Pinus albicaulis. Next base: position 567,469,186 of record CM076576.1, read on the forward strand.
AAGACACTCTTGTACCAATTCTCTCTCACTACCAAAGATAAGTAAGAAAGTTTGAAGATCATTCTCTTGAGGACATCATTATAACAACTCTCACACATTTAAAGACATCCTTGAAGTTATTCTTGTAACAATTTTCTCTCTCACTTTCAACTAATTACTCTTCTATTCTATGTGTATAATAATCCCAATCAAATGGAATCTGTCTACAAGAAAGGAAACAAAATTGTTGGAACATCCAACTTCAAAGCTTGGAAGAAGAGGATTGATTTAGTCCTTAGAGAAAATGAATTCATGCAATTCATTGAAGGAAATGTTCCAATGCTCAAGAAATGGCCAAATATGATAAGGGAGAAATTAGAGCTCAAATGATTCTCTTTGATTCCATCAAAAGCCATCTCATTTCTTTTATTTCAGATTTATCTACATCCAATAGAGTGTATGCTACATTGGTGAAATTATACCGCATCAACATAACCAATCAAAAGATATCTCTAAGGAATCAACTCAATGGAACGAGGATGTCAAATGAAAAGAAAATGACTTCATACTTTATGAAGATATCAAAAAATAAAAGATCAAATTCAAGGGCTTGGTGAAACCATATATGACGCTGAATTGATCACTTTTGTAATCAATGCTTTACCTCCAACTTGGGACAATTTTGCAGGAGTCCTCTATTGTAGAAAGGAAACTTAGACCTTTGAAGAATTATGGGCTTCATGTGTTCTAGAGGAATCACGATTGAAAGCTAAAGTTGATACTCAACCTAATAATGGAGAATCTCAATCTTTTTCGACCATATCAAGAAAGAATTTTGGAAAGTTTATATCTCAACACACAAAAAATAGAAACAATTTTCATAGAAACAAGGATATGTCCAAAGTTTAATGTTATGGTTTTAAGGAATATAGACATATCAAGAGAGATTGTCCTAAGAACCCAAAGAACAATCAAAGAAATAAAAGGAAGGAAATACATGAAGCATTAACAGATGAAGATGAAGAAGCTTTGAAGAAACCCAAGGTCACAACAACAATGATTTATACTATTAACAATAATAAATATTATGACAAGTGGAAATAGCTCTACAATCCATTTTTGTACAAGGTTTGCAATCAAGTTTTATTTATATTTCTTCGAAGATGATATATATATAAATATTTATTGATGGAAATACAATTATATGATTTATGGGGGATAACAGAGAATATTATTGGGATTTGTAAATTAAATATTTTCATGGAGATCAAAATTAAGAGGGAGCTCATAGTCATCTACATTGAAGAAGTTAGAATCGACTCACTAAAGTAAGAAGAGGAGCCTCCTTGAATGTTGTGTACACAGAATCCATCATAGAACTCTAGAGGAAGATTTTAGTTACATTTGCACAAAATGAAGAAATATTCATGTCTCCAAAATTTCATCATGAAGATATAGAGGAAGCTAACATTTATCTCTAAGAATTAGTGAAACTAACAAGATGGAAATAAAATTTTTGAAAAGGGCGAGTAGTCAAGAAGTCTATCAATGGAAGTCACCATATAATATGAAACATAATAGAGATTACCCTACCAAAAAGAGTTAACGTTTACTTCAAATTTAGTGAGTCAAAATTGATCTTATACATCATAGAATGAGCTAGTGACACCTCAATGACTAGCATTGAATATTTCAAGAAGCAAACTTTTTTGATATGACTAGACTTTGACAAGTAGATTAAAAAATTGGAAGGAAATAGCAAATCATTTTCTACAGGAGAACCAGAAGTCAACACTTAGCTTTATATGACAACATGAAAGCAAGTCTTGAAGAAAATTCTCCCAATAAAAGGAAGAAGTTCATAATAAGGCACTTGTCTCAACTGGAAACATTACTTTTAATTATTGAAGGACACAAAAATGAGTCTCATGATCAAATAAGACATCGTTCTTTGGAATCAAATTGAATGATTCTAATCAGGTGATCGAATTTTATCTCAAAAATGAAAGTGTCAAGAAAGTATTGAAACTGACGCCAAGTCAAAGTGCTCGTCATTCTAAATCCAATGACGTTTGTTTCACCTCAATCCAACACTGTATACTGAAATTATCCTGTTATGACCGTTTGGTCCAACAACTAAAATTTGAGCAGGTCTAATGACTTGGAGACCGTACAGTTGAGTCAACAGGGTGACTGTGAAGGTATGATCCAATGAGGTGTTGACACTTGGCATGTTCTAGTTCATCGATTTTTTATCAATTTTTATTGGTTTATGGGTTGTTTTCATGGACCAATGAAATGATGCCATGTGGCACCCCAGGAGCATATTAAAATTTTGGCATGGGTTAGCTAGACACCTGATAGGATTCAAACCCCTGACCTCAAGGGTAGCAGTGAAACGACTTACCAATAGGCCACACAATGGTTCTTATTATACATAGAGCCAAACCTTTTATAAGGTTTACATCATGCAAGTTTGGGAGGAGGGGTCGGGGCTAGGTCACTGCTCTGCCATAAGACCCACAACTCAATAAGGGAGGGGGATCGTGACCTTAGCCCAACCCCTGGCCACGTACCTACCCAAGGAACCTCATGCAGAGTCTAGACCGGGTGCCAACTGTAAGGGGGCTTAGGTGTAGCCCTAGGCTCTGGTCGTATGGGTGCCACATAACCGTGGTAAGTGCTTGGTAGAGGTCACTTATGAAAGGGGGCCAGCCCCAGGCCTTATGGGTGGCCAAATGAACACATTGTGAAAGATAAGGGGCCCAATGTGAAGGGAGTGCTGTTGTCCTGACTCGTAGTCCGTGGACCCTATATAACCAAGATTGACATTTAAGGGGCTAGGCCAGCGGGGCAAGCATTAAGGTCCAGTACGCGGCCATATGGCCCATGTGGCTGTATTTTTTCCCTTAAGGGTTATTGGGTAATTTAGTTTCCAACAAATTGCACAGTCGGAGGGTGAAGTTGCCGCCTCATTAACGGAAAACAGAGTGGATTTGTAGAACAATTAGTCTATTGGTCTGATTTGTAGGACATATAGCAAAAAAACTACATGGATAGCTTTAGAGCAATATATTTAAGAGTTTTTGGCCAATTTGAGTTCAAGAAGAGTCCACTTAGGGGTTTTTGGACATTCTGGATCCAATGGTGACCTATATTTTCTGATTTGAGCACATATGAGGAGACTGATTGTAGGTTCAGTTACAAGAGTGTATGGATCAATCAATGTTTTAGAGTAGTTCTTGAAGGTGTTTGAGAATGCATAAGGCCTTGCAGGGGTTTTATTACCTTCAAAAATTTACTGCAATAACTATTATTTGCAGGTTTAAACTCATCTTTACTTTCCTCACTATGTCATGTTGAGAAAAGTTTTCTTTATGTCCTTCAATGTGGAATTCAATTGATTTTATGCTCATGTATGCTCAATTTCAGTTGGAGTATAGGGTATTTTTAGCAGACACCTTGTGTTGTTGAAGTTTTGATGGTGTTTATAGGTTGTCATGAAGTTTATGTGAGAGTTATTTATAGGAGAACATTTCATTGAAGGGGAAATAGCCACATGTTTCATAAATGAACTTTTATGTACTCCTTTTACACTGAATATATGGAGTGGTATAGATATGTTGGTAGGCCCAGAGATGTAGCTCAGGAGGGGTGAACTCCATCACAAAATCCTTTGTTGTGCTCTTCATGTATGCTTGTATGAGTTAAGTGATGTGATGTTACTTATGTTGTAGTTTGCATGTGAAAACTAACTCATAACTTGAAGAGACCTTTGAAAAACCTGTTTTGTGTTAAGACCCATTTTTCTTTGTAAAGCGTCACTAAATGATCATTTTTAGGAAGGAGAAGTTATCCTCCAATTTCAGATCAGGTGGTATCATAGAAAGGTATGATAAAGTTGCAATAATGGGCAAGATGAGTCTCCAAGAGCTGCAGGAGTTGAATTTGGCTCTTCTTATGGAGAACATTGAGTTGAGAAGAATGCTAGAAATGGCTAAAGATGAGAAGAGGCATATGCACCTCCAGTTGTAACATGTCTTTAGGAACAAGTTAATGCTAAAATTTCCACTCCCGTGACAACAAAAGACACCTTGAGGATGAAACCAATATGTGGTCATGGTTCAAACAATGGTTATGGACCTTATGAGGAAGATGATGCATGTGCATTTTTCAAGCATCTTCACGATTCTCACCATATTCTAGTCAGTAAGAATGGGTGGCTAGAGTCATCTACAATGATGTCGTCATCGTCATCAAAAGCTAAAAATATGAATGGAAATTTTAAGAAGGTAATGATCAGTTCAAGTACAATTCCTTCTGTTTATGTTCATAACACCCCTTTTGTAGCATTTGAGAAGCATAGCAAAAGCATTGGTACGAAGTTGAATTATAAAATTGGTTACGAAGGAGGAGGCCTCAACATCAATGGCTAAGGGATCACCAATCTAATCATGGTACAAGACAGACCAAAGTATCAAGGGGATATGGTCAAAGGGATTTTGGAGAATTCTCTAAACGGTTTGTGGCACATCAATCGTCAGAGGATGAGATGTCACAGCAAGATGGTGGTTACAATATTCATTAGTCTCCCAAGCGAGATGGGCGCTTGAAAGGAACTTGTATATCATCGTCCACTCCACATCGTCAAAGCTGCAACTCCTAGGAAAGGTATAAATCTCATGGATATTTTCCTAATGATGGTAATTTTGACTATTTGAGGAATAAGTGCCCTTGTACTTTTTGTGATGTGTTTGACCGTTATGTGGATGTCTATGAGCAACACATGGTAATGGTTAAAAGAATGGATCAGATTCTAGGCATCAAGCATAATGAATCTCCTTCAGATGAGAGGACTTATTTTTTGGAAAACAAGAGAAATTTCTTTTGTACTCATTGCAAGATGCATGAAAATGAAAATGGATGATGTTGGAAATTACATCCAAAGCTTCATTCTAAGAAGGGAAAATAGATTGTGAAACCTGATTAAATGGAAGAAAAAGGTGGAAATGATGACTCATACAAATCCTAAAGCAACCTTCAAGGCAAAGATGATGCAAAAAGAGAACCCATAAGCCTAGGAGAGGAAAATATTGGGAAGAGTGTTTGTAAAGTTTCTTTGTAAATTTTGAAATTACTTTTTTTTGTTTACTTGTTTAGGTACTTTTGTAAAGTGAACAATAATAGTCACTATGTGCAACAAGTATATTTTTTTCATTGATGTTATGTATTGGATTGTTTATAAGTCCATATTTTCAAGGACTTTTGGAATGTACAAGTTGTTGTCCAAGTTTGTCATGTACTCACCGATGTAAGTATTCATGATGAAACTTGTTGTGAATATAATCTTTTTTTAGGATTGTACAAGATGACTATGTTTCTGTAGGCAAAACCAATTATGTCATTGAAAATTTGTAGTAGTGTACTTTTTGTGTACAAGTTTAGTGTGAGTTCGATAAAGAAAGTTTATGTTTCTTCTGATTTCCAAGATGGAGTCAAGTTTGTATTCAATAGTTTAACTTCAAGACGAGGTTGTTTAGAGCTTGTGCAAAGATGAGATTAAGGAGAATGTTCAGATTCCACTCATCAATATTTTTGTCCCTTCATCAACGATAAGAGTTTTGGATCAGTTCTTAACATGATAATAGGTCTTCACGAAGAATATAAGTGAAGTGCCTTGATTGGGGTTTGAAGGGCACCAATTGAAAAGTAAGCATTTTGGATTGAGTTTTGGGGTTATTTTTAGTTTCAGCCTCATTTTATTTACTAGGGAAGTAAAATTTTGGAGGAAAAAAGTTCCTAGTGGGGAGGTGTGATTAGATGATCAAATTTTAGCTCAAAAATTAAAGTGCCCAGAAAGTATTTAAATCGACGCCAAGTCGAAGTTCTCACAATTCTCAATCCATCGACATTCATTTCACCTCAATCCGACACCATATACTCAAGTTATCTCGTTTTGACCATTTGGCCCAACAACTAAAATTTGAGCAGGTCTGATGACTGGGTGACCGTACAGTTGATTCAACAGGGTGACTGTGCAGGTACGAGCCAACTGGGTGTTGACACTTGGCATGTTATGGTTCATCAATTTTTGTTCATTTTTTATTGGTTTATGGGTTGTTTATGTGGACCAATGAAATGGTGCCACATGGCCTAGTCATGAGCTACCACGTGGCACCTCGAGAGCATATTAAAATTTTGGCATGGGTCAGCCGGAGGCCCGACATGATTCGAACCCCCGACCTCTAGGGTAGCAGTGCAGTGGCTTACCCATATGATGCACAATGGTTCTTATTATACAAAGAGCCAAACTTGTATATAAGGTTTACAAGGCGCAAGTTTGGGAGGAGGGGTCGGGTTACCAGCCTCGAACCCCGGTCACCGCTCTACCACAAGACCCACGACGCAACAAGGGAGGGGGCTCGGGACCTTAGCCCGAACCCTGGTTGCATACCTACCCATGGAATCGCAGGCAAAGTCTAGGCTAGGAGTCAACAAAAGAAGGATTAGGTGTAGCCCTAGGCTCCAGGCATATGGGTGCCACAAAACCATGGAAAACACTTGGTGGAGGTCGCTTATGAAAGGTGGCCAACCCCAGGCTTTATGGGTGGCCAAATTACCACGGTGTAGAAGATAAGGGGCCTGGAGAGAAGGGGGGGTTGTTGGCCCAAACGGGGGTGGGCATTAAGGCCCACCCTGCATCCATGTGGCCACATTTTTAGCCCTTAAGGGTTATTGGGAAATTTAAGTTTCCAAAAAATTGTACCATCAAAGGGAAAAAAAATTTCCTCATTAGCAAAAAATGGGGTGTATTTTTAGGAAAAATATTTCTGTTGGTCTGATTTGTAGGAAAAATAACAAAAAAACTACATAGAGAGCTTTAGAGCCATATCTTTGATAGCTTTTGGCCAATTTGAGCTTAAGAAGAGTCCACTTAGGGGTTTTAAGACATTTTGGATCCAATGGTGACCTCTATTTTTTTATTTGAGCACATATAAGGATAATTTTGTAGGTTAAAGTCTAGGGGTGTATGGATCATTCAATGTTTTGAAGCAGTTCTTGAAGGTGTTTGAGCATGGAGAAGGCCTTATAGGCGTTTTCTTACCTTCATAAGTTTACTGCATCAACTATTACTTGTAGGGTTCAACTCATATTTACTTTTCTCACTATTTCATGTTGAGGAAAGTTGTGTTTGTGTCCTTCAATGTGGAATTGGAGTGCTTTTATGCTCATGTATGTTCAATTTTAGTTGGAGTATAGGGTCTTTGTAGGAGACACCTTGTGTTAATGAATTTTTCATGATTATTGTAGGTCATCATGATGTTTATGTGAGAGTTCGTTGTAGGAAAACATTTACTTGAAGGGTAAATAACCACATGTTTCATCAACAAAATTTTATGTACTCCTTTTATATTGAATATATGGAGTGGTATAGCTATGTTGGTAGACCCAGAGATGTAGCCCAGGAGGGGTGATATCCATCACCAAATCCATTTTTGTGCTCTTCATGTATTCTTGTATGAGTTATGTGATGTGATGTTACTTATGTTTAAGTTTGCATGTGAAAACTAACTCATAACTTGAAGATACCTTTAAAAAACTTGTTTTGTGTTAAGACCCATTTTTCCTTGCAATGCGCCAGTCAATGATAATTTTTAGGAAGGAGAAGTTCTCCTCCAATTTTAGATCAGATTCTATAAGAACTCATGAGTTAGAGTTATTATCTTTCAAGGTATTTGAACACAAAATTTGACATCTCTTGGATGGATACACTATTACTTGAATTTTGGCAGAAAACTAAAAGAAGCTTGTGACCAAGATCCTCTAGAAGATTGGATGGAAGTTTATAAAACCTATGGCAACACCATCTAACATAAGTTGGAGTTTTATGGTATTGTTGATCAATAATTATTATATACCAATAGTTGATTGATACATTTATTTCAAGGACAGATTGATTGGGTTGGTAGTGATGATACTACTAATGGTTGATTTGACTTGGGATTTGGTATGACTTCTTGATAAATAAATGAAGTAGGAATTATTTTACATTATGAGGGAAGAAGATGTAAAAATTTGTACAATTACTTATGAAGCAGTTTGGCTCCATAAAACATTTGATGAAAATGTTGGATTCAACCATGATGCCTTTTATTAATCAAATTTGTATGAAAATTTCCAGAGAACTTGGACGACCGAAAGACATTATGATTCGTGAAATTTTACAGGATGGAGCCATGAAGCTATAATATATCTCCACTGACGAACATGTAGACAATGTTTTGAAAAATTCCCTTCGCAAGGGAAAGCATAAGAATTTTGGCTACAAGGTTGGGCTTGTGGATATCTTCTCCTAATTTGAGGGGGAGTGAGGATGGACACCTTATTCTACATGTGTCATGTACTATGGCCAGGACTAGCAGTCGTAAGTATAGTACATGAACATGGATTGGGAGAATGGTATATTGGATAATAATCATGGACCGACATTCTTGAGACATGTTTTGTGACCAAGATTAACAACCATATGTCAACTACATTAATTTATATATGAATGGTCTGGAGAAATGAAATTTCCTTGTGTCAAGCATCATGAGAAGGATTAGGAAACGGTTCTGTGAGGACATACTTTGGTGAACCTAGGTGGAGTATGTGCCTCATATAGGCAATGAAGTCCTATTGAATTCCTCCCAACATTGTGCTATGATCTAGTGGAGAAATAGATATTACTTGTCAAGGCCTTGGTATTTGACAATGTTGGTTATGATTATGTTATCATTGAAAATTCTTATCAATATGGATCCTTTCTTATATGAATATTTCAACTTGAGATTATCCCATTGTTTCATTATGAATACCTCCCTAGTTAAGATGGAGTGTTGAAGTTGTAATTAGGTTGGGTCTTCATAATGTAAATTTATCATTGATGTATTTACTATATTTGTTTAATTTTTGTCAAAGCACATTATTCATGCTTAGAGATTCAAAAATAATTTATTATGAGTCAAAATAAAATGTATTTGAGTCATGTCCCATTTGGACATTTGTAAGAAAAATAATTTTGATTTTTAAGTTGAGTCATAAGTCCACAAGATGATCAAGTTGGCCTGGCCCTCCATAGTGACATCCATTTGACCCTACTAGAAAACTATATATAAGATACAGTTCAACGTACTTGGAGGAAATTCATTCAAAACATACATAACACGACAAGAATCATATTTGAACCTAGCGTAGGAGAAGAGGAGAGATAAGACGAAGTAAAAATAAGAAGAATATTCCCCTGTTTGACGAATATTTGACTGTTGTAGTTGCACATGTGAGAGGTCTATTTTTTGATGGAAGAAGGAAGAAATTTCTTAGGTAACCATAGGCTAAATTTTGACTGCTTGTAGGTATGAATTTCAGAACTTTGGCCATATTTAGATTAGTTTGATCAAATTTTACTTTGAAGTTGGAGGTGACTTGAAGGAGGGTTGGACTTGGTATCTTGGTGGTAGTTTGGTATTGGTATCGGTATTGGATATCTCATTTTTATTTGATTCTATAAGAGAAGGATTTTTTTGGTTTTCCCCTAGCTACTAGCCTAATTTTTGCATCTCTTGTTTCTTTGTGATTTCTACATTTTCTTGAAAGATTGAACATTTTTATAATTTTTTGATGAAGAAGAGATAAGAAGTAATAAAGAAGACAACTAATATTCATAAGTAATTATCAAGAAGAGAAATTAGGCATTATACTTCATCACACTTGGTTTCTCATCATTTACCACTACCATGATAAAGTCATGTTGCCTCCTAGTCCTTGGTAATATAGTAATGAAATCCATGGATATTGTTTCCCATTTCCATTATGGAATGGGTAAAGGTTGTAATAACCCTACTAGGTGTTTATGGGAATCCTTCACCTGTTGGCACTCTAAGCACTTAGCCACACACTTTACTATCTTTGTTTCCATGTTAGGAAAATAAAAATATTTCCTCAACATAGTTATCAATTTTTGATAACTAGGATGGCCAACTTTTGATTTCTTATGTAATTCTTATAGAATTAATATTTTCAGTTCTGTATATTCAGGAAAGTAAATTCTATCTGTGTACATTAGAAAATTTTGATTATTTATAGAAAAATCAGTTTCCTCTCCACATAACAGTTCAATTTTCTGCATTTTTTTTAATATACATGTATATAGTAATGAAATCCAATAAGATAGAACTAGTACAAATTGGCTAATTAGTTAGTAACAAAATGAATAAAATTTGCATATAAATGATTTTCCAGTCGGTGACTAGTAGTAGCTAATTTACAGTATCTTATAACGGGACTAACTTTTAGTTTCTTTTAGCTTAGTCATTACTTGATTGTCTCAATTTTATCAAGCTAGTGGTATATTTAGTTATTAATTTCCACAATTAATGACAAAATATAAAACAAAATATATTACTATATGATCACTTAAGAAAAAAAATTAATGACCAAAGAAATATGACCAAAATATTGGTTGTGTTATAAGATACTGTAAATTAGCTACTAATATTCATATATATGCAAATTTTAGTCATCATTTGAAACCAATTAATGACCAAATAAATATGATTAAATTTTGGTTGTGTTATAAGATATTGTAAAATAGCTACTAATAGTCGTATATATGCAAAATTTGGATGTCATTTGTAATCACAAATTTACCATTTGTAGTAGTCATTTATTTATTTTTTTGTAGTTTCATATTCATTATATAAATGACTAATTTAGATGTTTATATTCATTTCATTTACTTTCATTAATAATCATTATAAATGACTAATTTAGTGGTATATTCAATTTATTTGTGTTCATTATTAATCAATATAAACTACTATTTAGTAGTTTTAAATTAATTTTATTTGTTCATTATTAATCAACATAGATTAATTAGTATGATTTTACAACTAAATTTAAAATTTTTCATACAATGTGCATGTTCATCTAATATGAAAACGAAAAGTTACATATGTTAATTAAAATACTAAGAAATATCAAGTGAAACTATACATAATTTCAACCACATAAATTATATTATATGAAATGTCAAGTATTACAATATTAGTTTCCAACTTAATATTGGTTGGACTATAATTTACACATGAAATATTGTTTCATCACTTCAAAACATTATCATTGTGTTGCCAATGGCATTGCAGGTGAATTCACAGACTCTGAAGACTTGACTATCGGTTTCTATGTGTGTGTCTTATGTGAGATATTAGATCTAAGGGTATCAATAGAGCAATTATCTTCTCTCTCTATTTTCTCATTTTTCACTCTAGTGTTATTGTTCCCCTATTTCTTCAATTCCTACTTCTTAGCATCAATACTAAGTTCATTTCCTGAAAATAAAAGAAGATACAATGCAATGTGTAAGACATGAAAGGAAATTAAAACTAGAATATAAAATAAAGTAAACGATAAAGGATTTATAATACATATACCTCAACATAAACAATGTCAAAGCCATTTTTCCACATAAAATCAAGAAACTCCGACAAGTTTTCTTCAGTTGGGCGATAGTGGCCACTATGTGGCCAGATGACCTATATAAACAAAGAAAATAAAATGTCACCATATAAAAGAACACCTTAGTAACTTAGTATTCAACCTGTTATTGCCTAAATCTACCTCAGGCTGAAGGAAGGCAGAGTCTAGGGTAACATCAAACCACGCTTAGTCTGGTAGCTAGCCCTACAATATCGGGAGAGGGCTCTCTCCTCGTCAATCTCAATAAGAATAATCAGTGAGGCTTGAGATGACTTGAAATAAAGGCTGATTTTAGGCTAGGTATATATGTAAAAGGGTTGATTTGATTTTAAGGGTTTTTGTTGGAATCAAAGGGAAGGGAAAATTTTGGGCCTGTGGAATGATCAATTTTGCAGAGAGTTGAATAGGGCAAGAAAGGCAATTGTTTTGATGCTTCGAATTTGAATGCAATGGATAGCTCAAACCGGTGAGGGGTTGAAGAGGCAAGAGGCTTTAAGGAATCCTCTTTAGACAGTTGAAAACATGGAAAATTAAACAAAACTCAAGGTAGAGCACTGCAAATCTAATGAATTCCACCTTTATTACTTGTTTGTTTAACTTAAGAATAAATGAGAAGGAAGATGATACACATGAAACATCAGTAAAATTACAATCACAGAGAGAAAGACATAATCAAAACAAAGAGCCACATGGATCCCAAAGAGTTCTGCAAACCCTGGTCTATTCCTTTGCCAAAATGCAAAGATGAAATGTACAATGAAGCTCCAAGCAATCCCAAGTGTTTAACCTCTGCTAATGACTGAAAAATTACAAGATATAGACCACAATAACTCATCCCCAGCCTCTAGGGGTCGAGCTCAGACCTTTAGGAGCTATTTCAACAAGATCTAAACCAAGAACTGGAAAATAGGCAAGCAACAATGGTTTCTTATGTAAGATAGAAACCGATTTCATCAACATAATTCACCTACATCAGATGAATCGTTTACATGAGTTGGAATTTAACAAAAATTATAATTAAAAGTTGCTAAATTACATCAAATTACATCGAGAGATTTATACCATAAAACAAATCAACAAACTAGGGTTAAAACAGTAGTTATTAAATGAAACGAGCGAAAACTTCAATGTCATGCCATCAACTTATGTCAGCTAATGGAGCCGATTTTGAAGGGTTTTGTCCAACTAATGCAGATAGTTTTGTTGAAAGTTGCATCATTTAATTTAAATCAAGTGTAATTTCTGAATTTGGTTGCTATTTTCCTCTCCAAAAATGAGTTTTCCCAACACTGCTTCCTGTGTGTCCAAAAAGGGGAAGAAAGGTCATTGTTAGGGTGTTTTTGACCCTTCTGGCAACCCAAATCTTGTCAAAATATTTAGGTAATGGGTAGGAATGCATAAATTTTCATGAAAAATCCAAAAATATCAAGTTTTACCCAAGAGGAGCTGCCAATCATAAGCGTGCCAAGAGGCGCGACGCGTCGGGCAAGAAAATCTGTTTTAAGGCCAAAAAATTCAAAATTGATAACATGTGTCCCAAATTTCTTAAAATTTGGGCTGAATGTCCACCATCATGCGCTATGCTGGGCCAAAGAATATTCGACCAAAATTTGGAGTCTATCATGCCTTTTGTGACGCTTTAATGCCCTCTTTAACTTTGTCTTCAGGATCTTGATTCGTGCCTTGCAAACATGATTTCTTGCCCAATAATGATTCTCCATGTGCCTTAACATGTTATTTTCCTTGTTGGCCTTTTCCAACAGCTTCTCTAGATGAATATTGACCCTCTCAAGCCAAGTATCTCGATCAGCCTCAATCTCTCGCTCAATGGATGTCATCTCGGTTTGGTTTCTTTGGGCAGCTTGCCGGTTCTCACGGATGTTTTGCAACTCCATGATAGTTTTTTGATCTTCCAACTATTTGTTTCGCTGCTCAAGGTAGTTAATAATCCATTGGGATCTTTGCAACTTTATGGACAAAGTTTCTATCTCCGCCTTCTGCTCCTGAATAGTCTCTCTCAACTTTGAGCTTGGTGAGCTCAAATCCTCATCAATGAGTATGAAACCTATATCCTGGCCTCCTGAAGGCCCCTCATCCTGCATGGGCCTCTTACCTCTATCCTGTACCTGTACCTGTGCTGCTGAGGATGGAAGCAAGACCCCTTCCATCCCAGGTGGAGATAATACTCGCTGGGCTGCTGTAAATAATCCTCTAGTGCCTCTCTGATAAGTGACATACATCGACACACTATTAGTCTCTGTCTCCTGACCCTCATGCTGATATGAAGGTTCACCTGCATCATGAAAAAACTCCGAAGGAACCTGGGGAGCTGTGAAGAAATCATTAGAAATGAAATCCTCCCATGAAATACCCTGCAAGCCGAGCTGATGCAAAACCACAATCTTGAGGAGTGCAAAGTGATAGATACTGTTGTACTGCTGCTCAGGAGTTTTCATTTGCATGAGAGTGGTCATCCTCTCAATATTCTGGCATATGAAATAAGGGAGATTCATCATCCTTGCCCTGGTAAAATGCATCAATAACCTGATATGATAGGCATAGAGACGTGAAAACCGGCCCTCACAACTAAAATATCTGATAATAAGTTTCATCGGAGGAGCATAGGAATCCTTTAGGAACCGGAAAGGAAACACTCTGCTGAGTTGTTTCACAAAGCTAGGCCTGATATATGGTTCATAATGTACTCTGTCAACCTGCTAACTTTTGTTCCATTGTTCTCCAACATTTGGTATCCTGGTTGCCTGAGAGATAGTTTCTGGTGTTAAAGTGAATGTCACATCGGCGAGGGTGACCTGACCATCATGTAAATGCAATACAAACAAACGGGCTAACTCCTGATGATAATGGACCCTAGCAATCATTTCACAAAATTGATAACACGACTGCTGTTGAAAGCATGCCACGACAAGTGGACAAGCCTGCAATTCAACCAATGAGGTGGGCTCCTCTCTCACATGTCTGCCACTCTTATGAGGCCTTCTAGGTGCATGTAGTTCAGTGGTAGAATCACTATCTCGGTCATAAGATGTATCGGTATCTGTCTCCATGTTTTCCAAGGTCTATGCAAGGTCTATGTTGTCTTGTATGGAAATGAGAATTTTGGTGTTTTTGATTTGATTTCCAAATATGTTGTAATATGGGAGGGAATATGGAGGAATAGGGTAGTGGGAATAATGGACTTTTTTCAAGTGAAATTAGAAATTTTCCACTTGCAATCTGTGTGTTGAAAGGTTTAGGAACAACCACTTAGTTTTTTGGATAAACTTGGGGTTTGGGAAAATCTACAAGTGGGATGGGGAATATGGGAATGGGATAGGAATGATTGACTTGGGATACAAGGGAATAGGGGACATAGGCTGTTGTGAGAAGATGAACAGTGACATGGGGAAAAAACAAGGTGGAGAATGGAAGTATTTGGCACACAACAAGTTTCAAAACCCTAAAGGAGACAATCCTCAAACAAGAGAATAGGGTTTGAGCTTTTGTATTTAAATTCTCATAATCAATACCAAACACTTGTCATGAGCAATGGAGTTATTGCATGGACTTACTTGGACCAAGAGAGGTCGGGAAAATTTGATGAATTGGAAGAAATAGCAATGAAGTTGCTTTCTGCCATGTGCGTCGCGCACCAAACCTAGTACGCCGCGTCCTTCCTATGCGCCGCGCAGGAACAACTTTGCATACAATGAGCCGACCCAACGCGTCGCGCTCGCCCGATGCGTCACGACAGCTGCCCAATGTGTCGTGCTCAACAATTTTAACACAGTCTGCCCACAATTTATTGCTTCGCTCCTCACAACTTCTTCTTTGCTCAATGCTGTCTCTTTGGCATACAAATGGAGTGTTGAAACATAAAAATAATATATGTACCAAAGACTTTGATTTTTCATTTGAAAAAACCCACTTTGTAATGTTGCAAACTTGACATTTCACTTTAAAACTCTGTTTTGTTTCCCTTTTGCTTTTGGACTGAATGATGAGCTTTATGTCTGTCTTGCAGGGAATGGATGGCATGGAGCTTTGGCAAAGGCGACCAGGGTTGCCAATGGATTATTATTACAACTGAAAAACTTGAAAATCACATTGCATTTATTACATAAAGATGAAATAGACTATTTTTCTTCAAAACAGAGTTTTGAAGAAAAATCATTATTAAGCATATGATAATGAAACTTTTTGCACTGAAACCTTATTTCGAACTTACTCATGTGCCTTCTCACCATTATTAGGCATTCTGATGACCGGATTAATGAACCCTAGACCTAATGAGACTAAAAACCCTAAAATGACTCTTTGCCAACTATGAGACCAAAAATGACTGTAAATGATTTTAATGAACAGAAATAGGCCAGCAAGTATAAGACATGAGGGACATGAGTGACAAGCCACTACCGTCAGATGATCCATGCTCCTAATGGAATGCAGCTGACTGAACTGAGTGAGACACCTAAAATGAAATGCAACAAGAAAATTTTGATCTCTGACAGAGGGATGAAGATACCGACTCTAACATTGGCTCCAATGAGGATGGTAGCTCCTTGGAGGTGCCAAGAACTACAGATCTCTGGAGAAGTAGGCAGTGTAGCAATACTTCTAGCCGGCAAAGCTCTGAACCACTTTCTCACTTCTCCTCCAAAGGTTTGAACAAACAAGCTCATTGTCACATTTTCTGCATCAATCTCATGAAGTTCAAAGAAATCTGCCATCCTATCTACATGTTGCTGAGCAGTAACACTTTGAGGAGTGCCATCAAACAATGGAATTTTGCTTTGATAATCAGCGGGCATGTCATCCAAGTTTTGAGGCAACACGAGGGGTGAAAATCGGGCAGCCATTGCTCTGGGTGGATTTACAACCGGGTTTGGGGATATAGGAGGATTCAGAGCAGTTGATGTACGAGGTGTATGTGATGTGGATGGAGGTGATACTACAGCAGATTGTTGATCAGAGATATAAGGTTGCATGGGAATGGTAGGAATAAAAGGAGGCTCGGTAGGAATTTGTGAACCAGATGTAATTGCTGATGACCCAAGAGTTGCAGATGCAGACTCTATGAAGTTAGGAATGTTTGTTGCCACAATGGAATTCTGAATATTCAAAATGTAACTGTCAATGGATCTATTAGCCTGTTCAATTTCAAGATATTTGATAAACTCTGGATTTAGGACAGTAGAATCAATAGCATTTTTAGACTTAGTCTCAAACAAAGACAACTCAAATTGTTCATCAAACTCAAGATCTTCAAGATACTCAAAAACAGTGGGACATGAATGAGATTTGAACACAGGAATCACAGGACTTTCTCGACGAAGGATTCTCCAAATAAGATTGGGATTTTCATACACAGGAGGTGGATCAGGATCCAGATTTTCTCTGGTATGTCGTCTGGAAGCCAGTGTGTTGAATTATTCTCAAAAATCAAATGGAAAAAACCAACTTGTTCAACCTATCAAATTCTAAAATCATCATTCAAAAGTCTAGAATGATCTGATATAATGGGGAAATTTACAAGTCAGATGTTACATTTACAAACTAGACCAGAGATTGACTGAAGCAGCGTTTATCTACTTTCGCTAATGCAAAGCAAGAGTGTTTTGAAGGCTACTTGGAATAACTTGAAACTCCGTCTGTAGCTTATAAAACGAATAACACTAACAAGAAAACCATTTTGTTTTCCCCAGTATGGTCACCACTATGTTATTGCCTAAATCTACCTCAGGCTGAAGGAAAGCAGATTCTAGGGTAACATCAAACCACGCTTAATCTGGTAGCTAGCCCTACCAGATCGGGAGAGGGCTCTCTCCTCGTCAATCTCAGCAAGAATAATCAGTGAGGCTTGAGATGACTTGAAATAAAGGCTGATTTTAGGCTAGGTATATATCTAAAAGGGTTGATTTGATTTTAAGGGTTTTTGTTGGAATCAAAGGGAAGGGCAGATTTTGGGTCCGGGGAATGATCAGTTTTGCAGAGAGCTGAATGGGGCAAGAAAGGAAATTTTTTTGATGCTTCGAATTTGAATGCAATGGATAGCTCAGACCGGTGAGGGGTTGAAGAGGGAAAGAGGCTTTCAGGAATCCTCTTTAGACAGTTGAAAACATGGAAAATTAAACAAAACTCAAGCTAGAGCACTGCAAATCTAATGAATTCCACCTTTATTACTTGTTTATTTAACTTAAGAAGAAATGAGAAGGAAGATGATACACATGAAACATCAGTAAACTTACAATCACAGAGAGAAACACACCATCAAAAAATAGAGCCACATGGATCCCAAAGAGTGCTACAAACCTTGGTCTATTCCTTTGCCAAAATGCAGAGATGAAATGTACAATGAAGCTCAAAGCAATCCCAAGTGTCCAACCCTGAAAATGACTGAGAAACTACAAGATATAGACAAGCATAACTCATCCCCATGCCTCTAGGGGTCGAGCTCACTATTTTAGGATCTGTTTAACCAAGATCTAAACTAAGAACTGGAAAATAGGGAGTGGAACAACTTGCCTCTATAAGATAGGAAACTGATTCATTCAGTTACAATTCACCTTTTGATGAATGAATCTATTTACATGAGTTAAAATTTGTCAAAATTACATCAAAAGTCATGAAATTACATCAAGAGCTTTACATTTGGAGATAAAAAGGTCAAACTGGCCAAAACTAGGCGAAAAACAGAGTTATCGAATGAAAACTGAGCCAAAATCCCCAATGCGTTGCGCCTGAAATCTCTATGCGTCGTGCCACTTTGGAGCCGATTTTGAGGGACTTCACTGTGTCCAAATTTAACGCAAGATAGCTTGTTGGAAATCTATGCCTATCTAATTTCCAGCCCAAGTGGAATTTTTGAATTTGGTTGCCATTAGCCCCTCCAAAAATGAGATTTCCCAACACTGCTTCCTGTGTGTCCAAAAAGGGGCAGAAAGGTCATTTTTAGGGAGTTTTTGACCCTTCCGGCAACCCAAAACTTGTCAAAATATTAAGGTAATGGGTAGGCATGCATAAATTTTCATGAAAAATCCAAAAATAAAAAAATTTTACCCAAGAGAAGCTGCCAATCATAAGCTCGCGCCAAGTGGCAGGACGCGTCGGGCAGGAAAATCTGTTTTAAGGCCAAAAAATTCAAAATTGACAAAATGTGTCCCAAATTTCTTGAAATTTGGGCTGAATGTCGACCATCATGTGCTATGTTGGGCCAAAGAAGATTCGGCCAAAATTTGGAGTCTATCATGCCTTTTGCGACGCTTTAATGCCCTCTTTAACTTTGCCTTCAAGATCTTGATTCGTGCCTTGCAAATGTGATTTCTTGCCCAATAATGATTCTTCATGTGCCTTAACATGTTATTTTCCTTGTTTTCCTTTTCCAAAAACTTCTCTAGATGAATATTGACCCTCTCAAGCCAAGTCTCTCGATCAGCCTCAATCTCTCGCTCAATGGATGTCATCTCGGTTTGGCTTCTTTGGGCAGCTTGCCGGTTCTCACGGATGTTTTGCAACTCCATGATAGTTTATTGATCTTACAACTGTTTGTTTCGCTGCTCAAGGTAGTTGATAATTCATTGGGCTCTTTGCAACTTGATGGACAAAGTGTCTATCTCCGCCTTCTGCTCCTGAATAGTCTCTCTCAACTTTGAGCTTGGTGAGCTCAAATTCTCATCAATGAGTATGAAACCTGTATCCTGGCCTCCTGAAGGCCCCTCATCCTGCATGGGCCTCTTACCTCTATCCTATACCTGTACCTATGCTGCTGATGATGGAAGCGAGACCCATTCCATCCCAGGTGGAGATAATACTCGTCAGGCTGCTGCAAATAATCCTCTAGTTCCTCTCTGATAAGTGACATACATCGACACACTAGTAGTCTCTTTCTCCTGACCCTCATGTTGATATGAAGGTTCACCTGCATCATGAAAAAGCTCCAAAGGAACCTGGGGAGTTGTGAAGAAATCATTAGAAATGAAATCCTCCCATGAAATACCCTGCAAGCCGAGCTGATGCAAAACCACAATCTTGATGAGTGCAAAGTGATAGATACTGTTGTACTGCTGCTCAGGAGTTTTCCTTTGCACGAGAGTGGTCATCCTCTCAATATTCTGACACATGAAATAAGGGAGAATCATCATCATCACCCTGGTAAAATGCATCAATAACCTGATATGATAGGCATAGAGACGTGAAAACCGACCCTCACAACTAAAATATTTGATAAGAAGTTTCATCAGAGGAGCATAGGAATCCTTTAGGAACTGGAAAGGAAACAATATGCTGAGTTGTTTCACAAAGATAGGCCTGATATATGGTTCATAATGTACTCTGTCAACCTGCTGTCTTTTGTTCCATTGTTCTCCAACATCTGGTATCCCGGTTGCCTGAGAGATAGTTTTCGATGTTAAAGTGAATGTCACACCGGCGAGGGTGACCTGACCATCATGTAAATGCAATATAAACAAACGGGCTAACTCCTGATGATAATGGACCCTAGAAATCATTTCACAAAATTGATAACACGACTGCTGTTGAAAACATGCCACGGAAAGTGGACAAGCTTGCAATTCAGCCAATGAGGTGGGCTCCTCTCTCACATGTCTGCCACTCTTATGAGGCCTTCTAGGTGCACGTAGTTCAGTGGTAGAATCACTGTCTCGGTCATAAGATGTATCGGTATCTGTCTCCATGATGTCCAAGGTCTATGAAAGGTCTATGTTGTCTTGTATGGAAATTAGAACTTTGGTGTTTTTTATTTGATTTCCAAATATGTGGTAATATGGGAGGGAATATGGAGGAATAGGGTAGTGGGAATAATGGACTTTTGTCAAGTGAAATTAGAAATTTGCCACTTGAAATTTGTGTGTTGAAAGGTTTAGGAACAACCACTTAGTTTTTGGGATAAAGGGAAAATCTACAAGTGGGATGGGGACAATGGGAATGGGATAGGAATGATTGACTTGGGATATAAGGGAATAGGGGACATAGGCTGTTGTGAGAAGATGAACAGTGACATGGGGAAAAAACAACGTGGAGAATGGAAGTATTTGGCACACAACAAGTTTCAAAAACCTAAAGGAGACAATCCTCAAACAAGAGAATAGGGTTTGAGATTTTGTATTTAAACTCTCATAATCAATACCAAACACTTGTCATGAGCAATGGAGTTATTGCATGGACTTACTTGGACCAAGAGAGGCCGGGAAAATTTGATGAATTGGAAGAAATAGCAATGAAGTTGCTTTCTGCCATGTGGATCGCGCGCCAAACCTAGTGCGCCGCGTCCTTCTTATGCGCCCCGTAGGAACAACTTTGCATACAATGAGCCGACCCAAAGCGTCGCGCTCGCCCGATGTGTCGCGACAGCTGCCCAATGCACCACGCTCAACAATTTTAACACAGTCTGCCCACAATTTCTTGCTTCGCTCCTCACAGCTTCTTCTTTGCTCAATGTTGTCTCTTTGGCATACAAATGGAGTGTTAAAACATAAAAATCATATATATACCAAAGACTTTGATTTTTCATTTGAAAAAACCCACTTTGTAATGTTGCAAACTTGACATTTCACTTTAAAACTCTGTTTTGTTTCCCTTTTTCTTTTGGACTGAATGATGGGCTTTCTGTCTGTCTTGCAGGAAATGGATGGCATGGAGCTTTGGCAAAGGTGACCAGGGTTGCCAATGGATTATTATTACAACTGAAAAACTTGAAAATCACATTGCATTTATTACATAAAGATGAAATAGACTATTTTTCTTCAAAAATGAGTTTTGAAGAAAAATCATTATTAAGCATATGATAATGAAACTTTTTGCACTAAAACCTTATTTCAAACTTACTCATGTGCCTGCTGACCATTATTAGGCATTGTGATGACCGAATTAACGAAACCTAGAACTACTGAGACTAAAAACCCTAAAATGACTCTTTTCCAACTATGAGACCAGAAATGACTGTAAATGATTTTAATGAACAGAAATAGGCTAGCAGGTATAAGACATGAGGGACATGAGTGACAAGCCGCTACCGTCAGATGATGCATGCTCCTAATGGAATGCAGCTGACTGAACTGAATGAGACACCTAAAATGAAATGAAACAAGAGAAATTTGATCTCTGACGAAGGGATGACGATACCGACTCTAACATTGGCTCCAATGGGGATGGTAGCTCCTTGGAGGTGCCAAGAACTACAGATCTCTGGAGAAGTAGGCAGTGTAGCAATACTTCTAGCCGGCAAAGCTCTGAACCACTTTCTCACTTCTCCTCCAAAGGTTTGAGCAAACAATCTCATTGTCACATTTTCCGCATCAATCTCATGAAGTTCAAAGAAATATGCCATCCTATCTACATGTTGTTGATCAATAACACTTTGAGGAGTGCCATCAAACAATGGAATTTTGCTTTGATAATCAGCGGGCATGTCATCCAAGTTTTGAGGCAACACGAGGGGTGCAAATCGGGCAGCCATTGCTCTGGGTGGATTTACAACCGGGTTTTGGGATATAGGAGGAGTCGGAGCAGTTGATGTACGAGGTGTACGTGATGTGGACAGAGGTGATACTACTGTAGATTCTTGATCAGAGATATAAGGTTGCACGGGAATGGTAGGAATGAAAGGAGGCTCGGTAGGAATTTGTGAACTAGATGTAATTGCTGATGACCCAAGAGTTGCAGATGCAGACTCTATGAATTCAGGAATGTTTGTTGCCACAATGGAATTATGAATATTCAAAATGTAACTGTCAATGGATCTATTAGCCTGTTCAATTTCAAGATATTTGATAAACTCTGGATTTAGGACAGTAGAATCAATAACACTTTTAGACTTAGTCTCAAACAACGACAACTCAAATTGTTCATCAAACTCAAGATCTTCAAGATACTCAAAAAAAATGGGACATGAATGAGATTTGAACACAAGAATAATGGGACTTGCTCGACAAAGGATTCTCCAAATAATATTGGGATTTTCATACACAGGAGGTGGATCAGGATCCAGATTTGCTCTGGTATGTCGTCTAGAAGCCAGTGTGTTGAATTATTCTCAAAAATTAAATGGACAAAACCAACTTGTTCAGCCTATAAAATTCTAAACTCATCATTCAAAAGTCTAGAATGATCTGATATACTAGGGAAATTTACAAGTCAGATGTTACGTTTACAAACTAGACTGGAGATTGACTGAAGCAGTGTTTATCTACTTTCGCTAATGCAAAGCAAGAGCGTTTCGAAGGTTACCTGGCATAACTTCAGGCTCCTTATGTAGCTTATAAAACAAATAACACTAACAAGCAAACCATTTTGTTTTCCCCAGTATGGTCGACACTATTTTATTGCCTAAATCTACCTCAGGCTGAAGGAAGGCAGAGTCTAGGGTAACATCAAACCACGCTTAATCTGGTAGCTAGCCCTACCAGATCGGGAGAGGGCTCTCTCCTCGTCAATCTCAGCAAGAATAATCAGTGAGGCTTGAGATGACTTGAAATAAAGGCTGATTTTAGGCTAGGTATATATCTAAAAGGGTTGATTTTATTTTAAGGGTTTTGTTGGAATCAAAAGGAAGGGCAGATTTTGGGTTCGGGGAATGATCAATTTTGTAGAGAGCTCAATGGGGCAAGAAAGGCAATTGTTTTGATGCCTCGAATTTGAATGAAATGGATAGCTCAGACCAGTGAGGGGTTGAAGAGGGAAAGAGGCTTTTAGGAATCCTCTTTAGACAGTTGAAAACATAGAAAATTAAACAAAACTCAAGCTAGAGCACTGCAAATCTAATGAATTCCACCTTTATTACTTGTTTGTTTAACTTAAGAAGAAATGAGAAGGAAGATGATACACATGAAACATCAGTAAACTTAAAATCACAGAGAGAAACACACCATCAAAACATAGAGCCACATGGATCCCAAAGAGTGCAGCAAACCCTGATCTATTCCTTTTCCAAAATGCAGAGATGAAATGTGTAATGAAGCTCAAAGCAATCCCAAGTGTCCAACCCTAAAAATGACTGAGAAACTACAAGATATAGACAAGCATAACTCATCCCCATGCCTCTAGGGGTCGAGCTCACTATTTTAGGAGCTATTTCAACAAGATCTAAACTAATAACTGGAAAATAGGCAGTGGAACAGCTTGCCTCTATAAGATAGGAAACTGATTCATTCAGTTACAATTCACCTTTTGATGAATGAATCTATTTACATGAGTTAAAATTTGTCAAAATTACATCAAAATTCATGAAATTATATCAAATTACATCAAGATATTTACATTTGGAGATAAAAAAGTCAAACTGGCCAAAATTAGGTGAAAAACAGAGTTACTGAATTAAAACTGAGCCAAAATCCCCTATGTGTCGTGCCTGAAATCTCTATGTGTCGTGCCAATTTGGAGCCGATTTTGAGGGCCTTCCAGGTGTCCAAATTGAGCGCAAGATAGCTTGTTGGAAAGCTATGCCTGTCTGCCTTCCAAAAAAAGTGGAATTTCTGAATTTGGTTGCCATTTGCCCCTCCAAAAATGAGTTTTCCCAACACTGCTTCCTGTGTGTCCAAAAAGGGGCAGAAAGGTCATTTTTAGGGTTTTTTTGACCCTTCCGGCAACCCAAAACTTGTCAAAATATTTAGGTAATGGGTAGGCATGCATAAATTTTCATGAAAAATCCAAAAATATCAAGTTTTAGCCAAGAGGAGCTGCCAATCATAAGCGCACGCCAAGTGGTGCGACGCGTCGGGCAGGAAAATCTGTTTTAAGGCCAAGAAATTCAAAATTGACAAAATGTGCCCCAAATTTCTTGAAATTTGGGCTGAATGTCCACCATCATGCGCTATGCTGGGCCAAAGAAGATTCGGCCAAAATTTGGAGTCTATCATGCCTTTTGCAACGCTTTAATGCCCTCTTTAACTTTGCCTTCAGGATCTTGATTTGTGCCTTGCAAACGTCATTTCTTGCCCAATAATGATTCTTCATGTGCCTTAACATGTTATTTTCCTTGTTGGCCTTTTCCAACAGCTTCTCTAGATGAATATTAACCGTCTCAAGCCAAGTCTCTCAATCAGCCTCAATCTCTCACTCAATGGATGTCATCTCGGTTTGGCTTCTTTGGGTAGCTTTCCGGTTCTCACGGATGTTTTGCAACTCCATGATAGTTTTTTGATCTTCCAACTGTTTGTTTCGCTACTCAAGGTAGTTGGTAATCCATTGGGCTCTTTGCAACTTGATGGACAAAGTGTCTATCTTCGCCTTTTGCTCCCGAATAGTCTCTCTCAACTTTGAGCTTGGTGAGCTCAAATCCTCATCAATGAGTATGAAACCTGTATCCTTGCCTCCTGAAGGCCCCTCATCCTGCATGGGCCTCTTACCTCTGTCCTGTACCTGTAACTGTGCTGCTGATGACGGAATTGAGACCCCTTCCATCCAAGGTGGAGATAATACTCGCTGAACTGCTGCAAATAATCCTCTAGTGCCTCTCTGATAAGTGACATACATCGGCACACTATTAGTCTCTGTCTCATGACCCTCATGCTGATATGAAGGTTCACCTGCATCATGAACAACCTCCGAAGGAACCTGGGGAGCTGTGAATAAATCATTAGAAATGAAATCCTCCCATGAAATACACTGCAAGCCGAGATGATGCAAAACCACAATCTTGAGGAGTGCAAAGTGATAGATACTGTTGTACTGCTGCTCAGGAGTTTTCCTTTGCACAAGAGTGGTCATCCTCTCAATATTCCGGCACATGAAATAAGGGAGGTTCATCATCCTCACCCTGGTAAAATGCATCAATAACCTGATATGATAGGCATAGAGACGTGAAAACCGGCCCTCACAACTGAAATATCTGATAATAAGTTTCATCAGAGGAGCATAGGAATCCTTTAGGAACCGGAAAGGAAACACTCTGCTGAGTTGTTTAACAAAGCTAGGCCTGATATATGGTTCATAATGTACTCTGTCAACCTGCTGTCTTTTGTTCCATTGTTCTCCAACATTTGGTATCCCGGTTGCCTGAGAGATAGTTTCCGGTGTTAAAGTGAATGTCACACCGGCAAGGGTGGCCTGACCATCATGTAAATTCAATACAAACAAATGGGCTAACTCCTGATGATAATGGACCCTAGCAATCATTTCACAAAATTGATAACACGACTGTTGTTGAAAACATGCCACGGCAAGTGGACAAGCCTGCAATTCAGCCAATGATGTGGGCTCCTCTCTCACATGTATGCCACTCTTATGAGGCCTTCTAGGTGCAAGTAGTTCAGTGGTAGAATCACTGTCTCGGTCATAAAATGTATCAGTATCTGTCTCCATGATGTCCAAGGTCTATGAAAGGTCTATGTTGTCTTGTATGGAAATTAGAATTTTGGTGTTTTTGATTTGATTGCCGAATATGTGGTAATATGGGAGGGAATATGGAGGAATAGGGTAATATGAATAATGGACTTTTTTCAAGTGAAATTAGAAATTTGCCACTTGAAATATGTGTGTTGAAAGGTTTAGGAACAACCACTTAGTTTTTGGGATAAACTTGGTTTTTGGGAAAATCTACAAGTGGGATGGGGAAAATGGGAATGGGATAGGAATGATTGACTTGGGATACAAGGGAATAGGGGACATAGGCTGTTGTGAGAAGATGAACAGTGACATGGGGAAAAAACAAGGTGGAGAATGGAAGTATTTGGCACACAACAAGTTTTAAAACCCTAAAGGAGACAATCCTCAAACAAGAGAATAGGTTTTGAGCTTTTGTATTTAAATTCTCATAATCAATACCAAACACTTGTCATGAGCAATGGAGTTATTGCATGGACTTACTTGGACCAAGAGAGGCCGGGAAAATTTGATGAATTGGAAGAAATAGCAATGAATTTGCTTTCTGCCATGTGCATCGCACGCCAAACCTTGTGCGCCGCGTCCTTCCTATCTGCCGCACAGGAACAACTTTGCATACAATGAGCTGACCGAATGTGTCGCGCTCGCCCGATGCGTCAGGACAGCTGCCCAATGCGCCGCGCTCAACAATTTTAACATAGTCTGCCCACAATTTCTTGTTTTGCTCCTCACAGCTTCTTATTTTCTCAATGCTGTCTCTTTGGCATACAAATGAAGTGTTGAAACATAAAAATCATATATATACCAAAGACTTTGATTTTTCATTTGAAAAAACCCACTTTGTAATGTTGCAAACTTGACATTTCACTTTAAAACTCTATTTTGTTTCCCTTTTGCTTTTGGACTGAATGATGAGCTTTCTGTCTGTCTTGCAGGGAATGGATGGCATGGAGCTTTGGCAAAGGTGACCAGGGTTGCCAATGGATTATTATTACAACTGAAAAACTTGAAAATCACATTGCATTTATTACATAAAGATGAAATAGACTATTTTTCTTCAAAACAGAGTTTTGAAGAAAAATCATTATTAAGCATATGATAATGAAAATTTTTGCACTGAAACCTTATTTCGAACTTACTCATGTGCCCGCTCACCATTATTAGGCATTCTGATGACCGGATTAACGAACCCTAAACCTAATGAGACTAAAAACCCTAAAATGACTCTTTGCCAACTATGAGACCAAAAATGACTGTAAATGATTTTAATGAATAGAAATAGGCCAGCAGGTATAAGACATGAGGGACATGAGTGACAAGCCACTACCGTCAGATGATCCATGCTCCTAATGGAATGCAGCTGACTGAACTGAGTGAGACACCTAAAATGAAATGCAACAAGAGAAATTTGATCTCTGACGGAGGGATGACGATACCGACTCTAACATTGGCTCCAATGGGGATGGTAGCTCCTTGGAGGTGCCAAGAACTACAGATCTCTGGAGAAGTAGGAAGTGTAGCAATACTTCTAGTCGGCAAAGATCTGAACCACTTTCTCACTTCTCCTCCAAAGGTTTAAACAAACAATCTCATTGTCACATTTACCGCATCAATCTCATGAAGTTCAAAGAAATCTGCCATCCTATCTACATGTTGCTGAGCAGTAAAACTTTGAGGAGTGCCATCAAACAATGGAATTTTGATTTGATAATCAGCGGGCATGTCATCCAAGTTTTGAGGCAACACGAGGGGTGCAAATCGGGCAGCCATTGCTCTGGGTGGATTTACAACCGGGTTTGGGGATATAGGAGGAGTTGGAGCAGTTGATGTACGAGGTGTATGTGATGTGGACGGAGGTGATACTACTGCAGATTGTTGATCAAAGATATAAGGTTGCATGGGAATGGTAGGAATGAAAGGAGGCTCGGTAGGAATTTGTGAACCAGATGTAATTGCTGATGACCCAAGAGTTGCAGATGCAGACTCTATGAATTCAGGAATGTTTGTTGCCACAATGGAATTCTGAATATTCAAAATGTAACTGTCAATGGATCTATTAGCCTGTTCAATTTCAAGATATTTGATAAACTATGGATTTAGGACAGTAGAATCAATAGCACTTTTAGACTTAGTCTCAAACAATGACAACTCAAATTGTTCATCAAACTCAAGATCTTCAAGATACTCAAAAACAGCGGGACATGAATGAGATTTGAACACAGGAATCACAGGACTTTATCGACGAAGGATTTTCCAAATAAGATTGGGATTTTCATACACAGGAGGTGGATCAGGATCCATATTTGCTCTGGTATGTCGTCTGGAAGCCAATGTGTTGAATTATTCTCAAAAATCAAATGGACAAAACCAAATTGTTCAGCCTATCAAATTATAAACTCATCATCCAAAAGTCTAGAATGATCTGATATACTGGGGCAATTTACAAGTCAGATTTTACGTTTACAAACTAGACCGGAGATTGACTGAAGCAGCATTTATCTACTTTCGCTAATGCAAAGCAAGAGCGTTTCGAAGGCTACCTGGCATAACTTCAGGCTCTGTCTGTAGCTTATAAAACAAATAACACTAACAAGAAAACCATTTTTTTTTCCCCAGTATGGTCGCCACTATGTTATTGCCTAAATCTACCTCAGGCTGAAGGAAGGCGCAGTCTAGGGTAACATCAAACCACGCTTAATCTGGTAGCTAGCCCTACCAAATCGGGAGAGGGCTCTCTCCTTGTCAATCTCAGCAAGAATAATCAGTGAGGCTTGAGATGAATTGAAATAAAGGCTGATTTTAGGCTAGGTATATATGTAAAAGGGTTGATTTGATTTTAAGGGTTTTTTTTGGAATCAAAGGGAAGGGCAGATTTTGGGTCCGAGGAATGATCAGTTTTGCAGAGAGCTGAATGGGGCAAGAAAGACAATTGTTCTGATGCTTCGAATTTGAATGCAATGGATAGCTCAGGCTGGTGAGGGGTTGAAGAGGGCAAGAGGCTTTTAGTAATCCTCTTCAGACAGTTGAAAACATGGAAAATTAAACAAAACTCAAGCTAGAGCACTGCAAATCTAATGAATTCCACCTTTATTACTTGTTTGTTTAACTTAAGAAGAAATGAGAAGGAAGATGATGCACATGAAACATCAGTAAACTTACAATCACAGAGAGAAACACACCATCAAAACATAGAGCCACATGGATCCCAAAGAGTGCTGCAAACCATGGTCTATTCCTTTGCCAAAATGCAGAGATGAAATGTACAATGAAGCTCAAAGCAATCCCAAGTGTCCAACCTTGAAAATGACTGAGAAACTACAAGATATAGACAAGAATAACTCATCCCCATGCCTCTAGGGCTCGAGCTCACTAGTTTAGGAGTTGTTTCAACAAGATCTAAACTAAGAACTGGAAAATAGGCAGTGGAACATCTTGCCTCTATAAGATAGGAAACTGATTCATTCAGTTACAATTCACCTTTTGATGAATGAATCTATTTACATGAGTTAAATTTGTCAAAATTACATCAAAAGTCACGAAATTACATAAAATTACATCAAGAGCTTTACATTTGGAGATAAAAAAGTCAAACTGGCCAAAACTAGGTGAAAACCAGAGTTACTGAATGAAAACTGAGCCAAAATCCCGAATGCGTCGCGCCATTTTGGAGCCGATTTTGAGGGCCTTCCCGGTGTCAAAATTGAGCACAGGATAGCGTTTTGGAAAGATATACCTGTCTACTTTCCAACCCAAGTGGAATTTCTGAATTTTGTTGCCATTCACTTCTCCAAAAATGAGTTTTCCCAACATTGATTCCTGTGTGTCCAAAAAGGGGCAGAAAGGTCATTTTTAGGGTGTTTTTGACCCTTCCGGCAACCAAAAACTTGTCAAAATATTTAGGTAATGGGTAGGCATGCATAAAATTTCATGAAAACTCCAAAAAATATCAAGTTTTACCCAAGAGGAGGTGCCAATCATAAGCGCGCACCAAGTGGCGCGACGCGTCGGGCAAGAAAATCTGTTTTAAGGCCAAAAAATTAAAAATTGACAAAATGTGTCCCAAATTTCTTGAAATTTGGGCTGAATGTCCACCATCATGCACTATGCTAGGCCAAAGAAGATTCAACCAAAATTTGGAGTCTATCATGCCTTTTGCGATGCTTTAATGCCCTCTTTAACTTTGCCTTCAGGATCTTGATTCGTGCCTTGCAAACGTGATTTCTTGCCCAATAATGATTCTTCATGTGCCTTAACATGTTATTTTCCTTGTTTTACTTTTCCAACAGCTTCTCTAGATGAATATTGACCCTCTCAAGCCAAGTCTCTCGATCAGCCTCAATTTCTCGCTCAATGGATGTCATCTCGGTTTGGCTTCTTTGGGCAGCTTGCCAGTTCTCACGGATGTTTTGAAACTCCATCATAGTTTTATGATCTTACAACTGTTTGTTTCACTGCTCAAGGTAGTTGATAATCCATTGGGCTCTTTGCAAATTGACGGAAAAATTTTCTATCTCCACCTTCTGCTCCTAAATAGTCTCTCTCAACTTTGAGCTTGGTGAGCTCAAATACTCATCAATGAGTATGAAACCTGTATCCTGGCCTCCTGAAGGCCCCTCATCCTGCATGGGCCTCTTACCTCTGTCCTGTACCTGTACCTGTGCTGCTGACGATGGAAGCGAGACCCCTTCCATCCCAGGTGGAGATAATACTCGCCGGGCCGCTGCAAATAATCCTCTAGTGCCTCTCTGATAAGTGACATACATCGACACACTAGTAGTCTCTTTCTCCTGACCCTCATGTTGATATGAAGGTTCACCTGCATCATGAAAAACCTCCAAAGGAACCTGGGGAGTTGTGAAGAAATCATTAGAAATGAAATCCTCCCATGAAATACCCTGCAAGCCGAGCTGATGCAAAACCACAATCTTGATGAGTGCAAAGTGATAGATGCTGTTGTACTGCTGCTCAGGAGTTTTCCTTTGCACGAGAGTGGTCATCCTCTCAATATTCCGACACATGAAATAAGGGAGGTTCATCATCCTCACCCTGGTAAAATGCATCAATAACCTGATATGATAGGCATAGAGACGTGAAAACCGACCCTCACAACTAAAATATTTGATAATAAGTTTCATCAGAGGAGCATAGGAATCCTTTAGGAACCGGAAAGGAAACACTCTGCTGAGTTGTTTAACAAAGCTAGGCCTGATATATGGTTCATAATGTACTCTGTCAACCTGCTGTCTTTTGTTCCATTGTTCTCCAACATTTGGTATCCCGGTTGCCTGAGAGATAGTTTCCGGTTTTAAAGTGAATGTCACATCGGCAAGGGTGACCTAACCATCATGTAAACGCAATAAAAACAAACGGGCTAACTCCTGATGATAATGGACCCTAGCAATCATTTCACAAAATTGATAACATGACTGCTGTTGAAAACATGTCACGGCAAGTGGACAAGCCTGCAATTCAGCCAATGAGGTGGGCTCCTCTCTCACATGTCTGCCACTCTTATGAGGCCTTCTAGGTGCATGTAGTTCAGTGGTAGAATCACTGTCTCGGTCATAATATGTATCGGTATCTGTCTCCATGATGTCCAAGGTCTATGCAAGGTCTATGTTGTCTTGTATGGAAATGAGAATTTTTGTGTTTTTGATTTGATTGCAAAATATGTGGTAATATGGGAGGGAATATGGAGGAATAGGGTAGTGGGAATAATGGACTTTTGTCAAGTGAAATTAGAAATTTTCCACTTGAAATTTGTGTGTTGAAAGGTTTAGGAACAACCACTTAGTTTTTGGGATAAACTTGGGGTTTGGGAAAATCTACAAGTGGGATGGGGACAATGGGAATGGGATAGGAATGATTGACTTGGGATACAAGGGAATAGGGGACATAGGCTATTGTGAGAAGATGAACAGTGACATGGGGAAAAAACAAGGTGGAGAATGGAAGTATTTGGCACACAACAAGTTTCAAAACCCTAAAGGAGACAACCTCAAACAAGAGAATAGGGTTTGAGCTTTTGTGTTTAAATTCTCATAATCAATACCAAACACTTGTCATGAGCAATGGAGTTATTGCATGGAATTACTTGGACCAAGAGAGGTCGGGTAAATTTGATGAATTGGAAGAAATAGCAATGAAGTTGCTTTCTACCATGTGCGTCGCGTGCCAAACCCAGTGCACCACATCCTTCCTATGTACTGTGAAGGAACAAATTTGCATACAATGAGCCGACCCAACGCGTCACGCTCGCCCGATGCGTCACGACAGCTGCCCAATGCGCCACGCTCAATAATTTTAACACAGTCTGCCCACAATTTCTTGCTTTGCTCCTCACAGCTTATTCTTTGCTCAATGTTGTCTCTTTGGCATACAAATGGAGTGTTGAAACATAAAAATCATATATATACCAAAGAATTTGATTTTTTATTTGAAAAAACCCACTTTTTAATGTTGCAAACTTGACATTTCACTTTAAAACTTTGTTTTGTTTCCCTTTTGCTTTTGTACTGAATGATGAGATTTCTGTCTATCTTGCAGGGAATGGATGGCATGGAGCTTTGGCAAAGGCGACCAGGGTTGCCAATGGATTATTATTACAACTGAAAAACTTGAAAATCACATTGCATTTATTACATAAAGATGAAATAGACTATTTTTCTTCAAAACAGAGTTTTGAAGAAAAATCATTATTAAGCATATGATAATGAAAAATTTTGCACTGAAACCTTATTTCGAACTTACTCATGTGCCTGCTCACCATTATTAGGCATTCTGATGACCGGATTAACGAACCCTAGACCTAATGAGACTAAAAACCCTAAAATGACTCTTTGCCAACTATGAGACCAAAAATGACTGTAAATGATTTTAATGAACAGAAATAGGCCAGCAGGTATAAGACATGAGGGACATGAGTGACAAGCCACTACTGTCAGATGATCCATGCTCCTAATGGAATGCAGCTGACTGAACTGAGTGAGACACCTAAAATGAAATGCAACAAGAGAAATTTGATCTCTGACGGAGGGATGACGATACCGACTCTAACATTGGCTCCAATGGGGATCGTAGCTCCTTGGAGGTGCCAAGAACTACAGATCTCTGGAGAAGTAGGTAGTGTAGAAATACTTCTAGCCGGCAAAGCTCTGAACCACTTTCTCACTTCTCCTCCAAAGGTTTGAACAAACAATCTCATTGTCACATTTTCTGCATCAATCTCATGAAGTTCAAAGAAATCTGCCATCCTATCTACATGTTGTTGAGCAGTAAAACTTTGAGGAGTGCCATCAAACAATGGAATTTTGATTTGATAATCAGCGGGCATGTCATCCAAGTTTTGAGGCAACACAAGGGGTGAAAATCGGGAAGCCATTGCTCTGGGTGGATTTACAAGCGGGTTTGGGGATATAGGAGGAGTCGGAGCAGTTGATGTACGAGGTGTATGTGATGTGGACGGAGGTGATACTACTGTAGATTGTTGATCAGAGATATAAGGTTGCACGGGAATGGTAGGAATGAAAGGAGGCTCGGTAGGAATTTGTGAACCAGATGTAATTGCTGATGACCCAAGAGTTGCAGATGCAGACTCTATGAATTCAGGAATGTTTGCTGCCACAATGGAATTCTGAATATTCAAAATGTAACTGTCAATGGATCTATTAGCCTGTTCAATTTCAAGATATTTGATGAAATATGGATTTAGGACAGTAGAATCAATAGCACTTTTAGACTTAGTCTCAAACAATGACAACTCAAATTGTTCATCAAACTCAAGATCTTCAAGATACTCAAAAACAGCGGGACATGAATGAGATTTGAACACAGGAATCACAGGACTTTCTCGACGAAGGATTCTCCAAATAAGATTGGGATTTTCATACACAGGAGGTGGATCAGGATCCATATTTGCTCTGGTATGTCGTCTGGAAGCCAGTGTGTTGAATTATTCTCAAAAATCAAATGGACAAAACCAACTTGTTCAGCCTATCAAATTCTAAACTCATCATCCAAAAGTCTAGAATGATCTGATATACTGGGGCAATTTACAAGTCAGATGTTACGTTTATTATCTAGACCGGAGATTGACTGAAGCAACATTTATCTACTTTCGCTAATGCAAAGCAAGAGCGTTTTGAAGGCTACCTGGCATAACTTCAGGCTCCGTCTGTAGCTTATAAAACGAATAACACTAACAAGAAAACCATTTTGTTTTCCCCAGTATGGTCGCCACTATGTTATTGCCTAAATCTACCTCAGGCTGAAGGAAGGCAGAGTCTAGGCTAACGTCAAACCACGCTTAATCTGGTAGCTAGCCCTACCAGATCGGGAGAGGGCTCTCTCCTCGTCAATCTAGCAAGAATAATCAGTGAGGCTTGACATGACTTGAAATAAAGGCTGATTTTAGGCTAGGTATATATGTAAAAGGGTTGATTTGATTTTAAGGGTTTTTGTTGGAATCAAAGGGAAGGGCAGATTTTGTTTCCGGGGAATGATCAGTTTTGCAGAGAGCTGAATGGGGCAAGAAAGACAATTGTTTTGATGCTTCGAATTTGAATGCAATGGATAGCTCAGACCGGTGAGGGGTTGAAGAGGGCAAGAGGCATTCAGGAAACCTCTTCAGACAGTTGAAAACATGGAAAATTAAACAAAACTCAAGGTAGAGCACAACAAATCTAATGAATTCCACCTTTATTACTTGTTTATTTAACTTAAGAAGAAATGAGAAGGAAGATGATGCACATGAAACATCAGTAAACTTACAATCACAGAGAGAAACACACCATCAAAACATAGAGCCACATGGATCCCAAAGAGTGCTGCAAACCCTGGTCTATTCCTTTTCCAAAATGCAGAGATGAAATGTACAATGAAGCTCAAAGCAATCCCAAGTGTCCAACCCTGAAAATGATTGAGAAACTACAAGATATAGACAAGCATAACTCATCCCCATACCTCTAGGGGCCGAGCTCACTAGTTTAGGTGTTGTCTCAAAAATATCTAAACTAAGAACTATAAAATAGGCAGTGGAACATCTTGCCTCTATAAGATAGGAAACTGATTCATTCAGTTACAATTCACCTTTTGATGAATGAATCTATTTACATGAGTTAAAATTTGTCAAAATTACATCAAAAGTCATGAAATTACATCAAATTACATCAAGAGCGTTACATTTGGAGATAAAAAAGTCAAACTGGCCTAAACTAGGTGAAAAACAGAGTTACTGAATGAAAACTGAGCCAAAATCCCCAATGCGTCGCGCCTGAAATCTCTATGCGTCATGCCACTTTGGAGCCGATTTTGAGGGCCTTCCCGATGTCAAAATTGAGTGCAAGATAGCTCGTTGGAAAGCTAGGCCTGTCTACTTTCCGACCAAAGTGGAATTTTTCAATTTGGTTTCCATTTTTTTCTCCAAAAATGAGTTTTCCAAACACTTCTTCTTGTGTGTCCAAAAAGGGGCAGAAAGGTCATTTTTAGGGTGTTTTTGACCCTTCCGGCAACCCAAAACTTGTCAAAATATTTAGGTAATGGGTAGGAATGCACAAATTTTCATGAAAAATCCAAAAATATCAAGTTTTACCCAAGAGGAGCTGCCAATCATAAGCACGCGACAAGTGGCGCGACGCGTCGGGCAAGAAAATATGTTTTAAGGCCAAAAAATTCAAAATTGACAAAATGTGTCCCAAATTTCTTGAAATTTGGGCTGAATGTTCACCATCATGTGCTATGCTGGGGAAAATAATATTCAGCCAAAATTTGGAGTCTATCATGCCTTTTGCGACGCTTTAATGCCCTCTTTAACTTTGCCTTCAGGATCTTGATTCGTGCCTTGCAAACGTGATTTCTTGCCCAATAATGATTCTTCATGTGCCTTAACATGTTATTTTCCTTGTTTTCCTTTTCCAACAGCTTCTCTAGATGAATATTGACCCTCTCAAGCCAAGTCTCTCGATCAGCCTCAATCTCTCGCTCAATGGATGTCATCTCGGTTTGGCTTCTTTGGGGCAGCTTGCCGGTTCTCATGGATGTTTTGCAACTCCATGATACTTTGCTGATCTTAAAACTATTTGTTTTTATGCTCAAGGTAGTTGATAATGCATTGGGCTCTTTGCAACTTGATGGACAAAGTGTCTATCTCCGCCTTCTGCTCCTGAATAGTCTCTCTCAACTTTGAGCTTGGTGAGCTCAAATCCTCATCAATGAGTATGAAACCTGTATCCTTGCCTCCTGAAGGCCCCTCATCCTGCATGGGCCTCTTACCTCTGTCCTGTACCTGTACCTGTGCTGCTGATGAAAGAAGCGAGACCCTTTCCATCCCAGGTGGAGATAATACTCGCCGGGCTGCTGCAAATAATACTCTAGTGCCTCTCTGATAAGTGACATACATCAACACACTAGTAGTCTCTGTATCCTGACCCTCATGCTGATATGAAGGTTCACCTGCATCATCAAAAACCTCCGAAGGAACCTGGGGAGCTGTGAAGAAATCATTAGAAATGAAATCCTCCCATGAAATACCCTGCAAGCCGAGCTGATGCAAAACCACAATCTTGATGAGTGAAAAGTGATAGATACTGTTGTACTGCTGCTCAAGAGTTTTCCTTTGCACGAGAGTGGTCATCCTCTCAATATTCCGGCACATGAAATAAGGGAGGTTCATCATCCTCACCCTGGTAAAATACATCAATAACCTGATATGATAGGCATAGAGACGTGAAAACTGACCCTCACAACTGAAATATCTGATAATAAGTTTCATCAGAGGAGCATAGGAATCCTTTAGGAACCGGAAAGGAAACACTCTGCTGAGTTGTTTCACAAAGCTAGGCCTGATATATGGTTCATAATGTACTCTGTCAACCTGTTGTCTTTTTTTCCATTGTTCTCCAACATTTGGTATCCCGGTTGCCTGAGAGATAGTTTCCGGTGTTAAAGTGAATGTCACACCGGCAAGGGTGACTTGACCATCATGTAAATGCAATACAAACAAACGAGCTAACTCCTGATGATAATGGACCCTAGAAATCATTTCACAAAATTGATAACATGACTGCTGTTGAAAACATGCCATGGCAAGTGGACAAGCCTGCAATTCAGCCAATGAGGTGGGCTCCTCTCTCACATGTCTGCCACTCTTATGAGGCCTTCTAGGTGCATGTAGTTCAGTGGTAGAATCACTGTCTCGGTCATAAGATGTATCGGTATCTGTCTCCATGATGTCCAAGGTCTATGCAAGGTCTATGTTGTCTTGTATGTAAATTAGAATTTTGGTGTTTTTGATTTGATTGCCAAATATGTGGTAATATGGGAGGGAATATGGAGGAATAGGGTAGTGGGAATAATGGACTTTTTTCAAGTGAAATTAGAAAATTTCCACTTGAAATTTTTGTGTTGAAAGGTTTAAGAACAGCCACTTAGTTTTTGGGATAAACTTGGAGTTTGGGAAAATCTACAAGTGGGATGGGGACAATGGGAATGGGATAGGAATGATTGACTTGGGATACAAGGGAATAGGGGACATAGGCTGTTGTGAGAAGATGAACAGTGACATGGGGAAAAAACAAGGTGGAGAATGGAAGTATTTGGCACACAACAAGTTTCAAAACCCTAAAGGAGATAATCCTAAAATAAGAGAATAGGGTTTGAGCTTTTGTATTTAAATTCTCATAATCAATACCAAACACTTGTCATGAGAAATGGAGTTATTGCATGGACTTAATTGGACCAAGAGAGGTCGGGAAAATTTGATGAATTGGAAGAAATAGCAATGAAGTTGCTTTCTACCATGTGCGTCGCGCGCCAAACCCAGTGCGCCGCGTCCTTCCTATGCGCCGCGCAGGAACAACTTTGCATACAATGAGCCGAACCAACGCGTCACGACAGTTGCCCAATGCGCCGCGCTCAACAATTTTAACACAGTATGCCCACAATTTCTTGCTTCGCTCCTCACAACTTCTTATTTGCTCAATGTTGTCTCTTTGGCATACAAATGGAGTGTTAAAACATAAAAATCATATATATACCAAAGACTTTGATTTTTCATTTGAAAAAACCCACTTTGTAATGTTGCAAACTTGACATTTCACTTTAAAACTCTGTTTTGTTTCCCTTTTGCTTTTGGACTGAATGATGAGCTTTATGTCTGTCTTGCAGGGAATGGATGGCATGGAGCTTTCGCAAAGGCGACCAGGGTTGCCAGTGGAGTATTATTGCAACTGAAAAAATTGAAAATCACATTGCATTTATTACATAAAGATGAAATAGACTATTTTTCTTCAAAACAGAGTTTTGAAGAAAAATCATTATTAAGCATATGATAATGAAACTTTTTGCACTGAAACCTTATTTCAAACTTACTCATGTGCCTGTTGACCATTATTAGGCATTCTGATGACCGGATTAACGAAACCTAGACCTAATGAGACTAAAAACCCTAAAATGACTCTTTGCCAACTATGAGACCAAAAATGACTATAAATGATTTTAATGAACAGAAATAGGCTAGCAGGTATAAGACATGAGGGACATGAGTGAAAAGCCACTACCGTCAGATGATCCATGCTCCTAATGGAATGCAGCTGACTGAACTGAGTGAGACACCTAAAATGAAATGAAACAAGAGAAATTTGATCTCTGACGGAGGGATGACGATACCGACTCTAACACAACCTTCAGGGAAAGTTTAGGCACAATCATGCCAATCAAGTGACATGCTTCAAAGCTCAAGTTGTAGATAACTTATAAAAACAAATAATATGAGGTGTGATGTCTAATCCTTGTTGTTTTATTTGCAACAACATTTCATTCTATAACATATGAACTTTGTAAAGTATATAAACAACATGTGCTCAAATAAAAACATGAAAGTAAATTTTTATAATAGTCATGAATATATATATAACCAAAAAGAGTATATATATATTTTTATTAACGTGCGCCCACACGCAATCAAAAATTCGGATTCTTACATAAAAAAACTGAGTATTTCCTTGGCTGCAAATGTTACATTTGGGCCAACTCTTATGCGAGTTTTTTCACCATCCATACCATTATCAAAATTCAATGCTATTGTGCTTGCAACTAAAAACATTACAGAATTGTGATAGGGGATATATGTGTGTGTGTGTGAGTGATTATACAGATTACAAAAATTAGATGGTGTCGAAGGGGTGTCTATTCCTCCATTTGAGCTGGAGAGTTGAGGTTCAACGATTTTGGCACCTCCTCCTCCTTGCAGCTATCTGCCAAATTTGTCTTCAGCCTGTCAATCTCCAGCCTAAGGGCTTCAAATTCATCTTGCAGCCATTAGATTTTCTTCTTTTATTTAATTTTTTGTTCCTCGATCTGTATGGCATCCTTGTTGTGCTGGTGCACACACATTTGTAACACAACAATTCCATTTCTAAATTCTCCATGTCCAGGGCACAAACCTCATAATTCAACTTCCTATTTCCAGTTACATGAGCCCATTCCACATTAACATTCCCAGTCCTGGGCCTGTGAAGGCCCCAAGAACCTAAGTCTGTGCTCTCTGCAATAGAGCTAACATTTCCAATCATCTTGGCAGACATAGGATCACCGACGACCCCTGACCCAGACCCTAACTGGCTGATGACCTCGGATGTCACAAACACAAGAGAACAGATGGCCCTAGACCTCCTAAAAAACCCAAAACACCAAAAGAAAAAAAAAGAGACACATAAGCCAGTGCACAAGGCCTTCCAAGCCACCTCAATTCCCACAAATAGGTAATTCACCGGTCACTCACCACCAATTCCCTACATTTTATTTTCGGCCAAAGGAACTTAGAGGCCTCCAAGTAGTACGGAGAGCCCCCAAAGCACATCCAACCAAACATACGTCCCACCAAAACTACCAACACACAGAGTGTTATCACTTCTCTTGACCACCGACCGCAAACAAAGGGACAAATCCAAGGATTCCTCAGCTTCCCCTACCAGAGGCTTCTTGATTTTTCTCAGACTATTATCCCTTATATAACCACCTGTAGTACACCAATGAAGTAGGAATGACGTCACAACACCAATTTTGTTGGATTCCCAATGTTGATCCATTATTTCCCAAACTTGCACAAATTCTCGTAACTCCCTTTCCTCTTTCTTCCCACGCTCCTCCTGCGTTTTCCAAAGTGCGGGGAGTAAATGCCTCCCCCATGTATTCTCCATTTCCATGAAAGAGGTACCAAAATTTTTATGTCTGTAATATATTTCGAGGTAGGGATTGCGTATACACACGCCTGAGATGTTGCAGGGACCAAATGGAGGGCAGTTAAGTTGTATGACGGCATGCTGCAGAGTTATTTCTCTATACAACATGCCAAATGAGCCAAGAGTGAGGTAGGGGTATTTAATAACGACAAGACTTTGAGTAACTATTAAATGAAGGGGCCAGCCGAGACACGACCACCTGTTGGAGGGTGGGAGGAAATGATAGGCATGCCAACTTGGGGGGTAAGGGGGAGGGGGAAGGATGGGTGGTAAAGGGGGAGCGGGGGGGGGGGGAGAGTAGGGAGAAAGGGGTAGGGGGGAAGGGGGGTAGGGGGCCAACGAGAAGGCCACAAGAAAGAGGTAGAACAATTCTCCAAGGGAGTGGGGAGGTAGGGAGGGGGAAGAGGACTCTGAAGGATGTTGGGGGAGAGGGATTAAAAGGAAATTAATCACTCCCATCGGGTCTAAGAAGCTATCCATATTCCCATATCCATGGTTATAAATTACATTTATCCTTAGGATTCTTAGTCATAGTTACAGAATACATAAGTGACCTTCAATTCCATTCACCACAATGGCTTCTTATTTGATTCTACAAGCCAGATTGACTTGTTTTTCTGCCTCTTTGTTGTTTCCCCTGAGAATATGGTATAAAATTAATTAATCCAATATAGGGGTCATTCGTTTGTTTCTCTTGATGACTTGGTTTATGAGAGTGTTTTTAGTAGGGGAATTATTTCTCATATGGTTTATTATTATCATGGAGTCTTCGAGGATTTGGAGCTTCTTGATTCCTTTAGTGATGGTCATATTCATTCCAAACAGTAAGGCTATAGGCCTCAACTTGGTTGTTTTTTTTCCGGCCTAAAATCCAGACATACCTGTCTTCGATGTTTCCATCGAAATTTATGAGAATCTCTTCCCCTCCTGCCACCCCAATTCATGAAAATATTTTAACACAAAAAAAATAAAATGATTTCAATCAATATTGTGTAATAGTAATTTCATATTCAAGCTTTGGATGTTGTTTAAATGGACTTGATACCAAGTATTTTTAATTTCATAGTTAAAAGACAAAACAAAATCAAAAGAAACATTCAAAATAAAATCAAACAATAAAGAGAGGATATCATGGAATGGACATTGCAATTGTAATTTTTTTTACTTGTCCACCAATGTCTTCTCTGGCAGCCATAAAACATTTTCTTGCCTAAAATAACCACGAGGTCAAAGAATCACAACATTAAAAACCATAGGAATCCCTACTAGAAAAATTTCCAAAGTCGATGGCTTAGGTGCCTGAAGGATCACTAACAATAAATGAATCATATCTAAGAAATTCTCTACATTGTCTCCCCATCCTTTTTCCAATGACATTTACTGTAACATTCCCACACTAGATTCAAGTAACAATCAAATGAAGCCATTGCCATTTTTTTATCTTTTATTTTTATAAAATTTGAATTTGATTTGTTTTAAGAACATATTAACTATATTTAAATCCTTCCTTTCACGAGAAGGTATCAATCAAGTAGAACATTAGAAAAATCAACCTCAATGAGGTCCTCAAACAATTTCTACAATATCAATATTTTTCTTGCTATGATATCTTGGGTATAAAAAAGAACATATCTGCAAAAGGAAAATCCATATATTACTTATGTTCAAACTCTGTATATGGTGTATTCTTAGGCAGATTTTTAAGTTGTTCCCGTGCCTTTACCAAAGAATAATGTAGCTTGGTTAAACTTCGTTTCCTTTCATTAAACATCAATTTCTGCAAGATAAATGTCACACATTGTTCTTTCCCATTTCTCAACATGCTACATATGACAAATTGAAAGTCACATAAAACCAAGAGAAAACCCATTTCTAACCAAAACAAACAAACAAAAAATTCCTCTAGTAAACTTCATTCTAATATCAACAAATTAAAAGAGAGTGGACCATTTTTGCTGCTTGAATTTTCCTGTTTTTTTTATGAAAGTTTTCAAGCTTTAGGAACCAAAAAATGTGAGGGAAGTTGTAAATGTGAATTTTTTTTTTTTTTGAACTTTTTAGAATTCTTCAAAATGGCGTGAATATGTCACATTGGATGTAGATATTAAATATAAAAACTCGTGGACATGGAATGCATTCTAATAAATTTCAATGCAACGACTACCATGGGCCTCCACGGGATACAAGTCCTCAATATGTTAGTATTTACGATGAAAGACAGATGGGAATGATAAATATGGGTGGTCCTAGTTTGTTTGGTGGATATCTTCAAAGCAAGGTCACCATATTAATGAGCCTAGGTTCTGACATGGTAAACCTGGAACTGGTCCTCACCCAATTTCATTCCATTATAATTTCTCAAGACTCAAGAGGACATAATAGTCCTTTAACTTATAATAGGGTTGATTTTAAGGTTATATATACAAATATTATCCAAATAAATTGGATTTTTGGGCTCCAATATATATGGATAATTTAAATGATAACAATCATATGTTTTTTTCTCGAGATTCAAATGTAGGAATACACTTTACGAATTTTACTAATAAATAGAATGAGGTTAATAATCCATGAGGAGAATCTACTCATCATTATGATTAGGGAGATATTCATAGATAATAAGACTATTTAGGTTCAAATCAAAGATGGTGTTGATTCTTGTAGCTCCTCAGCTACTGGTAGTTTGAATTAAAAAATTAAAAGTAACTTTGCCAGTGTTTACACACATAAGCTTACGCTTATGGAGGATCAAGTTATAGTGAAACGTTGAAACCTCATGGAAGACATGAGTGGCTATCATGTTGAGAAACAAAAACTGTGTAACAAATAAAAATGCTCTACTTCTATTTTTATAGCTTGAAGAGAAGGAACATAAAAGGAATCATGCACATACTGCAGATGAGAGAAAAGAGGTTTCCATTGGGAT
Source organism: Pinus albicaulis (assembly GCA_034641835.2). Classification (NCBI taxonomy): domain Eukaryota; kingdom Viridiplantae; phylum Streptophyta; class Pinopsida; order Pinales; family Pinaceae; genus Pinus; species Pinus albicaulis. Next base: position 567,512,182 of record CM076576.1, read on the forward strand.
AGTGATAATAGACAAGAAGCTTCTCCTTGTACTATAAATAAGCTCTCAGAGAAAAAATATTCTGGTGTCAAAGCTTACCCACTATATCCACATGCCTCTCAAATTAATCCTTAGACATATTGTTAGAATTCTTTAATATCTTCACAGTTACAGTCATTTTGTTCTCCACCAGAGCCTTCTAAATAGTTCTTACCATGCCCCTCCCCATAATTTTAGCAGATGCACATAACAGATCCTCCAAAGTGTACATATGAGCTTCCCCATTGCAAAACATAAGAAACCAACTCCTCTGCTGCTCATACAAAAGGTTCTTAGCATCTATATTAACATAAAACATATAAGAACTAGTCTACTCAATCCCATCCCAAAGCTTCTACTGTCTTTACCTCTTGCCATACAGGTTAATAAGGAACACCATGAAAATCACCCCAACTACGGATATTGCAACAATTCCTCCTATCTATCCTCGATTTATCCTTTCATGTGTCTTAACAAATGGACTAACATATTGTTCCATTGGCAAGCTTGTAATAATAGGGCTCAGAGAAGGGGTCAATATTGTGTTAAGAACATAGGGGATGGGAAATGGGCTCCCACAGAGCCTAGGATTTCCTACAAACGAAGAAGAATTGAACATAGACAAAAATGTAGTAGCTGATATTCTTCCATAGAGTTGGTCATTAGAAACATTGAATATTTTAATGCTAGACTGATTAAAACTAGGAACAAGGCCCTCCAAATGATTGTTCTACAACAAAATATCATACAATATTTGAAGCCAAAAAAAGGCATCAAGTATTTCACCACTCAATAAATTATCTGAGAGAACAATAATCTTTAGACAATGGAGACCAGGAAGATACCTGAGAATCGTACCCGTGAACATGTTATGATCCAAAAACAAGTTTTTCAAATTTCTTAGGTCTGTTAATTCAGGAATAGGTCCTCTAAGTAAGTTCCCCTTGAGGCTGAGGACTCATAGTTGGTCTAGCCTATTAAAGTTGTTCTTTGCAAAAGTGTTTTTGTGTTTCATATATTCTAGTACCAGCTAGGGTACTCGACCCTTCGACATGCACCCCATGAATTCATTACTATTCTAATAAACTATGCTAGATCACCACTTCAAAGCTAATATGTGCACATGATATGCATATGAATTAAATCTTAGAAGCTTAGCGGTGCCTCATTCCATTTTAACATGAACGAAAAATATAAATATGAAATTTTGCAATAGAAATAGAAAAACCAAGAAGAGCTCTAACATTGTTTTTGGCTTGTAGAACTCCATGATTTCTCAAATGTAGGTTGGAATCCGAGATTTCAATACAAATTGGGATCAAATGACTAAAGTGAGCTTCCAGTAAAAAATGTTTAGAATCCATATCCTATAAGGCTCAATATTTTTCACAAATAGTCAGTTGGGCATTGATCTAGTGGTAGATTGTGGGATTTGATCATAACTAGCTTAGATTTTATCCTCAGTTCATTTCCATAGAAGTTTTAAGCGGGGATTCTCAAATAAATATGTTTGAAGAGATGTGATTTAGTGATATACTGGTGGTATTTTTCACAACTAGCCTAGAATTGAGTCTCAACTCATTTTTGTATAAGCTTTACGTGAAAATCCTTAGAGCTAGAGGGTATGGTCCAAGAGTAGATTACTGGGAGATTATCACAACTACCACAAATATGATTCTCAACTCATTTCAACATAGATTTACCTAAAAATCCACGAAGACATGTATTACAAACATAATTTGGTGATTTCCATCAAACAAAAATCAATATTCACCTAGAATATGTTACACTTAAACATTCCTTAAGCTACCAATCTCAAGATTACATTTAGAAACAATGTTACATTTGCGCCATTCAAAAAGTTTAATTGTCATTGAAATTTAACCACAAATTAAATTGAATTTTTAACTCAAAAACTAACACAAATTCCTTTTAAATTTTAACTTCAAACTATTATGAGCCACACCAAATTCAAAGTTAACTTAGATTTAGATTTCAATACAACTATATTACATTTGTACAATTCAGAAAGTTCACATGAGATTGAAATTTCAGTGCAAACTATGCTGCATTTGCACCTCAAAAATTAGCACAGATCCATATTCACCTCAAGCTATTATAGGTTAAGAGATATCAAATCCCTAACGATACCCATCTCAACATTTTTACTGGGCCTATCACAGCTAACCCAATATACATTGGAGATTGAATTCCTACTATTATGCAAACCATAATCTCATGTATATTTTTATATCTCTTAGGCATATTCATAATTGATTATCCCACACAAATCAGAAGTCTAAAAATACAAGGTGGTATTGTATGACCTTGGAATTACACTAATCAAAAGATTTGATCCAGTTCTAAAGTGCTGATTATAAAAACTAGGGAATCAACACAAATTAAAAAAAATAGAAGTACAATATGGGATTGTGTTACCTTAATAATTCTTGGCATTACATTGATCAAGGATTTGATTTGGTACCATGAATTCGATGAAGGATTAAATATTATGAATGAATAATATTAATATGATTATATATTATATACTCAAAAGTATTTCTTGGTCCAAGTGTCAGGGCTATGAAACTTTATCAGTTTACATCCATGAAGAAAAAATTGAGAAGATCCAGTTCCTTTAATTTACATAAGTGTTGCCCTTGTTCTTCGTGCTAAAATTTAAAATAGTTAATATGTGTTAGTACCATTGTATTTCAAGGATACTTAACCACCGATGTTGTAAGGATAAGGCGATTTAAACTCTCTCAAATATCCGTGCAGTAGTAAACATTTATAGCATATGAATCCTATCCCTCACCTACTTAACCAAAAAAATAATGTAATCCAACACTCTTAGCAAGGTGGGTAATTAATTTTACGGTGATATGGCCACCAAGAAACCAAGTATAATGTTGATTGTGTAGCTCACTCTAGGTTAAGTATGTCAGTAACAGGAATACACCTATTAATCCCACAAAATCACAAGTGTAACTCTACTCTCAATGAGGATATACTCTAGCAATGCATAGGCCTCATCTCATTGGTAGATACCAGATCTGCATTCTTCCCATGTTACAATGATATCTTCACCCTTTTTGGATCCGAAGGCCTCATATTATTGTTCGTCTCTTGCTTTTAAATCTACTTCCATTTTTATTATGAAGTAGGCCATTCTCATGTTTGTTGAATAATTGGTCATTTACTTCGTCTTTTAATGTTGCTACTATGTGTCTCACGAAAAGGGGTGATATGAGACATGATGAGGGAAATGAGACACATGTACCAACAAGCAATGAAAGGCAAGGATGTGCCACATCATCCCTTCCCCACTTGAATATAAAGTCTACACTTCACATTCAATTAGTTCATGCCCACCATTAATTACAGGGACTGTCTCTTCATGTAAGGATAATGAGGCAATAATGTTTTATTTAGTATAATGTCTCAATTTTTCACCACAGGTACGAAATAAAGCATATGATTTTGATTAATGAAGCTCTTTTCTTTTAATTATCGTACCTTGACAAGAGACAAATATACTTAAGTTTCATTGTTATTCTTCATAAAAACTCTTACCATATTAGCTGCAAATAAGAATCTCATTTTACACTAATTTAAATCTACAATGATATGGAAATAGATTTTTCTTGCGTCTGATGCACTGCAAGAAAACTGGAAAACTTTTGAATTTGATTTAGGAGTAAAAGAATACCTGCATTGGTACTCTGTTTCCCTTATGAATTCATTATTTCTTGCTCTTCTAACAATTCTTCAGTAACTAGTTCCAAATAAAGAAGTTGATGGGTGGATAATTACATAATGTCAATCAACATATTTTACATTTTTTATAATGATGAAAATACTTCCAATCATCTTTGGAGAATAGACAACGTACATGGGTCTTTAAATATGAAGATAATTGTGAAATAGAAGCAGAAGCCTCCAGTAGGAGCACCCATGAGGGAATGGATTGCTTAATCAAAGGATTTTGTTGTATCCACTCTTCCATCACCACCACCAACTTTCATTTCTAAAACAAAATGAATACTCATAGGAATTGAAAACTGGAAACATGCAACTAAGAGTGTTATAATCACCACTCTAGACTACCAAATAGATAAGATGACAAACAAGTAACAAACTATACATAATTTCATCGTCCCCAATCCTTGAAAAAATCACAAGAAGCTCTGTAAGAAATTTTAACTGAGATTTTATGTGGGTTCCATTGATTTTAGGCAAGGAGTATGGCATAATGGGTGGTTTTGGGTGGGAGTGCTGATCTAGGCCTACTTTTCTTGCTACTGCTATTAGAGAGAGAAACAAATATACTTTGCAAAACACTTTGTGGGGAGGAAGAAACCACAATGTCATTATTATGACTTAAACTATTGTTATTGTTCTAGATATATCTTGGATTACATTCCCATCCATGGTCAGTAGTACCATTCATAAAGTTTTGATGAAGTCTTGAAGAAACATTCTTGCACTCGCAAGTAAATTGAAGAACCTCTTCCAACAGGGCACCTAATAGACACTCCCATGTAATGGGTATCAAATTGCTATGGCGATGCCTCTCTTCCTCATTAATTATGTTTCCTACTCCAAGACCCATGTGAGTATCATCGTATCATCATGGTATCTATACATATATAATTTTAGAGGGGAAAGTGATAAATTGCCATGAGGGGAGATTGAATTTGTTGCAGAAAAAACTAAAGAAAATGGATTATATTATACCAAGTCAAAGATACCTTTAACTCTAGAAATATATGTATGGAGGCCAATGGGACAAAACATTATTTAACGAGAATTGTGTTATTGGAATGATGAGGCAACTACCAAATTCTTGAAAAAAACTTACAGTTTTTCAAAGAGGCTATGATTTGTTAATGGAGATACCCATTATGAAGTCCAAAATTTAGTATTAATGTGACCCATATTTGGTATTATGATGTGGTATCAGTGTGTAGAGTATGTATTGTAGATATTTCAGCTAGAACTCATGTACAAGAATTCATGATTTTGTGTTAAAGGCAAGCTTAGATAATGTTACAAAACATTACCATGTAAGTTATCAGCTTGTGACAGAAATGAAATGGCTCCAATATAAAACTACTTTATTTTTGTACCAATAAGCAAGTAATCATTATCATGATAAGGAAATTAATTATGTTTTCTCTTGGCTGATATATGATTTTTCATACAATCAAAGTAGATCGGTTTGGAAAAAATATAGCTTTGAAATCAATTTTCAAATTTCTTAGAATTTTGACAATATATTTTTGAAAAGAATGGGTGGAATCTTAAGCACGATATCTCCTCTGTATGGTTTATTTTGTGCATGGGTATGTTTATCATGTGATCAAATTTAGTATTGGTAGGTCCTCTGGGGCCAAAAAACTATAATGTGGCCTAATGCAGTGCTTATGTCCCAAGGAAAAGTTCACAAATTTTTAATCTTTCATGGTAGCCATACATACCTAAGTTCTAACCTGATTTTTCTAATCATCCTAGAATATGTTGAAAGAGAAAAAAATACACCCACATATATACATTAAATTTTTTTTATTAGACTTTATTCCTTTTTTCATGATTGAGCAAGTGTGCCCTACCCCTCTCTGGGGGTTATCACAAATTGTAGTCGACTTTATAATGCTTAAATTGTAAGATTTGGGATAAAGAAGCTATGAGTGGGAAGTAACTATTCTGTCAAAGTTACTTGGTACATTCATGTGTCCTCGACTTCAATCACAATCATAAGAAAAAGTGGCCCAGAAGGGGAAAACAGGTCACTGAGGAGACTTGAACCTTGGCCAAGGGTGGTTATACTGACACCCTTCCTTCACTAGGAAGGAAAGACCACATTGACAACATTCAAATTGTTTTTATTACTACAAAATAATGGATTCTTATAATTTTTTAATTGCATTTATTCCAAACATTAAAACATATCAAGGCCTTGTTCTATTGTGGGAAATCCAAGCTCCGACCCTATCAATAATGGCATGGTTGGAGTATATGATGTTTCTTTCCTAGAGTTTAAGAACCAAGGAAATGATATGGGAGTATTAAATGACCTAATTTTAGCTCAAGAGTTGAAGGGGATACCAGTATTTGAAATTGTTTCACCATAAATAGAAGTACACAAATTCTGTGAATCTTATCCTCCATCTAATGTCCCAAGGGACAAATCACCATGATCCTTATTATATAACATGTCAATAACTATAAAGCCCTATGAAGAATAAATATAATGTATGTATCTTGTAGAAATATGCAAAAATAATGTAGAAAACAAGACATAAATGACACTACAACAAACCTACCAAAAGGTATAAACATGGAAATGCCCATGAATTGCAGTGAAAATTGGTATTTCCCAATCTATGTTTTGTTTTTGTTTTGTTGTGTTTATTTTTAATATGGTTGCTAACAACTAAAAATAAATTACATCTAAATTTGGTGTTGATTCCTACTTAATGCACCATTTAAGAGACTGGTCAAGTTCTAGTGCAATGTTCAAACCCCATGGAAGACATGAGTGGCTATCAGGTTGAGAAACAAAAACTGTGTAACAAATAAAAATGCTCTACTTATATTTTTACAGCTCTAAGTGAAGGAATTTAGAATGAATCATGCACATATCATGGATGAGAGAAAAGAGGCTTCCATTGGGATAATGATTGGTGAGCCCTGGTATTGTACCAAGGATGTTGCAACACCAAGAGGCTGCCCTACTTTACTTTATCAACCCCAGGTTCATACAAATTTGGAGGTGACAATGATATATACACATTAGATGCATTCTACTCATGTCATCCTCTTCTGATATTTACGAAAGGGTGCTTCTTCTAGGGTTTCTGGATGAAGTATGTCACACTTTTGAATTCAGGCCTAGGGCTACAAATTATTCAAAGCCATGGCACTATCAACAAGTATAGAACCACACTACAAAAAACAAGTACATTAACTACTCTGCAATGAAAGAAATCTACACATTAATTTATGATAAGAAATGAAAACAAACTAGGAATCTTGCATGAAGTAAATTGCTGAATTGAAATTGCATAAAGGAAACTAACCTAATCAAACTTTGCTAGGCCAAATGGATAAAAACACTCTACTCACTCTATGCTTTATCTATCATGTTTCTAATCATACAACTAATGATGACCTAACTATGCTTGTAAATGTGTTGTCTTGCAGCTAGGAGAAGAAATTGCTTAGGTGGCTTGTGGAAGGCTTGAACACATGGGTACAAGGCTAAAGGTGTATGGGTGGTTTTGGTAGGTCTAGAGAATGTGGATGGTGGTTTCTGGGCTTACGAAGGGGCCCACTGGTGCTACTTCAAGTGCTGAAATAGGTTTCCTGTTGTGCTATAGGAAAGTCTTGAATTGCTATAGGAAACAATCCGATGCGAAAAATGGGTGTGAAAAGGGTAGGGAAGGTGGAGTGAATGTGGTTTTAGATGAATGGAAGGTGGCCCACCCCTTGTCCAAGCTCAAAACCTCTTGGGAGGCTTGTCTTGCACCCTTAGGGTTTTCTCACGGTGTAGGGATGAAAAATTTGAAAACAAGGATGATGGTGATTTTGATGAACAAAGGGATGATGAAGGGTGAGAGATGAAAATGAAGTTGCTGGTGAAGTTCTCCTTGGCTGTGCTACCCGAACCTGCAAGAAAACTACCTGTTCATGCAATAAATATGGAAAAATTCATGATAAAGACAATTGAAAATATGACTTGAATTTAGAAAGAAAATATACTTTAACCTACAAAGAGAGATCTAACACAACATTCTAAACATACCCATGGAACTACAACAACCTAACTTATACATTCCAAGAAATCATAAACTAAAAATAAATTTTGGCCTGTGGGGAAGGTCTACCCTCCTCAATCTCCAATGAAAGAGATGAGAGGGGGAGGCTTGACTCGCAACTTTATGAATTTATAACCTATTATACCCACATGTAAGAAAGCTAAATCTACAACAAAAGACAAATGGAAGCAAACTAAAAACAATGACTGAAAATGAAAGAAAAATAGCTAAATACTCATAAGAAAAACTAGCTAAAATTAAATGAAATTAAGGAATGATTACACAAGAGAGATTAAGGCACATGGATTGCGCCCTAACCCACAAGCCTAGCTCTCTAAAACTAGATAAATGAAGCACAATTTGAATACTCATTTTATTGCAAAATATAGTCTCATTAAATCAACATGAAAGTCTCAAAAAATTATTACAAGAGCAAAGAGCCTAATGGATTTTTCCAAAGTTCGAATCCTAATTAGCTCTTGCTCAACCCTATTTAACCTACAGGGTAGCTACCAACATCTCCCTAAAAGTAGGTGATGAGTCCACTTGACTGAAAGTGAAGTGTAGATTTGGTGCACTTGATCTTGAGTTTTCTTAGTTGTCTTTGAATTTGAGCTGTTGGAGGGAATCTTGAGGATCCCTTGGCTACCTTTGGGAGTTAAGGAGGGTGGACAATCCCCCTAGAATCTCTCCTTGTTGTCTACTTTGAGTCTTAATGTAAAAATCTTCACCAGAAATGAAATATCTTCATGATTTTCCTACATTTAACTCATGTTAGGTACTCGAAGTATGATAAGCCTCAATCCCCATCTACACTAGCATCATAAGACCATGATATAATTAAAATGCAAGAAAAAGAGACTTAATAAGGAAAACAGGTGATCATTAAGCGCTCCAAATGTACCTAATGATGGAGCTCATCTTCACCCCCTACTAAATGGTTGCTCAGCCTTTGCGCAACTTGTATTCCTTCTACATTTATTTTAAGGATTTGATGGATCCTCTGACTTCCCAAGGAAGAAGTGTGGGATTCCCTTCATGAGGGTAAAAACCATCATTATTTTTTTCTTCCTCCCATTCTCTATTCTTCTCATATTGGTCCTTTCCATAAATCAACCCCAACAATAAGGGTGGACTGAGCTTCAAACCAACCCACTGAATATTTTTGGCCTGCATGGCCCTCTTGTATAATTGTTCTCTCTCCAAGGCACCCCTCAATATTTCTGGTGTGTGGTACTCCATGTTTCTAAGGTTGTGAGGGAGATTGTTCCATATCTTTTGGCTAGTCATGATGCACTCATCTCCCAACAACCTAGAAACATCATCAAAGTGGGTCATTGCTTGAGCTTGTGTGTGGAGGTATTTTTCTGCAAGTGCAGGATCCTTTTCAAAATTTATATGGTTATTGATGACTCCCATAGGGCTGAATAGTTCTACCCTAATGTGTAAGGGTTCTCTGTTTTCTCTTCTCATAACCCTTCTCATTTCTTGTGCTATGGTCTCTTCATTAACCATCCATGATGATAATGCCATTAATTCAATATCTCCGATCCTAGGATTGGGGTCCCAAATATTTAGGTCTGTAAACACAAGGTTAGGCGTGTAAAACTCTGCTATTTTTTCCTTGTCTACTATACTTGCTTGGTTGTAGAAATAAATGAACTGTCTATAGTTTTGGAAAGGTAAGGATCCATGGCAGGCTAATGTTTTGATTTGAAAGAGGAGTCACTACTCCTTGAGGTAAACTGCATATGAATCTGAAGGATATCTATGTTGAATGGCCTCCATGCACAAATATGCCATGGTGGCCACTTGCTCATCCTTTTGCTAAAGTTGCTCTTGTCATGTTATATTCTCTACCTATGACTTCTAAAGTTGGTCCTTCAAAATTGACTCTCTGAGCCTAACATCAGATAAATCCTTCCCTAACTCAGCTACTTTTCCTTCCATGACCCCTATGTCATGCACACCTTTAGATGTGACAAGCTTCATCCAATGATGAGTGCGTTCCCTCTCCTATTACAATTGATAAAACAAAGGTCCTGTGAACTTTTGAGGAATTAATATACCCCCCTCAATGTATGTGTAGTAGAAGATGAGATTGGATTGAGGGCTAGGGTTTGGCACTACTGCTACATCTTTGAGGACTGGTTTTGGTGAGGTGGCCTCTTCTTTATCATATTTTCCTCCCTCTTTTTCACCTTTTTTTCCTCTTGTGTCTTGTCCTAAGCTTCTTTGACCTCTTGCCCCTCTGTGGTTTTCTTTTCCTCCTCAACCAAGGCATTTTTCTCCAAATATGTGCTTGCTGAGTTTCCTATAGCAAACTATGTTTTTCTTGTTGAAGACCCTCTTTTCATTGTTTTTCACTCTTTTAAGTCCTTGGAAGGTTTGTGGTGGCTACATAAGGTGTATGGAATGCCAATCTGGTTGAATGTCTTCTGATATATGTTACAGGGGTCCTTATAGGTGAAGTGACCTCTTGCACCCTTCCTTCCTCTAATCTGATTTCTTCCTCCTTCTTTGGTGATTCTTCAATGGTAATAGGGCTCTTAGTGGGAGTATGTGGCTTTCCCTACCTCACCCTCTGACCCTTCCTAGTTCTGAATTACATATATGTCTACCTATTTCATTTTGTTTTGACAGGTGTGCTCAAATTAGTTAGGGTAGCAACTAATTCTTGATCTGTGATATCTGGTGACATGCTGGTGTCTTGAGGGGAGGTTTCACTACCTAGGATAGGGTCAAAATATTCCTTTTACTCAGTCTTTTATTCCTCCTTTCCCTAAGATTTTCCTTGCTCTATCTCTGTTGTCTCTATGTTTTCTGCCTCAATTTCCATCTCTTCTATTTCTTCCTTGTTTTTTGCCTCATCTTCCTCTTCTTATACCTCCTCTTCAACCTCTTCTTCTTATTATTCTACCTCCCTCTCTCTAAGGCTAGAAGTAGAGGTTTTCCCTATTTGGGTAGCTATAAAGGCTTACATATCCATGTCTATGAAAGAAGACCAAGATACAGGTAGGTTCAAACTTCTCAAAGCATCATTTACAAATAGTTTTATGAGGCCATGATGGGCCAAGTGCTAATATTTTCTTTGCCTCACCTTATTTCTCAGGTTAGTTATGGAGTTTAGGAGGAAGTGAGGGATGATTAATCTCTATTAAAGTGGGAGTTCTCCTTGAAACCTAAGTTCATTTAACAATCTGAAACGATACCCATAGACCACACTAAGTCTACCTTCACAAGAAATAAAATTTATGATATGGAAGGTTACTTCATCCCAGGGGTATGGAAGGCTTTCTCTCCTCACTCCATTTTTTTTCTTCAATTTACTCCTCTCCTGGTAAAAATAAATTCTTCTTGGCTCTAGTGCTAGGAATTATTTCCTTAACCCATTTGAATCCTAAGGGAAAAGTTGTAACTTTGCTTATGAGTTTAGGAGATAGTGTGATGGCTAGGCCTTTAACCACATTGGTGGATATCTCTTATGAATTTGACTGCAGTGCCATTGAAAATTCTTTAGCTATCTCTTCTCTAGAACATTTCAATAGCTCAAAGAACCCTAGCCATTGGTGATTTCAGAAGATTTCCATGACTTGAGCTTGTTTCCTAATTCTCTTAATGTAGGTAGGCTCTCTTCTGTTGAATCCCCCTCCCATTTCAATGGATGTGATATGAAGGTGGTGAGAGGTTTGAGAGTTATGTCTTGGAGATGGAGGTCTTGAAAAAAAATGCAAGATTTTTTTTTTAATCCTTTAACTGTCAAATTTACTTTGCTGAGTGTGAATTTTATAGAGAAATTGCAGTGTTGGAGGATGGAAATCACTTACCTTTGTCCTATGTTGTTTTGGTTTGAGAGATGGAGGCTTTGGGAAGAAAATTCAGCCACATGTGACTCTGTGTTTCCTTCTAAACCCTTGTTGATCTGCTTCCAAAGTTGCCTGTAGAAAAAATTTGTTTTCTGTAGCACGATGGTGCATGAAATATCAAACCTCAATGCTACTATTTTGATGGATCCCATTGCTCTCCTTCTCTTGCTGCTCTTCAAAATGCTCAATGCAATGGTGAAAATGAGACAAATCTCACCTTTATTGGATTTTTAACTCAATTTGGAGCATTGTGGTGACTCATACTTAACACAAGTTTTCCTCTTTGAGATCGTTGGTCCCACTTCAGTTAGTCATTGTTGAGCCTCCTGATCACTCTCTTCGTACCCATCCAATCTCTATTGACTTTATTTTACTCGCCTAGGTGGCATGCACTTTCCATTTTCCTCCAGTTTCACTTTACGAAGGTGGCCAAGTTAACTGGCCACCTTTTTTCCTTTTAAATTTCTAAAACTCAACATTCAACCATTTTGGTAATTATGGATGCATAGCGAGAGGTGAGGGGCCATACCTGAGCTTACCTGGTTTGGGTGAGGTGATGAAGGTGTTGGTGCAAGGAGCTAGAGATGGTGGTGGAAACCTTGGTATTTTCTTTGTTGTGTCTTCATTTCTTATTTGTTTTCTGAGTGAGATGCTTAATATTTTATTGTGTTTTTTATTTTCCAGGTGCTGCATGGAGGTCTTTAGGTGCCATGGTTGGTGTGCTTTCCCTTCTGGAGCTTGTTGGTGATCTTCTGGAGTCATCCTCATCATCTTTCCTTAATCTTTTGGCCTTGCTCTTCCACATATAGATTTACTACAAGAAACTTTCTAATACCTGTAGTAATATGTTTCTTGCCTCTTATTGCTTCAGTTTGCTCAGAAATGGATGGATATGGCTCATGGAGGCTATGGAGGAAGTCATGGAATGAATGGAGTGGAGGATAGGAAAGTGAAAGGGCTCCCATGCCAAGTTTCCAATGATTTAGTTGTTAATGGTGCAACATAGGGTTTAGATATGGAATCCTTGTGCATGGAGTGAAATAAGGGTTTGGGAATGGTAGGTATAGGAAAAAAATGAATTATCATGCCCTTCTTGAAGTTTAGAAAATCCCAAGAGGGATTTTTCCTTCATGAATGAGTTTCATGTAGCTGTCAATTTTTCTTGTATAAATTACAGTTTAGGAAAAAAAAGAGAAATTGTTGCCTATCTGATGGGTGAAATAGATGAAGGGATGTATGATGGAGTGGATTATGGAGTGTGCAAGTAGAGGAGAAGAGAGAATGAAGAGAAAAATCTCCTCTAGATCCCAAAAACCATATTTAATCAATAACTTGCAAAACAAAAAAACACTTAAGTGCATAGGTATTTTTCTTCTTTTTCCTTTTCTTTCTTTTTTCCCCCCTTTTTTTCCCCTTTTTTTGAAGGTGAGTGGGCTACATCCACAGATGTTTTCAACCCATAGGCTCGCCTTGGGTGTGTCAGAGAGGTTTTCACCCAAGGATATTTTATTCTTTGTTTTATTCTTTTTCTTTCTTTTTTCTTGCTCCAGGATTTCCTTATGGAGGTTTTCAACCTCGGAGTTGGCCTAGGGCGCCTGAGAGAGGTTTTCACCAATGCCTCTTTATTTGTTTTTTATCTTTTTTTTCTAGGAGGCACTGGAAAATATGTAGTTTCCCATGAAATAAAACTCCTTGTTTATGGAATTTATAAATTTTGCCCTAGATAGGGGATTCTTGTAAACCTTAAGCCTGTAACCATTGACAAGTAGGGGAATTCCTTCCTCATCTATGGTTTCGATATGAACTACGCCATTATATTAACATTTGTCCAATTTGTATGGTCCCAACCATATTGTCATGAGTTTTCCTTTGAAATACTTAAACCTCGAGTCATACAACAACACCCAATCTCCTTCCTGAAAGGTCTTTTCCTTAATGTACTTGTCATGCCAGACCTTCCTTTGCAACTAAATTGCCTCTGTGTGAAGGAGCGCTTGCATCCTGAACTCATCCAATCCATTTAATTGCAGCAAGCTCTAGTTTTGGGCATTTGATATATCTATGTCCAACTCAATTTCCATCATTAAGGTGTTGAATTCAAGTTCAACTCAAAGTAGAGCTTTCTTGCCATAGACTAGGTCATAAGGAGTGAATCTAGTTGTTATTTTCTAAGTAGTGTTTTAGGCCCAAGTGGCTTCTACCAATCCGTCTGCCCAATCTTTCTTGTTGCTTCTCACAACCTTGGTGAAGATACTCTCCAAGGCTCTATTGTTTACTTCCACTTGGCCATTCTCTTGAGGGTGGTAGGTAGTAGAACTCTTATGCTTTATCTTGTGCCTCCTCAGAATATTCTCAATGAGATGAGATTTGAATTGTGCCCCTTGATCAATGACTACTTCTTTGGGTATCCAAATTTGTAAAACACCTTCTCCCTCAGAAATTCTGCTAATTTCTCCTCGGTTTCTACCTTCACTGCTTTTGTTTCATCCCACTTTGTCAGGTAGTTAGTGCAGACTATGATATAATTTTTCCATCCAGATGGTGGATCAATAGGTCCAATGAATTCCATGCCCCATTTTTCAAATGGCTCAAGAGCCACCTCAGGGTGCAAAGGAATCTCATCCCTTTGTGTAGGTTCTCCCATCCTTTGGCATTGGTCTCACCTGCTAATGTATCTTCTGTAATCCTGGTGAAGGGTAGGCCAATAATATCATGCCTGCAAAACTTGGAAGGTAGTACTTTTTGCAGCAAAATGGCCTCCACAAGGGCTATCGTGACATGCAGAGAGGATATAAAAAAATTATTCCTCCCTCACACATCTTCTGATAATTTGGTCAGAGCCTAGCTTGAAGAGATTCCCCCCCATCCATGTGAAAAGGGTGTTTTTTCTAATGATCTTGGTTTTCTCCTTGAATGAGAGATTAGGAGGGAACTTTCCAGAAACCAAGTAGTTAGCTATGTCAAAAAACCATGGTGAGAGTGCTGATATAGCGAAGAGATGTTCATCTAGCAGTTTTTCATCCACCATTCCTTCTTTATTTGCAGATAGAGCGAACCTGGATAAAAATCTGCAACAACATTCTCCTTTCCATGTTTATCAACAATGGTTAGGTAAAACTGTTGTAATAGTAACAAACATCTAATTATCCTAGCAATAACATCTGGTTTTTTCATTAAATATTTGATGGTTGCATGGTCAATGTGTAAAAAGGTTTAATACCCAGTGACATAGTGTCTAATTTTTTTTAAAGAATGGACAATGGCTAACATCTCCTTCTCCGTGATAGTATAATTGAGTTCGGCCTTAGACAAGTTCTTACTGATGAAATAGATTGCATAAGGTAATTTTTATTCTAATTGACCTAATGCTACCCCCTCAGCCTTTTCAAATGCATCTATTAGATATGGAAAGGCAGAGTCCAATTTGGATCTCAGAGAATAGGGGCAATAGTTAACTCTCCCTTAATGAGCTCAAAATCTTCTTGACAAAGACTGGACCAAGTAAACTCAAAATATTCGGCCAATAAACCAAATATGGGCGAATTTATTTTACTGAAATCTTTGATGAATCTTCTATAATAGCCATCTAGCCCTAAGAAGCTCCTGATATCTCTTTGATTTTTAGGAGTAGGTACCCATTTGATAATAGTGATTTTTATTGGGTCCAACTGTATTCCTCCTTGGGAGATTGAATGTCCCAATACAAATCCTGCTCTTTTCAAGAATTCACACTTTTCTGGGCTCAAGAGAGATACACCTCAATGCACCTTCTCAACACTTTTCCCGAATTGGAGAGAGCTTCTTGGAAGTAATCCCCATAGGGTGTGAAATCATCCATGTATATTTCAACTGAGTCATGTACTAGCTCAGATAAAATGCTCAAGAAAACACTTTCGAAGGTAGTTGGGGAATTGCACAACCCAAAGGGTAGGAATATATAAGAAAAGGTACCCCAAGGGCAGGTGAAAGTAGTCTTGTCCTGGTCTTTAGGGTTGATTTGGATCTAGTTATACCCACTAAACCCATCTAAGAAGGAAAATAACTTCTTTCCTACAAGGCCATCCAAGACTTGGTCTATAAAGGGAAAAGGGAAACAATCCTTCTTGGTGGCTTTGTTAAGTTCCCAATAATCAACATAGATTCACCATTTTCCATTCTTCTTTGGAACTAGGACAAGAGGAGATACCCACTCACTATTTGATATAGGATAAATGAAACCTGCATCCAATAGCTTCTGCAGTTCTTCCTTGACTATGTCCTTTAGAGTTGGGTTCATCCTTCTTTGGGGTTGTCGCACAGGCTTGCATCCTTCCATAATGTAAATATGATGTATACATATTGAAGGATGCACCCTTTCATGTCCTTGTAATCCCAAGAAAATGCATCTAGGTTTTCCTTTTAGAAGCTGACATAACTGCTTTTCTTCTTCATCCGAGAGGTTTGAGTTGATTTTTAGAGATATGGATGGGCCAAAATCTACAGTCTTGGTGGTTTCAGAGGTTGAATTGACTGAGTGCAATTCCATCCAATGTTGCCTTTCAGATTCTTTGACTAGGTTTTCAAGCAGACTGTTAGTGGGGACTAGTTTTGAATGACATGGTCGATGAGTTCATCTTCATCAAGTTGCTCCCCTCTAGGAATAGAATCTATGGTACAAATGGGGGTGGTGTTATATACCTCATCTTCTTCATTCTCCAACCATATAGGTAGATCATGATCAATGGAAGGTTGGGTTGGAGGATATAATACCAACTGTTTAGACAAGGGCCCATTCTTGATAGTCATGTTTCTGGCCCGAAAGCTGATATAAGCATTGAAAGTGGCTAACCAAGGTATCCCTAAGATGAGAGGATATCCATTGAACTTGGTTTTTGGCTGCAGAACCCGAAAATCTGTAGGATACTCCCAAAAGTCAATTGAAACCGTAACATCCTTAACAATTCCATCCAGAGTTACTATGGACTGATCAGCAAGTTGCAAAACTGTTGTGGTTTTCGTCAAAGTCCCTTATAGGTTGTTTTTCAACATAGTTTCCTTGGTCATGACATTGATAGTAGCCCCGTGATCAATCAAATTATTAGGGACTATGACACCATCTATGTGCACATATACAACTAGACTACCAGGGTCTAGGTACTTTGGAAAAATTACCCTTCTTTCTCCCAAGTTTCTTGAAGCACTTTTCCTTGATGAGCCTATTGTAAATAGGGACATCCTTAATGGCCTGGAGAAGTGGTATCTTTACACACAAATTTTTTAGTTCTCCCAGAAGTTCAGTCTCCTTTGGGGTGGGGTGACTGGAATGGATCAAGCGCCCAGGAAAAGGAAGTTGTTAGATTTTAGCATTGCTTTATTCCTTTTCCTCCTCAACCTCTATAGGTGGAGATGGAGCGTGGTTTTTTGGGAGTACCCTTCCCGACCTGAGATTAATCTCCTGTATCTGCACAATATAAGCTAGATAGGATGTATCTCCACTATAAACTTGTTGTGCATGTTGGTTGTTCAGGTTTGGATTGGACTTTGCAGGCATCTGAGGCAACTTGGGTGGAGCAGCATGAGTAAGATGAGGTTGAGGTTGGAGTGGAGGCATTAGGGCAGGTGGTTGATTATGTTGAGGCCTCCACCCTTGGGATGGATTGTTCCACTAAGGTTGTTGAGGAACATAATGCTGAAATGGTTAGTTCACAGGTTGAGGATGATATGGAGGGTTTTAAGGCCAAGTAGGAGGTGTAGTCCAAGATGGAGGAGTGGGGGTGTACCAAGGTTGCATGTGTTATGCGGATTAATCCCTCTTGCGGACAAGAGAGATCTCGCTAGTATTCTACAAATAGCTAGAAACAAACATCCATTTGGAAACCTTTTTCTCTAGACTAATTGCAATTCAAAATTATTATAAACAAAGAAAGAGGACATGCCCCTACCTTGAGATCCAACGTTCGATGTAGTCTTTTATCCAGTCGCTCCAAAGAGGCTTCTTCAATAATTAGAACCTGCAATCAAAGACAGAAAAAATAATCAAAGCACCTGCAACATATAATAATTAAGAAAAGATAATCTAACTTAGTGATCAAGAAGTCTAAGTATTGATATTATTCAAATAAGAAAAAGAACAACTCGATGAGAAAAAGAGATCCATATGTATTATCTTGAATGAAAAGAGTAACCTTACAACCTGATGCCTTGATGTCGTACAGGTTCTCCCGGGGTCCTGAAAAATCGTTCCTCCTTGAGTTTGACAAGCCTTCCTCTATGAATACTAGAATAGAGTTATGAACATAAGGGTGTGATCATTCTCATGCCAACAACAACTAGTGTAGAGAGTATGCAATCTTGGAAATTTCTTCAACAACTAACATGTATGTCTACAAGCTACAACATTCACAAAATACCCTTGAGACTGAAAATTGAGCTCAATTTATAGGGAAATGGAGGTAGTTTCAGCTCCATGAAGAAGGGGATGGATTCCTCTCATGAAGGGATTTGAGCTCCATAGACCAAGGGATAAGCTCCATGAGTGGAGGGATGAAGCTCAATATGATCACGCCTCTAGAAGCTTCCATTTGAGAGAATATTTGACCAGCTGGGCTTCTAGAATTTAATTTTTCATTTATTTGAATTTTTACGGGGGTCTGCAGGTTTTAGTAGCAGAATGTGCGGGGGCTGCCATAGGCTATAGAACAAGTATTTGCGAACCTACATGAAAAGGCTAGAAAAAGTGCGAAGGTAGAATTTTAAGGGTTTTAATGAGATTTTCTCCAATTCTAAGACTTGGTTTGGGAACATTAGGGTTTTTGAATTATAAGGGAGCACAATATAGGTAGTGATAGACCTATATGGACAGTCAAATGTCATGGTGAAAAAATAACGTGTAACAGATTGCCCCCTAAAGTGCGAAGTATGATGTTGTTCTGAAGAGTGAAGTGCTTTATCATTTTCAGGATTGAATTGCGGACACATCGGTCGAAAACTTGTAAAAACATTCAATGCAAGCATATATATATATATATATATATATATATATATATCATCGCTGAGGTAGGAATTCCCATACTCAGATCAAAACTAACTAAATGTTCTGGTACATATATGATTTTAATATTACATCAAAAGTAGACACAGTATGGGCGCAACCATCTATCATAGTATACTGTATCATGAATAATAAAACTCCTCGCAGCTTGTATGGTGGAAACCAGATCCAGGGTCTTGATTTCCACTTCTCGAACTAGTACGATTCTATCCATGTGATTGATTGTGTTGAAGTCGAACATGGTAGAAACCACTTGATTACCAATCAATGATGTGAATTGTTAACAAGTGTGAGAGAAACCACCAATAATGACAATGGCTCTCAAATTACTCCAGTAAAATCCATGAAGTGTGAATGAATTATTTGCAGTCGAACTCTTCATAGAATCATTTGATCGAAAGTCAATGATGCAACCTGTCGTCGAAGGCAAGAAACCTGCCATTACTAGGGCATGCAGATCCCAAGGTACTAATAGGATTCTAGATCAACTTTCTAGATGATGAGCTATCGTCGATAGAAAGTGACCCATCATAGGAAATCCCATGACACGAAACCATTAGATCAAGTTTTGAAGAAATATTTGCAAGGAATGACTTAGGGATGGTCAACGCGAATGGATACAAATGTTTGCAATGAATGGTTTATTTGAACTATCACTTGAGCACATATCGACACTATAGATGGTTTGGTAGTAATTGACCTAAAGCTAATACCCAGAAACCGACTGAAGACTTTCAATGTGGTTTGATTAACTGTTAGACAAAGGATTTACCAACCCAGGTACACGTGTGACAAAGTGTCGTGTTCAAGAGTGGCATGCTACTTTTTAAACAAGGGTGACAACTAGATTATTTTTCTCTATTTTCCCCCCACCATTATTGGCAAGTACCTCTTTATTTTTGACAAGCTTGAGGAGGATAACATTTTCTTGTTTGTGTAAGCTCATCCTTCGGATGAGTCCATCTTAGTATTAAAATCAAACCCTAAGAAGGAGTGGTTCGGTCTTGTTTGTAATCGACAGGTCCTTTACTGTTAAATTTTAACGAGTCCAGTATAAGAGAAACTCGGTGTTTTTCAGTTTTAGGGAGTTAGAAGAAAAACATAATTAAAATCCATGGTTGTAATTTTTTGTAAATTTAGTCTCTCAAGCTCAAAAAAGGATAAAATAATACATGAGAGAACTCTATAACCATGATTAGTCAATGTATACCTTTTTCGTAAATATTCCATTTCAGTACGGAAAATGGGTAAAATTATACTTAAGGGACGACTGTTCATTTACTTTAACGAGTTCGAATAGTCAAGTACTCGACGATATTTTCATATTTAGAGAGTCTGAAAAGGGCTTAAAAGAGAACTCCAGGGTTTCGTTTTTTCGTAATTTTCAAGAGCCCAAAAAAGTGATAGAAGTATACTCAGTGTCAAAATAATTCTTTTCACCAAAAAACCTATATCCTGCACAAAAACTCAAAATATTACACATACCTGTTTCCAAGAAGTAAATTTTTTTTTAAAATAGCCTTTTAAAGTGAAAAATAAATATAATATAATATTTATTCATTAAAAAACTATAAAAAGGAGTTTAACAAAATCATTTTCACCTTTTGTCTTCAGAGTAGTGAATTGAGAGCTTTTGGTAAAAAAAATTCCAGAGCTAATATCGGGAGAACCGACCATACATTTTGGTAATCGTTAGAACCAGGTAATCCACATCATCTTACTCTTCATTTCTATCTGTTTCATTTCTCATTTTTAGCTTTAATTGCATTTTTTGGGAGGAATTTGTGTTTAAAAATGTGCTCTTAGGGGTCCGCAGGTCATGCGCGCGCTACTTGCGGACCCTAATAATTTTTTACATAGAAAAATATCGGGCTGTCGCGGTTTTTGTGTTGAGCCCATGCAGACATCCACACTGTCTCTTCACAAAAATTGTGGAGTCACCGTGACCGTTTTAAAATTCACAAATTCTCTTAAAAATGATTCAAGTTTTACACTCCAATGGTTTCTAAATTTCAAATGTGTTTATTTGTAGGCTATTCCACCATTTTAGAGTGGAGAGAAGGTGAGCATGAGGCTATAGACAATGAAGCCATGGACGATGCTACTACTATACGTGCATTGCAAGATTGTGGCTTATATAAGTTCTGGGCAATCCAAGGTATGAAAGCACAAGTAGAGTTGATGACATGGCTAGTAAATGCATGGGAAGTTCAAGATCAATGCTTCATCATTGGTGACCATCGGCTCAAAATCGAGTTAGAGGAAAATTATTTTCTTACTGGATTGTCCAGGAGAGGAGAAAACGTATCCTTGTTTGGAGCTAGACAGGGTGGCCTACCTGTTGCCAACTACAAACAACAATATTGCAGTGATGAAACAAACACAAAAGATAGTCACATAGATTTTAAAACCAGATTGTGTGGGAGTGCAGCTCCACATGTAGTCACTAAATCTCAAATGTAGAGCACAGTAGAGTGTTTCGAAGGCACCATATTCAACTGGTGTGAAGGGGTATTGACCAACATGAAAGGCCAATTAACTAGAGCAAAGAATGCAAAGTTGAAAAACTTTGGTTACGACACCATTTTGACTTCATTTGCTTTAGAGATAATCCCACTTCTTTCCCCTCAGCTAATTCCAGTAGATCGTGGGGAACCGCGGGAACCTCGGATGGTACATTGGGTGGCATTAATGGCCCGCCATGGTGGCGAAGGCAGCTCAGTGGTTCAGTTCACTCCGTCATACTTTATGTGGCTAAGGAACCAAGTCTTCACCATCGAAGACTTTCCCTATGCAGGTATGGATTTCAGAGGTGATCCTGAGATGTCTTTGCCTCGAGGGGCACAGTGGGACGAATTAGGTAAGCAAACTATTTTGATGTTTTTAATATAATTTTTATTTGTTTTTTTTATTTTTATTGTCCAATACTAATAACAATATTAAATTGCAGATGTCAGTCCACGACAATTAGTTACACTTCGCTGCTTTGACAAGTGACAAGCACAACCTATAGCACCACCACAGGATTAGGCAGCCGAGATCCAAGAAAATATGGAACACAACATGGAAAGGTTAACCATAGACATTCTTGAGGCAGGAACATATGACATTCCTCTCCGGCTTCAGAGACATGTTACAGGTGTTCCAGGACAATTCGGGGGATTCCTGTGCAAGGTGGCACGTGCCATAGTCTATTACCATGATCATCATCATGGATAGTGGATGATCATTTTGGATTGACATGTTTTGTTTTTTTGTATCAGTATCTATTATACCATAAGGTGTTTGAACCTATGATCATAGACAATGTAATATTTTTGAAAACAAACCTGTATATGATATTACTACTTCCTCTGAGTATCTTGTTCAACATGTATCAAATGTTGTTTTGGTTTACTATGTTAATGTTGAAAATGTCTATTTAGAACACGATTAGCTAATGCATCAGCTAATGTGTTTAAATTTCTTGAAATATGTTGATATTCAATATAATCAAATTGTCGTTCCAAGAGACGAACCTTAAAAAATAATCTCAATAACACTGGATTTTTAATTGCATATACCCTATTTAAATGTAATATAATGAGTTCTGAATCCAACTTAATGATCAAATTTTGAATACCAAATGAAATGGCATCAGATAATAGCTCAATGACTATGCTATATTCTGCAATATTGTTCATTGTTTGACCAAGGCTTACCCCATGCATAGAAACTAACTCATTGGTGGGTGAATAGATAACCCAGGCCTCTGAAGAAATATTCTGTGTACTACGACAGGCACCATCAGGAAAACCAATGTACGTTTAAAGGGATGTCAACATCTGCAATATCAAGATTAATCAAGATAAGCAGTGATAGTAGTAACAACAAACTTAATCTAGGCACACTTATCTAATCTAAGGTACACTATCTAAAAAGTAACTAATGTACAAGTGAGATCTTCACATGAAAGTCAAGCATAATATCTCTTAAGATAAAGACCATTTTTGGGCTTATCTAAAGAGACCTTGTCATAATCAGTCAATTCATAGGCCCATTTTGCAAGCACTCGCTTGAAAATGTAAGGACCATGCCACATCGGTTCGAATTTCCCAACACCTAGCTTGTTATTAGCTTGATCATATACTAAGACTAGGTCACCTTCTAAAAAAACACGAGGGGTAACACTTCAATCATACTGAGCTTTCACACGTTTACTATGAGCTTCAATAGCTAATGAAGCGGTGCGCCGAGTCTCATATAATTTTTATAAGTACAAAAAGCATTTCTCCTCTTCAGAGGTAGCTGGTAGCAACTCAATGGCTAATTGGAGTGACAATATTTCACATTCAATGGGTAACACAACGTCTAAATCATAGGCCAGTTGAAAAGGAGTGAACCCTATAGTAATTTTTATTGAGGTTTGGTATGCCCATAGTGCCAAAAAAATCATGTTATGCCAATTCGATTTGTGAGTTCTAATAATCCGTTTAATCATGGTGGTTAAAACCTTGTTGAAGACTTCAACTTGACCATTAGCCTACGGGTAATATGGAGTAAAATTATCATGGCGAAGGCCAAGTTGATCGAAAATTTCGGTCATCATTATATTTTGAAAATGACTCCCATGGCCTGTGATAATAGCTTGAGGCACATCGAAATGAGCAATCACATGATTGAATATGAAATTAGCTACAATTTTTCGATCTGCCGCGAATGTAGGCATTGCCTCAGCCCATTTCGTAAAGTAATCTACAACGAGAATAATATACCCATGCCCCTTGACCGAGTGAGGGCTACATGTAATGAAATCAATTCCCCATTTCGCAAAAGGACCGATATCAATGATTGGGTGAAGAGGAGCTGGAGGCGCACACATCTTTCGATCAAAAATTTGGCAGTTGTGGCATTTTCGGACTGCAATAATGCAATCTTTGAAAAATGACGGCAAAAAATAATCAACGCGCAATATATTTTGGGTTGTGGCAAACCCAAACATATGAACATCACACACTCCAGAGTGGCAGTCATTTAAAACCATTTCAGCCTCTTCGTGAGTTCTACAACGTCGAAAAAAAAATCCGCACCACAATGATAAAGAGTGTCTAGAACAATATTTTATTGTTGGGATTTATATCTGATCTTCATCGATTTGAATGTGAAAGCTCTGGGTGAAAGGTTTGGGTTTGAAGATATATGATGATATCTCCACACCATGGATCTAACGTACTGATAAGAAACAAAGATTCATCTGCAATGGGATTCTCTACCATGATTTCTGTCTCGGTATTGGGAAAGTCACACATGTGTTTTGCAAACACTAGTGATTTCTTTGATTTAGATTTCTCGAATTCCAAATAAAACTCTTGTAGGATGACAATACATTTAGAGTATTTTCCCCCGAGTAATTTTTTTGTCAAAATATACATCATCGGTTTGCAATTAGATATCATAATTATTTACGTAACAGTATGTAGTGACGGAATCGTTGGACAACTTGAACTGCTGTCAAGGCCAATTTCTCCACATGCGAATATTTGATTTCCATCGGGTTAAGATTTCGACTGAGATAATAGATCATATGCTCATTGTGAGTTTCATCTTCTTGAACCAAAACCATTCCAATGGTGGAATCAGAGGCAACTAACTATAAAAAGTAGTCCTGGTGGTAATTGGGTGGATGCAATAACGATGCATGGGTCAACGCGTGTTTTAATGCATCAAAAGATCGATCAGTAATCTCATCCCAAGTAAAAGGAGCACTTTGTTTCAACAACTGGGTAAAACCTTTTTTTAACTCATCATAGTTCAAGATAAACCTATGTAGAAAGTTTGCTTTCTCTTGCAAACTTTGGAGTTGGCGAAGTGTGGAAGGAGGAGGTAAATTGATGATGGCCTCAACCTTCGAGGCATCAAAACAAATGCCGGCCTTTGAAATGATGAATCCTAGTAATTGTCGTGATTGCAGAAAAAAAACACATTTGTGCAGGTTCAAACGAATCTTGTAATGCCTACATCTCATGAAAATAGCTCGTAAGTGTGTAGGATGATCATCCTTGTGTAAAGAGTGAGCAGGTAAATCATCCAGATAAGGTTGTACAATATGTTTGATATCATGAAAAGCGTAAGACACAACCCTTTGAAAAGTTGCCCCAACATTATTTAATCCAAAAGGTAATTTTCAATAAGAAAATGTTCCCCAAGGACATATAAACATTGTTTTTGGTTGATCGGCAGGAAGTATGTTAATTTGATTATACCCAGAATATCCATCCATGAATGAAAAAATTTCATTTCTGGCAGAATCATCAATTATTTGGTCGATATAGTGGGTGGGATAATTGTATTTTGGACATTATTTATTAATATCCCTATAATCGAAACATACTCGTATAGTCCCTTGTTTCTTGGTAACGAGAACTATATTAAATACCCAATCTGTCAATGGAATTGGATAAATAAATCATGATCGTAATAACTTTTCAACTTAAGCTTTGATAGCAACAAATTTTCGTGGATGTATTAGACGTAATCTTTGTCTAATAGGCTTGGAATCTGAATATATCTTAATTCCATGAATGACAATCTTAGGATCGAATCCTGGCATCTCTTCGTAAGACCAGGAAAATATTTCATGGAATTCTTGAAATAGGGCTTTGTATGTATTAATCTCTTCAATTGTACAAGAAGCACCTATATGAATGTTTTCAATAATTCCAGGTTTAATGATATGTCGATAGGAACAGTTGTAGAAATGTTTCCCAAATTAGTCTTAGAATTCGAATTTGTAGTCGATATGGGATTTTGCGGTTCCTCAACATAATAAATCATAAAAACAGATGAAAAATAATTTTCAAACCTATCAAGTTCAAGTAAAAACGAAGATCTATGATCTAGATCATCCCAGGGTAATTCATCCAAAGATAAAAATTCTCGAATACTTTCATTAGTGTGAAACACTTGTTGAAAAGGATCAGAAAGTGATGTCAAGACTGAGCTTGATAGTGAAGAATATTCTTCGGTGATCACATTAATTTGATCATGAGTAGTTGAAAGTGTGTCAGAACACGACTCTACTGCCACATATGCCATTTCAAAAGGACTCAAAGGCATCTCGCCATTGAAAGAGTCTAGTTCTGATTCTGAAGGCACTACCCAATTGTCATCGAATGATATAGTGCTCGATGAAATCATATTTATGTTGGCAATGGTACGCGGTACATTGGGTGGAGCAATAGAGAAATTTCCCATCAGAGTGAAGTCCTTTAATAAACCTACACCAACATCTTCATATGGAATATTCGATTTTCCAACATGTTGGATATTGTCTATAGAAGCAGGGTCGGACGAATAATATGGAAATTGATCAATTTTCACAATATATCCTTTATGAGGAAACATGATTAACCGAAACATGGATGAAGCGACAACAGTCATGGCATAAGAGAAACTACGACCCAAAATAAGGTTCTAATATAGAGGGGCATCAACAACTTCCACATCTATATTAACAAGTTTTCCTTCTACTTCTGTAGGTAGATCCTGGAGTATTCCGTATGGATGAAATCCTCTTCCATCAATGGTTTTAAGGATTGTGGGTGATTGGTTAAGTGTTGGAGAAACAATAGTTTCCCAACAGTTTAATGACATTATTCATGTGGATGCCCCCTCATCAATTACAGTACGAAAGACTTGTCAGTTCTTTACTAATACTGGAATCTGAAAAGCTATCTGATGAGGGAGTCTTGGTGTAAAATTTTCTTGATAAAAGACCATGAGGTTGGAATCCTGAGGATCTATAGCTTCAATAGATGATAATAGTATTTCCTTTGTGCTGGACATGATTGGAGCACTTCTAAGGCCAACATTGCTGAAGGGGATATCTTCAAGTCTTCAGCAATGTTGTAATTCTAACGATCTCTCGCATGTGGATTGAAAGCTGATTTTCGAAGTACACCTTTAGTAGGCAGTTTAATCACTAGAATAGGATTAGGTTTCTCGATGTGAAGTGGATTGAAAACTGAAGGAGATACAACTGGTGTTTGACTAGATTTTTCTGTCTCTTTACCATTTACAAGATTTTTACTTCCATAGTCTTGCGATCACGTCGCAACCATAACCTCAGACATCATTAAAATATCTACCGATGAATTTGAAGAAGATCCTATCATTTTTCTATCTTGAGTATGAAAATGATCCTTCAAGACAGCGGGTGTGGGAAAACCTATGACAAATTTAGAGACCTCAGATCGATGTGGGCACTCTTTGGTAAAGTGATCCTCATCATAGATAAGACAAGGATAATGAGGTTTATGTTTATCATGAGCTCGTTCATTCTTTTTTGTTTTCTCTTTGGGAGACGTTGTTTATTTGTTTTTATTCTTCCCTTTCTTCTTATTACTGGTTTTAGATTTAGCTATAGATGAGTCTACAACATGAATGTCGGCAGAAGTTTCAAGGGAAGAATCTATTTTTGGTGAATCTGGTAAAGTTATGATAGGAGAAGTAGTTTTGGAGGACTTCTTCTTACTCTTATTACCACTAACTAAACCAATTACATCATCTGTAGCATGAGAACCTGAAGGAGTTGCAGTTATTTGACCAGGACGTGGTAAGTCATGAATTTTTTCGTATAAAGTACCAAACTGTGTATATACAAGGTCTAAGTACTGATCTTGAGCAATGGCCTATTATTCCGTAATAACACCTCCCTTAGCCACATCCTCAGTGATCTTTGGAAGAAATTATTTGATAAAGCATTCCGCCAAAATCTGATCCAAAATAAAAACTTTCACTAAATGTCTTCTACGTCTCCATTCATGAATGTGATCTGATATGTACGTAGACATAGATTGTTTTAATGAAGTCAAAAGTTCTGTTCCATTTTCGTATCGGACTGGCAACTAAAAGTGTGTTAAGAAAGTTTTTGCTAATGCATTGAAATTTTTGAATGAGCCACGTGGTAGTTCAATATACCATTTTGCAGCTAAACCTATCAGTGTTCTCTGAAACAATCTTAATCGAATGGAATCATCGATTAAAGAGTTGGATGCATATCAGAGGTGGTAAGTCATGACATGGTTTGAGGGGTCTTCTCTTGATTTACCTTCGAACTTATGAATATCACTTGGAAACTTATTCGGCATTGGAGGCCAATATGGAAGATAATAAATCAGATTGTTTGTTAGGTGCGACAAATCTGGTAAATCCAAAGTTGCTATGAATGGTAACTGACAGTTAGGGTCCTATTGAGAAAATTGATAACCTTGTGGAACTATACCAGTACCAGGCGGAGGATATCGAGGATAACCTGGAATAGCCTGTGCATTTGGTATAGAATGCCTCCTGGATAACCAGGGTTAGCCGGACCATACTAAGGTTGAGATGGTATCTGATAAGTGTAACCAGGGTACGGTTGATGTTGGTATATTGGATTTTGTGCTACAGGTCCTATTAATACTGACCTTGATATTGTTGATAAACAAATTGAGGTTGGCTTGTTACAATTGTACTTGTACCAGGTTGTCCCAAAGGCATCTGAACAATAGCCTAAAATGTGGGTCCAAGTTGAGGAGAAGTGACTTAAGGGATTTGTTTTGATACTTGAGGGGCTGCAGAAATTCCAGGGATAGGTGTGGTAGGCTGAAAAAAAGTTGGTGTTGCAATTTGAGGTGGAGTTATAGGCGTACTCAGAATAGGCTGCTGAACATTACTAGGTGCATATACCTGTGGTATAACTTGAAGCGTAGGTTGGACAGGTTCCTAGATTTGATTATAAGAAATTGGCTGACCAGGATGATTATAAGGTACTTTCACATTAGGTTGCAAATTCTGTTGATTCAATGATGGATTCCACACCGTATTTACTCCATGATATGGAGCTCCCATTGAAGGTTGTGCTACGTAAGATGGACCATAACCAGGTTGATAATTTGGAACGTAAGTTTGATAGTTGGCTGGTTAATTTCCACTAAAAGATTGACCTCCCTGAAAAAATTACTGTTCTTGATAAAACTGTGGCCCTAAAGGAGGTTGCTATCCTTGGAAAGATGGTTGCCATGGCATAGGGTACTGTCATTGAAGAGGTTGCAGACCCTGAACAGAGTACGGTCCTTGAGGTTGATATTGTCCTTGAGGTATGTACTGTCCTTGAGGTTTCCCCCTAGGCGGTAAATTACTACCTTGAGGATGCCTCCCAGGTGGTAAAATACTACTTTTAGGTTCAGGGTTAGGAATGTTTCTAGACATCATGTAAACTTGTTCTGTGTTAAAATTTTCGGTATGGGATTCATTTGGACCAAGTGATTGTATAAGTTTGTCATGAGAGGGAGATTCTCCTGAGAAGGTACTAGAAAGCGACTGGTATCTCGGAGGAACAAATGTACCACCATAAAAATATGTTTCTAACGATGCAGAAAACATGGATGACTCACCAGACATATTCAATGAAGGTCTATAATTACCTCTTGGTATGGCATAAAAAGGAATTTGAGGTGGCAAATAGTTTAGACCAGAATTGTGTAGAAAGTCGGTTAACTGAGAATACCAAGGATCCTGTTTGAAAGGAATATAATATTAAATCGATTCACTTGGCCTAAGATCTAAATATTCTTGATATGAAGGAAGAATAACTTCTTCTTTTGTGTCAGTAATCTCTTCAATGTTAATGAGGGCACGAGGAAGGTTCTCAGTGATGTGAAACTTCACTCGAGGTGAATCAAGACGAATAGGGGTTGGAGTGATGAACTCTGAAGTAGGTTCAGACGTAGCAGGTTCAGTTTCTGGTTCAAAAATTTCAGGCTCAATAGCTGATAATTCACTAGTTGTGGAAGTAAGTTCAACTAGTCTAGAAATTGATATTTTTCTTTGAGAAATTTCCATTGTTTGAGGTTGATCTACTTCGTAATCAGGATGTATAATTACTGATGTTTCCTCTTGTTCAGTTGATCCAATCCCTAATGGTTTTCCTTTCTCATATTTAATTTTTTCTAACTGGCTTGGTGTGTACTCAAGGGGTTTCCCCTGCATTCTACATTATTGTCTTAGTAATTTAGCCGTGATTAAAAGTTTTAACACACGAAATCAAAGAAAATTTCAACAAAATAACCTAAATTCGCTAAGGAAACAATCAAATTGATCACACACCTACAAAATCTAAGAGAGAAATCCACACACAAACAATATGTTTCCACACTAAAAACACTATTTGGTGATGGAATCCAACGTCGTAGAATTCTAATGTGGAAAACTTGGCAGTTGGAACGGTTACCCCGAAAACTTGCTTAATGAAACAGTCTGGTGCAAGTCTCTCCACTTATTCCATCTTGAAGTGAAGAGTACCCTCCAGAAATTCCAAGTGAGTCTAGTCGACGTCTGCTCTAGGTATAGTGGGACCTTCCCTCCACCTTCACCTTGGGAAAAGTCCTAAAGTTTATGGTCACTAAGGTCACCAACAGGAACAAATGTACCTAGGGGAACAGTCTACGATCTGATATACATGCAAGGGCAGAGTAAAAAGCTCAATCCACTTGAAGAATCCTTGATATAATCCAAGGTTTACCAATGAGTGACCTCGGGCTCCTCGACAATGGTCTATCCGAGGTTTACCATTTTTAATACGTGCACATCTGCTATCTTTCCCAATGAGATAGGTATGATTACCTCACTAGTTTGACATGATCTCATGCTTGACTCTTTTAAGAGGAGATTCCTAGAGCACAAATGCTACAATTGGATTTTCCTACTGCAAGATTGCTACTTATTTGTTTAAACTGTCTTGGAATGTTAATTACAACCTATTCCATGACACTAGCCTAAGCTATGTTGGTGGAAAGAGCCCTAGAAAATGTAAAATATCTAGATTGATTTTATTAAAGCGTTGTTTTTAATTTGGTTGTTGCTTAAGACAAAAGGTACGAAAGTGAAACTTCAATGATGTTTGTGACCCGACTAAAAAATATGCTAAATGCATCTAAATGAGAAATGCAGCTCTTTTCTTTTCAATGAATCTTATTTAAGGGAAAGATTGAGAGATTTTATAATTTTCAAAGCACCAAATATTTCATTCAAAAACAAAATATTTGAAAAGAAGACGATTTCTTTGAGAACTCAATTTAAAAAACTTATCAATTACTCTTTTGAAATAAAATTCCTTTAACAATCAGATCGAGAACTACAAATCAATAAACAAACTATTTCCAAAAGAAAACACTATTTAAAACTATAAAAACATAAAATTCAAAATCAAAGAAAAATCTAATTTTGAAGTCTATCTAAAAGTTTGAGGACGTTTTCTCCTAGTTTGTGATCGAACTAAGAATAATTTCTACTTATCTCAGCAGAACTGAAAATATCCAAAAAATGCTTTGATGTGAAAATCAGGCTTTAGTAAGCTAAAAATCTCTTCCAAAATTTGCAAATGAAAACGGAATCAATTTTCATAAAATTAAGGTTTGTAATGGTTTTAATGGCTTAGAAAGACAATATCATCATATCAGTAAGCTGAGGTATGTGAAGGTATCTTGTTGGGCTCGAAAAACGGCTTCTGGATGAAGAAGTTATGCCTTTTGAAAAATCTGAGTTGTAGATGCTGAATAGTTGCGGGAACGGGATGAAGTGCGGCTTAAAAAAAAAAAAATTCTGCCCCTTTGAACAAAAACTTTTCACAAAATAATCTTGAGAAGGAGACTTGAACCCAAGACCTCTATTCTCATAAACTAGCCCCTCACCAAGTGAGATAGTAAAAGGATCATGTTATTTTAGAAAGGAGGAAGGGGGGATTATTATTATTATTATTATTATTATTATTATTATTATTATTATTATTATTATTATTATTATTATTATTATTATTATTATTCTTCTTCTTCTTCTTCTTCTTCTTCTTCGGTGTGTGTGCCTTTTCCTGCACAAAAAACGCAAAAAATGAGAAAAAAAAAATGAAATGCAAAGCCCTTCGGCAGAATGTTAGATTCTGGATTAGCCTTATTGGCAACTATCACTTTTTTACTATTTCTGATTTCCCGAGATCACACAAAGACGCGGGGAAAGAGCATACGTAGCTAAAAAATCCCTTTTTCCTGTTTCTGATTTGCCGAGATCGCACGGAGCGCACAACAAAGAGCATACACATAGAACAGGGTATAGATCTAGAAAATAAATAAAACCTTAATACAAAAAAAAAAACTGAAATAAGAAGAACTATTAACAAATATAACTGCAAAATAGATGCTATATACCTCCAGATCTACACTTACATAACTTGGGCAGCCAGAAACCTTTTCGCATGAAACGAAAAGCGTTCCTTAATATAAAAGATGATTCGAACACAACCAAGCAGTTCTACAAGCCCAAAAATGTTCAGAAATAGTAGATCTACAAAATGGAATTCGCATGCAGTCAAACTGGCTTAGGATTTTGATAAATAACAGACGCAGCCCTCAAAATAGCTCTGATACCATGTATGAATTTACAGGGTAAGTTTCGTAGATCAAGAACCAAAGGTCACCGCTCACAAAAAGATCACAAATCAGTACATCAATATAATCACGTGGTTAAAAACTTCAAAGAGGGAAACAATCCACGCCCTGAGCCAACGCGACCACTTCAGGGAATTTATTAATATAAAATAAAAGTTACATATGTTTCTCTCATAAACGGTTACCAGAAAAATGACCTTGCATTCTCTTTAAATAGAGATCATGGAACAATCGTGTGTGAAGCCACGGATCAAGTGTCGTTAATACCGAGGTGAGAGATAACCATCTGATCACTACAAATTGTGACCATCGGATTACAAGTTACAAATGTACATGGTAAATAAACACACTTTACCTAACTCTACACTAGAATAAGTTATTCTTAGCTATTTCCTATGTGTCGGAATATCCTAACATCCCCCCTTAAGAACAACTTGGGATAGGATTGAAGGATTTACAAAGGTGACACAAAAGGAGCCTATTTCCTATGTGTTGAAATATCCTAACATCCCCCCTTAAGAAAAAATTGGGATAAGATTGAAGGATTTACAAAAGTGACACAATAGGAGAAGGAAGGAGGTATTAGAGCCTATCCCCCCTTAATGACAACTTTCCTGAACTCCAAGCATTGATCAAAGTTTGGTAAACTTTGCTTCCGTGAGAGCTTTCGTAAAGATATCGGCTACTTGATCATTGGTCGGACAATACTGCACTTCAAGAACACGATCATGAATGAGCTTTCTAATGAAGTGTATGTGGAGTTCAATGTGTTTCATATGCTGATGTTGAACTGGATCTTTACATAGCTGAATGGCACTCTGATTATCACACCAAAGTATAGTTGGATGCTGCTGATGAAGACCAAATTCAGACAGGATCTGACGAAGCCACATGGCTTCCTTGCTGGCTTCAACTACACCACGATACTTTGCTTCTGATGAAGAAAGGGAGATGGCACTTTTTTTCTTACAAGAACAAGTAATAGGTCCCGAACCAATAGTGAATACATATCTTGCAGTGGACTTCCGATCATCAGGGTCACCAGCCCAATCCGAATCAGTGAAACCAATCAACAAGGGGGATGATCCTGCACTGTAATGAATCCCAAACTGAATTGTACCTTGAATATATTGAAGTATTATTTTAGCAGCTTTCCAGTGACTTTCATGAGTTTGGTGCATAAACTGAGCGACAAGACCAATGGCAAAGGAAAGGTCAGGACGTGTATGGGTTAGATACAAAA
This sequence comes from Pinus albicaulis, assembly GCA_034641835.2. NCBI lineage: Eukaryota > Viridiplantae > Streptophyta > Pinopsida > Pinales > Pinaceae > Pinus > Pinus albicaulis. The sequence continues at coordinate 567,545,622 of CM076576.1, forward strand.
TTTTACCAACAATTTGATGGTATAAGGTAGCATCAACTTCAAGGGTAGTACAGTTGACTGAAATTTTGACTCCAGACTGAAAGGGAGAAGGATTAGGCTTACAGTCTTCCATGTGAAAGTGGTGTAGAAGATCACAGGCATACTTGGACTGAGAGAGGGTAATGCCTTCCTCGGTTTGCAAGACTTGAAGACCAAGGAAATAATGCAAGTGTCCTAAGTCTATCATTTCAAACATCTTTTTGAGGCGAAACTTCACATGGTTTATATGGTTTGGATCACTACCAATAAGGATAAGATCATAAACATAAAGAACAAGGATGGTGAAGGAATTACCCACATTCTTGTTGTAGACAGTGTTGTCAGAATGAAACCTAGAAAAGCCATTATCTAAGAGAAATCTATCCATTTTGGCATACAAAGCCTGAGGAGCTTGTTTGAGACCATAGAGAGACTTCCTAAGGCGACAGACAAGGCTGGAGTCTTTTTGGATAAAGCCAGGGTGTTGTTCCATGTAGATTTTTTCATGCAAATATCCATGTAAGAAGGCAGATTTAACATCCATCTGATGGAATTCCCATTTAAAGGAGGTAGCAAGGGAAAGAACAAGGCGGATAGAATTGATTTTGGCAACAGGGGAGAAGGTTTCAGTATAGTCAATGCCTTCAACTTGTGAAAAACCTTTAGCAACAAGACAAGCTTTATGTCTATCCACTTTTCCATGTGGTCCAAACTTTGTTTTGTAAACCCATCTGCATCTGACAAGTTTTCTTCCTTTTGGAAGAGGAACAAGATCCCAAGTATTGTTTGCCAATAAGGAACGTTACTCTTCATTCATAGCTTCATCCCAATCTAGATGACCAAAGGCTTCTTCAAAGGTTTATGGATCAAGTTTTTATAGAACTTGAGCTAATAAGGAAGAAGCTCTTTTGAACTAAGAACATGTACGTCGTCGATCAGTAGGGTCACCTGCAAGAGAACCTGCTGCATCCCGAGTAGAGCGGACCCATCTTGGAAGCGGTGAAGTATAAGGAACAATTTCACGAGTTGGAGGAGGATTTTCATCCTCACTGTCATTGTCTGAACTAGAATGAATGCTATTAAAAATAGAATAGAGAGAGAGAGGTGGCACATATGCCGAATCAGGCTAGCAGGCCAAAGGTGGCACACCCACCAAACTAGGCTCGGAGGCCGATATATTTTCATCAAACTTTACATCTCTTCTAATGATAATATTTTTGGATTTTGGTTGAAGAAGTATATATCCTTTGAAATCTTCAGAATATCCAACAAAAAAACATTTTTCACTCTTAGGTTCTAAGGCTTTATGTTTCGCATCTGGAATATGGGCCCAAGCATCACTTCCAAAAACACAAAAGTGACTTACATCTGGTTTGATTGAGCTCCAAGATTCTTCTGGAGTTATATTCTCTAAAACCTTAGTAGGATTGCGATTTAATATGTAATTGGCATAGTTAATGGCTTCTGCCCAAAAATTGAGACCAAGTCCTTTAGATTGAAGCATACAATTAGCCATTTCTTTTAAGGTGCAATTATTCCTTTCAGCTGAACCATTTTATTGTGGATTATATGGAACAATATGTTGCAATTGAATGGCATGCTCAGTGCAGAAGTTGATAAATTTGTTGTTAACATATTCTCTGCCATTGTCTGATCTTAACTTAAGAATTTGATGTCTAGATTGTTTCTCAACAAAGGCCTTGAAGGCCAAGAACATGTTAAAAACTTCACTCTTGAGTTTTAAGAAATATACCCAAGTGCGTCTGGAAAAATCATCAATGAAAGTTAGAATTACTTGCAACCAGAGAAAGAAATAACAGGAAGAGGACCACATAAATCACTGTGCACAAGCTGCAAAGGGGCTGAAGCATGCCAAGAGGCACATTTGTCAAAACTGTCCTGATGATTTTTTACCATAGGAAGGCCCATCACAATATTTTACTTACATAGAGTTTGAAGAGAGCGATAGTTTAAGTGACCAAATCGCTCATGCCAAAGTTTTCTCACATCATCATTATGAGAAACGAAAACCGAGGGAAGAGTTGATGACCCAAATTTGTCAAACTTATTCAACCTTGTGGAATCATCAACAATTCCAGAAGCTAAAATATGTTTAGGATCTTTGAGGTCCTTGATTACAACATCATGAGGTGAGAATTCTATTATTTTCCCTTCACCTGAATGAGCTATCTGATAAACAGATATAAGGTTGCATGACAAGGTAGGAACACATAGTGCATCATTAAAATGACCATTATCTAGATGAATGGATCCAGATCCTAAAACACTAAGAGATCTATCATCACCAACATAAATATGTTTTGTGTTACAATCATTTAAAGAAGAAAACATGGATTTATTTTTAGCCATGTGGTAAGAAGCTCCAGAATCAATGAGCCACACATGAGAAGGAGAAGAAGAAGATACATTTAATGGATAACCACATCTTGATGCTTGACAACCACAAGCAAAAAGTGCCATGCCTGAAGATGAAGGTGAAGAGTGCTCCAAATTGATGTTGTGCTTCTTCATTGCTGCTTCTAAGGCTTCCATATTCTTAAAACATTTGGACTCTATATGGCCATCCCGATTGCAAAAGTTGCAATGTCTATTTGCCTTCTTCCCTTCGTTTTGATTTGCCTTATTATTTTGGTAATTTGATTTTTCAGTTTGCGGCTGAAATTGCTTAGGGCCCTTGTTTGGTTTAGGACCATATTTTTTAGGATACTTCTTCTTGGGATTCTTTTGATATGGTTGTTGTTGGGCTACTAAGGCTTTCTTAGAAGCATTTCCAGCAGTGATAAGACCAAGGTGTAAAATTTTTTCTTGTTCTCTTATCAAAGAATCACAAAAGGCATCAAAAGAGGGATTCTTGTAGGTGGTTCCTGAAGAAATTATGGCTTCTCTGGTGGAATGGAAGGGAGAAAAAAATATAGAGTATGCAGGGCCAAGCTTAGCAAGAATGCAATAGATGAGGCTACCATCTTCCTTTTTGACCTTACACCCTTCTAAAAGAAGTCTAAGGGTCTTGAATTTGGACAAAAAGTCTTCAATAGAGGAGAAATTATTGGGGTCCAAAGTAAGCAACTCATTTTCGAGCTGGTGGGCCTTGATTTGATTTTGAATGCCAAAAACATTATTTATATTTTCTAGGGCTTTATCAGGGGTTTCAATGTCAAGGATGTGAAATCGAAGATCTTGAGCAATGGACATTCCTATCAACCCTCGTGCTTGATCTTGTCTATTTTCTCATTTAGGAACTTTATCATCATCGAAAGGTTTATTTTCTTGACCTATGGCTATTCTATAAAGCCCTTTACTTCTAAGTATATCTACCATGTGAGGTAGCCATTGGAAATAATTGGTGCTGTTAAGAATAACCGGGCATGCACTTTCCATTTTTAAAAAAATGAAGCTGAGAAAAGCTGAAAATAACTGCTCCAATGGCAAGATCTCAAAAAATTGGGCCGTTTAAAAAAAAACGGCTTGAAAAACGACTTTCGGATGAAGAAGTTATGCCTTTTGAAAAATTTGAGTTGTAGACGCTGCATAGTTGCGAGAATGGGATGAAGTGCGGCTTTTAAAAAAAAACAATTCCACCCCTTTGAACAAATTTTTTTTACAAAAGAAGCTTGAGAAGGAGACTTGAACCCAAAACATCTATTCTCATAAACTAATCCCTCACCAAGTGAGATAGTAAAAGGATCATGTTATTTTAGAAAGGAGGAAGGGGGTATTCTTCTTCTTCTTCTTCTGTGTGCGTGCCTTTTTCTGCACAAAAAACACAAAAAACGAGCAAAAAAAAAATGAAATGCAAAGCCTTCTAGTAGAATATTAGATTCTCGGTTAGTTTTACTAGAAACTATCACTTTTTTACTATTTCTAATTTCCCGAGATCGCACAAAGACGCGGGGAAAGAGAATACGTAGCAAAAAAATCCCTTTTTCCTGTTTTTGATTTGCCGAGATCGCACAAAGCGCATAGCAAAGAGCATACACAGAGAAGAGCGTATCGATCTGGAAAATAAATAAAACCTTAACACATAAAAAAAACCGAAATAAGCGGAACTATTAACAAATATAACTGCAAAATAGATGCTTTATACCTCCAAATCTACACTTACATAACTTGGGCAGACGGAAACCTTTTCGCATGAAACAAAAGGCGTTCCTCACTCTAATAAATGCTTCGGACACAACCGAGCAGTTCTCCAAGCCCAAAAATGTTCATAAATAGTAGATCTACAAAATGACATTCACATGCAGTCAAACCGGCTTCGGATTTCGATCAACAATGGATGCGGCCTTCAAAATAGCTCTGATACCATGTAGGAATTTATAGGGAAATTTCCGTAGATCAAGAACCAAAGGTCACCACTCACAAATAGATCACAAATCAGTTACACCAGTACAATCACGTGGTTAAAACCCTCAAAGAGGGAAACAGTCCACACCCTGAGCCAACGCGACCACTTCAGGGAATTTATTAATATAAAATAAAATTTTCATATGTTTCTCTCATAAATGGTTATCAGACAAATAACCCTCCATGTTTTTTAAATATAGATCATGGACCAATTAGGTGTTAAGCCACGGATCAAGTGTCATTAATACCGGGGTGAGAGATAACCGTCAGATCACTACAAATCGTGACCGTCGGATTATAAGTTGCAAATGTACATGGTAAAGAAACACGCCTTACCTAACTCTACACTAGACTAAGTTATTATTAACTATTTCCTATGTGTCAGAATATCCTAACAGAAATTAGGGCAAACACTCACTCATAAAATGCAAATCGGATGATAAATCACACAAACGCAAATGTTGCTGAAAAGAAATTCACACATAAGATTTGACAACTAAGACAGACTGGGGAAAACACAAAGAATCAGGTAATCTAGCTCCTAAAAAGAGAATTCTTGTTTTTTCAAAAAAATTCGAAAATTCTATAGGTTCTAATGGAAAACAGAGTGGTACCGCACTGTTTTAAACTAAAATCTATGGAGGCTGCCACACTGTTTTCAGATGAAAACTGTGGAGGTAAAGAAAAGTACAGAAAAAATAAATATTCAACTTTTATTTTCAGGGATTCTTAAAATTTATCTACCCAACCCGGTCTCAGACAAATCAAAATCAGAAAACTCAAAAACTCAAACTGAAAAATAAAATGAGAAAGCTAAGTTCTATTCCCCAGCAGAGTCGCCATTTTGTTATGTGGATTAATCCCTCTTGCGGACAAGAGCGATCTCCCTAGTATTATACGAGTAGCTAGAAAAAACATCCATTTGGAAACCTTTTTCTCTAGACTAATTGCAATTAAGAATTATTATAAACAAAGAAAGAGGACATGCCCCTCCCTTGAGATCCAACGTTCAATGTAGTATTTTATCCAGTCGCTCCAAAGAGGCTTCTTCAATAAGTAGAACCTGCAATCAAAGACAGACAAAAGAATCAAAGCACTTGCAACATATAATAATTAATAAAAGCTAATCTAACTTAGTGATCAAGGAGTCTAATTAATTATATTATTCAAATAAGCACAAGAACAACTCAATGAGAAAAATAAATCCATATGTATTATCTTGAATGAAAAGAGTAACCTTACAACCTTATGCCTTGATGTCGTACAGGTTCTCTCGGGGTCCTGAACAATCATTCCTCCTTCAGTTTGACAAGCCCTCTTTTCTTAATACTAGCATAGAGTTATGAACATAAGGGTCTGATCATTCTCATGCCAACAACAACTAGTGTAGAGAGTATGCACTATTGGGAATTTCTTCAACAACTAACATGTATGTCTACAAGCTACAACATTCACAAACTACCCTTGAGACTGAAACTTGAGCTCAATTTATAGGGAAATGAAGGTAGTTTCAGTTCCATGAAGAGGGGGATGGATTCCTCTCATGAAGGGATTTGAGCTCCATAGACCAAGGGATAAGCTCCATGAGTGGAGGGATAAAGCTCGAACTGATCACGCCTCTAGCAGCTTCCAGTTGAGAGAATATTCGACCATTTGGGCTTCTAGAATTTAATTTTTCGATTATTTGACTTTTTACGGGGGTCCGCAGGTTTTAGTAGAAGAACGTGTGGGGGCTGCCGCAGGATATAGAACAAGTATCTGCGAACTCGCAGGAAAGGGCTAGAAAAAGTGCGGAGGTAGACTTTTAAGGATTTTAATGAGCTTTTCTCCAATTCCAAGGCTTGGTTTGGGAACATTAGGGTTTTTGACTTCTAAGGGAGCACAATATAGGTAGTGATAGACCTATATGGACAGTCAAATGTCACGGTGACAAAATAACGTGTAACAACATGGGTGCAGTCTGATTATTGTGTTAGTAAGAGTAAGGTGCACCTTGCATACATTTTTGATATGTCTTAGCGCCTTGAGGCCTTCTCTGGTTGATGAAACAGAGTTTCCCTGGTCCTACTTCCCCACCTTGATATACATATTTGCATCTAGGTAAGGAGGGACACTTGTTTGTGGCATGATTATCCTCACAGACTAAGAAAACCTCTATGAAATTTAGTGGACATTCATTTCTAGGGTGTTTTCTGGTACATCTAGGGAAAAATATAGCCAAGGCTCTTTCTGCTTCCTCTTGCTTCCTTTTGACCTGAATTGTGTCCATTTGAAAATAAAAGGCGTGCAACATATCACCCTTGAAGTCCTCCAGCATGTTTCCAATCTCATGTTTGATGGAGGTGGAAGAGGAAGGGGTATTGGTTGTACTTTGGCCAACTCTGCCTTTATTTGTAATTTCCCTAGAATGGTTCCTGAAGATAGTTTTGATTGTTTCATAAGGCAGTTGGTAGATATCTCCTCCTGAAAACATATTGAGGGTTTCTATCACCTCCTCCCTCATCCCTCAAAGAAGTAATAGTTTAAGTGATCCTGGATCAAGAGTACAGTTGGCTCTGTTATAGTTTAACTGAAACCTCTCTTCATAGTCTTCTAGGGATTCATCAGGGCCTACAGTCATCCTGAATATCTCATCCTTAGTTTCTTTTGACATATAGTAGTCCTTGTACTTGTTGTTGAAGGATTCTTGCATCTGTACCTAGGTAGTGATGTTGTTCCCAGGTATACCCATGAACTAGTGCAAGGCTGCATCTTTAAGGGTAGATAAGAATAGCTTCAGCCTCTGATCATCCGAGGCATATTCATAGGTCCTACATACAACAACAAATTCAAACATGAATGTGTCAGGACCTTCCAAGCTAAGTCCATGAAAGTTTGGAAGGGCTGAGGGGCTAATTTTTTTCATTTTAGTTTCCCCATCTACCTCTCTAATGGGAAAGGTTCCCCGGGCTTCAGTGCCAGCCATGGTTAAGATAGGTGAAGAAGGTTCCTCAGGTCAAACAAGATCTTCTTCTTCTCCAATAGGTTCTTCACAATTTTCATAAAGCTTACCTATGGTGTGTTCAACCTCAAAACCACTGAATAAGAGTGAAGGGTGACTATGTGGTGATGTGGGGGTTTTAGGGAAAAAAATTCCTTGAGTATCCCTACTCCTACGAGGCATGAAAATCGGATTTTTTTGTATTTTTTCAATATTTTTCAAACAACATGTAAAAGGAAAGCATAAAAGAATGATAAAACAAAATCAAAGCATCTATTAGACACCTTCCCAACAACGATGCCAAAAATTGGTTAGCCCTGGTATTGCACCAAGGATGCTGAAACTCCCAGAGGCTGCCCTACTTTACTTTATCAACCCGAGGTTCGTACAAACTTGGAGGTGATAGTGCTATATATACATTAGATGAATTCTAATCATGTCATCCTCTTCTGAGCTTCACAAAAGGGTGATAATTCTAGGGTTTCTGGATGAAGTTTGTCACACTTTTGAATTTAGGCCTAGGGCTACAAATGATTCAAAGCCATGGCGCTATCAGCAAGTACAAAACTACACTACAGAAATCAAGTACATCTAACTACTCTGCAATGAAAGAAATATACACATTAAGCTATGATAAGAAATGAAAGTAAACTAAGCATATTGCATGAAGTAAATTGTTGAATTGAAATTGCATAAAGGAAACTAACCTAATTACACTGTGCTGGGAAAAATGGTTAAACACACTCTACTCACTCTATGCTCTATATATCATGATTTTAATCATGCAACTAATGATGACCTAACTATGATTGTAAATGTGCTATTTTGTAGCTAGGAGAAGAAAGTGCTTAGGTGTCTTATGGAAGGCTTGAACACATGGGTACAAGGATGAAGGTGTATGGGTGGTTTTTGTAGGTATAGAGGATGTGGATGGTGGTTTTTGGGCTTAAGGAGGGGCTCACTGGTGCTGCTTCAAGTGCTGCTACATGTTTCCTGTAGTGCTACAGGAAAGTCCTAAATTGCTACAGGAAACAATCTGAGGGAAATCCGAGGCCAAAAATGGGTGTGAAAAGGGTAGGGAAGGTGGTTTTAGATGAGTGGAAGGTGTCCCACCCCTTGGCCAATATCAGAATCTCTTGGGAGGCCTATATTTTACCCCTAGGGTTTTCTCACAGTGTAGGGATGAAAAATATGAAAACAGGATTGATGGTGATTTTGATGACCAGAGGGCTAATGAAGGGTGAGAGATGAAGTTGAAGGTGTTGGTGAAGTTCTCCTTAGCTTTGCTACCCGAACCTGCAAGAAAAATACCTATTCATGCAATAAATATGGACAAATTCATGATAAAGACAATGGAAAAGATGACTTGAATTTGGAAATAAAATATACTTTAACCTACAAACATAGATATAACACAACATTCTAAACATATCCATGAAACTACAACAACCTAACTTATCCATTCCAATAAATCATAAACTAAAAATAAATTTTGGCATGTGAGGAAGGTCTACCCTCCTCAAGATCCAATGAAAGAGATGAGAGGGGGAGGCTTGACTCACAACTTTCTAAATTTATAACCTATTCTACCAACATGTAACCAAGCTAAATCTACAACAAAATAAAAATGGAATCAAACTAAAAGTAGTGAATGAAAATGCAAGCAAACTAGCTATACTCATAAGAAAAACTAGCTAAAATGACATGAAAGTAAATAATTATTACACAAGAGAGACTAAAGCACATGGATTGGGCCCTAACCCACAACCCTAGCTCTCTGAAACTAGATCGGTGAAGCACAATCTGAATACTCATTTTATTGCAAAAGATAGTCTCATTACATCAACATGAAAGCCTCAAAAACTTATTACAAGAGAAAAGAGCCTAATGGATTTCTCTAAAGTTCGAATCCTAATGAGCTCTTACTCAACTCTATTTAACCTAAAGTCGAGATACCAACAACTCCCTAAAAAGTAGGTGATGAGTCCACTTGACTGCAAGTGAAGTGTAGCTTTGGTGCACTTGATCTTGAGTTTGATTGGTTGCCTTTGATTTTGAGCTGTTGGAGGGCATCTCGAGGATCCCTTGGCTGCCTTTAGAAGTTAAGGAGGGCGAAAAATCCCCCTAGAATCTCTCCTTGTTTTCTACTCCAAGTCTTAATGGAAAAATCTTCATAAAAAATGCAATATATTCATGATTTTCCTGCATTTAACTCATGTTAAGTACTCGAAGTATGATAAGCCTCAATATGTTGGGAAAAATACTGAGAGAGGGGGGGTGGGGGTGAATCAATATTTATATCTTACTTAAAAATTTTACTTTTTCCTTACTGATTTATATACGTGACTTTAATGAACCCAACTAGCATATACACGTGGATATCTTTAAGAAAACTTGAGTATGACCAGAGATCTTATTATGCAGATAATTCTTTACTTAAATCAGTTGATCATTCATTCATCAGATATTTAGTAAGTAGTAGGCATGTGCAGTAAGAACAAAATAAATCATCACACATAAGAAATACACATGAACACTAGGATTTTAAGGTGGAAACCCAATTCGGGAGAAAACCACCGCTGTTGTCATCTTTGTCTTCAATATTTATTATATGGAAAACTGCTCATAATATTGTATTGGGGGAGAGGAGAAGAGGGTTTCACCAACACCTGCTCTGAACTCCCTCACAACACATCATGACGGACACCTAATCTTTGGCGATCGACGGCGGCATACCTTGGGTTTCGAGGTTTTTGAGGTATGCTATGTTTCCTCTGTGGTGTAGGGCGGCCATGGATACACTTGCTGCTTTTGTGCGCTTGACTCATTCCACGTGGTGACCTCCAAGCATCATTGCTTGTCGACCCTGTACACCTTATTTTGGCTGCCTTTCAAGAATAATGATGGTTACTCTTTGGTTATAATTGCTCTGCTACCATTTACACTCTCTACTCTGTTCGGAACACTGTTACCAATAGGCTTATTTCTCCTGACTCTTTTCTGACCGGTTTCTCTGCTCTGTCTGGTTACAGTTGGGGCTCTTTTGGACTTATACAACGGTTTTGTCTTGGAATTTGTTATGGAAGGGGCCCAGGATGAGTAGCTATTGGACTATTTGGAGGACCCATATGAGGGTTTAGACATTTGGTCCCTCTCTAATCGATTATCCTTGTGTACGAAAGGCTCTCACTCAGCATCTCCTCATTGTATTCTTGATCCTGTGGACCCTCTTACTTTGGTGCCCTCCCCCATTGCTTTCCTTGACCTGGAATCCTTTATGGTCCTGGCTCTCTCCTCATCTTCCCCTGATATTCTATCGGCTGCTGAGCTGGACCTTATCAACTCACCGGATCTCCAGCCACCTTCCCCCACATCCCTCGCTTTTCTCGCTCATTCATTTACCTACTCTCCTCTGTCCTCCTCATTTACCACTGCTCCCCATTTACCTCCTATTTCCTTGTCCCCGCAGACCTCTCTACTCGTGCTCTCCCTTTCCCCCTCCTCTTCCATCATTCTTCCTTCTTCTTCCCATCCACTTGCCTCTCGTCGCACCTCTGGCTTCTTCTCTATCCCTCCCCTTCTCACCATTTACCCTCCCACCATCTTGGCGCCACCCCCTTCGCATTCGACTGCTGCTCTCATTCCTCCTGGCACCACCCCCCTTGCCCCTCGTCGCATGAAGTGCATCAAATAAAATAGACGTGAAAGTTTTCTCACACTCAGGGTGGGGGTTCAGATGGTAGACATTATGGGTACTGTTGATAGGGTTCTTGTTGGTCGGGTCCAAGGACGAAACTATGGGGTCAAGCATCTGAATCTGTGGGCACAAGAGATTTGGGGTGATCTCATATAGGAGATGCCCATCATACACACATTGACCAAGGGTTGGTTTTCTCTTCTCTTCTCCTCCAGAGAACCTACTGATATTATTCTTTCACAATTTTGGCACATCGAGATGGTCTCGGTTCTGCTCAAAAGATGGAACCCTCTTTTCGATCTTGATAGGGAATCCTTGGGCGCTGGCCCCATCTGGGTTCGCCTACCAGGTCTACCTTATCACTTTTGGACTGAACATATTTTCATAGACATTGGTAATCTTCTGGGCACCTATTTGGACCATGATCGTTCTTTCATCACCTCTGGAAAAATCACCTTTGCCCGCATTCTAGTTCATCTTGACACTAGAGAAGGTTTGGAGGAAGCCATCAATATTCAATGTTGCAACTCGTCCAGGGAGTAGATACTGGACTACGAGGGGGTTCCTTTCCATTGTCACCGATGCCACAAAGTTGGTCACGTCTTCAAGGACTGTCCTATATCGGGGTTAACACTGGATTCCAACTCCATCAATGGTACACATCCGATTGCTCCGGTATCGGTTTCACTACAAAGAAGGTCATCGTTTCAGGAATACCTCACTCTGCTGACTTATCCTCGGTGGTAGAACCCTCAGATGCTTTGGATTCTCCCACCAGGATTAATCAATTCATGACTGCTGCTACCACTACTGGACTCCCTCTGATTGCGGGTAATTCCTCCTCCTCTCCTTTTACTTTCCTATCTTTTCTTTTTTCAGCTTCTGTTTTGTGTTCCGACACTGCCCTGGCTAGTTATGTCACTCCCTCCATCTGTTGTCGACCTTCCTCATCCCCCTTATACTTTCCCCCCACCCCCCCTCATTACCCCACATTCTACCTGCGTCCTCTCAACCATCGTCCCCCCATCCACCGCTCCCCTCCCTTCTACCCCCCTTCCCTCTTCCCCTATTCCTTGCACCCCTATTATTCCCGAACCCTTTGAATCTTCCTCCTCACATAACTATAACCTTCGCTCCCGCTCCCACCTACCGAAGGGCTTGGCCACTCACACTGGTCCTCCGGATCCCTCGCAAAAATCATCCCAGGGTCGACACTCTCATATCTCCAAATCTATTCACCTTGCCGAACTTGAAGTTGCACCTGGCTCTCAACTTTCCATTTATGGGATCCTTAGAGCAATAAAATCCCCATTCTTGTTACCCAATGATTTGTCTTTCTTTTAACTGTCGTGGGTTGGCTAGCCCTGCGAAGAGACTTGCACTTCTCCTACTCTTTACTTATTCTCATGCCGATATCATTTGTCTACAAGAAACTCATAGTACTGTGGATATGGTTACTAGTGCTCTCAACTCCTTATTTCCTGGTTGGAAGATTCATGTTGTTGATGCCAGTGGGCGCTCGGGGGGTTTGGCCCTTTGTTTCAACCCCCGCAACATCAATCCTATTAATATCTAGGGAAAGGAAAATTCCCTAGGCATGGAGGTATTCTCAGAGTCCCTTGAAATGAAATTCACCATTATTAATGTCTATGGCCCCTACTCCAATAGAAAACCTTTTTGGGACTCTTTTATGAATGCATCTGTTATGTGCCCGGAGAAAATTATCTTAGCTGGGGATATGAAGTTCTCTCTCGGGACCTATGAATCTTGGGGGCCTAATGCGTGTGCAGATACAGATACCTGCTTCCTGCTCATTATCTGGTGGACCCCCTAATTACATCCCCCTCTCCAACTTGGCGCAATAGACGTACAGGGGATCATTTGGTGGCTCGAAGACTTGATCGTTTTCTCATTAAAGATGGATTAATACAGAATTTTGGCTCTTTCAGACAATGGATTGGATCTGGGGGCATCTATGATCATTCTCTAATCTATCTGGAAATTACTGGAGCTTTTAAAAAGTCGGCTTCCCCTTTTAAATTCTGCTCTGTTTGGTTACAAGATCCTGACTATATCAATATGGTGAATAATCTTTGGAGACTACCTACGCCTCCACATTTAAGCACACCATCCTCCATTTTTTAACAAAAACTCCTCATCACTAAGAAGGATACTATCAATTGGGTAAGGGAAAGAAAAATATCAGAGGATTGTGATTTACTAGATATTGAACAACAAATACAGGGACTGGAATCATCAATTGGAGGCGGGTTTGGTACTGATGTAGATAAGACACTGCTCACCTCACTAGAAACCACTCAATTAAAGATCCTACAAACCAGAAATAAGGAGTGGAGACTCAGAAGTTGTGCCACCTGGATCAATGCAGGGGATGAAAATACTAAATTTTTTCATCATTACGCCAATGGTAGAAAGGCTATTAATACCATCTGGGAGCTTGATAATGAGGAAGGTACAAAAGCCTCTACCTTTTCTCATCGAGCCCAAAAAGGCATCAACCATTTCAAGGATATCTACAAGGCACCCCCCCAACCCACCCTGGCAGAAATTATAAAGGTGGCATCTCTATTCCCCAGGTATGTTGATGAAGCGACAAAGGATGATCTACAACAACTTGTTTCTAGCCTTGAACTTGAATCCGTTGTTAAGTGGTTCAAGAAGGACAAGAGCCCTAGACCTGATGGCTGGGAGGTGGAATTCTATCTTGCTTTGTTTGAATTATTGGGCCATGATCTCTTGGAAGTTGTGGAAGAAACACGTCAATATGGACGCTTATATGATGCTTTCAATGCCACATTTATTGCTCTCATTCCCAAAAATGATCACCCCACATATTTCAATGATTACCGTCCCATTTCATTATGTAACTGCATATATAAGATCATGGCCAAGATTCTTGCTAATATATTGAAACCAATATTATCTACTTACATATCTCCTGATCAATTTGCTTTTCTTGAGAATAGACAGATCCATGATGCCATTGGCATTTCTTAAGAAAGCCTTCACTCTATGCACACTAAATGCATCAAAGGCATGATTCTTAAGATAGATCTGGCTAAAGCATTTGACCAAGTAAGTTGGCTCTACATCCACATTTTTCTCACCCATCTGGGTTTTCCCTTACAAACTATCAATTGGATCATGTGCAACATCACTACTATAACTTACAACATTCTTAATGATGGGGCAGCGACCAATTTCTTTCATGCAAAGCGGGGACTTCGTCAAGGGTGCCCCTATCTCCCCTTATGTTCCTATTGGTTATGGAGGGGCTTAACAGATGCATAATTGATGAAACCTCTAGAGGCAGATTTAAAGGCATAAAACTAACGAAAAACTATGTTCTCACTCATCTCTTATTTTTTGATGATATCATTCTCTTCCTTAATGGGTCCCTTAGCGACTCCACGGTGATCAAAGCTATTTTGAATCTTTTTTGTTCTGCCACAGGTATGCAATGCAATAATCATAAATCCATAATGACCTGTCATGGCTACACTCCATATGAGATATATTATGCACAACAGAGATTCCCCTTCAATCTTATCAGATTTGAGGATGGCTTGAAATACTTGGGATTTTTTCTCAAACATGTGAACTATAGCTGATTGGAATTGGCTCATTTCTAAAATTAAAAAAAGGCTGAACAACTGGTGCCATCGTTTTCTGTCTAGAGATGGCCGCCTAACACTGATCAAAGCAGTCCTGGAGGCCACTCATATTTATTAGATGTCATTAGCATGGATCCCAAAAGGCATTCTCCACAAAATTCAGAAAATTTGCAGGCACTTTCTTTGGTTGGGTGCAAAAGAGGGACATACATTTGCCTGGACTAGTTGGTCCCATATTGCCTTACCTAAGAGATGGGGTGGCTGGGGCATCAAATATCTGTCAACCTTTGCACTTGCATTAGCTTCCAAGCTTGGGTGGACATTATTGAGCAGAAAAAATCTATGGACTAGAGTGATAACATAGAAAAACATTTATCCGCTCTCCCCCACAGAATGGATTCAGACTCCACTAGAATTCCACTCATCTTCCTCTACCATCTAGCGAGCAATTACGATAGCTATTAGATTCATCAAGGATGACTTGACCTGGAAAATTTGCAATGGCCACAAGATCTAGATTGGTCTTGATTATTGGGTTGGGTGCGGGAATGCTCATCCTCTCCCGCAGGCACTCATCATGTTCCTCAACCAAGCAGGTTACAGAACACTTAACCAGATTGCATTGGAGGAACGAACAACACTCTTTTCTCAAGTGTGGATGGATCACCGGGAATTAGGAATACAACCACAGTGGACTACATATCTGGAAGCTCTGTCTGACACCCGTGTTCATTTGAAAGCTTGTGAAGATTAAATCATATGGAATATATCAAAATGGGGTTGGTATACACCAAAAGAAGGTTACACTCATATCTACCGGGGTAACAGACCTAATTTACTCATCCCTTGGTGGTGCTATCTATGGAAACTTAAAGGCCAAGCCAAGGCTCGACTGCTCATGTGGTGAATTCTCACCGACAAAATCCCCACTAGTGCTAATTTGCAGAAAAGATCTTTTTCTGGACCTCATAGGTGTGCACTTTGCAAGATTGAGGCAAAATATACCTATCACCTATTCCTAAATTTCACTACTGCACTCAAACTTTGGACTATTGTATCCTCATTTATCCATATTAATAAGTGCTGGACTGGTATCTCACTTACAGAGGCACGGGAACAATGGTGGACCGCTATAAATCCCATCAAACTTCGGAACCTTCCCATTCTTATCTGCTAGAACATATGGATGGCCCGCAATCGAGCCATTTTCCATGACACCTCTCACCATTGGCCCTCATCTGCTGCACATATTCTTTCCATTTATCACTTTATCCCTGACGACCCTCCTCCTCCTTGTCCATGCATTATCACCCCTGGGATCATTGACCACTCACTCTCTTGGGCATACTTTGATGGGTCTGCATAGACTCATGGTTGTGGTGGTGGGTTTATTTTTCATCTCTCTATTCATCATTCACTTAAAGTCAAAGTTGAACTTGGTTGTGGTACCAATAATTTTGCTGAACTATCTTGTCTCCTATACATGCTTTAGTTTTCCATCACTAAAGAAATACACGCACTACAAATTTTCAGGGACTCCAAGATTGTCATTGACTAGTTTTCTAAACTATCGACGTGTCACACACATACACTTAAGAATATATTGGCTGAAAATCTTATGCTCAAAGCACATTTTGATCATATTTCATGTCGGCACATTTACAGGGAGAGGAACTCCATTTCCGACCTCCTTTCCAAGGAGGTGACACACTTATTGACAACGAACATGGAGGTACAGGAACAGAATGATCATGCATACTACCAGTACTTTCACAGGCCATTTGTTCCTGCACATGGGCGGGGGGCCGGCCCTCGATAGATTGGACAGTAGAAATTTACTCACATTTTTTATTATAGCATATAATGTATATACTTTAAACTGACTCCATATGGAGAATGTCTTTTGTATCACTTTGTGAACACTTGCACATATAGCGGATGTATGTATTTTTCTGTATGATTACAACACTATCTATATCGCAGCTACTTGCTGATTTGCATATGCTCATGCATATACAACATGTAACTCTTATTTTCTAATAAAATTTACGATTTTTCCTTGGGAAAAAAAAATATTGTACTGATGTAGACTCATATCAGTACACAGGAATCTACCTAAAGAAGGTTGCAACCTTCTCTCGTTCTCCAGCTACTACTAGAAGGGAGCTCCAACCTCCTGATCTCGTTTACCAACCACTTCAGAAAGGGAGCTTCAACCCCCTGATTAGAACGCCAACTTCTACTGGTAGGAATCTTCTACTTCCATACTGAAGGATTCAACCCTTAGAACCATTGCAGACAACGTTTCATCAATTTTCAAACTGGATCCCACAGCGTCAACACAACTCTTCATAAAGCTCAACATCAATAAACTTAACCCAAATTTCAATCATAACATTGAGATCACTGTAACCAGAACACAGTAATAAACTCAGATTTCAGAATCAACAAGTAGAACCAATCTCAACCCTGATCATTCATTGTCTTAAAATGCATACGCTACTTCACTTTATTGAACCCGTGTTTATACACGCTTTCCTTCACACCAACCTGCGTATATATCTGAGAATACTGAATTTACAAAATATGATCAGTTTTAGAACTAGATCTGAGGCTTTCATATATATATCTTTTCATTAATGCAGAACCCTTATTCAGTCAGTCATCATTAAACATATTTACTTACTCATTGATCATATTTGTACATATTCAACTTAGGAGCATATACAGTATTCAAACAACCTAGATCTACATGAAGACTTCATTGACAGAGAACATAAATTCAACAACAATAAACAGATAACCTCTCCAACAAGCTTCAAAAAACCCTAACTTCCATACGTGCTTTGGCTGAGGAAAAGCCGCGTGTATACACGCTTTCACTGTGACGAACTAGCGTATAGATCTGTCAATGTTATTACTACAGAAAGATGCAGGTCTATAAACTTTCCCAAATTCCTTTAATTCACTTCAGCAAACATGCACCAGGTCACAGATCCAAAGATCTCATAATTAAATCATGCAAGTACATAGTCATTTCAGGTCTAGAGATCCTGATCCATCATTGTATCCAAGGGTGCATCATAGATTTAGATCTACCAATAAAACAGAGTTCATCCCATGCAGATATACTTCAGAGAGAAGTATTCAGTTACAACCCTTACACATGCACTCACTTGCACTATGATCTTCCTCTCCTTATATAGGATTAGCCTTTATCAATACCATGAGCCAAAACCACACAAGTATCGATGGTATTCTTGGACGCAATCGAATAGATGATACAACGCTCAATATTGTGGGCTAATACCATGGTAATTCCCCTTGGTATCATAATTTTAGAGAAAAAAAGGTATATGCGACTTGGATTCTTCATACCCGCGTGTATACGTGACTTCTCTTCATAAAAAATGTGTATATACTAATTATGGATGTATATGCGGGTTGCCTGTATACCAAGTAGTGTATACATTGCCTTCATACACGAGTTGCCTTCATCAAACGTGCGTGTACATTGAGAAATATTTCCTGTTTCATTTCTCTGGCACTTACTGGAATTCCATTCTCTGTCACATCTAAAATGACCTGTAGAAACATCATTTTTACATCTTTAACAAGTATGTTGCTTATCAAAAGGAAACTCATCAAGTAGTTTTCCATCAAGGACAACTTCATCAAGTATGTTTCCATCAAGGACAACATATTGCATCATATTGCCAACAATCTCCCCCTTTAGACTTGATGGCAACCATGATAGTGTTTGATCACCACAATAGATAGATACATTAATCATAACCATTATTCAAACACCAAAATACTCGCCCCCTTTCACATCAAGGGCAAAGGGTGGATCAATACCGAAACAAGGTTTCTCTTTCCTTATAGAAAGAACAGCTATGCAGATCTTATGTGCATTGTATTGACAATGCTCCCCCTCAGTTTGTGCATCCTGAACATCTTCAACAACCAATTCATCAAAGCATCTTCATGAAGGAGATAAATATCAAAGAAAGGTACAGTAAGATGAATACTGGAACAAAAACAGAGATTACCCAACAACACCACATACTATTCTGAAATTTGACCTAGAGAATTTCTGTCAGCAAAAACCATATGTAGTTTTATGCATAGAAACTTGCATATATACGCGATTCGCCTTAATGAAACCAACGTATTGAATTTAATCTTATGAAATTAAACAGATTTGATAAGAGATGCAAAGACAACTCCCAGCTTCTGTCTGAGATATTCGAATGCTTCCCTGGGAAGAGGTTTGGTAAATATATCTGCAACTTGTTCTTTGGAGGGAACATACTCCAATTTGACCCTTTGTTTAAGCACTTGTTCACGTAGGAAGTGATACTTGAGAGGAATGTGCTTGGTCTTGGAATGCATAACATGATTTTTTGAGATACTAATGCACTTGTATTATCACATAGAATGGAGATGGGAGGTGAACATTTGATTTGAATATCTTGAAATGTTTGCATCATCCAAAGAATTTGTGTGCAACATGATGCAACAACCACATATTCTGCGTCTACTGTCGATAAAGTAATAGAACTTTGTTTCTTGCTGAACCAAGATACTAATCGAGGCCCCATAGAGAATGCACCACCACTAGTGCTTTTTCGATCATCAACATTTCCAGCCCAAACCGCATCTGTGTAAGCATGAAGAGTAATATCAACATTCTTTGGATACCATAGACTAAAGTCTTGAGTCCCTTGTAGATATTTGAATATTCTTTTTACAGCGTGAAGATGAGACTCTTTTGGATTAGCTTGGAATTGTCCAATAATCCCAACTGCATGCATAATGTCTAGTCTTGTCCCGGTTAGATAAAGCAGACTTCCAATCATGGATCTATACCCTGGTTGATTCACCATGGGAGAATCATCATGAGAACTGAGGTTACATCCAGTTACCATTGGATTACTCACAGGTTTGTAGTCTTCCATCCCATACTTCTTCAGAATTTTCTTGAGATATTTTTCTTGTGATAGAAATATGCCATCTGTTTCTTGTTGCACTTGTAAGCCAAAAAATTATGTTAGTTACCCAAGTAATGACATTTCAATTTCTTGCTGTATAACAGAAGAAAATTCTTACTCATGGAATATTTATTACTTCCAAAAATGATGTCACCAACATACAAAACAATAATCAATAATTTATCATTCTTAATTTTTGTGTATAAGTTACTGTCAGCGGATCCCTTTGTGAAACCTTGTTGTTGAAAATATTTTTCAAGACGATAGTACCATGCCTGAGGAGCCTGTTTGAGACCATATAAAGCCTTTTTAAGTTTGCAAACAATATTTTCATCATTTCCTAGAATGAATCCTTCTGGTTGTTCTATATAAAATTATTCTTCCAGATCACCATTGAGGAAAGCAGATTTTACATCCCTTTGATAAACTTTGAATTTTTGAAAACTTGAAAAAGAAAGAAAAATTCTTAGGGCTCCAAGGCTGGCTACAGGAGAAAATGTTTATTCAAAGTATATACCTTCTTGTTGAGCATACCCTTTACAATCAAGTCTATCTTTTTTTTCTAATAACATCTCCATTTTCATTTAACTTGTTTTTGAATATCCATTTTGTTCCAATATCATCTTTATCATGAGGTCTTGGAACCAATTCCCAAGTATGTTTCTTTTCAATCTGATCAAGTTCTTCAATCATGGCTTGAATCCAACATTCATCTTTACTAGCTTGATTTATATTCTATGGTTCAATGGTGGATAAGAATGCTAGATAGCTAGGGGATCCTACAAGAGTTCTTCTTGTTCAAACACTCGAACCCTTTTCTCCCAGAATTTGGGATTCTGGATGATTCTTTTGAACATACCTAGATGGAGACTTTTTAGATATATCTTCTTCTGGTGCTTCATTGGGTTCTCCTTCTATATTTTTTTTATTTAATGAGGGAAAATATACATCATTTTCATCTTCATTTGTTGTTGTTATTTCCCTTTTAGGAGCTATGAGAGACTCATCAATTACAACATCAATACATTCAAAAATCTTCTGAAGTATTTTATTGTAACATTTATATGCTTTACTTCTAGAAGTGTAACCAATAAATATTCCTTCATCTGCTCTAGGCTCAAACTTACCGAGTTTTTCATCATTATTCTTGATAAATCATTTGCTTCCAAAAACTGTAAAATGCTTTACAGTGGGAAGATTACCGTACCAAAGCTCATAAGGATTTTTATCACTATTCACACGAACATGAGCCTTGTTAATAATATTTACTACGGTATGTGCTACTTCTCCCTAAAAGGTATCAGGTGTTCCAAATTCATCAAGCATAGGACGGACCATCTATTTAACTGTTCTATTCATTCTTTCTTCCACGCCATTTTGTTGTCAGGTTTCAGCTACAGAAAATTGTCTTTTTATGCCATGATGTTCACAAAATCAAAGAGTTCATCTGATATATATACTTCTCCTCGGTAAAATCTAAGACATTTTATTTTTAGATATAATTCATTTTCAACCAGAGCTTTGAAGATCTTAAAATTTTCAAATGCTTCATCTTTATGTTTTAGTAAACTGATCCAACACATTCTAGAGAAGTCATCAATAAATAAAATAAAGTATTGTTCTCCACGAGGTGAGTTTTTCCTTATAGGTCCATATAGATCAATATGTATAAGTTAAAGAGGCTTACTTTCTGATCCTTCTTTGGCATTGAATTACACGCTGGTTTTCTTTCCGAATTAGCATGATTTGCATATGGTAATTTCAGGCAGAGTGATGCTCGGAAGATCACGAACAACTTTGAGTCTGATAGATTTTCCTATTTGAGAGAATAAAAAATGTCCCAATATTCTATGCCATAGCCAATTTTCTGAAGATTTACCTAAGTAGCATTGCTCTGGCCACATTTCAATACATACAGATTGCTTGGTGTTCTAGTTCCTTTTATTACCATTTTTCTTGTGTCAAGTTCACGTACTACACATTATTTTGAACTAAAGACAACTTCATTTCCTTGATCACACATTTGAATCACACTCAACAAGTTATGCTTTAATCCATCCACATACATAACATTGTTAGCTTTCACCTTTTATTTAAAAAAAACAAAACCTTTTTCTTTAATGACAATAGGAGAGTCATTTCCAAAGGTAACATTTTTTTCCTTCTCTAGAGCATTGTATGAAAGGAGTTTAGTTTTATCACCTGTCATGTGTTTTGAGCATCCGCTATCAATGTACCATTGATTTTCTTCCCCTTCTACAAATAAAGCTATGCCACAAATTTCAACCTGTAAGTCCTTTTTTCTCCATACCTTGGAATTTGAAGGTATATGATCTTTTGGCTGAAGTTTGCTCCTGCATTCAGATTCTTCATGTCCAAAGTTATTGCAATAAGAACATTTAATTTCATTTTGAAGAGGAGAATGGTTGTTATAAGTATTATTCGTTATTCCAGTCTCATTTCTTTTCTTTCTTGCTTCTTTGTTCATGATGGTTTTGTATGCTACACATTGAGCAACTTTATGACCAAAATTATGACATGAGAAACATTGTCCATTAAACAAGAAATTTATGTGATCATGAAACCTTCTATTTATGTTAACCTGCTGATTAATATTTATGTTATTGTTCTTCCTTGAATTGAAGTGGTCATGCTTTACCTGGGTGGTCTCTTTGACCTTTTGTTGAGTGATAAAATGTTGTTGGCTGGATTTCGCTACATTTAGATAGCTTGGTGCTGAAGACTGAGAGGATTCTCCAATATATCCAAGACCCGTCTTTAGAAGAGGAAAGTGTTGTACCTTGATAATTTCATCTAAGGTTTCAGATCCTTTAGCAAATCTAAGATTTAAAGTTTTCACTTTCTCAATTTCCTTTCTTAGACTTACTATTTCACATTCTAATTTCTCATTGTGCTTCTCCTTTTCTGTAAGCTAATTCTTTAGAGTATCTATGGCAATTTTGTTTTCTTCCAAACATATTTTGAAATGATTTATTTCTTCAAGAAAATCATTTTCTTCTAATGCATCCATAAAAGTATCTTTCGCCTCACTAGAGTCTTCTTCAAGAGCCATAAGCAGTCTAATATCTTGATCAGATTATCCTTCTTCACTATTTGATAGACCATCACTATCTTCATGAGTATAATAAATTTTTCCATTGATAAACCGTTTCTTATTTCCTTTTGCCACTTCCTTTCCCTTTTCATATTTGTCTTTATGGGGACATTTAGCAGCATAGTGACCAACTCTTCCAAAAGAAAAGCATTTAAAAGGAAGCTTACCTTTGAACCTTCCAGTGCCAAGTTGTAGCTTCTTTACAAAATTTATCTCATCTTCTTCTGAAACATACCCTGATCCTTCTTATTCTTCTACTTCCTTTCCTTTTACAACAGCTCTAAAGACAACTTCTTTGACTTCAGATGGACCTCCTTTCCTCATTTCACATACAGTCAGAATCCCATGAAGTTGAACAACAGTAAGAGTTTGTAGATCCTGCTTCTCTTCAATAGAAGACACTTCTGACTCGAATTTGGGAGTTAGAGATGTTAAAACCTTTTCTACTAGAGTAGTATCAGTTATGTTTCACCCAGATTTATCATACGATTTAAAATATCATCTAGACGTAAAAAGAAACTAGCAATGCTTTCCTCATTATGCATTCTGAGTTTTTCGTATCGAATTCTCAGAGTTTGGAGTTTAACACTTTTTACCTTGGCATCACCTTCATAGCTCAAAATTATTTTGTCCCATATCTCCTTTACTGTATTCAACTACATGACTTTGACAAACTCTGATTTAGTCAAAATTCCTAATAATGCATTGACCACCTTTGCATTGGTTTCATAGTTATTTCTTGTTGCTGGATCTGTTGGAACTATAGAAACTATATCCCATACATATTCTCCAACAGATTGAAGATAGGATCTTGTCCTTGTCTTCCAGAAGATTAAATTGTTTCCATTGAAGAGAGGAGGCCTGATAGATGTTGTCCCATCTTGATTTCTCATCTTAGCTGATCTTCCTTCTAGGGATTAAGATTATTCAGAAGGACCTGCTCTAATACCAATTGTTGGGAAAAATACTAAGAGAGGGGGGGGGGGGGGTGAATCAGTATTTATAACTTACTTAAAACTTTTACTTTTTCCTTACTGATTTCTATACGTGACTTTAATGAACCCAATTAGTGTATACATGTGGATATCTTTAAGCAAACTTGCATATGACCAGAGATCTTATTATGCAGATAATTTTGTACTTAAATCAGTGCATCATTCATTCCTTGGATGTTTAGTAAGTAGTAGGCATGTGTAGTAAGAACAGAATAAATCATCACACATAAGAAATACACATGAACACCAGGATTTTAAGGTGGAAACCTAATTCGGTAGAAAACCACCACTACTATCGTCTCTGTCTTCAATATTTATTATATGGAAAACTACTTACAATATCATACTGATGCAGACTCATATCAATACATGGACATCTACTTGCAGAATTTTTCAACCTTCTATCATTCTCCAACTACTACTGAAAGGGAGCTCCAACCCCTTGATCTCGTTTACTAACCACTACTAAAAGGAAGCTTCAACCCCCTGATCAGAACACCAGCTTCTACTTCCATACTGAAGGCTTCAACTTTTAGAACCACTACAGACCATGTTTCATTAATTTTCACACTGGATCCCATAGCTTTAACGCAACTCTTCATAAATATCAACATCAATAAACTTAACCCAAATTTCAATCAGAACAATGAGATCACTGTAACCGGAACACAGTAAGAAACTCAAATTTCAAAATTAACAAGCAGAACCAATCTCAACCCTGATAATTCATTATCTTAAAATGCATAAGCTAATTCATTTTACTGAACTCGCGTGTATACAAGCTTTCCTTCACACAAACCTGTGTATAGATCTGAGAATACTGAATTTACAAAATATGATCAGTTTCAAAACTAGATCTGAGGCTTTCAGATAGATATCTTTTCAGTAATGTAGAACCCTTGTTTAGTCAATCATCATTAAACATATTTCCTTACTCATTGATCAAATTTTTACATATTCAACTTAGCAGCATATATAGTATTCAAACAACCCAGATCCACATGAAGACTTCATTGACATACAATAGAAATTCAGTAACAATAAACAGATAACCTCTCCAACAAGCTTCAGAAAACCCTGACTTCCATACGTGCTTTGGCTAAGGCAAAGTTGCGTGTATACAGGATTTTACTGTGACGAACTAGCGTATAGATCTGTAAATGTTATTACTACAAAAAGATGCAGATCTATAAACTTACCCAGATTCCTTTACTTCACCTCAGCAAACATGTGCCAAGTCACAAATCCAAATTAGATCTCATAATTATATCATGCAAGTACATAGTCATTTCAGGTCTAGAGATCTTGATCCATCATTGTATCCAAGGGTGCATCATAGATTCAGATCTACCAATAAAATAGAGTTCATACCATGCAGATATACTTTAGAGAGAAGCATTTAGTTACAGCCCTTACACATGCACACACTTGCACTATGATCTTCCTCTCCTTATATAGGATTAGACTTTATCAATACCATGAGCCAAAACCACACAAGTGTTGATGGTATTCTTGGACGAAATCAAATAGATGATACAACGCTCAATATTGTGGGCTAATACCATGGTAATGCCCCTTGGTATCATGATTTTAGAGCGAAAAAGGTATACGCAACTTGGATTCTTCATACTCGCGTGTATACACGACTTCTCCTCATAAAAACTTCTTATATACTAATTCTGGATGTATACGCGGGTTGCATATATACCAAGTAGAGTATACATTGCCTTCATACGCGGGTTGCCTTCATCAAACCAGTGTGTACATTGAGAAATATTTCTTGTTTCATTTCTCTGGCACTTATTGGAATTCCTTTCTCTGTCACATCTAAACTGACCTGTAGAAACATCATTTTTACATATTTAACAAGTAGGTTGCTTATCAAAAGGAAACTCATCAAGTAGTTTTCCATCAAGGACAACTTCATAAAGTAGGTTTCCATCAAGGAAAACATATTGCATCATATTTCCAACACAATCACCATTTCCACTAGCATCATAAAACCATAATATAAGTAAAATGCACGAAAAAGAGACTTAGTAAGGCAAAAAGGTGACCATTAACCCCTCCAAATGTACCTGATGATGGAGATTATCAATGATAATAGATAAAAGCTTCTCCTTGGCCTAGAATTAAGTTTTCAAAGAAAATATATATTGGTGTCAAATCTTACCCACCATCTCCATATCCCTCTCAAATTCATCTCTAGACATATTGTTAGAATTATCTAATCTCTTCAAACTTACAATCATTTTTTTCTCCATCAAAGCCTTATAAGTAGTCCTTACCATGCCTCTCCCCATAATTTCAGTAGATGCACAAAGTAGATCCTCAAAAGTGTACATCTGAGATTCCCCATTGTAGAACAGAAGAACTCGACTCCCCTGCTGCTCATACTAAAGGCTCTTGGCATATGTATTTAGGAATAATGCATATTAGAACCAATCTACTCAATTGAAAGCTTCTCACCTGCAATATTTTGAGCCTCATCCCTAAGATTTTGTTGTTTGTACCTCTTTCCATAAAGGCTAATAAGGAACACCATGGAAATCACCCCAACAATGGATATTGCAACAATTCATGGTATCGTTACTCGATTAATCCTTTCATTCCTCTTAACAAATGGCCTAAAAAATTGCTCCATTGGAAAAATTGTAATAATAGGGCTTGAAGAGGGGGTCACTACTGTGTTAAGTACGTAGGGAATAGGTAATGGGATCCCATAGAGCCCAAGATTTTGTGCAAATGAAGAAGCATTGAACATAGCCATAACTGTAGTAGTTGATATTCTTCCATAGAGTTGGTCATTAGAAAGATTGAATACTTTCATGCCCGTCTGATTAAAACTAGGAACAAGACCCTCCAAACGATTTTTCTCCAAAATAATATCATATAATATTTGAATCCCAATGAAGGTATCAATTATTTCATAACTCAATAAATTATCCGAGAGAGCAATGATATTTATACAATGGATACCAGGAAGAGACCTAGGAATTGTACCTATGAAGATGTTATGATCCAAAAAAAAGTGTTTTCTAATTTCTTAGGCTTGTTAGTTCAGGAATACGTCCTCTAAGTGAGTTTCCATTGAAGCTAAGGACTCGTAGTTGGTCCAGCCTATTAAATTTGTTCTCTGAAAAAATGTCGTTGCTATTCATATATTCTAATACCATCTTGATGACTCGAATCTCCAACGTGCACTCCATGACGCCATTCCAACTGCAATAAACTATGGTAGATCTCCACTTCAAAGATAATCTGTGCCCGATATTTGCATATGCATTGAATCTCATAAGCATAGTAGTGCCTCGCGCCATTTTAACATGAATGACAAATATAAATACAAAATGCTGCAATAGAAATAACAAAACCAAGAAGAGCTCTAACATTGTTTTTGGCTTATATAACTCCATGATTTCTCAAATGTATTTTGGAATATGATATTTTAGTACAAAGTGGGCTCAAATGACTGGAGTGAGCTTCTAGTACAAAATTTTTAGAATCTATATTCTGTAAGGCTCAATAGTTTGCACAAATAGTTAGTTGGGAAATGATATAGTGGTAGATTGGTGTGATTTGATCATAACTAGCTTATATTTTATCCTCAGGTCATTTCCATATAATTTTTATGTGAGGATTCTCAAAGCAATACGTTTGAAGAGATGTGATTTAGTGGTAGACTGGTGGTATTTTTTCACAACTAGCCTAGAATTGAGTCTCAAATCATTTGTGTATAAGCTCTACTTGAAAATCCCTAGAGCTACGGGGTATGTTCCAGGATTATATTACTGGGATATTACCACAACTACC
This sequence comes from Pinus albicaulis, assembly GCA_034641835.2. Classification (NCBI taxonomy): domain Eukaryota; kingdom Viridiplantae; phylum Streptophyta; class Pinopsida; order Pinales; family Pinaceae; genus Pinus; species Pinus albicaulis. The sequence goes on from CM076576.1 coordinate 567,573,234, forward strand.
ATAGATATGATTCTCAACTCATTTGAACATAGATTTACCTAAAAATCCCCGAAGACATGTATTAAAAACACAGTTGTGTGAATTCCATCGAACACAAATTAATCTTCACCTAGAATATTTTACCCTTATACATTCCTCAATCTACCAATCTCAAGATTATATTTAGAAAGAATGTTGCATTTGTGTCATTCAGAAAGTTTAACTATCATTGAAATTTCAGCACAAACTAAATTTCATTTGTAACTCAAAAACTAACACAAAGCCCTTTTAATTTTTCACTTAAAACTATTATGAGCCACACCAAATTCAAAGTCAACTCAGATTTATATTTCAATACATCTTATATTAAATTATTACTATTAAAAAATTTCGCATGAGATTGAAATTTCAGAGCAAACTATGCTATATTTGCACCTCAAAAGTTAGCACAATTCCATGTTCACCTCAAACTGTTATAGGTTAAGAAATATCAAATCCCTAGTGGTACCCATCTCAACATTTTTACTGGGCCTCTCAAAACTAACCTAATATACACCGAGGATTGAATTCTTACTGTTATAAAAACCACAATCCCATGCATATTTATATCTCTCAGGCATATTTATAACTGATTATCCCACACAAATCAGAAGTATAAAAAATACAAGGTGGGATTGTATGACCTTGGAATTACACTAATCAAATATTTGTTCTAGTTTTGAAGTGTTGATTATAAAAAATGGGTAATCAAGACAAATTCAAAAAACTAGAAATACAATTTTGGATTGTGTGACCTTAATAACTCTTGGCATTACACTAATCAGGGCTTTGATCTGGTACCATGAATTTGACAAAAGATTCAATATTATGAATGAATAATATTAATATGATTCAATATTATAAACTCATAAGTGTTTATTGGTCCAAGTGTCAGTGCTATGCAAATTTATCAGTGTACAACCATGGCGAAAAAATTGAGAAGATCTCGTTACTTTCATTTACATAAGTGTTGATATTGTTCTTCGTGCTAAAATTTGAAATAGTTAATATGCATTAGTACAATTGTAGTTCAAGGATACTTAGCCACCAATTTTGTAAGGATAAGATGAATTGAACTTTCTCAAACATCCCTACGCCAGTTAACCCTTCATAGCATATGGATCTTATCCCTCACCTACTTAACAAAAAAAAAATGTATCCCAACAGTCTTAGCAAGGTGGGTAATTAAATTTACGGTGATATGGCCACCAAGAAACCAAGTATAGCACTGATTATGTAGCTCACTCTAGGTTAAGTATGTTAGTAGCAGGACTCCACCTATTAATACCTCAAAACTACAAGCACAACTCTTCTCTCAATGAGGATATACTCTAGCAATGCATAGGCCTCGTCTCATTGGTAGATACCAGATTTGGATTTTTCCCATGTTACAGTGATATCTTCACCCTTTGGGGATCCCAAGGTTGCATCTTCTTCTTCATCTCTTGCTTTTAAATCTACTTCCATTTTTATTATGAAGTATGCCACTCTCACATTATGTTGAATAATTTTTCATTTACTTTGTATTTTAATGTCGCTACTATGTGTCTCACGGAAAGGGGTGATACAAGACATGACGAGGGAAATGAGACATATTTCCCAACAAGCAATGAAAGGAAAGGACATGCCACATCATCCCTTCCCAACTTGAATATACAGTCTACACTTCACATTCAATCAGGTCATGCCCATCATTAATTACAGGGACTTCCTCTTCATGCAAGGAGAATGAGGCAATAATGTTTCATTCAGTATAATGCCTCAAATTTTCACCGCAGGTACCAAATAAAGCATATGATTTTGATGATTGCAACTCTTTTCTTTTAATTATTATACCTTGAGAAAAGACAAATATACTTAATGTTAATTTTTATTCTTCTTTAAAACTCTTACCTTATTAGATGCAAAGAAGAATCTCATTTTACACTAATTTAAATCTACAATGATATGGAAATATCATTTTCTTGTGTCTGATGCAATGCAAGTAAATTGCAAAACTTCTTAATTTGATGTCTGAGTAAAAGCATACCTACATTGGTCAATTCATTATTTCTTCCTCTTCTAACAATTATTCAGTAACTATTTCCAAAAAATAAGTTGATGGGTGGATAATTACATCATGTCTATCAACATATTTTACATTTGGGTTAATGATGATAATTCTTCTAGTAAGGTTTGGAGAATAAAAAGCATTCATGGGTCTTTAAATATGAAGATAAATGTGCAATAGAAGCAGAAGCCTCAAATAGGAGCAACCATGTGGGAATGGATTGCTTAATCAAAGGATTTAATTGTATCCACTCTTCTAGCACCAACAACAACTCCCATTTTTGAAACAAAATTAATACACATAGGAATTGAAAATAGGAAACATGCACCTAAGAGTGTTATAATCACCACTCTGGACTAACAAACAGATAAGGTGATAGAAAAACAAAAAAACATACACAATCTCATCATCCCTAATCTTTGAAAAAATCACAAGAAATTCCATAAGAAATTTTAACTGATATTTCATGTGGTTTCCATTTATTTTAGGAAAGGGGTATGGCATACTAGGTGGTTTTGGGTGGTGGTGCCGATCTAGGCCTACTTTTGGTGCTAGTGCTATCAGACAAAGAAAAAAAATTATTTTTCAAAACACCTGTTGGGGAGGAAGAAACCACAATGTCATTATTATGACTCAAACTATTGTTATTGTTTAGATATATCTTGGATTTCATTCCCATTTCCATAAACATTCTTGCACTCGCCAGTAAATTGAAGAACCTCTTCCAATAGGGAACCTACTGGATTCTCCCATGTAATGGGTATCCAATTTCTATGGCGATGCTTCTCCTCCTCATTAATTATTTTGCCTACTCCAAGAACCATATGAATCATCATCATCATCATCATGGTCTCTAGACATATATAATTTTAGATGGTAAAGAGATAAATTTCCACGATGGGAGCTTGAATTTGTTGGAGAAAAATCTAAGGCCAATGGATTATCTTCTACCAAGTAAAAGTTACCTTTACATCCAAAAATAGTTGTATGGATCCCAATGGGAAAAAATACTATTTTATGAGAATTGTGTTATTGGAATGATGAGGAAACTACAAAATTCTTGAAAAAACTTATGGTTTGCCAAAGAGGCCATGACATGTAGAAAATGGAGGTACCCATTATGAAGTCCAAAATGTAGTATTAATGTGACCCATATTTGGTAATATGATGTGGTATCAATGTGTAGGGTATGCATTTTATATCTTTCAACTACAACTCATGTACAATAATTCATGATTTTGTGTTAAAGGCAAGCTTAGATAATGTTACAAAAAATTACCATGTAAGTTCTCAACCCGTGTACGAAAGGAAATGGCTCCAATATAAACCTATTTTATTTTTGTATAAATAAGCAAGTATAATCATTATCATGAGAAGGAAAGTAATTATGTTTTCTCCCAACTGATCTATGAATTGTCATACAATCAAAGCATATCGTTTTCGAAACAATATAGCTTTGACATCAATTTTCAAATTTCTTATATTTTTGACAAACTATTTTTAAAATGAATGGGTGGAATATTAAGCATGATATCTCCTCTGTATGGTGTCTTTTTTGCATGGGTATGTTGCTCATGTCATCAAATTTAGTGTTGGCAGGTCCTATGGGGCCAACAAACTATACTGTGGCCTAATGCAGTGCTTATGTCCCAAGGAAGAGTTTACAAATTTTTAATATTTCATTGTAGTCGTAGATACCTAAGTTCTAACCCAATTTTATAATCATCTCAAAATATGTTGAAAGAGAAACAAATACACCCATAGATATACATTCAGATTTTTTTATTAGACTAGCTTCCTTTTGCCATGATTGAGCAAGTGTGCCCTACCCCTATCTGGGGGTTATCACAAATTGTAGTTGACTTTATAATGCTTAAAATGTTATGCTTTGGGATAAGGAAGCTGTGAGTGGGTAGTATCTATTCTTCCAAAGTTACCTGGGGCATCAATGTGTCCTCGACTTCCATCACAATCATAAGAAAAAGTGGCCCGGAAGGGACAACCATGTCACTGAGGATACTTGAACTTATACTGACACCCTTCTTTCACTAAGCAAGAAAGCCCCAAGTGGAAAAATTCAAATAGTTTTTATTACTACACAATCACAGATTCTTACAGTTTTCTAATTTCCTTTCTTCGAAACACATTTCTTCCAAACATTAAAACATATCAAGGCCTTGTTCTACTATGGGAAATCCAAGCACTAGCCTTGTCAATAATGGCCTGGTTGGAGTATCTGATGTTTCTTTCCTAGAGTTTAAGAACAATGGAAAGTATGTGGGAGTAGAAAATGACCTATTGTTACCTCAAGAGTTGAAGGGGATACCAGTATTTGAAAGTGTTTCACCATAAATAGATGTACACAAAATCTGTGAATCTTTTCCTCCATCTAATGTACCAAGGTAAAAATCACCATGATCCTTATTATATAACATGTCAATAACTATAAATCCCTATGAGGAATCAATATAATTTATGTGTCTTGTAGAGATATGCAAAAACAATGTGGAACAAAAGCCATAAATGGCACTAGACAAACCTACCAAAATGTATAAACATGGAAATGGCCCTAAACTACAGTGAAAATTTGTATTTCCCAATCTATGTTTTGTTTTGTGTTGTGTTTATTTTTAATATGGTTGCTAACAACTGAAAATAAAATACATATAAATTTTGGTACCAATTAAATATGAATTTGAAACATCACATGTTTATGACATACTCTCATGTTCAATTGTCTAGTCATTTCTCATAAATAATGGCAACAATAAATTTATGCATGTAAGTGTTGCAAGAAGGAAATTCATACTATTGTACAACATAATCAATGTAATGGTATAGGGTAATCTTGTTGTAGGATGTTAGGGTTTAAATAACATTTTTTTCCAATTTTCCATCAAATAAAATCTAAAACAATCAATAAGTTATTTCAACAATAAATTTAACACAAACTGGTAGTATTGAATTCAAAATCCATATGTTGTATATCCAATTAGTGATAATAGTGTTGTATTACAAAATACTTCTTGTTCCACAATGATTAAATAAATCATATTGTGATTCAACAAACCCTAACCAAAGAGCACAAGTACTGTCTATAGAACATTAAGAGACCGATTCCTAATTAATGCACCATTCCTGGAGTGAAGCAAATTCAGATTTATTATCTTATTCAACTTGAATTCTGTTCTAATCTAATCCCTGAATTGCAGAAGTATCTCCAGATTTACTGACCTCACAGAATTCACACTTATTCAACTACGAACTTTATTTTCACTCTCCTGCTGGACTTTCAAGATGAGTTCAAATCGAGGAGATGAGGGTTAAGACTTTAGGTATCCTCAGGAGTGCTTCGTTCTATTCCAAAAAATGGTGAACTGGTATTCATCTTCTCTTAAAATCATGTGTTAATCAATTATCAACATGAAAGAGATTCCAATATCGATGGCCAACTACCTCAAATAAAAATAAAACTTCTCTTGCCCTAGGAAATAGGCTTCACAGAGCTTCACTTCCTTTAGGTAGGCTAAAAGGTCAATTTTCTAGATCAATTCCACAAGGAACACACCAAGCTTCACTTGCATAATAACTTCATTATTTGAGGTTCCCAACCAATTCGACTTCCTTAGGATGGTTTTTTTTAATTCCCGTCCCATTATGTTCCCCTTCACAACCTTGTTTTAGGGCAGGATCAAGGTGACCATACCCTTACTGATTTTATCGCAAGTACTCACATGCATCCATAGAGTAGGAGGGTTATGCCGCCTGCATCAAAATAACCATATGCCCAAAATGAGAAAGGAAGGTCTTCATTTTCCTCACAAAATTTCTATCACTTCACTCTTCCTCTCGCCCTCCTTAACACAATATCATTCCTGTGTGGTTTATTAGACATCTTAAATATATCTATCTCAAAAAAATGCCTTGGGAAGCCATTTGATGGTTGAAAACCTGAGCTTGACTTACTAGTTACACTTTATTCTGAAGAGTTGAAGTTTTTTTCATTCATGCTTCCTATATTCCTCTGAGTCTTTGGAATATTTTGCATTATTCCATAGAGATAGGTTGAGTGTTGGCTTCATAGTAGATAGAAACCTAAATTTACCATCATCGTTCTTGCTCCTTAACACAAGATCCTTCCTAGGTTGTTTATCAACAATATTAGATATATATTCAAGATCTATTTCGAAACAATGCCTTGGGAATCCATTTGATGTTTGAAAAATACAAGGGTTGACTTACTAATTAACCTTTATTCTGAAGAGTTGAAGCATGCATTATTTTGATTAGAGAATATATAATAGCTATGACAGATTCAAGCCATAATATTGTGATGATCCATGCTCTTAATAGTATTGTGATGATCCACTCTCTTAATAACCTTTGTAGAGTGCGAATATTTAACACAGCTTTTGTATTTTGGCACGAAAAGAAAAATATTGGCCATTCCCATGATGTTGTTACATATACTACTATGATTTCTGGTTTGGATAAGTCTGGGAATATTATAGAGGCCTATTGATTTATTTAAGAAATTAGATTCTTGAATACTTAAGCCTCATTTTGCTTATTATAGTGCTCTTATGACCGAGATCAACAATGCAAACAAAGAAATGGAAGAAAACATCAGTTGTGAACAAGAAATATTGAAATGTTGTAAAGTACGTTTTAAAATATTTCTTATATTACTTGATGCCCTTCACATGGGTAAATTTTTTTAGAAGGATACAATCGTAGTTGTTGTCTCTAGTGAATCGTAAAAATACTAGAAGAATGAAAAATATTTGTAATTGTGGAATACATGAATCACTAATGGTTAGTTTATCAGATTCAGAGAATTACAACTTATGTGCAGAGTCTCAACAGGGACTCAGATTAGAGACAATAAGTGAAAATAAAAAATGAGAGTTGATATGAAAATGGTGATTAACTTGCATTAATTATGCATGAACTAGATCCCATGACCCAGATAAATCATAGAAGAGAAAAACTAGCACTTCTCGAGCCTCATTTCTTGTCTGCGCTTCAGAGGCTAGTCTGAATCCTTCCTCGATACAATAATACTTGAAGGTTTCTAAGTTATTAAACCTTATTCACTTGAGAAGACCTCATTTCCCTGAAATTTCTCAATCGAATATGTTAAAGCACCCACAACCCATTCAATCAAACCTACTAGTATGCTTGGCTCCCAGACAACTCAATGTTAAACACAAGAAACTAGGCATTAGTCCCATTGGTCTCTTCATTGGGTCACAATGTTTTTCATATAAATATGATAACATTCCTCCTTCAAAACATCTATTATGAAGTAAAAATCAAACAATGCATAATGCATGCCACAAATTCAATATTCTTGGACAAAAAATCGTCTTTGCGGGCAAAGACGATCCCTCTAGCCCTAGAGTGGGTATAGCAACAAGGGAACAAGCTAATGTGTAGGTTCCTAGCTAACAAATGAAATAGGTTGGGGTATATGGTCCTACCTAGAGTCCAACGTGATTGTCGCAGCTATAGTAGTGGCAGCCTCTTGATCTCTGTCCCGACAGGTTGCGGTCCTTCAACAATGGTACTCATATTCCTGCACAAAGATCAAAGACAAGAGCAACATACAAGACAATAATTGCATTCGTAGCTAACTATTCAGTCTAGGAAGACTAAACACATTGCGTAAAATAAACCATATTAACACAAGATGGAAACCAGACAATATTCATGTATATATAAATAGAAGAAAGAGATTACAACCGGAGCCTTGACGTAGCAGCCTCCTTCAGCGGGTTTAGTCGAAGCACATCTTGAAGGATCGTCGAGGAATTGGGATGAGGTGAGGACACAAGCCTAAGCTCTCTCTTGAAAAATATCTATTTCTATTCTATCTCACCAACAAGATGTTCAGTAATTCTCTTCAGCCTTTGAGCTATAATTGTTTAGCTAGTGTATCACTGGGAGATAGCTTTATTTATAGAGGGAGAGGAGAAGGTTGGGATCCCTACAATGGTGGAAGGGAGGTCTTATCCTTTGGGAGGTTTCCCCAAAAGGTGGAAACAAGAGGCTAAAAGAGGGTGGTCGTGGTTATTCAGTCAAACCACCTAGGCTGACTTGCCCATGAAGTTGTTATCATGGAAACTTCGCCTCTTTTTTTAAAAAATATTCCAAAAACAGCTTGGCGTGGGTAGCTCACTGGGACAGAGCACCAATGGGCACGGGGCCCAGTGTTAATCTTCCTCATTGGCACGAGGGCATAACGGTCTACCAGTGTCAACCCAAAAACATGTGTTTCTGATGGTCTGCTCGAGGAATTTTCAACATAAGGAATGTTTTCCTCATGGCAAGGGATGCAATGATGGTCTTTTCCAGGCATGACACTTCTTATTAGTCACAGAAATGGTCCTCTAATGTGCAGGATGGGGATTGAAGGGAAGGTGACAAAATGTTGTGTAACAATTGGGTCACAATGTTTTTCATATAAATATGATAATATTCCTCCTCCAAAACATTTAATGAAGTAAAAATCAAACACTGCATAATGCATGCCACAAATTCAATCTTCTTGGACAAAAAATCATCTTAAAATTAAAATAGAAAAATTTAGTTAAAAACACATTAAAAAAATTCAGTTAAAAAATAGAAATGCCATAGTTAGATTATCAAGAAATATTTATAGATAGCTAAAATTATTGATTTGGGTTAATTGTTTGGGTTATCTAAATTCCATTTTGAGTTCTCCAAACATGAATTTGGGTCATTGAGAAAAAAATTTCCCTCAAAAAATTCAAAAAGAAAAAAATAAACAAGGAATGGGTGTGATGCATACCATAGAGTTACTCTGAAATTTCAAGTAGCCCATTTGGGGATTTTTTTGAAAAAAAAAATCTTGAAGTGGGCCTGCATGCTCCCATTTATTGTAACAATAGTTGTCCTGTGATGAAAAGCTCAATCTCCAAAAAGGTATGAGATCCTGATACTCTACTCCAAATTTACATAGACTCATACAATCACTCCAAATTTGCAATAGGTCAATATAATACAGGGCATGGAAAAAGTTTGAGTACAATTAGAAAAGATAGAGATGAAATGAGGAAAAATATAGATTAGGGCTAGAAAATGCAGAGAACAAACAAGAGGATACACTAACACCATCATGGGGTAGATAATGAGAAAACAAAAAAAAAAGTCCATGTGGAGGGAAAAGCATGAAATGGCCCAATCAAGGGTTTGATCCATCTGATAATTATGGAAGCCCTCAAACTATGTAATACAATTTTTTTTTGGAATTAAGTTCATGCAAAGCTCAAGAATGATAGGTTTATAAGTTTTGGCATGCCTAAAATATTATTTAAATTTAAAATTATGAGCCCTCGAATTTGAACAAAATGAAAACAAATTTAAAAACATCAATGTTAGCACTAGATTGATGAATGAACGTAAAAAAGAAGAGGAAATAAAAGGTATTTTAAGACATGATAGTGGTGACAAAGATTATTGTAATTTGCATAATCTAACATATATTAAATCTGCTTCACATGTATGACGTGGTATTCTAATATGTGCAACATATAATGTCTGAGAAATATCAAGATCCCCATGGGATTTAAAACAATTTCATAAGAGTCTAGTACTACTATATTCATTATGTACATTAAAACTAGATAAACAACTTGATATCCAAGTTAAAAACTAGTATCCTAAGTTCAATGGACATGATCCTTAATAGAAAATGTAGATATGAATGAAAAGTTAAGTCTTCAACAAAAGGAAATGTATCCTCTACTAATATTTGACCAACACTTCTTGTTGCCGATATTCTTCATAACATATTTGATCTACTTGTAAGCCCACTCCCATTTTGGATAATTTTTCATTGTTTGAATTTAATTCCCTGTGAATGTGATCAAAGGATATAAGCTTGAGGATTCTAATTAAGATATAACCTTGAGATTTATTAAGATAATTGTGTTCTCGTAATTAAGATGAATGTAAAATTCTTGGAACTAATAGCATGTATTACTAATAGTTCATGTTTGTAATCTCTGTAATTAACACTATTACATTATGTGGATAACATGTCATAACCTGGTATGATATGGATTTCATGATAGATGCAACCATTGCTTTAGTATGAAGGGTGTTGCATACTCTTTACCTTGTATTTATTACGCTATTACCTGTATTGAGCTTTATGAGATAGAACACTCTAAGCTTGATATGATCTTGAATGGTAACAATTGACTATATTGCTTCACCATTACTCTTAATTATGTAGATAGCTGGTATGTGATCTAAGTGTGATAGGAGACCATACAAGCTTGAACCATATTCCACAACGTGTTAAGCTTCCATATCAATGGAAATAGTACACTCTAGTACAACTAAGCTCTAAGCTTCCATATGTAAGTTATATGGATTACTACGGATATGTTATCCCTTATTTCCATAATAGATGTATACTAGCTAAATACACTTAACTAATATTCTAACCAGATTCTATCACATAGGTAATGATTACCCTTATTTACATAATAGAAAAACCATTACTTACTTGAATAATACTTATCCCATTGCTTCAGTATCTACCTAATGAAAGTTGATCATTATACTAGGCCCTTTGATGTATCAATACTGTGAATCTCCCTTAGTTCCCCATGGTCACCAGTGAAATACATATACTGAACTGGTAAAATTGGGCCATATGGGTAAAGTATATCACGTACTTCCCATAATATGTGGATATGGTTATACCTTATGATAGCCCCATTTATAGTACCAGTATTAGATATACGAGTGAACCTATGGTGATCAAAGGATATCTTATATGCTGGATACTAAAAAATGGTGGTTAGATTAGGGAAACGAGCAGTTGTCTTACAGAATTATACGAGTAATAAAGTATCAGTAATGACAAAATACACACATATTAGATAGAGTACTTATTATATCAAGCTCAGCTTAAGCTAACACAAGCTTTTGTCATTAGATTAGGTTAGAATAGTGATATGTAATCCAACGTGTTTCCATAAGATATGAAGTTATGATGTTCTAGTAATACAACGCTATACTTGTCTGAATATCATAGATCTATTCTAGTCATTGTGTAGAACCTTTACCTTATCACATAGCTCTTTATCCTTTCCCTTAGAAGCATAAGACCTCCGGACCTTGTTATTCCCATATATATTAGGGATATACACTAGTTACATTACTCTTCATATTATCGTGCTTATTAAAGCTAATTACTTAGGTAAGATATGTATTCAACTGGTATTAGTAAGATATAAGCTTATATACCCTTTTTATTTATAAGCACCTGTATTCATTATACAATATACGTGAAATAGCTTCTACTACTGATTTCACCATGAGTTTTCTTGTACTAGTAATAAGAGTGTAACAGTCCTAATTAAGGAAACAACATAGGTTCAAGGCACTCAATACTAGTATCAAGTTGAGCTTAGTCATTACCTGGAGTTCCACCATGCTCTTAATTAGGTATATGCTGGTAGGTATAACACATGTATTACTCCTACTTATTTCACTAATACCTGTTCACATATTATGGAAACATAGTAGCTAGGAGCTTCTCTTATATAACCGTATAGAGAAAGCAGTAAAGCAGTAACGCTTCATCTGCTTGAATGTGAATGTTGTGTAGTTGTGGCTAAGAGAAATATTCCAGGAAATTTATCTTGATATATAATTAAGTTATTTTGTTTTCTTTACATAATCACTCCCTATAAGAGAGTAATTCTTTTTTTTTTTAAGGATTTCAACCTAAAATGTAATGAACTTATTGGGATTCCCACATCTCCTGTTTTCTTGAATATATTTAAATTCTTGGTAAGTAATCTTAAGGTCTTAAGAAAATATTCCATTAAACATTGATATATATATATATATATATATATATACACACATATTTTTATTTATTTATTATTATTATTTATTTATTTATATTTTTTTTTCGGAGAAAAATCAAAATTTTTATTAAGAGAATAAAAAGTTACATATGTAGATGCCTTAAGAATTGATGTATATGTGTATCCGTAAAGAAAAACACAGAGTGTTTGTGTATACTATGACATAAACCATGAGTAAATGTAGTACTCAGAAAATATGCAACAAACCAAAAATAGGGCCTCTCTATATATTGGAGAAAACAAACCATTTGAAGTATTGTTCAAATTTTTAAGAACTATTTCATATAGGATCCAAAATAACAAAATATTTGTATCAGTAGAAACATTACACTTGTAAAGATAATAAACTGATAAAACTACATAGAAAAAATAGTTGAACCGAAGAGAAACATTGTTTGTATAGTGTAAGAAAAGCATGCAAAAGAAAAGCCAGTAGTTGAGGTACGACTATTGATCTGATTCCCAGATCCTCCCTTCTTCTATCTATCTTATATGCCATCTACCTGTTGGTTCAATTTACTAAGTAAATTAAACAATCCTTTTATCTATCAATCCAGGTTGTAATATTAGAAGCAAACCAAAGTTTATGGAGTCTTGGATTAAACTATTGTAGAAAGTGATTTCTTAGATTTTTTTGGAAATGCATATTACAAATCTAAATTATCTTTGAAAAGAAAATATTCAGAGCTATTTCATGAAAGCATAGAAATGTTTGATCAATGAAATTAGTTTACTTTATAATATAGAGAAGAGGCTCTTGTCCAAGAGTCCTGATTTGTCCTTCTCGAAATCTTTCTATAATAACATTGCCAAACATTTAAGAAAACAGGAAAGAATGTAACTGTGAAGGCATATAAATTTAATCTAAGAAAGCATATAAGAAAGTAAATCTTGTTTTCAGTTCAGTTCTAACTCATGGAGAAGAGGATCTTGTCTAAGAGTCCTGGTTGTCCTTTCACATAAAAGATATTTACTGAAAATAGAATTAATCTTTACATAAAAAAACATGACTTAGTATAGGAAAGCATGAAAGTAAAACTTGTTTTTAGTTCAGTCCTAGCTCATGGAGAAGAGGCTATTGTCTAAGAGTCCTAGTTGTCCTTTCACATAAAAACTAGTTGCTGGAAAGAAATCAATCTTCACATAATAAAAACATGGCCATAACATGAATTCATAATGAAAATATCCTACAAGTATGGACAACAAATAAATTGTTAGGTCCCTATATTACTAGTATAGTACCTTATTGTTGTTAGTGTAACCCCTTTATTGTTATTATTGTACCCTTGTAACCCCCATTTTGTTATTATTGTGCCCTTAAATTATTATTGTTAGGTCGGCTAGGATTACATTGTGGCCCACTAGGATTACATTATGGCCACATGGACTCATATATATAGAAAGGAGGTTTCGTAAATTGTATCATCCAAGAATTGTTCATTTATGTAATGTATTGGAGGTTTCCCCCTCGAAGTGGCTCATTTCTAAGGCGTTGATATCTCTTTTCTTCTCTTTTTGGAGCTGGTTACACAACATTTGGTATCGGAGCTTTGGATTCTAGGGTTTCGCTGCTCCAAACAGGTCATCGTGGAATTTTCGCTATAACTTTTTTTCTACGAAGTTTCAGAAGCTGAAATTTTTAGGGTGCGAAGCTAAAATCCTGAGGAAGACTTTCTAAAAATTTCAGAGCTTGGTTCGCAATATTTTCGGAGATATCATCTGTGGAAGTTAGGTCTTTTTTTCAAGCTCCTAAACAGGTCATCGTGGGATTTTCGCTATAAATTGTTTTCTACGAAGGTTCAGAATCTGAAATTCGTATGGTACGAAGCTGAAATCCCGAGGAAATTCTTCAAAAAATTTCAGAGCTTGGTTCACAATATTTTTGGAGATATGATCTGTGGAAGGTAGTGCTTTTCAGGCTCCTGAATTTCATCTCAAAGAGGTGATCGTGGGAAAAGTTCAATAACTCTCTCTCTGGGCATCAGATTGGAGTGCTGTAAAAATTGGTTGTAATTACACAGACTGTAGTTTCTTGGTTATCAATTTCAGATACAAAGGATGAAAAATTGACACGTGGCAATTTGTACAAGTTCGCTCTACTGAACCAGTCCAAAATTAGGTCATTGTGGGAGATTGGACACAACTTTGTCTTGGAGAATCCAAATTAGGTCAGAGCTGTGGAATTCGAAAGAAAATTCATAGGGCTACATTGATACTAAAATTCAAATATTGAAGTGCTGCAATCATAGAGATAATACAATTTTAATATCGAGTTCCTCAAAAGAAAGAAAAAGGTGTGTATATTTTTTTCTTTCCAAATTGCATGAGTCTTCTTTGAAGAATCAATTTGAATTGATTCCAAGGGCATATTGTAGAATATATAGCAGTATTAGGTTCTAAAATATGCCCCGTAAAAATAATTCAACACCCATTAAGCCTTCAGAAGACTCTACTATGACTCATGAAGATGAAGAATTACAACATGATCTATCAAAATTACAAGAGCAAGTGCAACAAATTTCACTCTCGCAAAGAGCAACAAAAAATGAAATGGAAGTTTTGAAGAAAGGCGTGGAAGTGAAGATGGACGGTTTGAAGAAATGCGTGGAAGCTAAGATGGATGGCGTGGAAGCTAATATGGATGGCATGGAAGCGGACATGAAAGACAACATGGAAAACATGAAGAATGATCTCAAAACAGACATCGAAGGTTTGACAAAGTTGATACAAGAAATGTTTCCTAATGATGAAAAGATAGTAGAAGAACCTCATGATGAGAACAAAATAAATGTTAATTGTGATTTCATAAACTCTAATGTTGGCGGGAAGAACCACCATATTCCAAAGATGGATATGAGGAAGTTTGATAGAAAGGATCCTGTAACATGGATACTACAGATGGAGCAATATTTTGATCTCCATAACGTGAAAAACACACAAAAGGTACGCATTGCAACTTTACATTTAGAACAAAATACATTTGTATGGTATCGATGGCTTTTCTCCCATAAAAAAATTGTTACTTGGTCAATTTTTACGGAGGAAATGATAGCACATTATGAGGATACAAAGAGAAACACCTTCTTTAGCAAATTGATAAATCTCAAACAAAAGGGTTTAGTGGGGGAGCACATTGAGGACTTCCAAAAATTGAATATAAGGGTAACTGATATTCCAGAGGAACACATGATTGATCTCTTCATAGGCACTTTAAAGGATAACATCCAACATGAAGTTCGCGTTTTGGAACCTGATTCATTAGAGAAGGCATTCAAGTTGGCAAGAAAAATTGAATGTAAAATTATGGCGACAAGGAAGCCTACCACTCACTTCTATAAAGAAGGAAGTGTTTCTACGCCTAGATTTCCACAACCTACAAGGTCGAAACCACAACAATTGGAAGAAAAAAGAGCAAAAGGGCTTTGCTACAGTTGTGATAGAAAATACACTAAAGGTCATAAGTGTGCTGAGAAGAAATTATTTTACATAGATTGTGAAGAGGAAGAAGAAAATGAAAAAGAAGAGGATATACACCAGGAACCAACCCTAGAAGAGGAAGAAATGATTCCGACCATATCGTGTAATGCATTGGCAAGAATTACCACTCCTCAAACTCTCAAGATAGAAGGACATATCAAGAAGAAAAAGGTAATAGTGTTGATTGATTCAGGTAGCACCCATAATTTTATTCATTGTAAGGTAGCCAAGGAATTAAATTGTTTCATATACCCAACACCAAAATGTCAAGTGATGGTTGCAAATGGAGGAACTATAAATTTCTCTGCAAAATGCCATAATATCAAGCTAACCATGGGGGAATATGTATTGACTAGTCCAATGCTTTCCATTCCTATGGGAGGTGCTGATGTTGTACTAGGAGTACAATGGTTACAATCTTTGGGGACGGTAGTTTTTAATTTTCAAGAACTTTTCTTGAAATTTTTTTCAGAAGGAAAGGAAGTCAAATTACGGGGTATTGAAGGGAAGCCGAGAAGGATAATAAGCTCTAATGTCATGACAAAGCTTCTAAATAAAGAACAACGAGGCGTAATTGCACAATTATGCTCACTAGAAGTTCCGACATCAAAATCATCTATTTCTGCAGATCTCCAACAAGTCTTGGACAATCATTCCAAGGTGTTTGAAACTCCTAAAGGACTCCCACCTATTCGTGATCATGATCATGCTATTCATTTGATTCCAGGAAGTGTTCCTCCAAACATAAGGCCTTATAGATATCCTTATGTCCAAAAGAGCGAAATTGAACGTATGATTGCAGAAATGTTAGAGGTAGGTAAAATTCAACCTAGTCAAAGTTATTTCTCTGCTCCTGTAGTATTGGTACACAAGAGGGATGGATCATGGCGAATGTGTCCGGATTATAGGGAGCTCAATAAGCTCACCATTAAAGATAAATTTCCCATTCCTGTGATTGATGAATTATTGGATGAATTACATGGAGCAATTTATTTTACCAAGTTGGATCTTCGTTCGAGATATCATCAAATTAGAATGAAGACTGAAGATATTCCGAAAAACAATATTTCAAACTCATGAGGGTCATTATGAATTTTTGGTCATGCCTTTTGGCCTTACCAATGCACCTTCTACATTTCAAGGGTTGATGAATTCCATTTTCAAAACCTTCCTTAGAAAATTTCTTCTAGTATTTTTTGATGATATACTAATCTACAACAGGTCTTGGAAGGATCATGTTCAACATGTTGACAGGGTGCTCAAACTATTGCAGGAGAAACAATTATATGCAAAAACATCCAAATGTTTCTTTTGAGTACAAGAGGTGGAATATCTGGGTCATATTGTATCTCACGAGGGTGTTAAGGTAGACCCTAACAAAATTAAAGCCATTAAGGAATGGAAAGTCCCCACAACCATAAAGCAGTTGTGAGGATTTCTCGAGTTAACAGGTATTATCGCAAGTTTGTTAAGAATTATGGGAGAATAGCAGCACCTCTAACAACATTATTGAAGAAAGATGCATTTTCATGGACTCCTCAAGCAACTAAGGCCTTTGAACATCTTAAAGAGGCAATGTGCCTAGCACCGGTCTTAGCTACGCCAGACTTCACAAAAACCTTTATTGTGGAATGTGATGCCTCAGAAAATGGAATTGGTGCGGTTTTAATGCAGGAAGGAAGACCCATTGCTTTTGAAAGTCGTCCAATCAAAGGAAAGTATTTACAGAAACCTATTTATGAGAAGGAAATGTTAGCAATACTGCATGCACCAAAGAAATGGCGAACTTACCTAATGGGAAGACACTTCAAGGTAAAAACTGATCATGATAGTCTTAAACACTTTTTGGAACAAAGACTATCTTCAGAAGAGCAGCAAAAATGGGTCACAAAGATGTTGGGTTATGACTTTGAAATAATCTACAAAAGGGAAAGCTTAATGTTGTTGCAGATGCACTCTCAAGAAAGAATGAAGAGGTGGAAGCATTGCTTTGTGCCATTTCTATTATCCAACCAGATTGGATAACTGAAGCAAGAGATGAATGGAAGAAGGACAAAGATGTATGGACACTTATTCAAAAGTTGCAGCAAGATCCTAGTACATCTGATACATTTAGTTGGAAAAATGATTCCTTATGGTACAAAGATCGCTTATATCTTTGTAAGAATTCCTAACTAAAACAAAAGATTCTTCTGGAATTGCACACTTCTCCTTTAGGAGGACACTCAGGATTTTTAAAAACTTACCACAGGGTGAAGAAAGAATTTTTTTTGGGATGGCCTTAAATCTGATATTCAAAAGTTTGTGGCGGAATGTTTGGTTTTCCAGCAGAATAAAGTTGAGACAATTAAGACCTCGAGATTTCTACAACCTTTATCCATTCCAAGTCAACGTTGGGAGGAGATTTCAATGGATTTTATCACAGGTTTACCTAAGTCCGAAGGAAAGAATTTCATCATGGTGGTAGTTGATAGACTTACCAAGTATGCACACTTTTGTGCATTATCTCATCCATTTAAAGCAAGTACAGTTGCTACTACATTTATGGACAGAATTCAAAAGCTACATGGAAGCCCAAGGGTTATCGTGAGCGACAGAGATCCCATTTTTACTGGAAATTTTTGGACGGAGTTATTTTCTTGTTTGGGTACTCAATTAGCTCATAGCTCATCTTATCATCCTCAATCTGATGATCAAACTGAGATAGTAAATAAATGTTTGGAAGGATATCTTCATTGTTTTGTATCTGATAAACAAACACAATGGGTCAAGTGGTTACCTCTTGCTGAATGGTGGTATAACACTTCCTTCCATACCGCAGCAAAAATGACCCCATTTATGGCACTTTATGGATATCATCCACCATCCATCACATCATATTTAAGAGAAAATTCGAAGGTTCAAGCAGTGGAAGATCACATCGAGCATCAAGAAGAAGTTCTCCAACTCTTAAAGGATAACCTGAATTTGGCACAAAATCGAATGAAACAACAGGCAGATCAACATCGCAGCGAGAGAAGTTTTGATGTAGGAGATTGGGTATTTTTATGGCTACAACCATACAAACAAATGTCCGTCAAGCAAGCTAAGAAGGATAATAAATTATCACCAAAGTACTATGGTCCTTACAAGGTGTTGCAAAAGATTGGTACTATGGCATACAAATTGGAGCTTCGTGCTTCTTCGCGAGTACATCCAGTTTTCCATGTTTCATGCTTAAAGAAGGTTATAGGTGAAAATCTTCCAGTTCAAACAATATTGCCAGAACTTGATGAGGAAGGAAAAATCATATTGGAACCTGAAGTGGTCATGGAAACAAGAACTCGACACCTACGGAATCGATCAATTTCAGAGTATCTCATCAAGTGGAAGAACTTACCCACTGAAGATTCTACATGGGAGGATGAGAATTTTATACAGAAGCACCCATAGCTACTCAAGCATTGAGGACAACACTTTTTTGAAGGAGAGGGGCATGTTAGGTCCCTATATTACTAGTATAGTCCCTTATTGTTGTTAGTGTAACCCCCTTATTGTTATTATTGTACCCTTGTAACCCCCATTTTTTTTATTATTGTGCCCTTAAATTATTATTGTTAGGTCGGCTAGGATTACATTGTGGCCCACTAGGATTACATTATGGCCCCATGGACTCATATATATAGAAAGGAGGTTTTGTAAATTGTATCATCCAAGAATTGTTCATTTATGTAATGTATTGGAGGTTTCCCCCTCGAAGTGGCTCATTTCTAAGGCGTTGATATCTCTTTTCTTCTATTTTTGGAGCTGGTTACACAACATAAATATGATAACCATAAAGAATAAATACTAGCATATGCACAATTATGAACAATATTTTACAACAAAGTGTACTTAGCTTAGTGTGGGGGCCCTCCAACCTTTCCTCGTACACCTCTTAAAAACACTTAGCTAAACATTCCATTCAACTCATATGCACAAGAAAATGATAAAATCTGTCTTCAATTATCTTTAGAAAATTATAGTCTCAAGTCTCAAGTTTTTCGCACACACTCTAACTATGAATGTCTTGTTTAAATAGGCAAAAACCATAACAATATAATCTAAAAAGATGCATCAACTATCAATATCCCTAGTCCATCTCATGAGATCAATATTATCTGTTTGTTACACAAAATAAGGATGAATCCCACAAAATCATAAATTTGCCCCTGATTCAGGGGATTTTCTAAATGACTGGTAAGGTTTGACTAGTGTTAACTAGGCCTATTCCTACTGATCTAGAGCGAACCAATAGGAATTTTTTCATCCTTGGTTCCCAAGCTTTCCGGATATGGCTTCAGTTCCTATCCAAGTGACCTGCACATATGAATTCAAAGGAATAATTACGGGAAATTCTGTTCTAGTCAAAATAATTTTTAATACCAATTTTTTTACTAAAATTTCTAAATTAAAAAGATATAACTATTTTTACCTTTTAAGTGTAAGAAGAGGCAAAAATGTGGGAAAATGTCTATAATATGATAGAAAATTATGATGATAGATGGAAAATGTAAGTGGAAAATGACCAAAATGGAGAGCCAACATCTCCCCCTTGCTAAATCTCAAGCATGTCCTCACGCTTGCCTCTATCTCTTTACCCTTATGCCTCTGTATGATGTCTACCATGTTGATGTACCTGTTATTTTAACCCCTGATGTTGAATCTTTCTACTGAGATGTCTGTAAGAGGATGTCAAAATCTCGATGTTCTTCCTATTTATATATGGCAGTCTTTACTTTTTATTTTTCATATTTATCTTGCTACAATTTCTTTTCTATCAACCATCTATAAGCTTGTTTTGAAATCAACATGTTTTTTGTCTCTAACTTCTTCATTTTCTTTGTCAGCTGTTTATTTTCCTTCACTATATTTTCATTTTTTTCTTTGTATTTATAATTTTCTTTCTTAAGCTGAGTTTCCATAATTTCGCTGACTTTAAGTTGAGTAGTTAGATCTTCAATCTTCTTAGCATAATATTCATAGTATCCTTCCTTATAAGCTTCTTCAATTCCCTTGGCATATGATGATGATCCTCCTCCAATGTTATCATAGTATGCATCTTTCTCCATCTCCCCAAGTTTCTCTTGTGCTTCTTTTTCCAGTCTATGAATGATTTCTTGAGGTGTTTGTTCATGCATCTTAGAAGGAACTTTTTCTATGAATTCTACTTCATAATTTTCATATTATTCTTCAATTAATTTCCTTCTCGGCATAAATGATCTCTCCTTTTCAATGAAAATTTCATCTTATTTCTTTTTAGATCTTGTTTTTGGGTACAAAGGTGAATTCATAACATTTTTGGAAAGATGTAATCTTTCAAGTGCCTCTTCATCTTTGGTTGGTTTCTCTTCTCTTTGAGTCTCTGCAAAATGGTGTTTATCTAGGAAACTATCCCAAGTTTCTCCTTGATTTCCCAACTGATATTCAACCAACATCCTGATTAGCCTTTGATGGTAATAATTATCTTCCCTTTTCTCTGTTCTTCCTCTCTATCCCTTAATCATTTTTATTAAAATTTTTGTAAGAAAATAAGGAAGGTTCATTGTGCAATCACCCTTAATATGTTGAAGAAAATTTATGTGGTATAAGTGCACCACACTGTACCTACCATCACATGTAAAATATTTCTGCACAATTAAGTCCAATTCTTCCCATGGCTCCCTCATCCAATTTCTAGGAATCCCCTTGTCCTGTCAAATGTGCCTTTTCTTTGCTTTTCAAGGAAAAAATTCCATCCTTTTTCTTTAAAGTGATGTCCTTTATGATACTTCTCACCCATTAATGGAAAATTTGTGGCTAGAGATATGTATCCTGGAGTGATGGGAATACAAATATCCCCTATTCTAGTTTCCTCATTATTGAAACTGGCTACAAATTCTTTTGTCACGTTTTGATTGTATCAATTAAATTTCCTCATAAATTCTAATAACCCATTTTGATAAAGTTGATCTATTGTTTCCTTTTGCCAATTTTCAATCTGAAACCCATTTGGTTCACTTCTACTACCCATGCTGGAATCTTGGTGTATTTTTTTTTGGTTTCTGTACCACTGCAAGTACCCTTCCACTGTAAACAATTTCATAATACTCTGTATTTCTTTTTAAAATAAATTAAAATTGATTACAACAGAGAAATTATTTCAAAAGTTTTTTTCTTGTTCTAAAAAATTTGCTTGCAAAGATCATAAGGATATGGCTTACCAAGATCAAATCTGATATTTTTGTTCTAAGAGAAAAGGGATATAATTCTGAGTTTGACTTTGTTTCAATCAGCTTGTGAGAAGTTATTGTAACCTACAATTTTAATTTTGTCTCAACATTAAAACCAATACTTCAAAAAGAAATGAATTCTGAGAATAACAATTCATTTTCATTACCATCATGTTTCATTTAAAAAGAAATGAAATTTATTTCTTGGTAATGAATTACCTCTTTTTCCTGAAATCAATTCTTTGTAGTGAATACTCCACCTCCTTGAAAAAAAATCAATTTTCTAGGTTGTGTTCTCCACTCCGTCTTTTGAACAATCAATTTTTGTGTTTGAGCCTTGAGCTCATTTGTTTAAAAAAAAAATTCTGCATCTGAGAATAACAATTCGAAAAGTTTTTTTTAAGGGCATTTGTGACCTGTACATGTTTGACCTGGTATTGTTTTGGGTTTACAAAAAAATCTTCTTATTTGCTTCTAAAGTTTGACAACGAAAAAATTGATAAAATATTTTTAAAAACAATCTCATGATTTTTTCTCCTGATTTCTTAGTTCTGGGTTTTCAAAAATCAAATTCGATTTCTCCTCTCTTAGTGCTAGCTATCTTTGACTAAGAACAAGGGTGCTTACTTAGAGCTACCCGAAAGTGAATGCCATATCCATAAATTAAACTGCATGTTGTTGTGTTGTTGTCGACACATTTTCAATCAAAAAATTTAAACTTCTATTGCAAACTCAGATTCAAATTTTCTTGCAAGGATAAACTGCGAAATTGGTGGGATAGTTTACCTGAAAAGAGGGCATTCATTTAATTTCTGCACTTAACTGTTGCCCTGCCCTTAAATTACGTTTTTTACATTAAGATGTTTGTAAAGAATCTCAGTTCCTTGGGGATTTAAAAAAAAATCTCAGTGTTTAAAACATTTTGTTGATTGTGTCCATGAAGCCAACTCTACCCTATGGCTTTTAAATAGCTCCCATGATCTCTTCATAACTCAGTAATCAAGTTTTGTTTGCCTGCACCCATTGCCTCTCCATTGCAGCTTGAATTTGTTTTCCTTCTTAGTGTGAAATGTTGTGTTCTCCCTTCAGGAAATGGTGCATTCACTCCGCTATGGAAATGTTGCATTCACCCAGTGTTCATACCCCACAATTCTATGTTGTTTGTGTTATAAAGTAGTCTCTGATGTGTAAATGGCGCATTTACCCAGCGTTCACACCTCACAACTCTCTTCTTCTTGTGTTCACCTCACAAATTTTTCTTATGCCAGAGTTCATATTTCAAGAAATCTGCATTCACCCTTCAGGAAGTCTGCGTTCACCCTTCAGGACAAAATCCTCTGCATTTTTGAATGGTTTGACCGAAGTTTCAATTTATCTACCTCTGTGGCTTATTTCCTTCCTTCGCAGCTTGTTCACCTGTGGCTTGTACGTGTCTTGTCATTTGTACATGCATATATGTCATGTTTCAGTTAATACGTACCCTCTCCACTATACACACCACCTTTGAAATGATTTTGAATTGCACCATTTCATTATGCTCACCACTATTTTTGAAATGTATTTCGATATGCCCTTTTGATTTTTCAAAGTGTCAAGTGGTTTGTTTACATGCACCATCCTATATTTCCTTTCTCCTTATGTATTATTTCTTCATATAATGTCCTTCTTGTCATTATTTTATTTCCTTTTGTTTTGATGTATATCCTCTTTCATGATTATTTTTTAAAAGACCCTTGCATCCATCATTTCATGTTCCTTCCTTGCATGTCCACTTAATGATTTTTCAATACTTTTGGTCATGATGCATCTATTATTTCTTTCATATGACCCTCATTGAAATGACCATTTAAGGTCATTTCAACTCCATAAATAGAGAAATAGAATAAATCATAATAGATCATATAAATGCATCATTTATGTTTTATTCTCCATACTAAATCGTGTTTGACTGTTGTCTTTGTAGGCAAAGCTATAAGACTTTGAGTATGGTCTTAGGGTTTTATGATGTATATAAAAGAGATATATATGGTTAGGATTTGTGATGTAGGGTTTATGATGAATATAGAAGAGGTTATACATGGAATGAAGGGTTTTTGTGGAAAAATGTACATATAATGAGGGATTTTTCTCTTTTTACACTTTTAAGATTTAGTTAGTCTTCTAATTTTAAAAATTCTTTCAAAATAAAATGGTATTAAAAATAATTTGTAACTCACAGTATTTTCCTTGATTGAATTGCTATTTTGGTTGATGTAGTCTTAGTACATATCTCTTGATGAACTTTGAATGAATACAATTCCCTTATGATGTTGTTCTTGAGCTTGATTGAGTACAGGTCCCTTTTGGAGATGATCTTGAACTGAATTGAGTGAAAATTATTTCTGGTGATGTTCTTGAACTTGTTTGAGTGTAGGTTCCTTCTGGTGATGTTCTTGAACTTGTTTGAGTGTAGGTTCCTTCTGGTGATGTTCTTGAACGTGATTGAATATAGGTCCCTTCTAATGATGATCTTGAACTTGATTGTGTACAGGTCCCTTCTGATGTAAAATTTTCAATTTCCACAGGTTATCCATATTCTGAGTTCCTTCCACATGAACAAAGTTGTTTTCTTCATGTTGAGTTGCTTCAAATTAAAAAAAAAATTCTCTTGTTTTATTCTATTCTACCCTCGCTTATTTGGAGGCTTGTTCCCAAGTTTGGAATTTGGAGGATTGTATGTTGACCTGAAACAAAAATTGAATTAGAAAAACAAGGGAATTCATATTATCCAAGTGACTTCATTTTCCAATATGAATTCGGATTTGTACTGTCCTATGATTATGATATTTTTTCAGGTAAGGAAGACATGATTATGCCTTTCCAATACTTGTATGTCTTTATCTGCTGAAAGTTGATTCAGAAAATCATCTTTATTCACTGGTTTATTATACACTTTTTGTCTATGCCCATTGACTAAGATTGATATTGTAGTTTCATCTATTGTTTTATTTTTCACTGATCCATTGTCAAAGATTTCTTCTATTTAATATAGGCCTAGCCAATTAATGGTAAATTTTTCTTTGAAATATTTGTATTTTGAATCAAATAGAAGCGCCCAATCTCCTATGTGAAAATATTCTTCTTTATAAATTTGTCATGCCATTTCATTCTTTGTTGCTGCACCGGTGATGTATTTTCTACAACTTACTTTCTAATCTCATCTAATTCATCTAACTGTAGAATTCTTTGTTGTTGGGCTTCTAACAAGTCCAGTCCTAGTTATGTTGCAAGTTTATATGTGTGGATCTGGAATTCAATTGGTAACATAATTTTTTTTCCATAAACAAGCTGATAGGGGCTGAATCCAGTGGTATTATTCCATGTTATTCAATAACCCCATAGTGCTTCATTCAAATTTTCTTTCCAATCCTTCCTGTGCATCTTCACTATCTTTGTCATGATGTTCTGAAGGATTTTTTTTTTTTGGCTCTACTTTTTCATTTTCCTGAGGATGATATGGAGTTGACTTCCTGTGTTTGATTTTTTATTTCTCTGTAAGATCTCTAACAACCTTGGAAGTAAACTGGGCTCCTTGATCTATCACTTTTTTTCTTGGAACTCCAAATCTTAAAAATATCTCTTCAAAAATAAAAGATACAATTGAATTTTCTATTGCATTAGTTAATGCCTTGGCCTCCACCCACTTTGTTACATAGTTAGTACATACTAAGATGTACTTTTTACCATTAGATGGTGGGTTAATAGGACCCACAAAGTCAAGAGCCCATTGCTCAAATGTCTCTATGAGTACTTGTGGTTTCAAAGGCATTTCATCAGAAACTACAATCTTGCCCATCCTTTGGAAATCATCACACTTTTTAACATAAGTATTTGAGTCTCTGAATATTGATGGCCAATAATAGCCTAGATTCAACACCTTGTATGTTGTTCTTTTCCCCACAAAATGACCACCACATGGTTCATCATGACATGCTTTTAATATATAAACAATTTCATCTTATCTTATGCATTTTCTCATTAGAAGATCAGGTCCAGTATAGAAAAGGTCTCCATTAACCCAACTATATTTAGCACTATCTCTAATTATCTTCTCTTTTTTGTTTGTTTGTAAAATGAGATGGTAATTTTCTAGATGATAGATAATTAGCTATATCAACAAACCATGGGGTTTTGAATATTATGGAAAATAAGTGTTCACTGGGAAAATGATCAGAAATAGGAACAAACTCAACAAGAAGATGAAGTCTTGATAAAAAGTCTGCAACTTGATTGTCTTTTCTTGGTCGATCCAAAACATTGATATTGAACTTCTGCATTAATAACAACCATCTAGTGATTATGCCATTAGTAATTGGTTTATTCATTATATATTTAATGGATGAATGATCAATATGAATGAGCACTTGATATCATGCTATGTAGTGTTTGAATTTATTTACTGCATGGATAACAACTAACATCTCTTTTTCAGTTACAGTATAATTTAACTCAACTGGAGTTAGATTTTTGCTGATGAAATAGATAGCATAGTAAAATTGATTTTCCTTTTGTCCTAGTGATGCTCCTATTGCAGTATCTGATGCATCAATTGATATATGGAATGGTAATGCCCAATTTGGTCCTTTGAGAATTGGTGCTATGGACAATTTTTGTTTGAGTTTGTTAAATGCATGTTGACAATTAATAGTCCATTGAAACTCTGTATCCTTTGTAAGAAATTTAAATAGTGGCAAAGCTATTTTACTAAAATTTTCAATGAATCTCTGATAATAGCCCGCATAACCAAAAAAAAATCTTACCTCTTTTTGAGTTGTTGGTGGTGACAAGTTTACAATTATTTCTATTTTTGATGGATCCACCTTTATTCTGGAAGATGAAATATGGTGTCCCAACATTATCCCTTTAGTTAGCATCATAAAACATTTTTCATTGCTCAGAGATAGATTTGTATCAATGCATCTCTGCAAAAAAAAATTCGATTTGTTTAAACAATCATAAAATGTGTTTCCATATACAGTAAAATAATCCATGTAATCTTCTACACATTCATGTATAAGATCAACAAAGATGAAAAAGAAATCTCTTTGAAAATTAGCTGGTGCATTACATAATCCAAAATGTAACACATTATAAGTATATGTACCCCAAGGACAAGTAAATTTTGTTTTGTCCCGATCTTCCAATGCTATCTTAATTTGACTATAACTGCTAAATCCACCAAGAAAAGAAAAGTATTGTTTTCCTGCTAATGAATCTAGGACTTCATCAATGAATGGTAGTGGGAAATGATCCTTAAGTGTTGCTTTATTCAGTTCCCAATAGTCCACACAGATTCTCTATTTTCCATTTTTCTTAGGAACTACAACTAAGGGAGAAACCCATTGACTATTTGAGTCAGGGTAGATGAATCCTACATGTAATAATTTCTGCAATTCTTCTTTCACTATCTCTTTCATCATTGGATTCATTATTCGTTGTGGTTG
This sequence comes from Pinus albicaulis, assembly GCA_034641835.2. Classification (NCBI taxonomy): domain Eukaryota; kingdom Viridiplantae; phylum Streptophyta; class Pinopsida; order Pinales; family Pinaceae; genus Pinus; species Pinus albicaulis. The sequence goes on from CM076576.1 coordinate 567,600,406, forward strand.
CCTTACAAGTTTGATATTTTCATCTATGGAAATATGACGGATACATGTATTTGGATGAATTTCCTGCATATATGTATAATCCCAAGAAAAATATTTTGAATATTTATTTAATAGTGCAATTACTTGTTGTTCTTGTGATGATTATAAATTGTTTCGAATATTAAGACTCTTTCCAATTCTGATTTCAATGATTTTATTTTGAGATTTTCTGATTGAGTTAACATGAAAATAGCTTCAAATGATGTTTGTAATGATTTAATAGTGAAATTTTCCTGAAAACATTGATTCAAAAGTTGCTCCGAAATATCAGGTTCTGAAATGAAAAGATCTATCGAATCCTCATTTTCTTCTTCTCTAAAATCAAAAGCTTGATTAATGCTTAAAATAGGTTGAATTTCTTCTTTTTGTTCATCATGCCATCATAATAAAGAAGGATATTGAGCAAGAGGATAAGTGTTATTTTCTTTCTTTCATTTCCGTGTGATATGATCATACTTCCCTGTCTACATCCAATAAAGGCATCATCTGTGGATAACCATGGTCTACCAAGAATTAAGGGATGGCCTCCTAAGTTTGACTTTGGTTGTAAGACTAGGAATTCTACAAGATATTTCCATGAATCTAAAGAAATAATGATGTCTTCAAGTATTCCTTTTGGCACTACTTTGGATCTATCAGCTAGTTCCAAAATTATAGTGGTAGGTCAGATATTGGGCAAGTTCAAACAATTCATGGTTTTTGTTGTCATGACATTGATAGTAGCTCCTAAGTCAATCAGAGTTTTATAAATTTAGAAATTGTTGATTGAAATTTTTACCATTGGTATTCTAAGGTCAACATATTTCTCAATTGTTGTATTTTTTGACATAAGACTAGGTAATTTCCCAATGACATGAATTGTAGGTGGATCCTTCTTCCTTTTACCAGTTTTTTTGATGTGTAATTACTTAATTTATTTTGCATAGATAATAATATATTTGATAGCACGCAATAAAGGAATTTTAATATAATAATTTTTCAATTCATCCAAAATATCAAATTCAGGAAGAGAAACTATAGATTTTTTCTCTACTACCCTTTCCAGAAAAGGAGGTGTTTGAGTTGTTATTGTTCTATTTTTCTGAATTTGATTTTCTTCATCACATTTTTCAGGATTTCTCCCCTCTTCAACTTGTTCTTCGATAATAATGGGAGAGTATTTTTGTAAAATTTTCCCATACCTTAAGTGAATGTTTTGAATGGGAAGGATAGAATACAAAGTTCCTTCCTTAGTATTGTAAATTAGTCTTTCCACTTTGTTACTCGGATTTGCTACAGGTTGAGCTGGTAATTGAGTTGGTCTAGGTGGTGGTTGGTTAGATGGCAGCTAAAGCCGCTGAGGTTGAGTTAGTGCTGGCAATGGTTGTTGTGGAAATGGGTTTGATTTAGGGGATTGTTGGAATTGTTGATATGGGATTGATTGTTGATATGATTGTTGAGGATAAGGTTGGTATTCTTGTTGAGGATAAAATTGTTGAGGAGGCTGGGTTCCATAAGCATATCCTCACCAAATTTATGCAGGTTGGTTTGGAATTTCTATGGAGGCCAAGCCTGCCCTGCCATGGCATAGGAGCATTCCATGAGGATTGAGTTGGATATTGATAATTCTGAGGAATTTGTTGAGTAAATTGCTGAGATAAATTTGGAGGCATACCTGTAAATCGTGGTTTCCAAGGTCTTCTAGGTGCCAAATAGTAGAGGGAGTCAATCCCTTGTACTTCTTCCATCGATTTTAGTTGCAATTCCTTAAGCTTTAAAAAAAATTTAGTTGAATGATTTTCTGTACAAAGTCCACAAACCTGAATATTATCTAAAGGACATGCTTTCAATGGATGCTTCTTTCTACACTTAGGCTAAAATATTGATAATACTCGATCTTGTTCATCTTAAATTTTCTTGGCTTTTAGTACATCGACTTGTGCCCCTAATGTGCTCAAGATATTAGTTTTAAAATTCTCAAATAAATTCCCTAATTCTACTCTTGTTATGCTTCATGTTGCAGATTTAGTAACTTTTGAATTTGCATCTCTTTTTCCACTTTTGGATCTTCCTCTTGAATACTTTTGACATAATTATGTAATCTCCTCAAATGGTAAATATGAGATGTATCCTTTTCCCATTACATTGAGAATATCAAGGTATTCATCTCGTATGCATTTGAGAAAAAATGTTCGAATGGCATCAAGATTTAAAGAGTGTTGTTTGGATTTTAGTAAATTTTAAAGAAACCATTCTAAATATTCTTCCAAACTCTCATATTCTTGTTGAGACATCCTAAAAATATCTTCCTTCAAATCTCTAAGACTACAATAGGCTTGATACTTCTTAAGAAAAAAATTCCTCATGTCTTCCCAAGAAGTAATAATGTGCTCTCCTAATCCCATAAACCATTTTAATGCATCTGATTTAACAGTAGCTGGAAAAATACGAATTTTATGTTTATCATATGTATAACCTTAAGTACGACATAAATATCAAAAATCAAACATGAATAAATTAGGATCTTCATAAGACATTCCATAGAAATTTGGTAAAACAGAAGGTGGAAAATTCTTCATTTTTACCTCCTCTCCAATAATTTCTCTAGTATCTAGAATTGGGAATCCAAAGGTAGCTTCTTGATCATTGTCTGTTTCTACATCATGTCGTCTTTTATTGTCATATTCTCTTTTGGCATCTTCTACTCTTTTTATTTTTTCTTGTGTTCTCATTCCTTTCTCTCTTTTTCTTTGCCATTCTCTTTGTTTCCTTTCATATTGTATCCTTTGTTCTGGAGTTTATATTGGAATATTAGATCCTTGACCTTCCTTTGTCATTTCTTTCTCAGTTGCTTTAAATGTCTCAGTAAGAAGCTGAGTTTGTGTTTCTTCAACTTTTTCTATTTATTCAAGGATTGGTTGATCTACTTGTTCAAGAGTTGGTTTTCTTGTCTCAGTTTGTTTTCCTATGGAAGTTGTTTCTATTCGTTTTCTTTTTACTTCATAAGCTAACAGAGTTTGTCTTTCAACAAGAGTTAACCTTGGTCCTGAACATTTTTTTCCTCCAATTATTCTAAAGTTGGTTTTCCAACAACTGGTGTAGTCAGTTCTGATGGTAGTGCTCCCACCAATGGTTTCGTGGTTGGGGGATCTTGTTTTATGTATTTACCTTTCTCATCTCTATGTCTAGGCATAAATAACCATAATGAAAAAAAATACTAAAAATGTTTTTGTTTGTATGTTTTTTTTGTTGATTTTGTTTTTTTATCAACAATCTTACTAACTAGCTATATCCAAGTATGCTTCCCCGACAACGACACCAAAATGTTGGTTCAATTTACTGAGTAAATTAAACAAGTATTTTATCTATCAATCCAGGTTGGTAATATTAGAAGCAAACAAAAGTTTATGGAGTCTTGGATTAAACTATTGTAGAAAGTGATTGCTTAGATTTTTTTGGAAATTCATATTACAAATCTAAATTATATTTGAAAAGAAAAGATTCAGATCTATTTCATGAAAGCATAAAAATGTTTGATCAATGAAATTAGTTTACTTTAGAAGATAAAGAATAGGCTCTTTTCTAAGAGTCCTGATTCGTCCTTCGAAGATCTTTCTATAATAACATTGCCAAACATCTAAGAAAGCATGAAATAATGTGATTGTGAAGGCATATAAATTTAGTCTAAGAAAACATATAAAAAAGTAAATATTATTTTCAATTCAGTTCTAGCTCAAGGAGAAGAGGCTCTTGTCTAAGAGTCCGAGTTGTCCTTTCACATAAAAGCTATTTATTGAAATGAGAATCAATCTTTACATAACAAAACACGACTTAATCTAGGAAAGCATGAAAGTAAATCTTGTTTTCAGTTCAGTCCTAGCTCATGGAGAAGAGGCTCTTGTCTAAGAGTCCTGGTTTTCCTTTCACATAAAAACTAGTTGCTGAAAAGAAATCAACCTTCACATAATAAAAACATGGCCATAACATGAATTCATAATTAAAATTTCCACAATTATCTACATCAAATAAATATGATAACTATAAATAATAAAGACTATCATATGCACAATTATGAACAATATTCTACAACAAAGTGTACTTAGCTCAGTGTGGGGGCCCTCCAACCTTGCTTGGTACACCTCTTAAAAACACTTAGCTACAGAAATCCATTCAAATCATATGCACAAGAAAATGATAAAATATATCTTCAATTATCTTCATAAAATAATAGTCTCAAGTCTCAAGTTTTTCACGCACACTCTAACTATGAATGTCTTGTTTAAATAGGTAAAAATCATAACAATATAAGCTAAAAAGTTGAAAAAACTATCAGTATCCCTACTCCATATCATGAGGTCGAAATTATCTATTTATTACACAAAATAAGGATGAATCCCACAAAATCATAAATATGTCCTTGATTCAGGGGATTTTCGGAATGACTGGTCAGGTTTGACTAGTCTTGACCAGGCCTATTCCTACTAATCTGGAGCTAACCAGTAGGAATTTTTTCATCCTTGGTTCCCAAGCTTTCTGAATATGACTTCATTTCCTATCCAAGTGACCTACACATATGAGTTCAAAGGAGAAATTACGGGAAATTTTGTTCTGGTCAAAATAATTTTTAATACCAAAATTTTTTACTAAAAATTCTAAATTAAAAAGACATAACTATTTTTACCTTTTAAGTGTAATAAGAGGCAAAAATATGGGAAAAATTCCATAATATGATAGAAAAGGATGATGATATATAGAAAATGTAAGTGGAAAATGACCAAAATGGAGAGCCAACACTACCCAAATCCTGTTGTAGACCCTCCTTAGAAAGGATATCTGTCTCAAAGTTTCGTTCCCTATATATTTAAGGAACAAGTCGAGGTAGGATTTCCGCTGCAAAATATCACCTCTGTATCTGTCACTAAAGAGGAGAATACCATCTACAAACAAAAGGTGTGTTGCAAAAATATTTGTGGCTACTTCTATCCCTTCTACTTCTCCCCTACGTTTAGCTGAGAGAATCGTTTGGCTCCACCCTTCCTCTGCCAATAAAAAGAGTAGAGGTGATAATGGGCTTCCCTTTCTGAGCCCTCTCTAGTTATGGAAGAAAGGGGATGTTGATCCATTAATTAAGACTATAAAACTCACATTTTTGATGTATCCCATAACCCAATTGATAAAGCTAATATCAAATCCCAGATGAGTAAGCAAGAGGTGTAGTGAGATCCAACTGATTCTGTCATATGCCTTTGATAGTTAAATTTTTACTATAAATCCTTTCCTTTTTCTCCTTTTTATATTGTGCATAGATTCTTGAGCGACACCTATGGCTTCATGAATTTGTCTGCCATCTAGAAAACTAAATTTTTCCATGGAAACATTTTTAGAGATAATTGGTTTTAACTGGACAGATATGAGCTTTGATATTATTTTTTAGAGACAATTACAGAGAGAGACTGGTTTTAATTGCTCAAAATTTTTTGGATCATCAATTTTAGGAATTAGATCCAAAAAAGTAGAGTTGAAATGCTCATAAACCTGAACTTTGATTCTGGTTTCCTCCACCACCCAAGTAAGCTTTTTCCCTATAATCTCAAAAAAAAGTTAGAATAATTCAACTGTCCATACATCTGGCCCCAAAATTTTGTCTTTCTGCATTGATTTTATAACTCATTCGACTTCTCCTCTTGTGACTGGATCCATAAGCAGTTCATTTTCTTCCTCTGCATATGTAGGGAAAATTTGAGCAACTTGAATAATTTCTGCTATCGTAGCTTGTTCTGGAGCTCTAAAAAGGGCTTTGAAGTGGTCACTCACCAAAGATTCTAGATCATTGAAAGTTTTTTCTGTGCTTCTATATTCTTTTTTCATTTCCCATATAGTGTTTATATTTTTCTGCCTCTTGCATAGTTTTGAAAAAACTTTTAGTTTTCGTCCCTTGAGGCTAGCCAAATGGCTCTACCTTTGAGTCACCATTGATATTATTTGTCTTTTAGGATATTCCTTTTTTAGGTTTCCAGTTGTTTTATCCTTTCCTTTGTTTCTTCTGTCTCATATCCATCTCCCTTCGAACATTCTAGTTTTTCTAGGGACTCTTCTATGATTTTTAGTTCAACATCTTCCCTTATCCTTTTTTATTTTTCCCATATAATAGTTTCATGTTTCATTCATTTAAGTTTTTCAATAAACTAATGTGCTATGGAATGGTCTTGGTCAAGGGCCAAAGGAATCCATGTGGCCTTTACCATCTCATTAAAACCGTTCTTTGAGCCATGCTAGATTGAATTTAAAAGGGGATCTAGGCTTCCTAATGGTCCCTTTCAACTCCAGGATAATAGGAAATTGGTTTTAATCTCCTCCCATCCCTACCCATTTCCTAAAGAGTGAGATGTTTTTAATAACATATTTTTTCAACAGGAAACAATCCAGCCTCTTTGCCACCCTAGCCTCATCAAAGCGCCTATTTCTCTAAGTAGGCTTGTTTTTATCAAGTTGATATCAATAAGCTTAAAATACATCAAATTTTTCACAAAGAAGTCTTCCAGGGGATCAACTTGTGCCTGTGGCCTCCAAGTTTCAGACAAACCCAAATAGAAATTAAAGTCCCATCTCACTGCCAAATTCGGGACATTCATAAAAAATTTAGATAAAACATAATTCTAGAGAGAGACCTTGTCATCGCATGAGGCATAAATGTTGATGAGATAAAGGTCCATACAAAATTATGAGGAATATACCTCAGCGTCCAGAACTAGATCCGAGCCCCAAGAGATTAAAATCCTGAGACTGTTGTCTTTAAAACCCATAGATAAACCCCAAGATCTTCCCTTCGCATCAGAGGTCACAAATGACCATCCTAACATCATTTTACTGAGTGATGCCAAGACAAATTATCCATTACCCAGAGTTTCTTGAAGCATAATTACACCATGACACATGTTTTTGAATATATATTTCAGTGCTATATTATTATGGATGCTAGTAAACCCTCTACAATTGAAAGATAAAAAAATCATTTGGTAACCACCACATGGGAGTGTTCCGCTCTAAGCACCCCATTTAGAGAGAGTTGTTTCCCATCTGCTATATCCAGTTTTTCTTTAATTTGAGATTTTGATAAGCTTTATTTTCTACCTCTAGTATTCCTTGATTTAGGAGGCTCATGAATACCACCTAAGCCTCCTATGGATGCTAAGGGGAGGTCCTTCTTGTCATGAGAATGCAGATTATAATGGGAGGCCAAAGAGGATGAAAAAGGGGATGATGTTGGGTTCAGGTCAATAAGGGAAGATAAAAATATGTTGAGAGATGGGAGAGATGTGATGATATTGTCCAAACCAAAAGATAGACTACAAACTGGAGGCATATATGTAGAAAAGTGCCTGGAGGGACTAGGCCCAGGTAAACTATCAAGTAAAGAGTGAAAATATGAGGATAAAGAGGAAAGGGGAGGGAAATAAATACCCTTAAACTAGGGAGGAGGGTCGATGATTTGAATATCTTCCAGAGCCTCTAGTCGTCGATCATCCTCTTATACATCTTGGTGTCCAAACACCATGATCTAAAATTTTTCAACCTCCATCGGATCGAGACCAACATCTCACTGCTCCCTTGATTCCTAATTTTGATTTATTTCTTCCTCCTATGCATTTCCATGACTTCATCTCTTGGGGCTCCCCTTTGACTTATTCTTCTACGAAAACCTAAGGGATAATATTGCACCATATGGCCATGTTTATTACATCGATGGCATCGAAAATGCAACTCCTTGTTTTCAATTCTTTGAGAATGCGAGTACCTCTGTAGTTGTAATTCAATTTTTTCCGCCAGGCCCTCTCTTGGATCTCTCTTTACCAAGATTCAGGCCACAATCCTACATTCAGTCTCTCTGAAGGACATATCTGCTTCAAGAAAAATCCCTAATTTTTTCCCAATCGCCTTAAAAATTTCTTTTGTCCATAGCCGAGGAGGAAATGCTGGTAGTTGGACCCAAACTAATATCTCCTCGAGTTTTTCTCTTTGTGCATCAAACATCGACATCCATTTCTTGAAGAGAATTATCGAAATACTGAAGCACCAATTTCTCTCAAGGACCCATTTGAGTGCTTATTTTTTATTGAATCTAACCATAAACCACCCCAGCGCCAAGGTGATAACCTCTGAATGATTATCCAGTGCCCCCCTCCAGGCCTTTGAAATCCATTTTGCAATGTAGTTGGCTGAGTAATGCATTCCCTTTGCTCTCCCCATTATGATGAGTTTTGAAGCTTCCATTGCCTTATCTATTTGTATTTCAACCCCGAGGACAAGGTTTGGGTTCTCTGCCTTTTTTATTATGCATTGGTCATAAGCCTGTTCTCTTCGAGAAACACAATCTTAGAGGTGCCTTTCAAGGGATCCTCTTCGTTCTTACAAATCAATATCTTAGACTATGACAACCCAAAATTTTTCATAATCAACAAAGGAATTGGAATTATCGAGAATAAAGTTGAACAAAGAGTGAGCAATATTTCGTTGATCATCTAGACAGTTACCCATGTTAGGTTGGTTAGAAAATTGCATGGTCATTTGCAAGAGTAGCTTAGAAAAGAGACAAATAAATCACTCCCTGGTATGGTCACCAAAAAGTTGTTGACAGGCAAATTATTTTATGCTTCACTAACAACCCCCTCAAATCTCATAGGGTGGGTGAGATAATGGGAAAAAGCTCAGTGCTTATTTCCCTAAGTGTGTTGATTCTAATTATGTACATTAAAGTATAATGTTGAAAGAAGAAGATTATGTACAACAGGTAAACAAACTAGAAAATAATAATATCTACAACACATGCACTATACAACAAATATGAACTATAAATTGAATGGTGTAAAACAAACTAATAAAAAAAATTGTTAGCGGTTTAATAATTATACTTTGTCATCCATTAGACCACACAAGTATGTCAAGAACTAGCATAAATTAACCAAGAATTTCAGCAATATATGCCAGAAAATTTTCTCATGAAATTCAGGAAATATTAAGTAGAATTTTCATAGATGTATGTTGAAAAATGAAGAGTGTCATGTGTTGATTTTATTAAAAATTGAAAGAGTGTGATAGAATATTTTCATTGATTCCTGAGAGAATCTAGACCATAAATATATTCTAAAATGTCTAAGATGTTATAGACTCATACATAGACATTTGAATGCCAAAAATTAAACAAGACAATATCACTCTACAAACTTGGACCTCTTTGATAAAATTGAATTAGCAAGATATTCTACAAAATGTGCACCAATTAACACTGATATATTACATATAAGGTCATATAACAACACAAAATGATGTAAGAAATAAATAACAACCTTGATCAAATTGATCTGAAACTGATGTGCTTACTTCTTTATTGTCACTTCTTGAAACATTTTGTTGTCACCAAAACAGGTAAGCCCTTGTACTAAAAAATAAAGCTACCAGGGAAAAATTGCTACTTAGAACTTATGCATACCTCTCCTCACTATTGTTTTACATCCCTCCTTTTGTTCTCTTTGGCTAATTTTGTATATTCCTTGGGTAGTTAGAGAGTACAACAGTTTTGTAATTAATCTTCTCATTAAATTATTTTTTTCTTTTTAAATTTGAGAGGGCTTTATTGAACAACCTCCAATTCTAACTGTGAGTCATAGAGATTTTCAAATTATTCAATGCTCCATAAGCATTTGTAATTAAAATTATATGATGAGTCACCTATTTAATTACAGAAGTAGCAAGTAAGGCATAAGGTTTGTTTTCCTTGTTCTCAAATGGCTAGCTTCTTATTTGATGTGGGATTTACATGTCTTTCCATAAGTAATTAGAAATGAAGGTATGTCTGATTTTCAGGACCATTCTCTGTAACTTTTCCTTCCAGTAAAAACAATGCCGAAAATGGAGATAAGAGAGTGCATCTTCATTAGTAATATTCCCTTCCAATATCTAAGTGATTTGTAACAATGATATAATTCTTACAACTTAATAAAAAAATCAATGTCCCACTGGACAACAATTTTCAACATGTTTCCATGAAAATAAATAGTAATAGAAATTAATGTCGATACCAACAACTGATGAAAAAAACATATAGTCTATATTGATGAAGGCAAGCAAGACCAGAATGAGAACATGAGAAATTTCATTAAGAATTGCAATGTGGAAGAAAGAGATTGGCAAGTATGTGTGCAGTTAAGCAACTCACGATTTAAATATACAAGAGCCAAGTTAAATAGTGCACTTAAGAGTAATTAAAAGCCCAAAAAAGAACTAGCTCCTATTCTTGTGTAAAGATGTTATGGCGCTTCAACGTAATAAGGCCCAAATATGTGGTATTGTCTACAACGATATTCCATCTAGGAGCTAGCATCTCATTCAAAAAGATCACATTCTCTACATACATCAAGGGGGAGCACAACAAAACTAGTACCAGTTTGCTAAAAATCAGAACAGGACGCATTCACCTTTAGTTCACCCTTGAGTGCCCTTGGTCCTCCAAACTCTCAATGGATGCACGCAAAAGGAATCATTCATACTTCATACTCATGAAGAGGGAGAATCATACTTAAAAACAAAATTTTGTAATATTCGTATCTTCCTTATCCAACGCCATGTGAAATTTTCTGAATTTACTAAACAAAAATCCTACAACAGTAATTTGATTTACTTCTCCTACTTGTTTTATTAACTTAACAAGTTATTTTTTCTGAATAGTACATGAAAAACATCGAAGTAAATACACGGTTAACTACACAAATATACAGATCAAGTACTGAATAAATAAGCACATTTGACAAAGGACACACAAGATTTTTTGGACAAATATCCCTGGAAAGACCCATTGTGGGAAAACTGGTGCAACAACTCTTGAGGGTTTTATTATTATGCAGATCTTGAATACAAACTAGGGTACCAGTAGTGGTTTACCCAATAGAGAAAATCCCAATAGAAGTACCTCTATCTCTGGAGACAAATATTATGGTTGATTTAGTGTGAGAATGAAGAACCCCACAGTATCCTATGCAGTCCCCAACAAGCTCTGTGCTGAGACTGCATCACCCTTTAATTCGGTTGTGTCACCCTTTCCGATATACTGAATATGAGCCTGATTTGGCCCACTGAAACCCCAACGCTGCTCCTCTTGTGATGATCTGCCTCTTGTTGAGAATTTGGAGGGCTGGAGATTAATTCAAATTCTCTTCTGATAATTACTTGTGAGCTTACTTGAGTTACTTATGTCTTCTCTTCTTTATCTTATTTAATCTTTCATCAAGTCAATTATCAAAATGCATGAGACACACAAATTAGGCTCCTAGAGCTAGGGGAAAACCTCTTCCTTTTGGAGATAAAAACCCACAATAAATTCTTCTTATAGATCTTCAAATGACAAATACCATGACCCAGACTTAGACCCTTGACCTATGAATGCATCCAAGATCTTTTTACTGCTTCTTTTGCTGCCTTTAATGCTGATCCTTCTTTTCTGGGCTGACTTGCACCAAGTTTATCTTTAAACACTACTTCTCACTGATTCAGATATTGGATACTAGATCATTCTAGATCTTATTATTTACTTGGTAGATTCTTGAATCTCCTTTACCACAAATTTACCTTCCTTACTTTACACTTCAAAATTCAACTCAACCCTTACACCGATATCTTAGTCCTGATGATGTCACATTATATTACATAATGTATTGCTTCCATACTTTGGACTATATATAATTCGACCACAATCTTTCCAGAATTGACTATAGTTTTCTTCTTATCAATCCGCATCCTTTTGGATCCCATACTTGTAACCATATGTACTTCTATATTACACCCATATACGAATCCGCATTTGTCAATGTAGTATGACCACAATCCTTTCTGAATGAAAATATGCTTACCAAAGCTATGCCACATAAGAGAAATCTACATCAAGATAGATCTGCATATTCTTCCTTTTAACACACCTATATTCAGAACCATCCGCAACTAGATGAACATTGTAATCCGTAGAATAGTCTGCACTTTCCTACTATTACTTCTTCAAAGTTGACCGAAAATATTTCTGTGTTGAATGAACTGCAACAAGGAGTATATATAGTCACACATGCTTGGTTATTAGGCCGAACATTCAGCTGACATGTAGGCCAACCACTCAACTGATATATAGGCCAACTTTAATACAGTATGAAGACTATATTTTCCAGCTTTAAGTATGATAGTCATAAGGGCTGTTATGAGCCATTATTCCACAATATCTTGGAGGTCATTCTTCATACTAGGCACTTCACTTTCATGACACTTAATTACATTTTTACCTAGAAGACAAAACCTTAGATAGACATCAAGAAGAATTCTATTTAACCTATAATAAAATCTTGCTCATGAAACCCATGAAGCAAGTAAAAAATACATTTTATTATATTTGTCTTCTTCTTTACATAAAATACATAATTACATAGTCAGTACAAAGACCGGCCTAGTTACACTTTTTAACACTCCCTCTTAACTATGGAGGTATTCATACAGGTACATGGTCACTTTCAAACCGAAGAATATCATAAGAAGAATCAGATTGGTAATCGCATCTGTATAGCATCAGATCAACCAACATTGTCCTAGTGCAAGACCTTGACTAATAACCCCATCTCTCAATGAGACAGTGGGCTACAATGTTGGCGAGACACATGACTTATAGATACCAAATTCATTGTCTCTCCAAGGTACATAATCCACCTAGGTGTTCCCAAAGTATGGCCTTCTTGGACTATTCTTCTCTTGGGTAGCCAACCCTCAAAGAATATCGATCCTTGACTACTCTTATATTGAATGCCCTATCTCATTCTCAAAGAGTATCGAATGCCAGATGACTACCCAATCCTCCATTCTGCCTTCCAGGTGAAGACCAGAATGATGTGTTCATCCATTCTCTCCACATGGCCTTCACTAAGACTTACGATTGTTAGTCCCAGTCTAGTGCATGAAACATGTATTAGAGAATCACATATGTCACTCTCTCTCAACTCAGGAAGGACATACTTCAAGTTTCTTCCAAGTAAGAAAATTATCACTAGGCTCCCTCTCAAGCAGGGTCCTGTAGCAGAAATCCAGCTACTCGTGAAGAATTACTCCCCTCGATGTCATGGATTCAGATATTGAGGAAACTTCAACTTTTGGCTTCATAGTGCACAGATCATCCATCACTTTCGGTCACTAGTCATGTCCACTATCAAAAAGTGATTCATCAGTCTTTCTCATCTGGTCCATTGTTATGCCATAATGCTTTCCTTTGAATCATCTCCAAGGATCATACATCCTTTCTCATGATTAGTAGCCCTGCACAAATTCATCTAGATAAAAATATACATATGAACTTTCAAAAAAAAAAGTTACCTCAGTGATGATCTTTCACCATGAAATCTTCCTGTAGGCATCAACATCCTTTATTCAGATTGATACATCTCCTAATAATATGTTTTTTCAAGGGTATTCTTCTTTACCAAACTTCTGTCAGAGTCTACATATCCTCCCAGGAGATCTCCTAGTCACATCTTCTTGGCTTCCGAATGATAACTTCCTCTTGGCATGGTTTCATTTCATGATCTCGTCCTTTCTGCAGATTCTTCATTCCTAGGAACTTACACATTTTCCAGTTGCTCAATCATATACAACCACCTCATATTCCATCAGGATATATATTATGTTGATTTCATCTGTTAGTACACCAAGAGATCCTCCTTCATATAGAAGTCTATTACCTGCAACCATATGACATGACTTCACAACATCTAGTGTCAGCTTATAAATATATATACCTCATACCTTTTTCATTTAAGACATCCTTCAACAATTTTACTAGAATGAAGAGCTTCATTCCCTTTTCTTGCTCCATCAATATGTCATCACATCCCAGAATTTTGTTTTTCATGATGACCCTTGATCATGATGGTTGCCTTCCATCAATTTTGTTATCAAAAAGGTTTTCCAGGTGTTGTTTCACCAAGAACTCCTACCATGGTTTGATCAAGGTGCTATATTGCTTCCTATCATACAACCAACAAAAATCACTTAAAGGAGAAGATGATCTCAATCATAGGGGATATCCCTCGCTTCTTCTTTCTTAGATTTCTTTGCATCAGGTTCTTCTCTCATTTATGAGATATGGGCTTCTTCCCTATTTCTCTTATCCTTTTCAGATTTTATAATTCCCAAGTTCATCACATCCAAAGCGTCGTGCTTTTTCCATACTATTTTGAGGACCAAACTTACGAAATCTTCCTTTCTTCTTTATGTGGCTGCAAAGGCTCGATTCCCTTAACTTGATCCTGAGAACACCTTTGGATTTCAATCTTGTTTCCTCTATTTTACATAGAGGCCCTAAATCATGGAATGGGGTGACTTCTTTCTTCCCGTATAAACCTAAAGTGAAGTTTCCCCATTCTTCTAGCAGAGCATTCAACACCATTGTAGTCATCTCAGTGTCAGACATTACTTCTCCCAGTTCCTGTAGATGATCTCAGAGAGATTTATTCTCCTACAGTACTCACAGAGAATAGCTCCACCAATTTCTCATATATTCTTTTTGATAATTCTATATTTGATACATCGGAGATGAGAGAATCTTTAATGGATTCTGTAAGAATTATTTGTGTAGAAATTTGAATAATAGATGAGTTATTCACCGAGATTATCCTAATTACACACTATTTGAGCTTCATGCATAATACATAACCTCTTCTACCATTGATCATCAATTTGCGGAATTAAAAACAATCGCATGCGCACATTGAAACATTAATCAATCACACATATCAACACAGTATGTAATGGGGAAAGCTTGCAGCTGAAAACCCCCAACTATCTGTATATTATAATGATAGAGAACATGTAACAATCATAGTACAAACTCATCACAAGCTCTCAGCACTATCTCCAATTGTTACACACTAACTAGCTCAGATATGAACAAGTCACAAGTTCAAATCTCCTCCACCTGTTAGCCTGCCTCTACTGCGCAATCCAAGATGAATAATGATGAGATCCAAGTTCGAATCCCACTGGCTTGTACTGCGCAATCCTCATTGGCAATCTCAATCAATGTGTGTGCAAATCTCATGCACAGCTATAGTCACAACCGATAGTAGACTCACCCTTTCACCCACCTCTAACACTGGTCTCCACTGAACTGTCCATGCATTGCAGTTAACTGATGTATTCTTTAGTTGATTTATGAGTTAATAATTAGTGAATTAATTAATAATTAATTCACACTACTCATCACTAGTGTATTTATCAGTTAGACTAAATACAACTAGTTCAACTAAGTTAAACCGAACACAACTCCACCAAACTCTGCCACATGAGTTCTAACTAAAGTCAACCATGCAATAGCTCAACTAACCCTTAGGAAAAGGGTATTTCCTTCTGTCGGCTGCATGCCACATCCAAGCATCAAACTGAAGTGCTCCAAGAGGATAAGATAATGTTTATAGTCTAAATATTATTAAGGGTTAATAATATTTGACTGTTCTATTTTTAGCTCGACAGTCTAAAAATAGAAACCGCCCAATGTCTAAAAATAGAGGTCCATATTTTTACCAACTCGACCAATGATCCATAAATAGCATCCTAAAATTTACTCACATGATCCATATGTCTAAAAATAGACTTTGCGCCAAAAATAGCCTGCGGGCCCACTTAGTGAAGGCGACTTCTTTTCACTAAGCTCCATCATCTTGTTGCATTCTCAACACTTTGGGCTCTTGTATCTCCCTTCATATATTTGGCATGACTTTATTGTCCTTTTCTTCCATGTAGGAAAGTTTGAAATCCTAATGAGTTTGTTGCTTTCTTTGCAAAGAAAGCATTTTGATAGATTCATATGAAGTCATAAAGATACTTACTTATGCAGATGCTTTTTTTTCTAGTAGGTTTCTTGTTGAATATGATGGCATGAACTCCTTCTTAGATTGATTTCAAAGTAGGTGATCTTGGATCCTTGATGATCAAGGATTGCTTCAGAATGAATATGTCTTCAATAGTGTTGGGTGGTGCTTAATAATGTGTCTTCCAACAATGTCTTCAATATCACGAATCTATGATGTCAAATATTACCTCCTCAATGTGTGGATTAAGGTTGAAAGTCCTCTTGAGATGGCTTGAGGATTTCTTTGCAAACTGATTTGAATTTTCAATGTAGACTTTGACTTTTGCTTTGATGCCTTTTAGAAAATTGAATTTTGATCCTTAAGAGTCTTCTTGTTGAATATCCCTTTGTCTTTAGCACCTTAGCACTAATACCATGTTGAGAATTTGGAGGGCTGGAGATTAATTCAAATTATCTTCATGATAATTACTTGTGAGTTTACTTGCGTTACTTATGTCTTCTCTTCTTTAGCTTATGTAATCATTCATCAAGTCAATTATCAAAATGCACAAGACACAAATTAGGCTCCTAGATCCAGGGCAAAACCTCTCCCTTCTGGAGAGGAAAACCCATGAGAAATTCTTCTTATAGATCTTCAAATGACAAGTACCATGACCTATACTTAGACCCTTGACCTATGAATTCCTCCAAGGTCTTGTTACTGCTTCTTTTGTTGCCTTTAATGTTGATCCTTATTTTATGGGCTGACTTGGAATGAGTTTATCTTTAAACACTACTTCTCACTGATTCAGATATTGGATACTTGATCATTCGAGATCTTATTCTTTACTTGGTAGATTCTTGAATCTCCTTTACTTGAGGTGTAGTAATTTTATTGTAGGAAGGTAAATCCCAAATTTACCTTCCTTACTTTACATAATTCATCTTAACCCTTACACTGATATCTTAGTCCCGATGATGTCACATTATATTACATAATGTATTGCATCCATACTTTGGACTAGATATAATTTGATCACAATCTTTCCTTAATTGACTATAGTTTTCTTCTTATCAATCCGCATCCTTTTGGAGCCCATACTTGTAACCATATATACTTATTTGTTATACCCATATACGAATCTACATTTTTCAATGTAGTATGACCGAAATCCTTCCTCAATGAAAATATGCTTACCAATGTTGTGTCACATCAGAGAAATCTGCATCAAGATAGATCTGCATATTCTTCCTTTTAACGCACCTATATTGTTACACAACAATTTTTTACTGTCCTTGTACTCCCTGTTCTTTGATCCTGAAGGACCCATACAGTGACCCTTGTGTACTTTCCAAGCATGGAATACATACCCCTGAACCACACTTTGTCTACTAATTCATCTCCCTTTACAAATTTTCTGGAAGATCCCTATAAATACCTAGTTTTCAAGGTCAACGCTTTGTCTCAGTGTCTAATCCGCACCGATAGCAGAGATTTACACTAAGACACGCGCCGATCAACACTCTGTCTTAATGTCTGACCCACGCCGATACTCTTTTGGAAAGTTTTTTAAATAGAAACGAAGCTTCCATGACTAGAAGCTTCACAAAGCAGAGAGCTAAATATTTTTTTTGAGGATATGGCCGAGGAATTCCCCTTTGGGCTTCTTGTTCCCATAAAATAGGAACTACTCCAAAGGATAGCCTTTTTCTCCATTATTTGAGGGCCTATATCCTCCTCCTCCATTGTTATATAAGGATACTTCTTTCACCTCTGCTACCTTAGTTAGAAGCAGCAATCATAGAGAGAAGAAGCAATTATAGCTTAAGGAGAATAGATCATAGTGTGATTGTTTTTGTGTGTTGGGTGTTGAAAAATGTAACTAGGTCGGTCTTCATGTTGACTATGTAATTATGTGTTTATGTAAAGAAGAAGACAAAGATAATAAAATGCATTTTGGTGTACTTACTTCATGGGTTTCATGAGCAAGATTTTTATTATGTATATAGACTTCTTCTTGATGTCTTCTAGGTTCTTGTCTTCTTCCATAATTAAAGTGTCATATAGATGAAGGATTAGTTTAGATGTCTATGCTCCAAAGACATTGTAAAGAAGCTCACAAACAACCCTCAAACAAGCTGGAAGACAAGCTCAAAAAGCGTTGGAAGTTAAGCTCCAAATACAGTGAAGACAACTCTCTAACAATGCTAGAATGTATGTGAATAAATACCTCATGAAATGATTTTCATGTCGGCCTTAAAACTGTGGACAAGTCGACCCAAAGTCAGATTGATGAGTCAGCCTAAAATCAGAAAGTATACTTCTATATATAAGCTGGTATGCGGTTCATTTAAGACAAGATATTTTCGGACAAGTAAGTTAATAACAGTGCAGGTCTGAAGGTAAAAGCGAAGACTGAAGGTCTAAGGTCTGAAGGTTAATACGAAGACTGAAGGTCTAAGGTCTGAAGGTTAATATGAAGGTCTGAAAGTCTGAAGGGAAATCCGAAGTTTAAATCTGAAGTGTTGTAGGTAACCCCGAAGTGATGAAGGTAAATTTGAAGTGCTGAAAGTAAATGCTAAATGATGAAGGCAAGGTACTAAAGGTTAATGTGAAGTGCTGAAGTGCAAATCTAAAGTGTAATGTAAGGAAGGTAAATATGTGATTTACCTTTTATTGATTTACCTTCCTACAATAAAAGTGTTACTTCTGCTTAAACATTTGTGTCCTGTGCATTTTGATAATTGACTTGATGAAATATTAACTAAGAGAATACATAAGCAACATAAGCAAGCTCACAAGTAATTATCAAGAAGAGAATTTGTATCAACCTTAAGCCCTCCAAATTCTCAACATGGTATCAGAGCTAAGGTAACAGTTAAGGAAGGGCATCTAAGAGACACTTACGGATCAGATTTCAAAAACATCTAAGCAAGTCAAGGAGGATTCTTTGAAATTTCGAGAAGAAATCACAGTCTGAATGTCATAGTCAATAGTTCGGATCATCTCGGGCTAATTTCAGAAGTATTTTGACAACCTCAGTTCAGTATTCTAACTACTATACTTCTCGGCATATCTGGTGCAGTTCAGAGTGATACTTCAAGTCTGGTATTATCTACATAAATACTACTAATATCACCCACTTTGATACTATATGTTGGTACATGATTCAATGTTGCTACAGTTAAGGTGATGCTTATGCAAACATCGCAATCTTGGAGAACTTATAGTGCAATCACAATAATATAGTGCTATCTTAAAAGAACGATTTCAGTACCAAAATGAGACCTCGGTTTCATGACACAAATAGCACAAGACATGGACAACCAAAAGAAGGCATTATCATCATTACAACAAGGATATAATCCTTACCCTTGAAGAATATCATCCAAAGAGAAAGCACTAACACATCTTTTCTCAACCACCATCGAAGAAATCAAGCTGAAGACTTTATCTACACTTATCAAGTAAGCATATTTCATTCTATAATAAAATTTGGTTAAATGACTTTGTTCTTATAGTGAGATCTATAAGCTAGTTGGGTTACCAATAATCCTTGCATGAGAAGGATAGTCACAGTCCTCAAAGAAAGTAAAGTCATGAAAAGTCTATGAAGGATTGGAGACATCAAGATAATATATGATACGCTGAAAGAACTATTCTATGCAATAAATAAGGTCACGTCACTTAGACCCGATTTACACAAAATTGAGGTATCAAAGAATGAAGGGATATCTTCATAAGATCTCAACTGTGAGATCTAGAAAACATGATAAGATGGACAACGTAACAAATAGAAAAGAAAAATTACCTCATTCAACTTGTGGTCTCTATGCTAGAGGGAAAAAGACAAATCAAGGGCGAAAATATTGAAGGATAAAAGACTCAAACATTTGCAGAAGGAAAAGGGAATTTTAGGAAATGTGGAAGACTTATGGACATTACAAGAAAGATGGTCCTAAAGGTACAATCTCAATAGGAGAAATAAAGGAAGCTCATATCACCGAAAAGGATGGAGGAAGCTGAAGAAAAGAAGTTCAAGGAAAATCACGCAAACTTATGAATAAGGAATTGATTTATATTGGTTATATGATAGGAAGAAATGTAGCACCCTGATCGAAGCATGGCAGGAGCTCCTGGTGAATCAGCTTCGGGAAAACCTCTTTGACAAACTTTACTAATAGAAAGTAGTCATCAAAAGCAAGGGTCATCACATAAACATACTTCTGGATGTGATGACATATTGATGAAACAAGCCAAGGGAATGAAGCTCTTCATTCTTAAAAATTACTACAGGATGAATCAAGGGAAAAAAGTATGAGGTATGTATATATTTATATGCTTACATTGGATGTTGTGATGTCATGTTATATGGTTGCAAGTAATGAACTTTTGTATTTAAAATTATGATCTATGGAGGAGTATCTCTCAGTTAACGGACATATGAAATCAACATAATATGTCCTCATGGAATATGAGGTGGTTGTATATGAACAAGAAACCAGAAAGGTTATAAGTTCCTGGGAATAAAGAATGTGCAGACAGGAAGAGATCATGATATGCAACCATGTAAAAAGGCTGCTATCATCCGAAATCCAAGAAGATGTGACTAGGAGATCTCCTAGGAGGATATGTAGACTCTGACAGAAGTTTGGTAAAGAAGAAGACTCTTGACAAAACATATCATTAGGAGATGTGTCAATCTGTATGAAGGATTTCGATACCTACAAGAAGATGTCATGGTGAAAGATCATCACTAAGGTAAATTTTGTACTAAAAGTTCATATGTATATGTTTCTCTGGATGAGTTTTTTCAGCGCTGCCAATCATGAGAAATGATGTATTATCCTTGGAGATGATTCGAAGGAAAATAGCATGGCATAACAATGGACTAGATAAGGAATTTTGGTGAATCACTTTCGAAAGCTGACATGACTCAGGATGAAAGTGATAGGTGATTTGTGCCCTATGAAGCTAAAAGTTAAAGATTCCTCAATATCGAAATCCATGAAATCGAGGACGGGAATTCTTCATGAGCAGCTGGGTGTCCCACCATTGCTGCTAGAGGTCCCTAGTTAAGAGGGAGCCTGATGGTAAGTTTCTTACTTGGAAGAAACTTGGTAATTCCTAAGGATGAGCTTAGGTACATTCTTTGTATAAGAATGAGTACATTCCCTTGTGGAATAATGGACTCCCTGGTTGAGAGGGAGAGATAGACACATCATTCTGGTCTTGGGAAGACAGAATGGAGGATTGGGTAATCATCTGGCATTTGATACTCTTTGAGAATGTGATAGGGCATTCAAGATAAGGGTAGTCGGGGACAGATATTCTTTGAGGGCTTGCTACCCAAGAGAAGAATAGTCCAAGCAGGTCATACTTTGGGAACACCCGGGTGGAGTATGTACCTTGGAGAGACAATGACAAAGGTGTCTATAAGTCATGTGTCTCGCCAGCATTGAAGCCCATTGTCTCGTTGAAGAGATGGGGCTATTAGTTAAGGCCTTGCACTAGGAAAACACTGGTTGATATGATGCTATACAGATGCGATTACCAATCCGATTCTTCTTATGAGATTCTTCAGTTTGAAAGAAACCATGTACCTGTATGAATACCTCCCTAGTTAAGAGGGAGTATTGAAAAGTGTAACTAGGTCGGTATTCATGTTGACTATGTAATTATGTGTTTATGTAAAGAAGAAGACAAAGATAATAAAATGTATTTTGGTGTACTTGATCATGGGTTTCATGAGCAAGATTTTTATTATGTAGATAGACTTCTTCTTGATGTCTTCTAGGTTCTTGTCTTCTTCCATAATTAAAGTGTCATATACATGAAGGATTATTTTAGATATATATGCTCCAAAGACCTTGTAAAGAAGCTGACAAACAACCCTCAAACAAGTTGGAATACAAGCTCAAAAAGCGTTGGAAGTTAAGTTCCAAATACAGTGAAGACAACTCTCTAAAAATGCTAGAATATACGTGAATAAATACCTCATGAAATGCTTTTCATGTCGGCCTTAAAACTGTGGAAAATTCAGCCCAAAGTCAGATTGATGAGTCGGCCTAAAATCAGAAATTATACTTATATATATAAGCTAGTCTGCGGTTCATTTAAGACAAGATATTTTTGGACAAGTAAGTTAATAACAGTGCAGGTCTAAAGGTAAAAGCGAAGACTGAAGGTCTAAGGTCTGAAGGTAAAAGTGAAGACTGAAGGTCTAAGGTCTAAAGGTTAATACGAAGACTGAAGGTCTAAGGTCTGAAGGTTAATACGAAGGTCTGAAAGTCTGAAGGTAAATCCGAAGTTTAAATCTGAAGTATTGTAGGTAACCCCAAAGTGCTGAAGATAAATTCGAAGTGCTAAAAGTAAATGCTAAATGTTGAAAGCAAGGTACTAAAGGTTAATGTGAAGTGCTGAAGTGTAGATCTGAAGTGTAATGTAAGGAAGGTAAATCTATGATTTACCTTCCTACAATAAAAGTGTTACTTCTGCTTAAACATTTGTGTCCTGTGCATTTTGATAATTGACTTGATGAAAGATTAACTAATAGAATACATAAGCAACACAAGCAAGCTCACTACTAATTATCAATAAGAGAATTTGTTTTAACATTAAGCCCTTCAAATTCTCAACATTAGGAACATAGTGAGATCTTAGACCTTTGTGTATGAGGGTGTCAGAAACATGCTTGGATACAGACCTGCCGAAGGAGAGCCTCAACATCAAGGCTTGGTTGTAAACTCCCATTGTCTTTATCATAATAAAATGAAACTAATGTTTATCTTCCACTCTTTTTACATTTATAATGAGATTTCTAGCATTCCTTGATCAGTTATATAGTTTGTAATTGTTTTATGTTTGTCGTGATTTTACGCTTGTTGTGGTTTCTTGATTGTCTGCATAGGTAATCGAACGTTGGTAGTAGCGTGTATCGAGCTTGAGAAGAGCGACGCGTCAAGAAGCTTCGACGAAAAATGACAACATAGCATCAGAACAAGGTAGGTCATATTCCTTTCTCTGAATTTAATTTACAACCCAAAAAGGTATATGTTAGTATGTTCCCTTGTTGCTAGACCCACCCTAGGGCAAGAGGGATCACCACTGTCTGCAGAGGGGATTTTCCTACACAACAAGTTGACGACTCCGCCGGGGAGTTTTCTTTTAACTTTTCACTCTTTGAGGTCTTAGTCATTCGACGAGTTTAGTCGAAAAAAAATTTCCATGTTTGTTCCTATATTTTCATCAATTACAATCTTTTATTTTTTTCTTGAAGTGGTGAGTCTGGTTTTGGTTAGGAGAAATTCTTTGCTTTTTTCTTTTTCAGAAATCAGCGCTTTTATTTGTTTGACAGTCACACTGATCATGCCAATCAGCGCTAGTTGTTAGTTATACAGTCTCGCCGATTGGGTGTTCAGCGCCAGTTTCAGCCCCAAAAGTCACGCTGATTCCTATGTGTGTGAAAAATTAAGGTTTTTTCACTAAGTCTTTCACGAGTGTGTCTTGCCCTTTCGGTCCTTTTCTCTGTATGATTTAGAATTTCTCCCCTTCACTCAAGTTGGTTTGATTGGTTCGTTGAATTGGTTTTTGGTTTTTTTTTTGTTCTTTCTGTTGGGGAGTGCATCCTAACACCCTAGGTTTTCCTGGGATTGTGTATCAATTTCCTAGTTGCATGCTTCGCGGGACATTGCCTTGCTGATTGAGTCAGTATCCTTGCTTGGTGAGCCATCTCTAGTTGATTGCATTTTTATTTTTGGTTGATTGATTGATTGAGTCTCAAGTGTCTGTTCGAGTTCATTTGGTCCGCTTGTTCGCTTGTGAGCATAGATTACATAGCTCATTGTTCAGCTGAAAAGTCTCATTTTTATGATTGCTTGATGTAAATGGGAATGAATTCCTTGTTTTGATCCCACACTTTGGAAGCCCTATTTCTACTTGAACTCATATGTCTTGTAGCCTTTTGAGGAATTTCGTTACAAAGTGTTCAAAAAAATATTGTATTCTTAATGTATGGTTGCATCCTTTTTTCATTAAGAAAATTTGCATTCATTTAGTTTTTGTATCAAAGTTTTATTTTCGTTAAAATGCATTAGGTCAAGTTTCATTGAAAAGTCATGTTTGAAATTTATCATTGAACTTACATTACATTGTTTAATGATTGAAAACTAAAGGTCGCACTGAGTGCATTCTCTTTCATTAAAATAATGCGTTAAGTAGATTCATTCAAAAGAAAAAGGAAATTGCGCATAGATTACAATTTCATAGTTTTCAAAAAGAGAATTTTGCATAGATTACATTGCATAATTCACATCTTTGAATGTTTTAGATTACTTTTGGATAGTGAAGTCATCTAGTTAGGAAAAAGTTTCGTTTGCGGTATTACTGTTTGTTGCATCATTGTTTGAGCCTCTTCCCTCAACTAGATAACATTCATCAAATTGAAAGATTTCTTTCTCATTTAGTTGCATTTTAGAAGATTCAGATGACATCGGTAGGGCCTTGGAATTGAAACATAATTCAAGATAAACCATAAAATTTATTCAATCAATCTAAGGAATCATTTAAACTTAACACTCAAATTTAGAGGTCTTGGCTAGTGATGTGTTCTGACGTCATTAAACCTAGTAGTTGTCGCTCACAATCTTGCATTAGATAACGCTAGCACGGACTTGTGCTCCCCATACCGTTGTGTATATAAAGGGATACCCCTATAGGTTGCAATATTTTATCCATAAGAAGCTGAGTTTGCTGCCTTGTAACCGTGATACACCAAACACAACATTTGGGGAGATTGGTTGTCGTACGTCAAGTCCTTGGTCATTTCTCTTTCATTTGATCACCAAGGTGTATATTGCAGTTCACAATTACCTGGTAACCCTGTATGCCTAGAATACCCTAAGTAGTCATTTTTTATCTTTACTGACTCTTTAAATTTGAAAAGATCATCAAGTCCTAGTTCTTTCAAGCTCGTTAAATTCGAAAGTGGCTAGAGTCACCTTTTGTCCCTTTATTTACTCTTAAAACATGAAAAGGAAAAGTTTTGTTTCAGTGTCTTAAAATTGACTGCCCACGAAATATTCCTGGTTAAAGTTATATTCCTTAGTGATTCTTTAGGGTTGATTCCAATGGCAACGTTTCCATAGTTCACCAACCAAGGAATCCCCTCAGATGGGAATCCTAGTCCTTTTCCTTCATTCGGGAATGTTGGTGCCTCGTATATGGAAACGTTTTCCCTCCCAGGATTAACCATTCGTCTGCTAGTTTGGTTATTTTCAACCCCTGTGGTGTCGAATATACCAATTGTCTCTCAACTGAGTTCTCCTCTGCCTCAACCACGCCAACCCCATGTTGATCCTAAGGTTGACCCCTCACCTTCTTCGCTTATTTCTTCACCTCATTCTTCCTCTTTGCGTGATGAAAGTCTATATTATAGTAACCAAGTGGCTAAGAAGAAGAAGAAGAAGGAAAATAAGCTAGGGGGGGGAATCAGTAACTATTTCTACCCATGCAGCTAATATCGAAAAACCTCCCACTCCGTCTCGCAGAGTCAAATTCCCTTGCAAGTTATGTGAGGGTGACCACCTTCTTTGTGATTGCCCTGGTATTCCCAAGGTGCTAGATGTGTGGTCCATTGTCCCGATTCATCCTTCGTCATCAACCTCTGGGCATCATGCTGATGATGAGCCTTTAGTTAGAGATAATAAGATTCGTAAGAAACATAGGTAAAATCAAAATTCCCTGGAAATTATGTGAAGGGCATCATCCCATTCACATTTTTCCTTATATGGATGAAGCCATGAAAGTATTGGATACCATTTCGAATTTTGAGTCTTGTCTTCTCATTGGTTACCGGAAGTTTTCCTCGATTCCTCTGCTAGTTGATCAAGTCATTGATCGGGATCCATCTCTGGTCAATTCCACTCTCTCTGAAAGTCAGTCTCCCGAGTCCATTTTCGACCAATCATTGGTTGAGAAAAAGGACAACCTGATTCCACCTATGGTTCATCAGGTCTTTTCTGTCGAGAGTGGGTCTCATTCCAGTCAGGTTCTTTTTGTTTCCTCTAATTCCCTGGGATCGGAGGACGATCCTCCCATTTCTATAATTCAGGAGGGTGATCCTCCGACTCCTATTGTTGCAGTTCAAGAAAGTGATCCTCTCGATCTCGTTCTTAGAGTCCAGGAGGATAGTTGTTCCGCTCCCGTAATGCAAGGGGACAATCCTCCTATTCCTATGGCACCCCCTCCATGTAGTTTGGTCGCTTCCTTTGATTGGAGTTGATTCACAGGATATCGTCTTCCTTCTTACGTGCCCTTTGATATCACTCTACAAACCTGCAATATGGTCATACCGGGCACAATTATTGATGAAGGCACCTCGGTTAGTATTTTGTCCTCAACTACATGGAAAGCTTTGGGTTCTCCGCAACTTGTGACTGTTACTCAGAATCTGTTGGCTTTTAACAGAGGAACAAGTCAACCATTAGGGATCCTTTCAAAGTTGCCTATTAATTTGGGAGGGAAAACCTTCTATATAGACATGATGGTGGTCCAAGGCCCCTTGGATTTTAATTTACTCTTGGGGCGTGACTATGCTTATGACATGGGTGCACTTGTCTCTTCCCTCTTCATGCGATCTGTTTTCCACATGAAGGTCAGATCGTGACCATTGATCAACTTTCATTCTTTGGTCCTAGTGTGACATCTTGTCTACAGTCATTCATTCCTGGTCCTTACCTGTCAGTGATATCTTTCTCACCACAGGTCAATTATGTGGCCACCTGTTCCATGTCTGCATCCACTGATATTCAGTCAGTGAGGTAGTACACAATGTACTGGAAGCATCAGATCCTAATTCCCAGTGTTTTTCTCCTGTCAGATGAGAAACTCTTGGAAGTCGTGACTTCTTATTCGTCATGATCAGTTTCTTCAAAGGATAGTTCATTTTCTTGTGTCAAGCTCCTTAAAAAATGAAACAAGATCTTTGTAGCACGGTTCTTTTTCTTGTGTCAAGCTCCTTAAAAAATGAAACAAGCTTCTAACGGAGTATATTTCATTTTCTCGTGTCAAGCTCCTTAAAAAATGAAACAAGATCTTTAGAGCAGAGTTCGTTTTCTTGTGTCAAACTCCTTAAAAAATGAAACAAGCTTCTTTCGGAGCAGAGTTCGTTTTCTTGTGTCAATCACCTTAAAAAATGAAACAAGCTTATTTTGGAGCACAGTTCATTTTCTTGTGTCAAGCTCCTTAAAAAATGAAACAAGCTCTTTTGAGGATAGTTCGTTTGCTATGTCAACCTCATTAAAAAATGAATTAGTTCATGAGGATAGTTCTTTTGCTATGTCAACCTCGTTAAAAAATGAAACAAGTTCCCTTTTCAATTTGAGTCTTTTGATTAAATATCGTAAAATCCAAGTCGAGTCTTTCACCTAATCTCGTAATTGAACCTTCATTCTATCCACCTGTCAATAACTAGCAGTTTACTACGGTGAATGCACTGAAGCTTGGGGGGCATGTACCTCGAATTGAGTCATCATGCTGGGGGCATGCAAACTTATTTCAAGCATAATTTGTTTTCGTTTCAAGCTTGTGTAAAAATGAAACTGGTATCAAGCATAGTTTTATAAAAAAATTTAAGCTTGTGTAAAAATGAAACCAACTTCAAGCAGAGTTTCCTGATTTCAAGCTTGTGTAAAAATGAAACCATTCTTATTTTACCTCTTGTGATTGCCATTTTATCAACCTGTTTTGCCAGATGAGCCTTGGTTTTCTCACTCCATCGTCACCATCTGCTCAGCCGATCATATGCCCTCACTTGATTGTTTTACCCATTCCTCAGGAACATCTGCAATGAGTGGTCTTGTTAGCCAACCTTTGGACCTTTACTTGTTTTAAGCAGTTCCACCATCACCGGAACCAGTTGCTACCTTTAATACCACTTGTTCCTCCAGGAGGAGTCAACTTTTAGCACTTTTCTGACTCTCAAAAATTGAAAATATTGTTGAGACTCTTGTCGTTTTGAACTCGTTAAAGGCTACGAAACGTCATCTGCCCAACATACGTTTACCTCTTTTTTGGGTTGGAACGGATTATTTACGAAAAAGGAATACCTTAGTCGAACATGGCTAAGAGGTTCTCTCAGATATTGTTTTCTACCTTTTCAGAACTGAAAGACTACCTACGAAAAGGGACCTGCTGGAGTTTTATTTTCCACTTCTTTTCAAACTCTCTAAACATGAAAATATTTTAAGTTTTCCCTTTTTCAGACTCATTAAAACTAAATGACATCGGAAACCATCACCATGACGTTACCAAGTTCCTCCTTCCTAGGGCTCGTAAAATGTACTAGGATGGATTTGTCCGAAGGACAAACTTATATGACAAGCATATGCTATCCTCTTCAAGATTGTGTAGGTACTTATCCTCTTCATATTCGTCAGTTGTGTTGGCAGTATGTCATCTTGAACATGACACTTATCTGCAGTTCATGTCGGGTTGGGATATCTTTGCTTTGTCACTTTTCCTCCATGGGTTTGGGAAATCCGCTTGCCTCTCATTCGATTACCAATCTTGTCAACATGACCTCTGATCCTATTTGAGTCAAATGCTGCCAAATTCCAAAGTCGTGTCGCCGATATGTTCAAGACCAAATTCTTCTGCAGTTTGTACATTCCCTGATCCTCTGTTTCAGTCTTGATTAACACTCATATTACATCCTCTATTTCATGTCGATGATGTGGGACTCATTATGAACCTCCTTCGAAGGATCGCTTCGTGTTGACTTCATCTCATTATCATGGAAGTCGATCTAGAGACTCCTTTTTGGTACCTTAGAGCTTGCATGCCCTAATGGCAAGTTCTTCGCATTTGACGATAGGTTCGCATCATTTGCCTTCGATTGAGTGATTCCGCGTGTTCAACACCAACTCCTTATTCACATCTCGTGGATTTTACTATTAGGACCTTGAGAATCATTTTCATCATTGGTGGTTTCTCTCTCACTTGTTAACAGTTTACATCATTGACTGGTAATCAGGCGATTTTCCTGCATGTTCGACTTTAGCTCATTTATTCGCATTCTTGAAATTGTACTTGACTGGGTCATGACGGAGCGCAAGACCCTGGATTCTATTCTCTAAAGTCTAGGTTGCGAGGAGATATGATTTTTCCATGATTGGATACATGTTTCTTTTAGATGGATGGCTGCAACCATACCATGAGTCTATATGTGATCCTTCTCAGATGGATGGTTGCGACCATACCATGGTCTCTTTTATGGATGGATGCGTCCATACCTTGATTCATGTATTTTCATCAGAGATTCTAATTATGTATATGTATCTATGCTTGATTTGCAAGTCTACCGACGACAGTGTCTAGTTCCTTGCACGTACTCGTAAAGCATTTCACCCCTCACTCGTGTTCGGACTTCATACTTTAGGGGGCATCTGTTACACAACAATTTGTCACTGTCCTTGTAATCCCCGTTCCTTGATCCTGGAGGACCCATACAGTGACCCTTGTGTACTTTCCAAGCATGGAATACATACCCCTGAACCACACTTTATCTCCCAATTCATCTCCCTTTACAAATTTTCTGGAAGATCCCTATAAAAACCTGGTTTTCAAGGTCGACGTTTTGTCTCAGTGTCTGATCTGCACCGATAGCAGAGATTTTCACTGAGAACCGCGCCGATCGATGCTCTGTCTTAATGTTTGACCCGCGTTGATCCTCTTTTGGAATTTTTTAAAAATAGAAATGAAGCTTCCATGACTAGAAGCTTCGCGAAGCGGAGAGATGAAATTTTTTTTTGAGGATATGGCTGAGGAATTCCCCTTTAGGCTTCGTGTTCCCATAAAATAGGAACCACTCCAAAGGATAAGCTTTTTTCCCACTATTTGAGGGCCTAGATCCTCCTCCTCCATTTTTATATAAGGATACCTATTTCACCTTTGCTACCCTAGTTAGAAAAAGCAATCATAGAGAGAAGAATCAATTATAGCTTTGGGAGAATATAGCAGAGTGTGATTGCTTTTGTGTGTTAGGAACATAGTGAGATTTTATACCTTTATGTATGAGGGTGTCACAAATGTGCCTGGATATGGACCTGCCTAAGGAGAGCCTCAACATCAAGGCTTGGTTGTAATCTCCCCTTGTCTTTATCATAATAAAATGCAATTTATGTTTATCTTCCACTGTTGTTTACATTTGTAATGAGATTTATAACATTCCTTGATCAGTTAGATAGTTTGTAATTTTTTTATGTTTGTCGTGATTTTACGCTTGTCGTGGTGTCTTGACTATATGTACAAGTAATCGAGTTTTGGTAGTAGTGTGTATCGAGCTTGAGAAGAGCGATGCATCAAGAAACTTCGACGGAAGACGAAAAAATAACATCAAAACAAGGTAGGTCATCTTCCTTGCTTTGAATTTCATTTACAATCTAGGAAGGTAGATGTTAGTATGTTCCCTTGTTGCTAGACCCACCCTAGGGCTAGAGGGCTCGCCTCTATCTGCAGAGGGGATTTGCCCGCACAACATATATTCAGAACCATCCACAACTAGATGACCATTGTAATCCGTATAATATTCTGCACTTTCCTACTATTACTTCTTTAGAGCTGTCCGAAAATATTTATGTGTTGAATGAACCACAAAAAGGAGTATATATAGTGGCATATGCTTGGTTATTAGGCCGACCATTCAGCTGACATGTAGGCCGACCACTCAACTGTTATATAGGCTGACTTTAATATAGTATGAAGACTATATTTTCTAGCTTTAAGGATGATAGTCATGAGGGTTGTTATGAGTCATTCTTCCACAAGATCTCAGAGGTCATTCTTTAGACTAGGAACTTCATTTTCATGATTCTTAATTACATTTTTACCTAGAAGACAAAACCCTAGATAGACATCAAGAAGAAGTCTATTTAACCTATAATAAAATCTTGCTCATGAAACCCATGAAGCAAGTACAAAATACATTTTATTATCTTTGTATTCGTCTTTACATAAAATACATAATTACATAGTCAATATGAAGATCGACCTAGTTACACTTTTCGACCATGTTGAGAATTTGAAGGGATGGAGATTAATACAAATTCTCTTCTTGATAATTACTTGTGAGCTTACTTGAGTTACTTATGTCTTATATACTTTAGCTTATTTAATCTTTCATCAAGTCAATTATCAAAATACACAAGACACACAAATTAGGATCCTAGAGCCAAGGAAAAACCTTCGCCTCTTGGAGAGGAAAACCCATGAGAAATTCTTCTTATTGATCTTCAAATGACAAGTACCATGACCCATACTTAGACTCTTGACCTATAAATGCATCCAAGACCTTTTCTTTACTTCTTTGCTTGCCTTCAAAACCAACCCTTCTTTTCTGCTTCAATCCGCACTGATCTATACTAGTACTAGAGAGCTCGGTCTCTTAGTCAACACTTAGATACTTAGTCTTCTTCACCTAGTCCTTCTATAAATAGATTTGCACTTTGTCCACTGTCTCGTAACCTTTCATATAATACCGGTTATTTTCATAATTTGGAGACATACAAATGATAAGCAATCCTTTTGTAATATGACCGCATATTTTACTTTAGATGAGGTGCAGTGATATCCGCAGCTTAACCCTGTACTTAGTCTCTTTAATACGTTCTTATTTATGTGCTATTTAATTTTATTAAATCTGCATCCACATGTCTCCTGAAATCTACATTTTCTTCACAGGGCAACCCTCAATTTTATCCATAGGATAGTACGCAGTTCACTTCAAATTACCCTCAAATATATCCACACTTCTTAACTTTATCTGATCAGAGGTAAGTCCGCACCTTTTCACAGATAGGATCTTCAATATATCATAGAGAAAATCCCCACAGAAGTACCTCTATCTCTGGAGATAGATATTATGGCCGATTCAGCGTGAGAATGAAGAACCCCACAGGTGCCTACATAGTCCCTAGCAAGCTCTGCACTAAGACTGCATCACCCTTTAATGTGGTTGCGGAAGCCTTTCTAATCTGCTAAATACGAGCCTGATCTGGCCCACTGAAACCCTATCGCTTCTCCTCTTATGTTGATCTGCCTCTCTTCTATTGTATTCTTGGTCTTGGATCAGAAATCCCACTACCGAACTGCCCCTCGCTGCATTGCATGATCACTCGAAAATTCTCAGCAAACCGTGCCCCATAATTTCGACTTAGCTCATTGTTGCCACTCTGTGTGTGTTCTCCAACTGATCCCAAGCCTTCCTTTAATATTTTTCCAATCGACGAATCAATAGTCGTGATCTAATCTCTAATCAACAACTAAGATTAGAAAATACTTGATCCTCGTTACCTAGAACATTCTCACCCACATAATTAATTCATTTTAATTATTTAATTTCCCTAAGTTAGACTTAGGGTCTCTATTAAAATAATTAATTATTTGAATAACTTAAGCTCCGGGTGGAATTCCTCCTAACGATTTCTGGGTCTTGGATATCTCATGTGTTCTAGCCCCTCCACAAAGTTTCAAAGCTAGAGAACATCCGATGCTACCCAAAATAAACACTCCCTCTTAGCGAGGAATGTGCTCTAGCAACACTTCAACCTGAAGCATCACCCTAATCCATGACATTGATCCCCTCCGATGTTGATGCTTGGCTTGCAGCCCCTCATCCTCTATGTTTATGCCTTTTGTACTGCTTCCGATGAATATGCCTCATCTGTATTGCAACTCCCCCTCAAAATACTGCATCATGTTGGCCATAGCACTGCCATTGCTAACTGTTGCACTACAACTCAGTTGCTAAGAGTTAAGAAACTGAAGGACATCACCAATAATCTTGACAGACAAGTCAGTCTGGCTACATCTCGATATTGAAACACCCTCTGCTGCTAATCTGCACTGACCCTCTGGTGCCTCTGCGTTGCTTTTGCTCTGCACTGCTCTGCACTGCCTCTGTGTTGTTGAAATCCCATCAACCTCTGCGATGCTACTTCTATGCTGCTGCTGCCTCTGCTCTACGATGCTCTAGTCTTCAATGTCCTAGCACTATGAATGTTCCTCCATAATCCTATGCACCAACTGAATCTAGTCATCCTGCTACTATCATTAAGGGCTCCCATAGCTCGTATGTGATCCAAGAGTTTGGGCACCTCAAGGATCTTTCCCCTCGCTATCTGTAGTTCAATCTACAAATCTATGTCGCCCCACCTCTTCTCTCGAGGCACATGAGCACTCATAGCCACATTGTCATCACTCCCATCATCACCCTTAGTTGTTGCAGCCTTTGAGTTTGAATCTTCTTTGCCCTTCTTCTTCTGAGGATAAGTTGCTGCGAAATGTCCTAGTTCACCACATCTAAAGCACCTAACCTTTGAAAGGTCTTTCTTCTTCTTCCCTTGCTTCCCCTACTATCCCTTATATGCGAGAGCCAAATCTTCCTCCTCCTCCTTCTTGATGTTGATTCCAATGTTGGTGTTGCTCGCCTTGGTCATCCTCCTAATATCTTCTTGTCAAAGAGCTTCCCACATGTCTTCTCAATTTGGAAGTGTCACTCTGTTCAAAATTCCTTGGAAAAATGTCTCCCACTCTTTAAACACTACATTAAGGGTAGTTTTGACCAATAGACCCTCATCACGAGTGGCCCCCATAGCAGCCAACTGGTCATGAATCACCTTCAATCTAATGAGGAAGGGGTCAATTTCCTCTCCCTTATGCATCTAAAATAGTCGAAGCTGATTCTCCAGAAGCATTCTCCTTTGGACAAAAGTCCCCTGAGACATTGAGGTCAACGTCGTCCACATCTCATTTGCTGTGTTCTTTTTAGCAATGTGTGGGACCACATGATCCTTGACCCCATCCATAATCAAGCACTTGGACCTTGCTTGCGCTTCCTCGTACTTCTTCAATGGATCAACATCAACAGGAACAACTACAACCTTCTTGGCATGATCTTTGATGCAATATTCATCAAGAACTGATAGGATTCTGGCCTTCCAAACGATGAAGTTGGACACTTCATCCAACCTATCTCGATCCCACAATCCATGTGCAGCCATCTCTGCTCAAAAGATGTCGAAACAAATACTCTTCTCCGATCTTCTGTTGCAGCCCTCAGCTAAAGACTCGAATATGGGTTTGTTCGTGCTAGAAATCCTCTACAGAATATTCTCCCTCTGACAAGTGATTTCCCTCCCGGAAATCCTCCACCAATTGCTATCGAATCAACCCTCTCCAATCACTCCGCTGATCAAATCTTAGACTTCTTGGTGAGAAAGTATGTTGAGGAACTGCTTCCCCTTACTTTTTCACACCCTACTAGACATTGCTCTGCGCCGACAGAAACAATGCCCCACCAGCAACTTCTGAAGAACAAAACTGCACTTCCAACCATGAAAACCGAAGCTTAAAATTTTTTAGCTGGCCCAACAAACAATGTGTTGCCTTTGCGCAGCTACAACGTCACTCTTCCTGGATTTGCGTCCCTCTGCGTGAGCACTACAAGTGATTGTGTCACCCTTCTTTGCCTCTCTTTGGATTTGCATTGTCACTCAGGACAATCGCCTTCCTGCAGCAAAAAATTCATCTCTTCGCTAATGGCTTCAACTCTCCCTGATCTGCAATAGCTCTGATACCATGTGAAAATTTCTGAATTTACTAAACATAAATCCTACGACAGTAATCTGATTTACTTCTCCTACTTGTTTTATTAACTTAACAAGTTATTTTTATGAATAATACAAGAAAAAACTTCAAAGTAAATACATTGTTGACTACACAATTATATAGATCAAGTACTGAAGAAATAAGCACATTCGACAAAGGACACATAATATTTTTCAAAAAAATACCCCTGGAAAAAGCCAATGCGGGAAAACCGGTGCAACAACTCTTGAGGGCTTTTATTATTATGCAAATTCTAAATACAAACTAGGGTACTATTAATGGTTTACCCAACAGAGAAAATCTTAGCAGAAGTACCTCTATCTCTGGAGATAGATATTATGGTTGATTCAGCATGAGAATGAAGAACCCCACAGGTGCCTACAGAGTCCCCAGAAATATCTGTGTTGAGACTGTGTCACCTTTCAGTGTGGTAGCATCACCATTTCCAATCTGCTGAATACGAGCCCGATCTGGCCCACTGAAACCCCAGCGTTGCCCCTTCTGGCTTTGCGTCAACTCCTCTAGGCCCGTGTCAGCCCTTTGGATTTGCGTGAGCCTCTGTGTTGGCTCTGCGTGAGACTAATTTGGTCTACATCACCCCTCCTGGGCCTACGCTGCTCCTCTGGTGTTGGAATTTCTCTCTGTTATTGTATTCTCGGTCTTGGATCAGAAATCCCACTATCGAACTGCCCCTCACTGTACTGCAAGCTCACTCAAAAATTCTTAGCAAACCGTGCCCCAGAATTTCCACTTAGCTCAAGTGTTGCCACTCTGTGTGTGTTCCCCAATTGACCCCAAGCCTTCCTTTAATACTTTTCCAGTTGAAGAATCAAGGACCATGATCTAATCTCTAACCAACGGCTAAGATTAGAAAAGACTTGATCCTCGTTACTTAGAACACTCCCACCCACATGTCTAAATTAATTCACTTTAATTACTTAATTTCCCTAAGTTAGACTTAGGGTCTCCATTAAAATAATTAATTATTTGAATAACTTAAGCTTCAGGTGGAATTTCTCCAAACGATATCTGGGTCTTGGAGATCTCATGTGTTCTAGCCCTTCCACAAAGTTTCAAAGCTAGAGCACATCTAATGCTACCCAAATATCAACACGCCATTCCTCCATTCAGGGTC
This sequence comes from Pinus albicaulis, assembly GCA_034641835.2. Classification (NCBI taxonomy): domain Eukaryota; kingdom Viridiplantae; phylum Streptophyta; class Pinopsida; order Pinales; family Pinaceae; genus Pinus; species Pinus albicaulis. Next base: position 567,636,091 of record CM076576.1, read on the forward strand.
ATTCCACTACGTCGAGGTCAAATAAATGAGTTTCTAAGACACAGTTCAAACCCTCTTGTCAATGCTAGCTAGAAATGAGGCAGAGACAAAAAGTTGCAAGAGGAGAGAAAGGAAATGGACAGACATGAGGGTTTTCTCAGACAAATAAAATAGGCACTAAAGAGAGCAGAGGAAATAAACAAATTTGACAAGTCAAAATGGAAGAAACACAGAGAGAGATAGGTCTGAGTGGGCAGAGATGGAAAAGGAGTTACACTGCGCAGCAAAGATGTCTAAGTTTGGCTTTGATACCATGTCAAGCCATGTCGAGCAACTCTCGGACTTCATTTCTCCATTAAAATTTAGTTATATATATATAATGAAGGGACCCTTATTTCATATTCTGAGGGTCTCTTCATATTTTCCACCTCCTAATTTATTTGCATTTATATTTACAACACAAAAAATTGAAGGATTATGTTCAACATATTGGATTCTCTTGCAATTAATATAATTTCAACATGTTATCACTCCAGTAATTCTCTAGTTGTGAGATTTTTGGTTTTTAGTTTAGAAAACTAGAGGTAACCACATACCTACTTTTAAACTCTAAAATATAGCTTTCGCTCTCTCTATAAGATTTAACTTTGTTTGTTTTTATAAAATATTAGGCTAGTTATGATTGTGCAATTGGTTTTGGTTTTGACTAGTTTGGTGGGAAAAATCACTAGAAGAGATGGATAGTGGGAAATCTATTTGTCCATTGGGCTGAAGAGTCAAAAGTCAAACAAACAGAACTAGAATCAAGGCCAAAAAGTCAAATGTTTTTAGGGCAAGATAGATAACGCTTGGAGATCTTGGAAAGTTTTTTTGTGAGATGGTATAATTGGGATAAAGAGCAATGAAGGGTTCTTTGATCCGGAAAATGGAAGTAGTAGGCAGAGGTCAAACGAGAGACGGAGCAATTAAGGGTTCCCTACACTGGAAATCAGATGAAAACATACAAATGACAAATAGTTAAGACATGGTGCTTTTAAAAAATCCTGAAGTAATCCTCCTATTCATTCATTCAAATTTGGAAAACATTATGGATTGCATGTAACAAAGAAAGATAACAATGAAAAATTTAGAAAATACTTCACTCCAAATAGCTCATCACATGAATTCTGAAATATGATGCTAGTTGATCTGATCCAGTCTGCTACTCGAAATTTGAACACAAAAATCCTTCAAGTCCACAAAAATAACTATATAAATCTTCAGCAATTTATTCCACCAGAACACTTCTAAAGATGAAGTATTTATACATAATTGTTTACAAAATATCCTAGAATGCTTCTAGGCATTATTTAAGGAAAATAAAATATCTTTACAACAATAATAGAGACAATTGCTTAACAAATCAACAAGTTTTCCTATCTATCCAAAAGAAATAGAAACTCATTTGGGATAAGAAACAACTGGTTGCCTTGTTGTCTTCCTTGCTAGCTTTAGATATTTTGAGTTTGTTTTGAAATATGATCTTCTTTGACTGATACTCTTTCACTGATTCTCTTTAACCTCTGATACTCTTTAACTCTGTAAAAGATATTTACTGCTGTAAAAATCTATTTGACTGCAAATTTCAGCAAACTGTTTTCACTATTACTTTTCTTCCTTTTTACTTTTTACAATAAATCCGTCAATGACTGCCAAACTTCAGCACTTGGAATTTGTACTTTCTTCAACTTTCTGAAATTTTCATCTGCTTCAGTGTACCTGGAGAAAGTTGGTTTGATGACAAACAAGTGTTTAATTTCATGTTGTAAATAGAATAAGTCCTCAAAACTTCTAAGTAGGACTTTTCCTGTTCGAATGCCTTGTCCACCACTTGATTTTTCAACTTGTTCTTTGGCATATTCTCTGATCTTTTTGTTATAATCTTCCTGAGGCATCAACTTGTCATTTATGTCCAAGATATTAGGAAAAATTCTTTGCCTTAAGTTCTCAAATTTAACCATGAACCTGGTTATGGAAATGTTCATGTTCTCACACTTTTCCTCCAACTGCCTCATCAGGTTCTTTTTAGTTATAACCTTCTTTATCTCAATGGTAGTTTCAGTTCTATCAGTAATTTCAAGTTCTTCTAACTCTTGCATGTTCTTGTTGTTGAGGAACTTTATCAGTTCTAGAGCTTGTTCTGGTTTGTTATCCAATTACTCTTTAGTCTTTTGGATCTCTTCTAATTATGCTTTCAATAAGTCTCTTTGTTCAAAAATCACTTGGATGGAAGGCCATACATCATTGATGGCTTCTATGACTTTGTTCCACAAATGATTTTTTACATAGGAAAATTGTTCTTTCAAGGTCAATTATTTTTCCAATTTCTTCAATTCTTCATTCAGTCTGATGGATTTTTGCTCATGTTTCTTTGCATTTATCTGAGCCAATTTGTTTGAATTCTCAAGATTTTCTACCATCTGTTTCAATCTGCTGATTTCATTTGTCTTAAGAGACATTTCTTCCATGGATTCTACCATTTTGCTGGCCTCATATGTATGTTGAACTGTTGTTGTTGATGATTCTGTAGCTGAGGTTGTGGATGAAGTTACTGGCACTGCAGTAGCCAGTGGGATTTTAGGTGCCAACTCTGCAGCTAGAGTAGATGGCACAGCTGTAGTAGCCATAGGGATGACTATAGGTGCTTCCTATGTCTTTGGTGCTTCTTTTCCTGGACAAGCTTGTCCATCTGTATCTCCATTTCCTTGATTTTGGTCGTTAATTGAAAAATCAAATTCATCATGTCATCCTTTTCTTTTTGTCCTTCTATTATTTCTTTTGTTTGAGGATGTTCACTTTGAGGAAGTTTAAGTTGTTTCCTCAAAGCTGCAATATCTTTATTCTACTTCTTCACTAATAACTCTACTGCTTTGATATTAGTAGGGTCATATCCCACCTGCAAAACTAGTTCTTCTAAGGATTTTATCCTTAAATACTTGGTATACAAGGATGCCTTATCCATTTTCATCTGATCTTTCATGTTAGAGATGGTATTTTGGAGTTTCTGAGAACTCATGGCTTTAGTTGTAACAGTAGAGTACAACATTTCTAAAGTCTGTCTATGGAATTCAATCTGATCGAGAGCATGAATCTTTCCTATTTGAACTTCCAAATCAACCTTCTTATAATATGCCATTGTCTTTGGGAATTTGATTGTGGGATGCAATACTGACATAATTAGCTTTTGATTTGAATAATCAAATGCAGGTAGAAGTCTATTTTGCACACTTGGTGTCTGCTTGAGATTTTGAGAATATATATATTTTTTTTTATCTCTTCATTTTTTAGCTTGATCTGTTTGTATTTTTCTTTGATGTCCAGGTCTTTCTCCTCAGCTACCTATGAGGAAGAGGCCTCCATGCTCTGTTGTCTTTATATCAACTGTGCATCTTCATTGCTAACTTGTTCTTCATTCCGATTCTTAGTAGCTGGCTAATTGATGATCATAGTGGCAACATTTGTTTCTGGCAAATCAGTGTTGGTATCTATAAGATCTATCTCTTCCACATCAATTGTTGCCTTCCCTTTACCTGCTGAATTTAACTTAGGCCTTTTGTTGTATATTAACTTGAATTTAGTTTCAGTTGTAGTTTCAGCAACATAGGCTCCTTCTTCCCTTACTCTCTTGGTGAATTTTTTTGGCTGATCTGCAGTCTCTAAAGTGTGACTAGTATCTTTTTTCTTTACTGCATTTGTTAAGGTATTCTTTGTCCACTCAGTCTGATTTGCATATTTTTCTATCTTTGGCTTTGATTCATGAATGAAGGGTGTTAATTTGCATTTAACCCTTAGTTTACTTAGGATCCCTTGTGGATCATAATTCCAAGGAAAGCTTTCTTCAAATCTGAATTCCAATAGCTATTTTGTTGCTTCTTTCTCTGCATCCCTATGATTGCAGATGAATGGCCCTATCTGATTCTTTAATTTGCACTGAGTTTTCTTTTTTGCTGCCATGAAAATTATAGAATCAGAGTTTAGGATCTGCTTGATATACTCCAAGGCAAAGATCCTCATTGAAGGATGTTTGGGTAACTTGTAAGGTAACAAATTTGACCCAAAAACTCTGATCTCAATATGTTTTTCATATAGGTACCAATCACCAACTTTATTATGCTCTGATAACTGTAATATTTTCTTCATTTCTTCATTTATCCTTGGTTGCTCTGTTTGTGTTAACATTTTGATCCCTGGATGTATGAACAATTCTAAAAATTCTGCATAAGTGAAATCTGCACATTCTTTCCTGAGCAAAGTAGCCCCAAAAATGAAAGAGAGAGGATTTCCCTCTATGTCAAGCTTTTGAAGAGTAACTGGAAAATTATCTAATTGAAAATATAGGAACATATGGAAGAGGAAGGATGTGTCTCTGAACACTCCTTTAATTGGAAAATTGGTTAATTGATGATGAATATTGTCTGCAATGAAACCAGCATAATCAAAGATTATAGATGGGGGTTGTCCTGGGGTAAAAGTGGATAAGAAACCCAAGATGGATTCATCTATGTTCATCAGTAAAGTACCTTAGGATGAAGGAAAGCATAGAAATCACGTCTTGAACATTCTGGGAGTATGGAAGCGGAATATGGGGGATTTATTTGAGGGATTTCTACATGAAAAGGCATAGATGTCTCGAAAATCATGAATCTCTTGGGGAAATCTAGGCCAATATACAACTTGGTGAGGGCCTCTATAGATAAAGGGACTGCTTGAGGATTAGGCTGTAGTTGTATCATTAGGTTAATAGATTCAATAGTAATGGTAAGAATAAATTCTTTATTGCTATTTACTATGGCTCTCTGTTCAGGCACATAGTACTGTTGACATAACCTAATAAATTCTTGGCATGGATGAGTTAATGGAACAACATATTTGGGCAAATGGGATTCCAAAATATGGACTTCTTCTTGATTATCTAAAGACTTCTCATAGCCTCAGTTATGAATATCTAGCAGATTAAACTCAACAATTGGGTCTGTTATCTTGTAATCAGTATCAGCTAAAGGAATATGCTCAATGTCTATGACAAGGGGTTGCAAAGGATTTACAACAATAGCAGTCTTAGAAGTCATAGCTGGAGTTGATTTAGGCACTTTGTAACCTTCAGGATTGCTAGAGCTCTGCTTTTTAGGCATTATGGTTACTTCTACAAGTATATACAGTTTGCAAAGGTATTTTACTTTTAGCAGAGGTTTCTTGGATAAAAATGGGCAAAATATGGGCTTCTCTTGGGTTTTTCTTGTCAATTTGGATTCTTCAAAAGGATTTATAGGGTTTCACTAGTTTAGACACAAGAAACAGGGGTTTCTTGGGCTTTTTCACTGAGCAATTTGGCTAAAAATTCTTTTGAATTTAGGCACAGAGGCTTTGGGATACCTTCAGAGGATTTCTGGCTAAATCTGGAGTTTAAACAATTTATAGAAACTATTAAAAATCCGTGAAATCCCTTTAAAATAGTATATTCAATAAAATAGGGTTTTTGCAGAAAATTTGACAGGGTTTGGTCCATTTTTTGGGCTTTTTGACAGGTTTCTTATGGATGATTTTCAAGTTTATAAATGAAATTTGTCTTTTAATAAGTCTTCTTCAATTTGAAACAGGTTTAATTTAGAAGAAAAACTTGTTATTCGCAGGTACAGGATTTGAAATGGTTTCTAGGGTCTTTGAACAGGTCAAACAACCTCTGTCTGATCTTTGGAGCAATTCTGAGCTTCTCAGTTGTCTTCAAACAGATTCAGTTTAAAATTTGCAGTCTTTTGGCATAAAACTGGCGAAAAAAGGTTCAATTCACAGTCAAGGTGGCCTGTGCAGAGTTTACGCGCAGTAAACTGGCGAAAAAAGGTTTAATTCACAGTCAGGGTGGCCTGTGCAGAGTTTACACGCAGTAGGAATGGAAATGAACACATTTTCGTATGTTTATTGGACATATTTAGGGCTTAACAGACAATTAATGGCCATCACATCGGGCGGGAAGGTGGTTTACGGGCTTCAACGGATCAAAATAAGAGTGGTTATCGCGCAACATTTGAGTGGTAAGCAGTTTTGGAGCAAACCCACGCAATCAAATGAGAATTGAGCACATGGAGGAGAGAGGAAATGAAAATACCGCCCATTTCGCATAGAAATGGAACGGGGAACATAGGCGCAAGTTTATTTGTGATATCAGGTTTCAACCGTTGAATATTGGGATTGGACTACAAACGGTCTAGATCACTTGTGAGAGTTGCGTCGAGATTGGGGAGTGGGGCCTGGGTTAGTTAATGTGGAGAGGATGTTTAAAACCTTATAAAATATCCGTTTAATCGAAGTTTTAAAACCTTGGGTTTATATGGTTAGGCGAGATAGGTTTATATGTTAATTTAAACATTTAACCAATGTTTAAATTATTCATATGAGCGCAGATGTTTTATTATATAGTTTTTAACTTTTAACAGTTGTTAAAAAACTATAGGGGCGAGATATTTATATTATAGATATGTTAAAACCAATGGGATATGTCGGGGATAATATTGCGCACATATGATATAAAAACATTGGTTTAACGTAAAATAAGGGTTTTTGTGGGTTTATTTAAATAAAAGGGATTTAATATTATATGGGTGGATGTAACTTAGGGAATTAATATATATTGTTAGTAGTTAGTATGAAATAAAGGGTGGAGTGTAGGGGATATGAAAAACACATGTTTAACCCTAAATAAAGTGTAAATAACATAGTTTGCCTTTGTTGTGTTACTTCACACTTTTAACTTAGGATAAATGTATTTTTGAGGGTTTATCAATGTTTTTTGGAAGGAATGGAATTAGTTATTTAGGGTTTTTCTTTTACTAAGTAAAAATGGGTTTTTACTTAGGAAAAGGGCATTATGTTTATGAAATGAAGGATAAATGCAGATGAATCTGGGTTTTGTGTTGGAATTCAATATTTTTTAACCAATCAGTCATCGAGCCTTGGGTCTGGTCCCAATAGAAGTCAGAGAAATGCTCTGAGCCTTTTTGACTGATAGTTAGAATACTGAATATTTGTAGGGGAAGATAAATTAGTAATTTTTTTCCCGATGATGCTTTATTACATGTTTGTACAACTGCTTTCTACCTATCCATCTTGATTTCTAACATTTTTTCTTTATTTTCATGGGTGCATTTAGGCTTGCAACCCTAAATTAGTTTTTTTTTTAAAGCATAAATCTAACTAACCTTATTCCATTCGAGGGCTCAGATTAAACTGTTGAGCTCCTCATTTATTTTCTATCTTAACTACTAATTTATCAAGTTTATATTGTTTGACATATTTTTATTCTCTATCTAAAACATTAAATTTAAAGCATGAAAATTTTAAGATTAAATTGTTTAACTGATCATGGATTATGGCATTTATTGACAATCTGCACATAATCATTATTCTTGCAATAAAGTAAATAGTAGTGGCATTTTGACTTGCTCACTTTCAGGTCTTATTTTCATCTCTTTTTTCTTTTGGGGTCTATCTTTTTCTAAGTCCTTTGATATTTCTTTTAGGACTTTTTACCCTCTTTTCATTTTTATTATTTTCATTTTTCAAAATATGGGAAAACAAATTGCAGGAAACAAGGTATGTACATATTCACAAAACTATCATAATCTATTCAAAAATTATGAACCCTATTATTACAGGACCCTAACAGTGGCTCCACTTGGGGATGGCATTTCCTGGTGAAATGTCTAGAACTTTGAGATCAATAACCTTTGGAATTTGACTGTGATGACCCTGTAAATGTCTTATGATATCTGAAATTATTCATACTTATGATATTACCTCTCAAAGCTTAGGGCACTCTCTCTGGGCTTCAACTTTGTTAGGAAACCATCCAATCAAATCTAAACATGTTCAATGTATATGTACAATGATCAAAATAAATGAAAACTAACTATTTTTTAACTCAGGAGAGTAGTAATGCTTCAACATTCTGCCATTTACTGCTCCTTTTGACATCTCTGGCCCATCTATTTCTTTTAGGAAGAAAGCATTGTTACCTCTGTAACCATAAATGACATAAGGCCCTTTCCATAGAAAATCGAATTTTCTGTGTTTGCCTTTATCTTCTCTTCTTGAATCCCATTTTAACACTTTATGTCCGATGTAGAAATCATCTTCTTTACTCTTCTTATCAAAAAAATTCTTGATCTTATCTTGAATGACTTGAGACTTGATATAAACTTATTCCCTTGTTTGTTGCAAGTGAATAGTTTGATTGATTCTTCTTTGAATGTCATTTGTTTCAACTTGTAACTCTTGGATAATTTTCATCACTGGTACACCTGGGGAGGATGGAAAAACAACATCCATTCCATAGACAAGTTGGTAATGAGAGGTACCAATGGATTTTTTGGTAATAAGTCTATCTGCCCATAAGGCATTGACTAACTTCTTATTCCAAGTCTTTTTATTGTCTTCAAGTAACTTTTTGATGATGTTTACAAGGCTCTTGTTTAAGGATTCAGCTAGACCATTACCTTGGGGGTAATATGCAGTAGAATGGCCTAAGGTAATATGGTATTTGTGGCAAAAGTTAATCATTTTCTTGGATTTGAATGCTGCTGCATTGTTAGTAATTATCTTTTGGGGACATCCAAATCTTGAAAGAATGTTACTTACTAAAAAATAGATAATGATAGTATCTGTGGCTTGCCTTGAGGGTATGGCTTCAATCCACTTGGTAAAATAGTCAGTGGCAGTCAGAATCCACTTATGTTGGGCTGATGATGGAGGTGAATTTCTCCAATGAAGTCAAGACCCCATTGTTGAAATGACATTTCAGTAGAGATGGGTTTTAAGGGTAGGGGTAACATCTTTTTCTTACCCTAAAAGATTTGGCATTTATGACAGAAGGTCACATATCTTTTTACATCAGCAAACAAGGTAGGCCAGTAAAAACCAGCTTTCAGAATCTTGTCTGCAGTAATCTTCTAGTAAATATGCCCTCCACAATCACCTGCATGAAATTCTTCTAATATTTTTTTAGCTTCTTCTTTTAACAAACAATTTTAAAAAATCCCACTATGATCTCTCCAAAAAAGTACATTGTCTAAAATACAAAATCTTACTGTCTTAAGCTTTAGAAATCTTGCTTTTGTTCTTGATAAACCAGGAGGAGCTTGTAAGTTTAGCAATACAAATATAATATCTACATACCATGGTGAGTCTAAAAAGGTTGCACTGATCTCTGGAGTCGCCATCTCCTCTTGATCATCTACTTGGGAAATAAAATTTATGTCAAGGGCATTACAATTTGATTCAACCATTAATCTGGCTAAACCTTAACCTTTTATCAACTTGGTGGGTTTTATCTCTATGTCATATTCTAAGATAGTGGCAAAACACTTACCTCTTCTTCCATCAGGACCATCCTGAGTAAGATTGTCTTTTACTACAGCATTAGGAACATAGACAATGATGTGAGAATAGAGAATGTAAACTCCTAAGTCTTTAATAGCTTTTACCAAAGCTAAGACTTGTTTCTCCATGATATTATACTTCAAAGATGCATCTATAAGTGTTCTGCTAAAGAAAACTATGGCATGTTCATAACCCTGGTCATTTTTCTGCAGTAAAACTGCAGCAATGGTGTGTTCTGAGGCGAATGAGAAAATGATGAATTTTTTTTTGAAATCAGGACTTATAAGGACTAGAGTTTTGGTTAAATGGATTCAAATGACTGTTTGTCCTCAATAGTCCATTTTAGAACTGAATCTTTTTTAGCATGTTATTTAATTCTCTAATTATCTCAACTAAGTTAGAAATAAATCTTCTTAAAAAGTTAATCTTACCTAGAAAGGCTTGTAACTCTTATGTTTCTTGGTGGAGTGATGTTAAGAATTGCTTCTATCCTAGCAGGATCTATTCTGATTCCTTCTTTTGATATTATGTGTCCTAGTAACTTGCCTTCTTCTAATCCAAATAAGGTTTTCTGAGGATTTAATGAGATGCCAAACTTTCAGCATTTTATAAAAACTTGCATTAGGGGAATTTTGAGGTCTAAAATGGGCCTCCTAAGGAAAATGTACAATCAAAATTCACTTTATGAGAACCAATCACATTTTAGGAGATGACATCATCTATAATGGTTGAGGTGAGATTATTTGAGTTAAAGGTACTTACTTGTCACATTCTCAATGATAGATAAAAACTCATGGTTAACCATGGTAGTGCTCTAAGTCCTTTTAAAGTCAAAGTAAAGTACTCATAATAAATGTCATTTCACACTTTTTGAATAAAAATATATTATTGTCATTTCATATTTCGTGAAAGAAACAATGCATATCTCTATACATTTATTATATTATATTATATTATTTTTATATATTATATTAATTATATGTCATTATACAATCTAAATAATATAATTTTTAATTAATAACATATAATATAATTAAGAATTTATAAATCTATATTTATATTTTATTTTAAGTTATTTAAGTACAAAGAACAAACACATTAATTTTTCAATGATAATGATTTTTTCTTGAAAATCTCATTCTTACTTATAGTCACATCAATACAAAAATTTTATTAATTTTATTTTGGTACAACTTTTGAATTGAATTTAACTATGGTTACGTGGATTGTGGTGCAAAAAATGAATTGCAAATTCATAAATATTCTTTTATTGGTTTAGTTATTATTTTATTATTTCCTTAGGAGGCCCATTTTAAACCTCAAAATTCCCCTAATGTCTGCGATGGTCCAAGTGTTCATAATCAGTTTTAGAAAATATAGTTATGTCATCTGAGTAAATTACTAAGAATTCTTTAATTTCCTTTGCAAAGGTTATATCCATAGCTCTTTGAAAGGTTGCCCCTGCATTCATTAAACTAAAATGCATTTTTACATATATAAAAGTGCCCCAAGGAGTAGTAAAAGTTGTTGTGGGTTGATCCTCTGGTTGGACTAAGATCTGGTTGTATCCTGAAAAACCATCTAACAGTGAAATCCTAGAAGAACCAACTACCCTTTGTAAGATGTGATCCATTTTTGGTAAAGGGTAATTATCTTTTAAAGATACTTTGTTTAAATTCCTAAAGTCGACACATAATCTAATCTCTCTTGTTTTCTTTCTTGTTGGAACTAGGTTAGAAACCCAATTAGAGCACCTGATTGGTGCAATGATATGTGCGTCATACATTCTTTTCACTTCTTTTTCTATTAAGGGCATCAAAACAAGGTTGATTCTCCTTAACTTTTGTCTGAAGGGATTTTGATCTTCTTTTACAGGAATTTGGTGTTGAATTACGCTGGTGTCATAGGATTTAAGGTCCTCATAACTCTAAGCAAAAACATCTTGGAATTCCTTTAAAAGAGCTATATATTTTTCCTTTTCTTGTTGAGGTAAATCTTTTGAAAGTTTGATCATTTTGGTTTTTAGTTCAGTACCAATATTGCATTCTTCAATATCAAATCTAACTGGCTCCATTTTGGGTTTTCTAGCAACATCATTGGAGTTAAATAGATCTTCTAAAGGAGTTAAACCTTTGGGTAAGAAATTGTCTTTGAGATTTAATATTTCATTTTCTTCATCAATTATCTCATCAATTTTTACTCTCTAATTTATCTATATCTGATTGACTAAATCTGGTGGGTTTAGCAAACTTTAATTTATTTGCATCTACATTATTTACATCAATTTCACTATCTAAATCTTGATCTATGGTACAATCTGTGTCTATTTTACAGTTCTGAAATTCACCCTCATTATTCAAAAAATGATAAATTTGTTGGTCCTGTGAGAAAATTTACCAATATTTGAGGTTTTCTGGAATTATTGGCCTGTGTTTTACTTCTGCAGTATACATATGATTTGGCTGAAAAGGTAAATTACAAGTACTAGCAAAGATTGCTAAAGAATGTGCTTGTAAGTTTTGCCTTCTTGGTATTGCAGAGAAATTACATTCCAGTAAATCACTAATTAAATCTAGTACAGTTTCTCTATACCGACCAAGTCTAGGATTTTAAACTGAATATTCACCTTTAATTTGTTTAGCAATCAACTCAGAATCTCCCATTATTGCTATTCTTTTTCCTCCTAATTTTTTTATTATTTAGAGTCCTAGAATGAGGACTTCATATTCAACCATATTATTTGTGCATTTGCAATTGAATCTGAAAGCATGGCCTTCTACATGATTTTTCTCTATATTAGTTTTCCATACTCCTGTTCCTACTCCTAATTTATTTACTGAACCATCAAAGTCTAAATGCCATAAAGATTCACGAGAAATATTATCATTGTCTGGTGTGTTCTTTTCTTCTCTTAGTTCTATCTTGATTTCGTTATCAGTTTCTGCATTACATAGGATGAAAGAGTCTAGATCAGTAGGTGTGGTATAAATTAGGTAATTTATTGACCTTTCAGCACTACTTACCATATATTTCATTAATGTTTCCCTATATAACTTCTTAGGTTGAACAAAAACTGATATAGTAGCATAAGACATGTCCAATTATAGAGATCCCTGTAACTTTGCTCCCCATGAGCGAGAAAGTGACATTCCATATTTAGGTGGGATATCAGCTACTACAATGTCCAATAATATACTCTTACCAGGATATTGAACCAAGGTTACACACAGATCTTTCATTAAACCTAGGCATTTTACTTTACTTGAGTCAAATGAGAATAAATCTTTATAGGGCCTTGTGATGTCTAAGTTCAGAGTTTCCATTATAGCTTTGGGCATTAAATTATGTGAAGCTCCTGAATCTAGCATTGCATTGCATAGGATTTGATCATGAATAGTTAAAATGATGTAAAATGGAGGAACTGCTCCATTTAAATGTTGTTTATTCACATCTGGGCTAGAAATCAACTCTGGCTACTCATCATTCAGATTTATGGAATCTTCTCTATCATTTATGTTTAATGTTTCAGTTATGGTTGATTTATACAAGTCATGTTTCACCAATTGTGTCAGTGGAATTGGTATTTTTAGTTTTGCAATTTCAAATTGTATGTTGAATGTAGGTTGTGATTTACTTATTTGAATCAATTATTCTTTGGTAACTGTAGTTTCTGTTGGTTTATCTTGTTTTTTTGCAGCTATCTTTTCAGTTTCAGTTTGAGTGTCTTGAGTCTTACTGCTTTTTATTTTCTTAGGAGTGGTTTGTGAAGCAGTAGATGGTTGTTCAGATTTGGAGCTGTCAAAAGCTGTGTTTGCAGTGGCAGCTTTTGGATCTGTTGTTTAGAATTAGCATTGAGCATTTCAGTGTCTAAGGTTGTTGTTTTATCAGAATTAGATGCTTTAGGAGCAACAGATTTGTGTGAATCTTTTGCAACTTGGGCAACTTCATCAGTTATGTCCACAATCTTAGGGCTTCGTGAAATATTTGGGCTAGAAACCTTTTGGAAAGAACCAAAGTTCTGCTTATTTTCCCTATGGAGAATTTGCAAAACTTTTGTTTTGGGAGCTTCTATTGTTTTTTTATTTGGTGTTTGAGAAGTTTTCTTAGTAGAAGAATCATTATTTTTCTTACTTCTTATATTGATTCTGTACTTCTATGATGGCAGAGTCATAACCCTGTTTGTAATCAAAGGATTCCCCTGAATCTAGTTGGAGCTGTTGAAGTTCAAATAACTGTTGATCTCCCTGTGTGATAAAGATAGTGTTATTGTCATATATTCCTATTAAATTAATGGTATCCTCGTCGTCATCATTGTTTTGAGAACTCTCAGCATAGATCTCCTAAAAGGGAGGTCTTATTGTTTGGTTTGGGGTTGAGTCTTTTGATTTTCCTGAATTTGTGTTTTTTCTAAAATTGAGATTTCTGATTTGTTGTTGATTATCCCATTGAGGTCTTCTTTCTATGTTATCTAACCTTATCCATCATCATTTCTAAGGTTTTAACTAACATATCTATTTTTGTGTCTAAACTAGAAGCTTCTTCTTTCATGGTCACTCTCCTCTCATTTCTTAATCTTTCTTTTCTAGCTAGAATATTTACTTCTACACTTACTGCGTCTGTTTGCATTCTTTCTAATGTTTCTGCATTTATTTCTCTTAACTGATATGACATGTCAGTGTCAAATCCATCTGGGAATTTGAATAAGATAGAGTCAGGAGTGGATTTTAGATTTGCAGGAATTGAATTGTAAACATTTTATATCTAGTGCAGTAGTCTTGTACAGATTCATTTGGAGCTTTTTTCATTGCATCAAATTCAGACAAAATTTGCAAAGGGTTTTTCTTCTTTTCCCATTTATTTAAAAACAATCTATGGAAAACATCTAAATAAACTATACTACCTGCAGTAAGACCTTTAAACCATTTCTTTACTTCTCCTGTTAAAGTTTGTGCAAACAACCTCATTTGTACATCTGATTCATCTATCTCATGGAGTTAAAAGAAATCAGTCATTTTTCTTATGTGTTGTTGTGCAGTATAATATGTAGTAGCATCAAACTGTGGTATTTTACTTTGGTAGTCTTGGGGCATGTCATGAAGTCGTCCTGGAAGAATAAGGGGAGCATACCTAGCAGCCATAGCTTGAATGCTAGCATGGCTAGGAGGTAAAGTAGAGGTACTTGGAGCTGAACTAGAAGTAGTGGCTGATGAAACTGGATTATAAAGTGTTGAACTAGAAAAAGTAGTTGAAGAACTAAAGGCTGAAGCTGAGGTACTGAGAAGTGAAACTGGAATATTTATGGAACTACTAGGAAATGAAAATGATGTACTTGGAAAAGTAGTGGTCAAGCTAGTGGATGAAGTGGATGTAAGGAATGAAGGAAATAATATTCTAGGCTGTAGAGGTAATCTAGAGATAAATGGATTTGTAGACTATATGGTAGTAGAAACTATAGATGATGTAGTGGCATAAAAAGATGAACCTATGGATTCTAAAAGGTTGGTATCTAACTAAGAAGTAGGAGGTTTAGGTGTATATGTTGATAAGGCAGCTAATTCAACTGAATGCTGAAAGAGAGCTTCATCTATTTCCTTAAGTACAGTAGCATTCAATTCATCAAGTTTATCATAAACTTCCAAAAATTTAGATTCAGAATCTACTGAAATAGTTTCCTTTTTAATTTCAAGAAATGAAATAAAATCAGGATCTATAACAATGTTGTTTAAATAACTTTCTGATTTATTTTTGAATAAATAATGTTCAAAATTTAAATCAAAATCTATGTCTTGTATGCTTGTCAAATGTTTTGGAAGAGAATTTGATCTAAATAAGGAAACTTTATTACCTAAATCTTCTATCTGTTTTTTCTTTTTTCCTATTTTGTTTGAGTTGTCTACGATAACAGCAGGTTTAGGGTCCGGATTAGACCTGGTATAATAAACTTTCCTAGAAGCCAGAATTACAAATTTTAATACTCACAACTAGTTAAACAATCTTAAAGGTAAAAATATGATAAGAAATGATTTCCTTCAAGGTTTATTTAACAACTAAGGATTGGTTAGATTCTTCAGTATGGTCGCTAGTATGTTATCACTAAAGTAATTTTCTAGTTGTGATATTTTTGGTTTCTAGTTGAGAAAACTAGAGGTAACCACAGACCAACTTTTAAACTCTAAGATCTAGCCTTCTTAGGGTTCAAAGATGGCTCTCTCTATAAGATTTAACTTTGTTTGTTTTTATAAAATAATAGGCTAGTTATGATTGTGCAATTGGTTTTGGTTTTGATTGGTTTGGTGGGAAAAATCACTGAAAGAGATGGATAGTGGAAAATCTATTTGTCCATTGGGCTAAAGAGTCAAAAGTCAAGCAAATAGAACTAGGATCAAGACCAAAAAGTCAAATGTTTTCAGGGCAAGATAGATAACACTTGGAGATCTTGGAAAGTTGTTTTGTGAGATGGTATGATCAGGATAAAGAGAAATGAAGAGTTCTCTGATCCGGAAAATGGAAGTAGTAGGCAGAGTTCAAACGAGAGAGGGAGAAATTAAGGGTTCCCTACACTGGAAATCAGATGAAAACATAGAAATGACAAATAATTAAGACAGGGTGTTTTTAACAAATCATGAAGTAATCCTCCTATTCATTCATTCAAATTTGGAAAACATTATGGATTGCATGTAACAAAGAAAGATAACAATGACAAATTTAGAAAATACTTCACTCCAAATAACTCATCACATGAATCTTGAAATATGATGCTAGTTGATCTGATCCAGTCTGCTACTCGAAATTTGAACACAAAAAGCCTTCAAGTCCACAAAAATAACTATATAAATCTTCAATAATTTATTCCACCAGAATACTTCTAAAGATGAAGTATTTATACATAATTGTTTACAAAATATCCTAGAATGCTTCTAGGAATTATCTAAGAAAAATAAAATATCTTCACAACAATACTAGAGACAGCTTCTTAACAAATCAACGAGTTGTCATATCTATCCAAAAGAAATAGAAACTGATTTGGGATAAGAAACAACTGGTTGCCTTGTTGTCTTCGTTGCTGGCTTTAGATATTTTGAGTTTGTTTTGAAATCTGATCTGCTTTGACTGATATTCTTTCACTGATTCTCTTTAATCTCTGATACTCTTTAACTTTGTAAAAGATATTTACTGCTGTAAAAATCTGTTTGTAATATTCCTAATTAGCGACAGCTAATTGGAATATTCGACTTTGTATTGTTTTGCCATATGTGGTTTGTAGATAAATAAAAAAGTGAGTAAAAGGGGGTCTAACTCACTTTAGTGGAATAAAACACCTTCCTAGTAGCACAACGTTGTAACTTAAGGGGGGAGCCAAGGAGGGGCCACACACCATGTGGAGGAGAGAGAGACTACGTTGGTTTTGGAGGGAAACCAATGCTATAAAAGGTGGAGGAGCCTCCTCATTTGGGGAATTCTTGTTGCTGATGATTTTGAGCTAGACATTTTGTCTTCTTGAGCACACTGGCTGTTTAGCCTGTCTGCAACACTATTTAGTGCGTTGAGTGTCTCCGATCGGAGATCTCGCCCTTAGCCCCGGGGGACTTCGAGTGCCTGCTCGGGCAAGGTTTTTCCTTCAGTCTTTAGCGGGAGATTTGGTTGGTTGGTTGTTTGGCTGTGGAGCTGGGCTTCTCTTGTGACTGCGTAGTCTTTGGAGAGAGGACACAGTTCTAGTTGGAGGTGTTCCGTTGCGGGGTTTTCTGCAGGAGTTCCAGTTGATATCCGGTGTGGAGGATCAGTATTTGCCAGGAGGAGGTTACCTGAGGAGTTTGAGGCACTGTCACAGCTATTATCAGTTGGCATCTGCGATGAGCCTTGCAGAGGCAGCGTAATTCCTGGAGGAGGGTTTCTGTGGTGGTTTTCGGAGGCTGATCATTTTTGATATGGTTTATGGGTTTTGTCTGGGGTGGTGAGTACAGGTGATCTGCAGATTTTCAGCTCATTTCGACAAGGGGATCAGCCCCTAGTTTCAGTCCATTCCAGCAGCAGCAGTTTTACGGCAGTTTTCTGGCAACTGGGACGCAGTTTCTTGTAGCAACCATTTCCTGTTTTTCTGAGAGAGTTCTTCACTTGCCTTGAGCAAGAATAGGTGCTATCATTCTGATTATCCATTGTATTTCATTATATTCTCAGATTAATAAAATGGCTTAGCATTCCCGGCATTTTTATGAGTATTTGCTTTATGTTCTATTTTTGGCATTTTCTATATTGTCGTATGCTTGTATTGCTGTCTATTTCCCTTCCGGGATATTACAGTGGTATCAAAGAATAGTTTTGGCTCAGCCTGTGGTCTATGACATCGGGAAAGAGATCATACAGAGGTTTGCTGGAATTTTGGAGAGCAATAGCAGTTGCAGTACCAAATACGAAATTGGAAAAAGGGCCAAAATACAAAGGGTCAAATTTTGAAGTTTGGAATTAGAAGAAACCCTTTTGAGGTTTTTCTGGGTTTTGGGCAAGGATCACCTTCCCAAGTTCCTAGAATTTTCTAAGTAGTTTTCAGTGGGTAAATCAGAGGCCGAATACAAGCCGCAGTATAGTTTTGGAGCAGCAGTGCCATTTCATGAGGAGCCTGTAAACACATAGCAGGAGGAGCCGATGGCAGGTGATGATGGTGCAAAGAGATTTGAGGAGATGCTCCTCAAATCAGTACAGAATCTGTCGAGGCAGATTGAGGTGATGGGGCAGAGATTCACCGATGTGGAGGCTAGACAGCGTGAAACCCCAAGGGGTTTCTAGATTGGCGAAGGTTCAGGCACATCCCACCATTTGCCGGAGCATGATGCCACTCAACATATGGCATCACATACACCCACACGTTCTACCATGCCCACTTTTCTGGGTGCAGACACAGGGGCAAGAGCACAGCAGGAGCCAGAGCCTGGCCACATGGGTGATTATTTCGCTGAGTATCAGGCATATGGGCAGGAGTTCAGGGATGCCCTTCCATTCAGAGATTTTGTTTATCTCCAGCGGGATAGCAGACCTCGCAACTTTCACAAAGGGAACAGGCACTCACATGACGGGGGCTTACAGCGCACAGTGGGCAGATTCCATTTACCGACATTTGATGGGTCATCCAAGCATTCGGAAAAAGCTTGGGTGGAAAAGTTGGATACCTCTTTTCAGCTTGACCGAGTATCGAAGAGGGAAACCATCAAAATGGTTACCTCGCACTTGGAGGATGTGAGCACACAGGATTGTAGGGAGTTCGAAGATACACCTAGTGTGACAGAGGACTCGCCCTCACTAGAGACCTCCTTGACTGTGCCAGTTGATATCGTAGTGGAGAAGGTAGAGCCTACACCAGTAGAGCCATCCATTGAGGTGATGACTGGAGCCATGTCCGAGTCTTCGGGTGGTAGCAGCACACGACAGATGGGTGAGGTATCAGGAGATGTATCCACGTTCGATGAGGCACTAGGAGATACAGAGGTATTGGATGATGGTCGCAGACAGCGGTATCATCGGCTTCGGACAGACCTTCAAGTCTTAAAAGGGAAGGCCACATCAGTACGGGAGGCCATTTTGTTGTAGGACAAGGAGCTGGGGGGCATGAGAGTGGCTTGTGCCGAGTCGGCGGCCAAGTTGGCCCACATTGGGGAACGACTGGATTCCCTGATGGTACAATCAGAGGGCACGTTGGAGCGTCAGATCATTCCCCTTCAGGCATGCATGGATGGGACTAGCAGTGTTGTTGGGTGATCTCTTCCCATTGGAGAGAGAGAGGCAGAGCCACCTAGTCAGATCTCATATGTTGACTTGGATAGTGGTATGAGACGATCAGAGTTGCACAGGGTACAGCATCCACATGTTGAGGTTGGATGGCGAGAGATTTTGAGTTGGTACTCGGTGGAGCGGGCTATGGAGATAGTGATGGATCCGAGTGTAGCTCATCAGGAGTTTCTATGCATGGGGAATACAGGAACCCCAGATTGGCATTGGGATCCAGGTGGGATCACCTATCGTTTCCCAGGCAGGTCGGCTGACTATGTCTTGGAGAGTACAGTTGGCCTAGCAGTAGAGCATGTGCAGTTTCGGTCAGCTCCAATGGCCAACCAGTTTATGGGTAGACTCCCTAGGTTGTCTTGGCATGACATTCATACACGGGATCACGGGGTGGTCAGCTCACCTTGGCAGGAGCTTGTCGGAGGAGGTGGCATTGGCAAGCCACCAGATGGCACCTTGTATGGGGCCAAGGATTCTTCACCTTTGTGTGGGGCACAGAGGACGCAGCGAAGCTGAGCAGTGGTGGTAACACTACTGACACACAGGGAGATTCACTTCTCGGACCCCTTGAGGAGGATTTGGAGTGATGTTCCATTCGTCGGCAGGTATAGTGATGCGACGGTGGAGACGATGATACCGATTGGTGGTAGTCCGACAGGTAGGGGCATAGCTCTAGGTCATCACATCCATGGATGTGTGGGAGCCTCTAGCATTGAGCAGTGGACTGCCGGTGGACATGGAGTTGCATGGTGTACTACCGTAGTGTGTGGGATTGCATTGTGGAGTAGGAGTGTCCTACATCACATTGAGAGCTCGCGAAGAGTGACCGATGCCTGGACGCAGTCAGGGCACGCGACGGTACTGGGTGGTACGACAGTAGCATGGGGTATCCAGCAGTATACAGGGGTATACCTCAGTGTGCAGTGGCATGGCGAGGAGTACATGGATGATCGGTGGTATGCGAGGGCATACGGTGCTGCACAGCAGGATCTTAGCGCATTGCCGCTAGGGAGACTCATGGACAGGGACACCGAGCTTACCTTTGGGAGTAGTTCACCCAGGATCGATGGGGAGATGGATGAGCGATACTTGGCGGTATCTGTGGAGACTCATACACCTGCCTCTCTTCTACATCACTCACTGGCACATCCGATTTTGTTGTTGTCCTTTGACACTTTGGGCATGAGCAGCGGGTTACGCGAAGCTCACCCAAGATATTTGGATGACACTCAGCACACTAGGGGAAAGACTTCTCAGCAGTGGCACTGGGTTGGAGCGCTAGTTGACAGCCACAGGTTAGGGGATGAGATGATCTTCTGCAGTGGTGGCACATCAGTCATTGTTGGGCCTACGCTTGGGGAGCAGGTCATGAGGGAGACATGCATCATTCTTCCCTCAGGGCATGTTGAGATCATGCATGAGTAGAGGATACTGGGTTCAACAGAGGTAGCATTCCATCATGCGTCTAGACTCCAGACATTGTATCGACACTTCATCAAGAGGGTGGATGGCCTATTCAATACAGATGAGGTGGCAGAGGAAGAACAAGAGGGCCTTCCTCCTGTATGCCAGGGTGAGGACTCTTCTTCATATGAGTCCATAGGATTAGTTGAGGTCGCTTCTGGGGAGCGAGAGCAGTCACGCAGGGATGGAGACAGTAGACCAAAACTGCATTCCAGTACACAGGGTAAGCAGTCAGGGGACTCTATGGGAGATGCTCTAGGAGATGAGACACTTGTGACGATCCAGTCAGAGCTATATGTGATGGAGCCTGAGTCAGTAGAGGAGGATGCTATGCACATCATGCATGATAGTCCTTTGGGGGAGAGCCAGATGGAGGCTCACAACGAGTCGGTGATGGATATGCGGCTAACCGTGGGGTCAGCCATTGAGGAGGCGCAGTCAGATGCATTGACACTGAGTACAATGACGACAGTTGCAGATCCATATCCTCTAGAGATGTTGGAGGTTGATGGGATTGTTATGCAGGGGGCTAGTAGACAGCAGGAGCTGTTGGATATGGTGGAGCATTCATCTTTTGGCCGACACATTGATGAGATACAGATAGATGTACATACAGTTGGTCGAGCTGCAGTACTTTCAATGAGTAGTACTCTCCAGGAGTACATCGATGGAGCTTACAGCATATCTTGCCCACTTTGGCCCATTATAGAGAGAGGGGTTTCCTTCTACAGGCAGCTCTCATTGGCAGACAGGGCAGAGCAGTGGGAGTTGATTACGGGTTGGCGGCAACACTTTAGGCGTGTTCCATATGCTGTTGTTATTGCTACATCGGATTCTTCTTCCAGGATGGACTGGCGGGAGATCATGAGTTGGTACCCTCTAGATGGTACGGTATTCTTCGTAGGGAGCACAGTCGAGCAGGGGCCCTTGGACATAACAGAGGTTATAGATTCCAGCTGGCAAGGTGGCACAGGACATCATTTCTTCAGCACTCCATCCCGATTTTAGGAGAGCAGGATCAGCATGGGATTGAGTCACAACTTGGATTGGATAGAGGTGATGAGTTGGTATGCAGTTGGAGAGGTAGCATATGCAGCTACAGGTACAACACAGCAGGAGCCCGGGAGCATTGATGCTTGTTGGTGGTCTTCACCTCTTAGAGCATTGGTCATAGCCAGAGGCAGTGCACAGTCCGAGTCGTGGGACTTGTGCGATTATTGGCCACGGTGGCGATGGGATCCGGGAGGATTATTGGTTGGCTGGTACTGTGAGAGGTCACTTTTGGATCCTGGCATTGAGATATCCCTTCGTATCAGGGTGATGCAGAGGTCAGAGAGGTTTCAGTGGGACCCAGGCACATTTTGCAGTATCGGTAAGGAGCATCAGCTAGAGAGGAGGCTTGTTCAAGCGTTGCTTGAGGACAAGCAATTTTTGCCGGATGAGGATGCCACTTGGGAGAGCGAGCAGATTTTGCAGCATCCATCACTTCAGTTGCTTGAGGGCAAGAAACATTTTGCCGGGGGGGACTGTAATATTCCTAATTAGCGAAAGCTAATTGGAATATTCGACTTTGTATTGTTTTTCCATATGTAGTTTGTAGATAAATAAAAAAGTGAGTAAAGGGGGGTCTAACTCACTTTAGTGGAATAAAACACCTTCCTAGTAGCACAACATTGTAGCTTAAGGGGGGAGCCAAGGGGGGCCACACACCATGTGGAGGAGAGAGAGACTACGTTGGTTTTGGAGGGAAACCAATGCTATAAAAGGTGGAGGAGCCTCCTCATTTGGAGCATTCTTGATGTTGATGATTTTGAGCTAGACATTTTGTCTTCTTGAGCACGCTGGCTGTTTAGCCTGTCTGCAGCACTATTTAGTGCGTTGAGTGTCTCCGATCGGAGATCTCGCCCTTAGCCCCGAGGGACTTCGAGTGCCTGCTTGGGCAAGGTTTTTCCTTCAGTCTTTAGCGGGAGATTTGGTTTGTTGTTTGGCTGTGGAGCTGGGCTTCTCTTGTCACTGCATAGTCTTTGGAGAGAGGATGCAGTTCTAGTTGGAGGTGTTCCGTTGCGGGGTTTTCTGCAGGAGTTCCAGTTGATATCCGGTGTGGAGGATCAGTATTTTCCAGAAGGAGGTTACCTAAGGAGTTTGAGGCACTGTCACAGCTATTATCAGTTGGCATCTGTGCTGAGCCTTGCAGAGGCAGCGTAATTCCTGGAGGAGGGTTTCTGTGGTGGTTTTCGGAGGCTGATCATTTTTTATATGGTTTCTGGGTTTTGTCCGGGGTGGTGAGTACAGGTGATCTGCAGATTTTCAGCTCATTCCGGCAAGGGGATCAGCCCCTAGCTTCAGTCCATTCCAGCAGCAGCAGTTTTACGATAGTTTTCTGGTAGCTGGGACGCAGTTTCTTGTAGCAGCCATTTCCTGTTTTTCTGAGAGAGTTCTTCACTTGCCTTGAGCAAGAATAGGTGCTATCATTCTGATTATCCATTGTATTTCATTATATTCTCAGATTAATAAAATGGCTTAGCATTCCCGGCATTTTTATGAGTATTTGCTTTATGTTCTATTTCTGGCATTTTCTATATTGTCGTATGCTTGTATTGTTGTCTATTTCCCTTCCAGGACATTACACTGTTTGACTGCAAATTTCAGCAAACTGCTTTCACTGTTACTTTTCTTCCTTTTTAATTTTTACAGTAAATTTGTCAATGACTGCCAAACTTCAACACTTGGAATTAGTACTTTCTTCAACTTTTTGAAATTTTCATCTGCTTCAGTCTACATGGAGATCTGCCAAACTTCGGCACTTGGAATTTGTACTTTCTTCAACTTTCTGAAATTTTCATCTGCTTCAATGTACATGGAGAAAGTTGGTTTGATGACAAACAAGTGTCTAATTTCATGTTGTAAATAGAATAAGTCCTCAAAACTTCTAAGTAGGACTTTTCCTGTTGGAATGCCTTGTCCACTACCTGCTTTTTCAACTTGTTCTTTGGCATATTCTCTGATCTTTTTGTTATAATCTTCCTGAGACATAAACTTGTCATTTATGACCAAGATATTATGCAAACTCCTTTGCCTTAAGTTCTCAAATTTAACCATGAACCTGGTTATGGAAATGTTCATGTTCTCACACTTTTCCTCCAACTGCCTCATCAGGTTCTTTTAAGTTATAACCTTCTTTATCTCAATGATAGTTTTATTTCTATCAGTGATTTCAAGTTCTTCTAACTCTTGTCTGTTCTTGTTGTTGAGGAACTTTATCAGTTCTAGAGCTTCTTCTGGTTTGTTATCCAATTCCTCTTTAGTCTTTTGGATATCTTCTAATGTTGCTTTCAATAAGTCTCTTTGTTCAAAAATCACTTGGATGGAAGGCCATACATCATTGATGGTTTCTATGATTTTGTTCCACAAATGATTTTTTACATAGAAAATTTGTTCTTTCAAGGTCAATTCTTTTTGCAATTTCTTCAATTCTTCATTCAGTCTGATGGCCTTTTGCTCATGTTTCTTTGCATTTATCTGAGCCAATTTGTTTGAATTCTCAAGATTTTCTATCATCTATTTCAATCTGTTGATTTCATTTGTCTTAAGAGACATTTCTTCCATGGCTTTTACCAGTTTGCTGGCCTCATCTGTATGTTGAATTGTTGTTGTTGATGATTCTGTAACTGAGGTTGTGGATGAATTTATTGGCACTGCAGTAGCCAGTGGGATTTTAGGTGCCAACTCTGCAGCTAGAGTAGATGGCACAACTGTAGTAGCCATAGGGATGATTGTAGGTGCTTCCTGTGTCTTTGGTGCTTCTTTTTCTTGGACAAGATTTTCCATTTGTATCTCCATTTCCTTGATTTGTGCCGTCAATTGAAAAATCAAATTCATCATGTCATCCTTTTCTTTCTATCCTTCTATTATTTCTTTTGTTTGAGGATGTTCACTTTGAGGAAGTTTAAGTTGTTTCCTCAAAGCTGCAATATCTTCATTCTTCTTCTTCACTAATAACTCTGCTGCTTTGATATTAGCAGGGTCATATCCCACCTGCAAAATTAGTTCTTCTAAGGATTTTATCCTTAAATCCTTGGCATACAAGGATGCCTTATCCATTTTCATCTGATCTTTCATGTTAGAGATGGTATTCTGGAGTTTCTAAGCACTCATGGTTTTAGTTGTAACAATAGAGTACAACATTTCTGAAGTCTGTCTATGGAATTCAATCTGATCCAGAGCATGAATCTTTTTTGTTTGAACTTCCAAATCAACCTTCTTATAACCTGCCATTGCCTTTGGAAGAGGAAGGATGTGTATCTGAACACTCCTTCAATTGGCAAATTGGTCAATTGATGATGAATATTGTCTGCAATGAAACCAGCATAATCAAAGATTATAGATGGGGGTTGTCCTGGGGTAAAAGTAGATAAAAAAACCCAAGATGGATTCATCTGTTTGTCCATCAGTAAAGTACCCTAGGATGAAGGAAAGCATAGAAGTCACATGTCTTGAAAATTCTGGGAATCTGGAAGTGGAATATGGGGGATTTGTTTGAGGGATTTCTACATGCAAAGGCATAGAAGTCTGGAAAATCATGAATCTCTTGGAGAAATCTAGGCCAATATACAACTTGGTGAGGGCCTCTATAGATTAAGGGACTGCTTGAGGATCAGGCTGTAGTTGTAGCATTAGGTTAATAGATTCAACAGTAATGGTAAGAAGAATTTTTTTATTGGTATTTACTATGGCTCTCTGTTCAGGCACATAGTACTGTTGACATAATCTAATAACTTCTTGGCATGGATGAGTTAATGGAACAACATATTTGGGAAAATGGGATTCCCAAATATGGACTTCTTCTTGATTATCTAAAGACTTCTCATAGCTCCAGTTATGAATATCTAGCAGATCAAACTCAACAATTGGGTCTGCTATCTTGTAATCAGTGTCAGCTAATGGAATATGTTCAATGTCTATGACAGGGGGTTGCAAGGGATTTACAAAAATAACAGTCTTAGAAGTCATAGCTGGAGTTAATTTAGGCACTTTGGAACCTTCAGGATTGCTAGAGCTCCGCTTTTTAGGAATTTTGGTTACTTCTGCAAGTTTAGACAATTTGCAGAGGTATTTTACTTTTAGCAGAGGTTTCTTGGATAAAAATGGGCAAAATATGGGCTTCTCTTGGGTTTTTCTTGTCAATTTGGATTCTTCAAAAGGATTTATAGGGTTTTACTAGTTTAGACACAAGAAACAGGGGTTTCTTGGGCTTTTTCACTGAGCAATTGGGCTAAAAAATCTTTTGAATTGAGGCACAGAGGCTTTGGGATACCTTCAGAGGATTTTTGGCTAAATTTGGAGTTCAGTTTATATAAACTACTAAAAACTCACGAATTCCCTTTAAAATAGTATATTCAATAAAACAGGGTTTCTGCAAAAAAATTGACAGGGTTTGGCCCGTTTTTTGGGCTTTTTGACAAGTTTCTTATGGATGATTTTCAAGTTTATAAATGAAATTTGTCTTTTAATAAGGCTTCTTCAATTTGAAACAGGTTTACTTTAGAAGAAAAACATGTTATTCGCAGGTACAGGATTTGAAATGGTTTATGGGGTCTTTGAACAGTGCGAACAACCTCTATCTGATCTTTGGAGCAATTATGAGCTTCTCAGCGGTCTTCAAACAGATTCAGTTTAAAATTTGAAGTCTTTTGGCGTAAAACTGGCGAAAAAAGGTTCAATTCACAGTCGGGGTGGCCTGTGCAGAGTTTACACGCAATAGGAATGGAAATGAACGTATTTTCGTATGTTTATTGGACATATTTAGGGCTTAACAGACAATTAATGGCTGTCACATCGGGCAGAAAGGTGGTTTACGAGCTTCAACAGATCAAAACAGGAGTGGTTATCGTGCAGCATTTGAGTGGTAAGCAGTTTTGGAGAAAACCCACATGATCAAATGAGAATCGAGCACGTGGAGGAGAGAGGAAATGAAAATACCGCCCATTTCACGCAGAAATGGAATGGGGAACATAGGCGCAAGTTTATTTGCAATATCAGGTTTCAACCGTCGGATCTTGGGATTGGACTGCGAACGGTCTAGATCACTTGTGAGAGCTGCGTCGAGATTGGGGAGTGCGGTCGGGGTCAGTTAATGTGGCGGGGATGTTTAAAACCTTATAAAATATCCGTTTAATCAAAGTTTTAAAACCTTGGGTTTATATGGTTAGGCGGGATAGAGTTATATGTTAATTTAAACATTTAACCAATGTTTAAATTATTCATATGAGCGCGGGTGTTTTATTATATAGTTTTTAACTTTTAATAGTTGTTAAAAAACTATAGAGGGAAGGATATTTATATTATAGATATGTTAAAACCAATGGGATATGTCGGGGATAATATTGCGCACATGGAATATAAAAACGTTGGTTTAATGTAAATAAGGGTTTTTGTGGGTTTATTTAAATAAAAGGGATTTAATAATATATGGGTGGATGTAACTTAGGGAATTAATATATATTATTAGTAGTTAGTATGAAATAAAGGGTGGAGTGTAGGGGATATGAAAAACACATGTTTAACCCTAAATAAAGTGTAAATAACATAGTTTTCCTTTGTTGTATTACTTCACACTTTTAACTTAGGATAAATGTGTTTTTGAGGGTTTATGAATGTTTTTTGGAAGGAATGGAATTAGTTATTTAGGGTTTTTCTTTTACTAAGTAAAAATGGGCTTTTACTTAAGAAAAGGGGATTATGTTTGCGAAATGAAGGATAAATGCAGATGAATGTGGGTTTTGTGTCGGAATTCAATATTTTTAACCAATCAGTGATCGAGCCTTGGGTCCGGTCCCAACAGAAGTCAGAGAAATGCTCTGAGCCTTTTTGACTGATAGTTAGAATATTAAATATTTGTAGGGGACGGAAAATTAGTAATTTTTGTTCGATGACGCTTTATTACATGCTTGTACAACTGCTTTCTACCTACCCATCTTGATTTCTAACATTTTTTCTTCATTTTCATGGGTGCATTTAGGCTTGCAACCCTAAATCAGTTTTTCTTTTAAAGCATAAATCTATCTAAGTCTAACCTTATTCCATTCGAGGGCTCAGGCTAAACTATTGAGCTCCTAATTTATTTTCTATCTTAACTACTGATTTATCAAATTTATATTGTTTGACATATCTTTATTCTCAATCTAAAACATGAAATTTAAAGCATGAAAAGTTTAAGATTAAATTGTTTAATTGATCATGGATTATGGCATTTATTGACAATCTGCACATAATCATTATTCTTGCAATAAAGTAAATAGTAGTGGCATTTTGACTTGCTCACTATCAGGTCTTATTTTCATCTCTTTTTTCTTTTGGGGTCTATCTTTTTCTAAGTCCTTTGATCTTTCTTTTAAGACTTTTTACCCTCTTTTCAGTTTTTATTATTTTCATTTTTCAAAATATGGGAAAACAACTTGCAGGAAGCAAGGTATGTACATATTTATAAGACCATCATAGTCAATTCAAAAATTGTGAACCCTATTATTATAGGACCCTAGCACAACATTCATGAATTGATTTCCTTTTAATGAGCCATCAAAGTTAGAGCTAGGCTGACATTTTCCCTTCAATAGCTAGGATCATTAGCACAAGTAGTTACACAATAAGGACATGAAATTGTGGCTTGAACATATAGTGCACAATAGTTAAGTTTGTACGAAATCCAAGTTTGATGATTAAAGTTGGTAGCAAGAGGAGGATGGCATTGTTGATATAATTCTAGAGCCCATTAGTGGCTAATTCACTTGGACGAAATATACAGGTGATCACAATAGGGTGTTGGTTAGTTGGATTGGATTTACAATCTATGGGAGGACATCTTTCTCAAGCAAGATTCACCCAATAGATGTGTTAATGCATATGATGGGTTATGATCATTTTCTATCCAAACTCTGATCATCATGGGGCAGTCTACATATTCACCTCCATCAACTTTGTTTTCATTGAATGCATCACATTTGGAGTCAAAAAAAATTAGTGCTTTAGTTCAAAGACTCAAGAACTCTCTAAACCTATGGAAGATCAAGGTTGGATTATTTGGTGGGACGTTGTAGTTTAAGTTTATGAGAGAACAAGATCAACAATGGCTCATAAGCAAAGAAAGGACTTGCGAGAGACACTATGTAGGCTTGAGGAGGTTACATCTTTTAGTGAAAAGTATTTTCATGATATGACTTTTCAAGAGGAGGTTGCAAAATTGGAGATGATTGTTTGCAAGATAAGATAAGATCATTTTATTAATGTCCAATAGATGACCATAAATAGGTTAATGGGATTCCTAAGTACATTAGTAAGAGAAAATGAGAAAACATGATAAAATTAAGTCTATCCTATGTAGAAAAGATCAAAAGGCGCTTGGTGTCTATTTTTGCTTGAAATGGATTCAAGATGGACATGGTGGCTCCAAATTCTTCTTCAACATTTTGAAGTGGAAGGTGGTCTCAAAAAAGGTACTTGACCTGCGTAGCAAAAATAAGTTTCTTACAAAAGACCCTTCTAAGGCTCAAAGTATGTTTAGGCATCATTTTCAAAATAAAATTTCTCCTTATTCTCCATAGGAAGGTTGTTAAAATTTATTGTTATATGCTTGTCCCTCACAAGTTGTCTCTTGGTAATAGAGATGGTTGAATAGAAACTTCTAGAAGGAGTTGTTCATTGCTCTTACCTCCAGGCAAAATGG
Source organism: Pinus albicaulis (assembly GCA_034641835.2). Classification (NCBI taxonomy): domain Eukaryota; kingdom Viridiplantae; phylum Streptophyta; class Pinopsida; order Pinales; family Pinaceae; genus Pinus; species Pinus albicaulis. Next base: position 567,665,435 of record CM076576.1, read on the forward strand.
CAGATCTTCAAGTATGGATGACATCCCTTGTAAGTTTTACAGGGCCACGTGGGACACCATTGAGGGATGACTTTTGTTGTTTGGCTTCGGAAGTGTTCTCTTCTGGTGGACTTCTTGAATTTCTTTATCAAGGCTTGATTAAGCTTATAATATGGCTCCAAACATCATCAAGGACTACAAATTTATCACTTTTCTCAATGTTTCCTACAAAATTATGGTCGAGGTATCAAAGTTGAGGATTCATTCAATATTACATCAAATGGTTTCATAGGAGCATACAACTTTTGTGCAAGGGTGTTTCATTCTTGACACTCATGATTCTAGCTTGGGAAGCTTTAGGGTGGGTCCGAGAGACTAGTTAATGGTGCATTTTTCCTAAAATTTATTTAACAAAGATTATGATCTAGTAAATTGGTCCTTCATCACAAAGATACTAACTTGCTTGGGTTTTGGACCAACATATGTGGCCATTGTGAAAACCCTATATAGTAATAGCTTGGCCTATGTCTCAGTGAAGAACTCTTTATCCTCATAAATTTCCCTACATTAATCCATCCACCAAAGCTACCCTCTAGCCCTGTATTTATATGTTTCGACAATAGGTTACTTGTATGTGTTGGACTATATTAGGGGCAAGTGTAATTCATTCTCCTATTGGATAATTTAGAGATTGGTTAATAACCATTTTTCAAATGATTCTCTTCTCTATGAGTTCCAAGCAATACTCAATTGATGGAGCCCTTACATGTCGGGCTACCTTTTGTTCTGCCTTAGAAGTAAACCCATGTTTGTTCTCATGCATCTCAAGGTGATGGGAACTTGAAGTTTCAGCCTCCTCATACATTGGCTCTTTACTTGGCTCTTTACTTCAGCATCAAATTCAAACTGATTTTAAACCGAGGCTGGTAAGTCCTCCATGTTTAGCTCCATCCTAGAGAACCTGATTTGAAACTCTTGTTTCTTTGCCTCATGGGCATTTTCAGTTTCTGTCAGCCCCATTTTTAGGCAGTTCGATCTCCTATGGGTTCCCAAGGATGCTTGCAGATGTTTCCCTACTGCAAATTGTCTAGGATGTGTGGACTTCGAGAAGTTCAAGAACCCTTTGTTTATCTATTCATGAATACCAATTTGATCCAAGAGTATTGAAGCTTTGATACCATTGATCAGTTTTATCTAGTGGGCAAGTTAGAATCTCCTAATGGCACTAGCTAAAATAGTTTTCCATTGAAACTTTACAGACTAATCTCATATACAAATGTATAGTAATAAAACAAAATCCTAGAGAAAACCCTCATAGGAAATACAAACTCCACCCTCTATTAAAAATTTTAACAGCAAGTACATTCAAGTTTCAACGTCCCTGTTCTTTATAGAGGGGTTGTAATCCTTCGTTTACTCCAGGCAGAATTAACAATTAGCCCACTGGCGCAGAAGCTTATTATGTGCTTGATCAAGGCTTGTCTGTCTCATCTGCTCTTCAGAAAAACAATGAACTCCAACTATCCAAACTGTCTCCGACACAATTCAGCTTAAGCTTAAACAGCAGTTATAGCCAGTAAGCTGTATGCTCATTTTCCCTAACTGTCCCTTGATATGCCCAACTTCTAATCCATTTCACATGCTTGGCTGTTATGCTCATTTGCCCTAACCGTACCTTGATATGACCAGCTTTTAATTCATTTCACATGCTTGGCTATAGTAGTTTGGGATTGCAACCCAACTACTCAACTCAATCCTCTGAAAGGGGCTTGGCCAATTTTTGCTTTCTCGGGCTTAATTAACTTCAGCTATCTTGACCCTTTTCTTCCAAGGTTTTCTCAATTTGTGATTTATTCAAATCCCTTAGACCCAACTATGGACCTGCATATCACCTTAACCCTTTTCTTTCAGATGAATACATTATCGCATGCCCTGCAAAGCGCACTACATAGGTTGCAACATAGCATAGAAATTACTAAATAGATGCATTTCAATTTGTTATTGAAAGAATGATCCAAAGACAAGCTTAAACTCTTAACTCAGCCAATGCATTCCTCATTGCAGGAGTGATCCGAGGAAAAGTAGAAACTAAGATGGATCCATCTTAACCCCGGACTTATTAAGTACTAAAAGAGATTAAAAAATCAGATGCAACCCTCTTGACACTTAGAACTTAGAAGATCCAGGGGTTAATATGGATATGCAAACTTACAGTAATCTTCACATTTCTTTCTTTCTTTTAACATTAGCCTTTGGATTTCCCAGGGTTAAGATGGATCTTTGCTTATTTACATAAGAACTTTATAGTATTTTTTTATGTTTCCTGTTTTCTTTGACATTAAACCTCATCTCTCTGCATTTTTCCACATTTTGGTTTATTATGACATTTGACGCCTCCTCCAATTCAGGCTCTTGGTGAAATAAGAACAAATACACACCATACCTTTTGCAAAACTACCTTGCAAGAAATTGATGACTTTTGAAGAGGAGAAAAAGACAACAGATTACTGGGTAAAAGTTCACTTGTCATTTATGATATAATAAAATAATACAATTGAAAACCACCACACGTTATCATCTATCAAAACGTTTAATACGTCGACGCCGTAGTTCCTCTAAATTTATCTCCTGAGAGACACTGGCAGGTGCTGTTGGGTACAATGGTGGGCCTGAAGCCTGCCTTGTACCACATATCTCACATATTTCTATATGTATGTCGTTGTCAAAATAACACTGTGGACAGCGCCATACTAAATTAACGTTTCCAGGTGTCCCGGTAACTCTACCACCTGCCATTCCATGACCAAAAGTGTGGCTTCTGGAGCCAGTGAAATGCTCTTGAAAGAATCTCCGAGGCCAGCCCATAATCCAAATTATTTTCCTGATAATTCGGGACAGAGGATTACTACCAGAGAAAAATCTCTTTAACCAGAGGTACAACAATCCTGCAAAAATGCCACTAAGATTCCCAAGGAAGGAAACTTTAGGAACAATCATCTGGATAAGTAGCAACTCTGCCCATGCAGCATATTGTTTAGGAAGAAGCACTCCATATACACTGGTAGAACTTGAGTTGGAATTGAGAACCACATTCAACGCAAACAACACTGATGAAAATCCAGTTGTACATTCTGAGGTCCATGGAAATGGGTCATCAAAGAAGGTTGCCAGCACCTTTGCTAGGACTACCACAATCCCATGTGACAAACCGAGTAACACAGCAACCATGGAAGCAAATTTGGTGCTTCCCATCATCGTTTCCAATTGTACTCCCTTCGAGAAAAGGGAAAAGATGTTGTATACAAGGTGTGACTCATCCTCATGGTAGAAAGCTGATAAAAATAACCGCTTCAAATCCCTGTTCTGCAATAGACATCCAAATAATCAGTTCTGGTTAAAGAAGAAACGGAGAAAAATACTGTACAAGATAACAATGGTAGTTTACTGTGCCCGAAATAATTGTAACATAGTTTCCCTTCGATAAAAAGTCTATATTCTCTCATTAAAGTAGTTTCCCTTCAATAAAAAGTATATATTCTCTCATTAAAGTCAAATTGAATAATGACTATGGATAGCAGATTATCAGATGAAGTAAACAACAAAAAAATTCCACTTACCATTACCCATGCCTAGGTTCATGCAAGTGAAACTTTATCAGGCATAAAATATTTGTAGGTCTAAAGCATGATAAGGTAATATTTACAAATATCCAACATGTTGAGAAATCTAGGGTAGCTAGATAAGATGTGATTTTTCTTCAATTTGATAACTGTTTGTGATGTTCTTTTACTTTTTCTTGATGTACTTTCTTCTTTTCTTATTATTACAGTGTTCTAATCATCAAACAGCTACTAAAACATGAAGATCATCAAAACAAATAGACACGATGTAGGCTGCTAGCCAGGGCCAAAAGCTCTCCTAGAGAGGAAAACCCAAAAAGAATCTCTTCTCTTCTTATAGAATCTTCAAATGACTGAATTCCAAGACCTTTTAGACCCAAGAGCAAGTCAACCTTCCTTTCAATGTACTTCAGCCCAACAAAGTTAACTATAGTCAAACTTCTCCAAATCCTCAACTTCGATCCCTGCAACAATTTTTCGTCTTCTTATTCAATCCTGCAATTTTTGGCCCTCCTGCAGTAGCTGCAACTTCGCATGTGTGAGAGAACAATGGTAAAAGAGGTCGCCTTCTTCCTTTGCTTAGGGTGCTTCTTTCTTTTTGGAAATGAGGCTTCCAAACTTTACTCTTTTAATAACAAATTTTGGCTCCTTAAGATGACTGTAATTTGATCTTGCTGCAATGAGAATGATGCCCTAATTCTTTGTACGTGTGGCGGAGAAAGTATCAAAATCAGACTATCAATTTCAGCTTTCTTTCCTTGAGTTCTTCTTTCCTTCGCTTGACTTTTTTATCTTCTTTTCGTGCTTGTGATCGAGCTTGCTTGATGATCTCTCAAATGAATTCGAGTGGCATTTATATATAGCTGTCCTTGGAGTACGAACTGCCCTACTGAGGCTGACTTCATCATATCAAGGCTGACTTGATATTGGAGGGGTACTTTGACACATCAACACAAAAATAATTTATTTGACTTGTTACAAGATGCCCAATGGGGTCTTTCACATATAACAATGACTTTTTACAATCATGACAAATCCTAGAAGCACAAAATGGGTGCTTTGAACTAAAACAAATTGACCATGAGGATGAAACCCCATGCTTCATAAAATGTTAATAATAATTTTATTTTTCTTTTACATTGAATATATAAAATCAAGAGTACATAAGATATTATGAAAACTGAACCTAGTTACACATTTCAACACTCCCTCTTAACTAGGGAGATATTCATAATACATTGAAGGTGCATGGACATTCTCAAGAATTCTCATAAGAAGAGTTGGATTGGTAAGCCATCTCATAAGTTATCTTTTCAGCTTAGGTTAGTGCATCTCATCATATCAACCAGCATTGTTATATAGTAAGGCCTTGACTAACAACTCTATTTCACCACTATATTAGAGCACAATGATGGAGAGACAATAATTTATAGACACCATCATTGTCTCTCAAGGCACATACCCCATCTAGATGTTCACAAGGTATGTCCTTTTAGGACCATTCCCCTCTTGGAATCACACATCCTCAAGGAATCTCCTCTTCGACTACTCTTGCTCATTGGATGTCCTACCTCATCTTTTTTGAGAAATCAAGGGCATTACATAGAATGGATTCCTAAGGTAAATTTCTCTTAGACTTTGTCATTTTCTTGTGATTACTCTTTTCTTCTTATTTGTTCTTCTTTTAGTTTTAATTAATTTCTTTCATCAAGACAAATTCCAAACAAAGAAGATCACAACAAGGGACACAAGATGTAGGCACCCAGCCAAGGCAAAACCCTTATGAAGGGGAAAACCCAGTCAAGAACTCTTACTTCAGTAGATTCAAATCATATTGAGACATTCCTGATCTTAGACTAGAGACATAGACTCATTCCATCCACCAAGCCAACCCTTACCACAAATAATCAAACATATTCTTGTCTTCTGCTTTTCTGCAACTTTCAATCTTGACCCCAGTAATCTGCTTCAGGATCACATGTGCAACATTAATATTTCGGTTCCATAACTAGACAGACTTCTTCGTCCCTCTTTTCGTGATTTGACTCTCCTTTGTTGATTTGAGGCTTCTGCGACTTGTGTTGTTGTGTGTAGAATCTTCCGGATTAATCGCATCCATTTTTTATATAATCGACATTTCGAACCACTCCTCTGTGGTTCATCATCAGGATAGATCAATGACTCTCCTTTCTTAGATCTTCGCATCATTTATTTTGTTTTTTGTTCTTAACTTCGGATCTATCTTCTTTTTCTTGTGTAATGGGTCGAGTACACTCCTATATATAGTTGTTGGAGTGTCCTTTAATAGGCCGGCATGAGCAAGTTGTAGAAGTCGACTTGTCAACTATTTTTGAGGTTGACTTATTCACCTTTTGTCAATCGTTTGGAGGCCAACTTGAAGGATAGGTGGCTGTCATTTTATTAGGAGTTGACTTGGTGGAGGAGATCCTTTGACACAAGACAATTCTCTTTTCTTTTGACTTTGAATTAATAAGAAGAATCCTAAAGCACACAATGGGTGCTATGACCAATGAACCATTAACCCAAGCATGAAACTCGTGCTTTAATAAGTCAATTTAAATAATAATAAAAAATATCTTTTGACAAATATATTACATCATGACTCAAGTACAATTATGAAGACCGACACTGGTTACATTCTTTAACAATCCTCAAAGAATATCGGTTCCTGAGACTACTTCTATCCTCAAGAAGTATCAGTCTCAGATGCTTACCCAATCCTTCATCCTTTATTCATGATGTGAAGACAAGAATGATGTGTCTATCTCTCCCTCTCAACTAGGGAGGGTCTACTCATTCCTTTACATTAAAGGAATATACCCAAGCTCCCTCTTAACTAAGGACTTGTTTCCAGCAACAACTATCTATTCTTTCATGGAGATCATGGTACTATCAACTACTTGTAGGGCTCCTCTTTTTGCATCATCATGTCATGAATAAACTTCAACTTCTACATCATGGAGCTATCTTCTTCCATAACTTATTTGTATGGCTTTGGCCATTTTCTACATCACTTTCCCTTTTTATTTTTAACAAAACATAGTGTTGAACCAAGAAATGCTAGTCATACCATCCTTCTCTTTATCTTAAAGCGACCTTCTTTGTCATCATTTGGTTATCCTTCATATTGCTACCTCCTTTTGAGTCTTTCTTGTCATATTCTTCCAATATCATCCATTCATATCATGTGTACTACTTGTAGATGAATTTCTACATCCTTCTACCAAGTAGCCCAATCATATCCACCCAGATAGTCAAATTATCAATATTGAAATCACCTTATCATCATACCCTATCAATTATGCAACCAAATTCCTTCTAGAGATCAATATCCTCTTGCATACAATATCAGAGTTCTTCTTCAAGATATCCAAGAACTTGTCACCAAGTTTTTTCTTCATATTCATTGTAGTCTTCATAGCTTCTTCCTTGGAGATGCCATTGCCAACCTTCTTACATTCTTCAAGAGATCATAACGGATGTCAATCTTGTCATGCCATTCATGTCATCTTTCTTTTTTCAAGGTGCCAAATTTTGCTCTTTGCTTCCTCTGAATTCAACATTCCTTTTCATGCTTCATCTTTATATTTCACCAAGATTCTTCTTAATCTTTCAAATATCAATATGTTTCTATAAGTAGCTCATCAGTTGGTAGCTTCATTATCATGTTCATCAGAGTCCTTATATTTCTCTCTTTTCATCATGCTTATCATCATCAAACACAAGTATTACTGTATTTTGGTCTTTCATCCTTCTCATCTTGCTTTACCTATAATTTTTAACAGCAAGTACAACCAAGCAAAACATACAAATACAAGAGCATGATGCCAATTTGATGCAGGTGCATCTAACCCAGGTCAACTATTTACTAGAGTTAGTTTGTAAAGTGAGGGATTAAATAATTAATGTATTTTTTTATAGTTTTTAGGAGAATGTGAGAATTATTGTAAATAGGAGTAGATTCGAGAGGATTATGGAAGGTTGAGAAGATCATGGATAGTTAGCTCTTATCTAGGGATAAGAGATTGAATGAAAGATTTTAGAGATTAGATGAGAGATGTTAGGTATGAGGAGAGATATTTTGGGAGTCAGCTTAGGATCTAGAACTTCCTTGGGTTCTAATCCAATTGTATAAATAAGGGCGAGCCTATGAGGCATGAGGCATGTAGAAGAGTGTGTGTAGAGTTTGTGTGCAAGAGTGAGGAATGAGTGGCCAAGCATTGGGCCAATATTTTTCTCCTGTAATTATTTTATTCATTAATTCATCATGCTGAATTTTGTTGTGTGCATTTGATTTCAGTTTTGGTATGTGTTAATTTTATTAATTTGCAAACCCCATGGCATGTGCTATCATTTGGTATCAGAGCATAAGGTTTTCTCTTGGGATTAAGAGGACGAGAAGGTCTATTTGCAGTTGCATTGTTGAGTGTGAATTGAGCCTATACAAAATTAAAACAATGAACTCAGCGTAATGAAGGGAATGAAAATGTCCATTACTTTCTTGTGTGAGGGAATTGAGCATAGTAGGAGACTGCGTGGAAGAATCTGTGAGAAGCTCGGCCAGTCGACTGCTTACTGGGTTATTTTATGCATTCGATCGCTGGTTCTCGACAGTTTCAAGGAGCATCTTGGCTATGCGATTGTTCAAAGCTTGTATGGAGAGAATGGGTACGAGCACAACGTCATGATTATGAACATCATAATTCTGCCTTCCTTGTTGTTTTGTAATACAGTGTTGTGTGCTCTCTCATTCATTCTATGTGTTAGTTTAATGCGTGGAGCTCTGCGTGTTGGTTTAATATGTTGTAGTGCACGTTCGCTGTAAGGATCACCGTTGTGTGGGGGGCAATAAAGAGTTAAATCCATAGTGGTAGAATTTCTTTTTCCAAGTGTATAGAATTTTTTTATGGATAGCAAGTTTTTCGAAGGCATGAATCTCCAGCGTTAAGTTTGTGCCAGTGAATTTACAGGGTTGGGTACCTTTATTGGAAGCTTTAGAGATCGTGGTTTGATTGTTGGATGGAACTCACTCAGACCTTTTGACTGTGAGCCTAAGTTAAATTTGTTGTGATTAAAGTGTTCAGTGTGGAGGACTTTCCAGCGTGGAGGATCAATTTTTTATTTTCACGCTAGTGGGTTGAAAACATACAAAGCCTTGCATGGAGTACTTGCATTAAATTTTGTGTTGGTGGAAGTCTATTGAAGTATTTGAAAATTTTCTCCAACTAATTACTTTACTGGAGTGCAGTTTTTATGCTTTTACATGCATAAATTATAAAGTTCTTCAAAAGGAAAGGTAAGATCACTTTTAAGTGATTTTGTAAAAAATTATATATATCTATTTTGAGATTCATGTAAAAGCAGGTAAAAAAAGAAAAAGTGAGTTATTTATTTTTTAAATTTGTAAATTTAATGGAGAGGTAAGAAGTTTTGTGGAGTTATAAGGTAATTTTTTCATGAAAATGTAAATTTTTGGAAAGATACAGTGTGAGTTAATTAGTAGTGGTGGAAGTAAATAGTAAAAGTAAAGGTGTTGTATTAAAGGTGAAAGTGAATAGCAAAGGTAAAGGTGAAAGTAAATTGATGGTGGAGGACAAATGGTGAGTTGTTGCACATGGTTTTGAGTGGGTGATATATGGTTTCATAAAATCATGTGTGGGTTTGAGAATGCATAGCTTCATAATGTAATTTTACCTTTTTAATTATATGTTCCAAGTAGGAGAGTTACGAGAGAGGGGATTTATATTGGGCTCTGTAAAAAAGTTATGTTTGCACTTTTGTAAAGGGTGATATTATAAGAGATTGTTGACATAATGTCATTGAGTCATGAAATGAGACTTATGTTATAAAGCTTGAGTTAAGTGAAGGTAGAGTCAAAGTTAACATTCACCATTGTAATTATTGGAATGAAGGCAGCTTTTGTGGAAGATCATAATCATAAAAGCCAAGGGAGGTTATGAGTGCTCAAATGAACAAAGGTCCGTGTATAAGTTGAGAGGGCTCTCAATGTAAAACTTCAAGTCAAGGTATTTATTGATCAAAATTGGTCAAGTCAAGTGGAGATGGTCAAAGAGTCATAACTCAAGTCAAAGGTTTGAGTCCTTGAATGTAATTGGGTGCATGATAGGCAGAGCCCGACACCCAAGAGTTTGGTCATTGTAAAGACAGTTTGAAGAAATACTGCAGTTGTTGTTTGCAACAAAGGGAGCAAAGCACAAATGAGTGCTCAGGGAGAGGGTTCAAGAGAAGTGAACTATTGGACCAAGTTTGAAGGAGACAACTTGGTAAAGTGATTCAGTTGCAGGTTATAGTGAACAAGGTGAAGTTCACGACATAAGATGAAGAAGGATCGAGAGAAAAGTCACAGCGGCGATGCTATAGCAGTTGGCATTGGTGATGATAAGAAGGAGATCGATGAATTAAAGGCGTGACTTGACATATTAATGGAGCTGCTATCAAATCAAAGACATGGATGGGTAATAAAAAGGACAATTAAATGGCCAATTAAACAATTGATGGAAAGAAGGTTGAAGCACAAACTGAAAGTTTTAAAAGCAGAGAAACTCCAGACAAAGATATATATTTGTGAACCAGAGCAAGGATCATTTCTTGATGATGATGATGATGATGTGGATATGGGTTCAATTCCCACAAATGGCACCATAAATTATTCTGAAGAACTATCATTGAAGACTATTGTGCAGATTGAAAAGAGGCCAGAACACCCTGAGGATGATGAATATATGAATATGGACACCAATAAGCAAATTTAAAAATATGAGGAAGAGTCAGTGGGCAGCTTGAAGGACTGTATGCTACATAAGGAAGGTATGTAGGAAGCCATAAGAGAGACCTCCAGGTCTCATGATTTTGATGCTAATACTTGTTTTGTGCTCGCAGGTAGTGGAGAATCGCAAGAAACCGAAAGTAAGCTGGAAATTAAGGAAGCTCGAGAACCATTGGAGGAACCTATGCAAGTCTACAAAGGCATAGATATGGAGGATATTGTTGCAGAAACAGATGTTTTAGAGGATTGGTTGGACAATCCAAAGAACAATTGTGAATCAAATGAAATGATGATGGACTGTAACAATTTCATAGAGGATGACGATGACTTCCAGGAGAAGAGGCAAAGAATGATAGAAGATGAGTGGTATCCTAGTGAATTCATGGACAACAACAGTCATTTTAAACAAATAATGAGTGATTTTTACCAATAAAAAGACAAGTTGGACATGGCAATTAGAAGATTGATGGTGAAAGTGTCCTAAAAGAAACATATTGAAGGAAAGAAGATGACAGACGCTGGTTGATGACAACAGAACAAGCATACATCAGCGAGGAGAAGTGTAAATTTTTGAAGATGTTCTAACTTCTATGCTTGATGCAACTTTACTTTTATCCCCAATGTCAGTCAGCAATCACATAAACAAGAAAGTAAAGTGCTGATAGAACATACCAGTAGATCGACAGAAGACAAGCTCGAAAAATATAAGTGTGTTGGTGCATTACGGCGATCAACAGGATACTTCAACCAACAAAGTCTCAATACGGTCAACCAACCAGAAGTGTCACACACACAGCCCTTAAAGACAACTCATCAAAAAATCAACATAATTCAACTAAAGAATCCCACATCCAAATTTCCGGCATCATCCAGATTTATGGCATCATTCATATTTACGGCATCCATTTCCGACATCATCTAGATTTACGGCATCATCCAGATTTACAACATCCATTTATGGCATCATCCAGATTTACGGCATCATCCATATTTACGACATCCAGATTTACAGCATCCAGATTTACGGTATCCATTTTCGGCATCATCCATATTTACGACATCATCCAAATTTACGGCATCATCCATATTTACAGCATCCATTTCTAGATCATGAGGATGTGTGTGATGAGATGATTGAAATGTCCTCCAATGTTGACTCTATTTATATCAATCACTGAGGGCGTGTGACACATTTGCTGGGGGTGTAAAACCTTAAGGCCGACTTGTACATATTTTGAAAGTATTAAAAATAAATTCAAAATAAATGTTCTGCTCATCGGATCAAGATGATCTTTAGATCGATCTTGCACCTCTTCGAAAGAGGAACCCAATAAAAATATTGGTGTCTTCATCTGAGCATCACAACATGGAGTTTGGACCTAGTTGTCCAATTTTAACACTCCCTCTGAACTAGGGAGAACTCCATCCACCTGTGCAATCAAACATCGTGTGTCATCCCGTCGTAACTTGCTTTGTTGGCCTCTTTATTTCAGAACAAAAGTGGGTCAGTCACAAAGACATCATTCCCGGCTGACAGATTCAGCCTAGAGGTCTGAAACCTCTATAGGACTCATAAAGAGTCTCATACCAACCCGGAGTCGGTTTATTTGACCTGAAGTCAGTAGGAGGTCCGAAACCTCACTTGGACTCAAGAGAGTCATATATACTAACCCAAAGTTAGTCTCACAGACCTGAAGTCAGTTGGAGGTCCGAAACCTCACATGGACTCAGAGTCACATACCAACCCGAAGTTGGTTTATCTGACCTGAAGTCAATAGGAGGTCCGAAACCTCACATGAACTCAAAGAGTCACATACCAACCCGAAGTTGGTTTATCTAACCCTAAGTCAGTAGGAGGTCTGAAACCTCACATGGAATCAAAGGGTCACATACCAACCCGAAGTTGGTTTATCTGACCCAAAGTCAGTAAGAGGTCTGAAACCTCACATGGGCTCAAAGAGTCACATACCAACCCGAAGTCAGTAGGAGGTCCGAAACCTCACTAGACTTGATCCCAGATCAAGTGGTTGGACACGTGTCATCCTAGATAAAGAGTACGGAAATCTCTGATGGGTCCATCAGTCTTTGCTACTAGTCTCTAGCTTTTCCCACCTCATTGGCCAAATGAGAGGTACTTCCCATGAGTTTGGAACTCAAATGGGTAGGATGCATACGGGGCACAGATCATGAGAGGCGAACCAACTCAATCATCATAACGGTGGGGCCCAAGCACACCAACAAGGTTCGGCAAGCCTAGCCCTGTGGTTGCTTATAGCTCTGAGAAGCTATCCCCAAAGCCCCCCATAGTTCCCAGAGCTCATCGTCCGACAGGACCCTCAGAATAGGATCGTTCCACGATACCAAGATTCTCATGGAAGGTTAGGAACATGACCTTCCCCAAGGGCATTGTGAGAATATCCGCGACCTACTCATCAGTTCCTATATGATCGAGCCTTATGGCGCCTCGTTGTACCATATCCTGAATAAAGTGGTACCAGCCATCAACATGCTTGGATCGTTCGTGGAACACGGGATTCTATAACAAACGAATCCCCCTCTAGTTATCACAAAGGATAATGGTGGCATCTAGCACATGCTCGAACAGCTCACTGAAGAGCTTTCGCAACCAAGTGACTTCACAACAGGCCATACATGTTACAATGTATTCGGCCTCAGCGGTGCTCAAGGCTACCGACTTCAGTTTCCTGCCCGAAGCAGATCTACTTGTGAAGTAGCATCTAGATGTGCTCTTGCGATCCACCACATTACCAGCCCAATTGGCATCAGTATATCCATGGAGTGTCATACTCCCAGCAGTGTATCTCAGCCCATGGTCTATCGTGCCTCAGAGATATCTCAAGAGTTTCTTGGCACCAACCCAGTGAATGTTATGATCAACCCTGTGTTGACTCAAAGTGTTCACTGCACAACATACGTCCGGATGGGTGTTCACTAAGAACATCAGGGCCCCTACGAGTTGAAGATACTCAGTAGGATTCGCTAGCACGGGCCCAGCAGCGTTGCCACTCAACTTCTTAAAGTTGAGCTCCATTGGTGTCGACACGGACTTACAGTCCATCATACTAAATCTTTCCAGAAGCTTCACAATGTATTTTCCTTGAGAAAGGAAAATCTTGCCAGGTCTTTGCCAGACCTCCAAGCCTAGGAAGTAGTGCATCAATCCTAGGTCCTTCATCTCGAACACAGCAACAAGTTCCCTCTTGCACTAATGAATGCGAGGGACAGCACTTGTCAGGAAGAGGTCGTCCACATACAACACCAGAATGAGAGGCTTCTCTCTATCAACCTTGAAGTAAAGGTTCGGATCAGCATTACTACGAGTGAAGCCTGGCTTCATCAGGTAGATATCTATCCTCTCATACCAAGCTCTGGGTGCTTGCTTCAACCCATAGAGGGCTTTCTTCAACCTGCAAACATGGGTGTCCCGATCCTAGACTTCAAACCCCAGAGGTTGCTCCACATACACCTCTTCCTTTATCACACCATGCAGAAATGCGGTCTTCACATCCATTTGATGAAGACTACATCCTTGCGTAGCAGCAAGGGCTATGGTAGATCGGATGGTGGTATATTGGGCCACGGGTGCAAATATATCATCATAGTCTATGCCTTCCTTTTTGAGAGAAGCCACGGGCAACGAATCTTGCCTTGAACTTTTCAACACTTCCATCAGATCCATGCTTGATCTTGTAGAGCCATTTCGAGGTGACAACTGCTTTGTCCTCCGGTCTTGGAACCACATCCCAGACATCATTCTTCATCATGGACTCATACTCTTCGTGCATAGCATCCTTCCAGACTTGATGCTTTACGGCTTCCTCAAAAGATCCAAGCTCAGATTGTACAATAGTACTCATGGCTGCTAGATACCCTTAGTATCTACTTAGCTTCTTGCTTTCACGAATGTCCCTCGGCATCCTCAAGAGTGTCCCTGAGCCATGATGGTCTCTTCCCTATTGAAGGAGGTGGATCAATCGGGTCCATTGGTCCTTCAGCATCGGGCATCGTCTCATCCTTCGGTTCTTCTTGATTTCCAGGCCTTGCTTCATGATCTTCCTCAGATCTTGGAAGACTGACTACTTTTCTCAAGGAAGCATCTTTGTCAAAGGTAACATCGTGGCATATCTCCACTTCCCTTTGACCAGGCACATATACTTTATAGGCCCTCGAAGTTTTGTTGTAGCCCACAGACATTGTGGTCTCCCTCTTGATGCTAGCTCCTCTGCAAAAGTTCTTGAACTCGTTCGTCTCATATAATAAGAGCATCCTCCCAAGGATGTCACAGGCAGCATACCAGACATATCAAAATGTACTAATTGCAAGACATTAGATGTCTTTGTGACACTTGACGGGAAAGGTCCCCTTGTATGCTTTCCTTCAGCACAACCCTGACAAACACCTTCATGATTATTTGAGAACTCAGGCATCCCCGTCACCACCTTCCTTGCTTCTGGAAGGGCCTTGTAGTGAAGTTGTTCAAACCTCCGATGCCATAGTTCGGTCTATCGGATAGTATCACATGTCATCGCTCCCAGTGGACTTCCTCCAACCTGGTAGAGTGTACCAACTCTAAACCCAATCATGATAGCTTCCTTGAAACTCTTCTTCCACATGCGCACCTTCCATCAATGAATGCCACATTGAAACCTTTGTCTTCCATGGCCGAAACAGACACAAGGTTCTTCTTCAAATTAGGTACATATAGTACATCTTGCAGGCGGAGGACTTGACTTTGAGACAAGTGGAGGGTCACAGTCCTTGTCCCTTTCACAGGATATGTGGCATTATCTCCAAGGATAATTTGTAGATTAGTATCCTTCTCAACCATATCAGTAAGTGCTTCCTTGAACCCAATGATGTGCCTTGAGGCACCACTATCTATCAACTAGACATCCATAGTGTCGGGTGAAGATGCAGCAGAGAGGGAAGATACAAGAATGAATTCATTTCTTTTATCATCAAAAACATTTGATTCCTCATACCTGGAATATCTTGACCTTTTGAAAGGTTGCCCATTTCCGCCGGAGGGAGCCTTCCTTTTCTTGACCTTCTTGAAAGGGCATTCTCTAGCATAGTGACCTAGCTCAGAGATGTAGGCAACCAGACTCTTATGAATTGAATCCCTGATCATCAGCTTTGCTTTGATTTCCCCCTTCTTGTACTTTGATTTGGTAGCAGCAGTTGCAGTGGATGGAGGCTCTTGGATTTTACCCTGCACATAGTCCATGACATCTTGGTCTTCCAAATTAAGATCCAATGTCATCTTCCAAGCATGGAAGTCGTCCTTCCTGGTTAATTTTTCATCAGCCTTAGAGCCATTGTAGTTTGAGGAACCCATCCTCTTCTTCGGTGATTGCTACAAACTAGGGCTTTGTCTTCACCTCAACTCTGATACCATGTAAATTTTTGAAGATGTTCTATGCTTGATGCAACTTTACTTTTATCCCCAATGTTAGTCAGCAATCACATAAACAAGAAAGTAAAGTGTTGATAGAACATACCAGTAGATTGACAAAAGAAAAGCCAGAAAAATATAAGTGTGTTGGTGCGTTATGGCGGTCAATAGGATGCTTCAACCAGCAAAGTCTCAATATGGTCAGCCAACCAGAAGTGTCACACACACAGCCCTTAAAGACAGCTCATCAAAAAATCAACATAATTCAACAAAATAATCCCACATCCAGATTTCCGGCATCATCCAGATTTACGACATCATCCATATTTACAGCATCCAGATTTAAGGTATCCATTTCCGACATTATCCAGATTTACGACATCATCCATATTTACGGCATCATCCATATTACGGCATCCAGATTTACAACATCCATTTCCGGCATCATCTAGATTTACGGCATCCATTTTCGGCATCATCCATATTTATGGCATCCAAATTTACGGCATCCAGATTTACGACATCCATTTCCGGCATCATCCATATTTACGGCATCCATTTCTAGATCACGAGGATGTGTGTGATAAGATGATTGAAGTGTCCTCCAACGTTGACTCTATTTATATCAATCACTGAGGGTGTGTGACACATTTGCTGGGGGTGTAAAACCTTAAGGCCGACCTGCACATATTTTGAAATTATTAAAAATAAATTCAAAATAAATGTTATGCTCATCAGATCAAGATGATCTTTAGATCGATCTTGCACCTCTTCGAAAGAGGAACCCAATAAAAATATTGGTGTCTTCATCTGAGCATCACAACATGGAGTTTGGACCTAGTTGTCCAATTTTAACAAGAAGGAACAACTACAACATAAAGTTTGGAAGCCTGGAAGACAAAAAAGGATAACCATAGAAAATCAACAACATGATAGAGCAACTAATTTACTACAAATGAAAGTTTGGGATCCGGGAGGATTCTTAACATCTTAAAGACTGATGGTCGGGATACCATGATTTCTTTTTACCTTGGGAGTCTGATGCAGGTGCATCTAACCCGGGTCAACTATTTACTAGAGGAGTTAGTTTGTAAAGTGAGGGATTAATTAATTAATGTATTTTCTTATAGTTTTTAGGAGAATGCGAGAATTATTGTAAATAGGAGAAGATTCAAGAGGATTATGGAAGGTTTGAGAAGAGCATGGATAGTTAGCTCTTATCTAGGGATAAGGGATTGAATGAGAGATTTTAGAGATTAAATGAGAGATGTTAGGGATTAGGAGAGATGTTTTGGGAGTTAGCTTAGGATCTAGAACCTCCTTGGGTTATAATCCAATTGTATAAATAGAGGTGAGCCTACGAGGCATAAGGGATGTAGAAGAGTGTGTGTAGAGTTTGTGTGCGAGAGTGAGGAATGAGTGGCAAAGCATTGGACCAATATTTTTCTCCTGTAATTATTTTATTCATTAATTCATCATGTTGAATTTTGTTGTGTGCATTTGATTTCAGTTTTGGTATGTGTTAATTTTATTAATGTGCAGACCCCATGGCCTGCATTATCACAATTGTGTCAATCTAGGGTTTTCGAGAGTATCTAGGGTTTTGGTTATGAACCCAAGACATTGCGCGACCTAAATCTTGATCGGGTATATTCTTTCAATGGAGATTCCAACCCTAGCTTTCAAATCTTAGGATTTACTCAATTTTAACCTAGATTCTTTCAGCAAACCTTAGGCTAGGTTTTTCTTTTTCTTTTCATCATCCTTCTGAAGTATGCCTTGATGATCTGGTTCTTTCTCAATCAGTGTTTCTTGATGTCATGTTACCATCATAAGCTATAACTTCTAATTGTGTTGTTGTCATGTTATTGATATATTTTATTGACACTTTGTCATATTGTAGTTTTTGAATCGTCTACTTATTAATGTGACCTTGCTTTGCATCATTGTGACACAATTGATGAGATATTACCACATATTATTATCTTCCTTTCATTTGTACAAATCTCACTCTCGGCCTTCTTTTACTGGAGCATTGATTTGTATGGTTCGATTATTCAACATAGAGAGGAGTGCCTTGGATTAGATCCTCACCTTTTATCACAAAAATGTGCTTTGTATATTCGTTCTTTATACATAAGTGGGTCCTCAATCTTAGTGTGGTACCTTTCATACTTGTAGAATAAGGTTTCCTTTCCAGAGATTATTAGATGAGGTTTCCATCATAGGATTCCTCCATAATTTGCTAGTATATGTAAATATGAGGTGCTACAATCTTTTACAATTTTTAAGAGTTCTACAACTTTTCACAAGAGTTAGTTTGCAAAATCCTAAATTCAAGATTATGTAAATTCTTATGCAATTCCAAGATTCTTTAAATTTCTCATGTTATACAAATTCAAGACCTAGACATTTTGATTTCTATCATAAAACATATGCAACATACACACCTAGATATGATTACTATACTTTTGCAAAGTACTAGAGACTCCTTATAACATATTGCATAGGCAAGTATCTTGATCTCATCTTGGAAAAACTTCTAGAATTTGATTTGACAAATGACGATTCTTTTTTGATGATTATTCTTTTTACTGAAGTAGATTCCCTTTCCAAGATACTTCAAGGTGAGAAAGTGAATGACAAGACTTTTTCTTCTTCAAGATGATGATGCTTCTTCAATATGAGGATGGTCGCTTGATCTCTTTTCCTTGATGTTGATGTAGAATGTGGGAGCCTTCTCAAGGTGCTTCAAAACTGATCTTTCTCCTTGATGATTATATCTTTCTTAGGAGTAAGTTCTTCTTCCAAGAGTCCTTCCTTCAAGATGATGATGAGGTCTTGAGTAAATTCTTCTTTCTTGGCCCCTTGTATTCTTTCTTTTTTTACTCATGTCAACTTTAGATAATCTTTAGGCTACCTTCTTCACGTTACCTTAGCTCTGATACCATGTTGAGAAATCTAGGATAGCTGGATAAGGTGTGATTTATCTTCAATTTGATAACTGCTTGTGATGTTCTTTTACTTTTTCTTGATGTACTTATTATTAACTTCTTCTTCTCTTATTATTATAGTGTTCTAATCATCAAACAACTATCAAAACATGAAGATAGTCAAAACAAATAGACACAAGATGTAGGTTGCTAGCCAAGGCCAAAACCTCTCATAGAGATGAAAACCCAAAAAGAATCTCTTCTCTTCTTATAGAATCTTCAAATGACGAATTCCAAGACCTTCTAGACCCAAGACCAAGTCAACCTTCCTTTCAATGTACTTCAACTCAACAAAGTTAACTATAGTCAAACTTCTCCAAATCCTCAACTTCGACCCCTGCAACAATTTTCCATCCTCTTCTTCAGTCCTGCAATTTTTGGCCCTCATGCAGTCGCTGCAACTTCACATGTCTACGAGAAATATGGTGGAAGAGATCTCCTTCTTCCTTCGCTTAGGGTGCTTCTTTCTTTTTGGGAATGAGGCTTCCAAACTTGACTCTTTTAATAACAAATTTTGGCTCCTTAAGATGACTGCAATTTGATCTTGCTGCAATGAGAATGATGCCCTAATTCTTCATATGTGTGAAGGAGAAAGTATCAAAATCAAACTATCAATTTTAGCTTTCCTTCTTTGAGTTATTTCCTTCGCTTAACCTTTTGATCTCCTTCTTGTGCTTGTGATTGAGCTTGCTTGATGATCGCTCAAATGAATTCGAGTGGCACTTATATATAGTTGTCCCTAGAGTACAAACTGCCCTAATGAGGCCAACTTGATCTTGGAGGGGTACTTTGACACATTTAACTCAAAAATAATTTCTTTGACTTGTTATAGGATGCCCAATGGGGTCTTTCACACATGACAATGACTTTTTACAATCATGACAAATCCTAGAAGCACACAATAGGTGCTTGACCTAAAACAAATTGACCATGAGGATAAAACCCCATACTTCATAAAATGAAAAATAATAATTTTATTTTTCTTTTAAATTAAATATTAAAATTAAGAGTACATAAGATATTATGAAGACCGAACCTAGTTACACATTTCAACACAACACACACTAGACATGGAAATGCAAACACTCTTATCAATGAGACAAAAGTACTAAAACTTGTTTCATAATGTCTCTCAAGATTATTTTCAAGGTTTTCCACTCAAAGTTCTCTCCACCATATCGAAAACAATACAAATTATTTTAAGGTTTTACCAAATGGATTTTGTTTATATGTTCTTCTTCTCTTCTTTTGTATATTGAATGGATAAGAAAAATATTGTAAGTTTTGTATCCTTTTAATCTTATTATTATTTTATTATTATTATGTGTACTTTATGTGTATTACATTGCCTCCCCCTTCAAGGACGTCCTCAAAGCATAAAAAGGTTATGTTTTCATTATTTCTTGTAATGCTTTCACATGATGCTATATTCTTGATGCTGTCATAGTCGAAAAAACAAAGTAAAATGATCTTTGAAGTGATGAACAGAATTATCATATTGTTGACATGTCAGTGCATCCTATTTTGGTCTTCTATGGAATTGTGATGCTAATAAGGTTTTTGGATATAACTTTTCATATTGTGATTCCAAGAATGACTACTTTTTTGAGGCAAAATAGCAATGAAATTGGTCATCTTCAAACTATATATCAAATGATGCCTTTGTTCAGAGAAATGTTCATATGTTGATTGGTTCAAGTGATGACTCTTGTACTTAGGATGTCAATAAGGTGTCCTTTCTAACATGAATTGTCTTTATCATAATTTTTGAATTTTCTAGATGCACTTTGGGTATTACATATTTTTCATAATCTTAAGCCATTTTATGGATTATTGAAATGTTAATAATAGAGACATTTGGATTTTCTAAGGTTTCAACTTTCTATATCCATTGTTTGTACTTCAACATCTGAAGATATTCCTAAATAAACTGGACAAGTCATTGTTTCCTTGACAATTAGTGAATCTTTGTTGATAAGTTGTACTAGTTTTTCATGTTGCATTTTCTTGACATTTTTTGCTGCTTGATTTGTGCAATCAAACTTTGACTATGATCTCTAAGAGAATAAATTTCTTCATCTTTATTAGCTACAACATTGTCAAGTATTTCACATCTTTTATAATGATTTTTTATTATCATAAAGGATTACATACGATACATCTTTCAAAGCTTCTAATGAGGAAGCCTTTGAGCATGACTTCATTCCATAATCTATAGGGCACTGACCTTATAATGGAGACTAGCAGGTAAAACAAGGTGTGTTTTCCTCTGAATAAATGTGAAGTGTTGATATTTGTAGCTCGTGCAAGTACTTCTGCAAAGGCCTAAGTGTCTAGGCACATAGAAGTCACCCAAAATTTTCTTTAAGACACTTGCTCGAGTATTAAGTAAGTGGCAATTGCAACTTATTCTAAGTCTAACTTAGAAAAAGAACATAATTAATTATGTTGGCTATTGAGCTAAAGAAACTTGGGAAAAATAAACTATTTACTTTAATCATCATGTTTTAATCTCAACAGTTGATCTCAAGTGAGGTGGGATTTAATATCAGGCATCCATCATTTTAGGGTTAAGAATTTAGCTCAACTAAAAGTTATAAAAGCAAAGCTAAGGAGAGGAGAAGGCCACACTATACAGTGGCACAAGCCATTGAGAGAGGGATTTTCTCAAGTGAAGAGTGAGATACTCAAGTGTGTCGGGTTCAAGGAAAGTGTAGGGATAT
The DNA here is from genome assembly GCA_034641835.2 of Pinus albicaulis. Taxonomy (NCBI): domain Eukaryota; kingdom Viridiplantae; phylum Streptophyta; class Pinopsida; order Pinales; family Pinaceae; genus Pinus; species Pinus albicaulis. The sequence continues at coordinate 567,686,974 of CM076576.1, forward strand.
GATATTGGAGATTCAAATCAGCTAGGCGAGCAAGGACAAATCTAGGACTTGATCAACTAGATTAGATCCAAGTTATGTTGTGATCATATTTTCCTCAGTTGGGCCATTATCCTAGGATGGTAGCCCAAGTAGGTTTAGATTATTAAGTTAATGAAGAACTACTGATTAGACAAAATCTATACGTGTCACATGTGACCAGGATTGGTTAATATGTTTGCTTCCACTGAATAATTATGTTAAGAACCTAGAAGTTCTTTTATTTAGTATATCAGTAATAATCTGCTAGGATCTAATTGTCAAATGTTGAGTTCAGGATTTAACATGGTATTAGACCATGAACTCTGAGAAACCAGTCTCGAGATTTTTTCAGGTTCCAAGTTCGTACAGACATCACAGGCGCCAAGTTCGGTCGCAACCATATGAGGTAGCAAAGTCTTTTTGGGGTTGAAAACCCAAAGCCCTAAGGTTGTATACTATACGGGAGCCAAGGTTGTACAACTAAGTTTAAAGTTAATCAAAAAAATAAAGAAAGAAAGCGAGGCAGTCTGAGTGGGTGGCCTACAAGCCTGCTAACCACTCAACCACCACAAAGGTTGTCGACTAGGTCATGGAATAGGAAAGTAGGCACAAGGAATCGAGACGACAAACGACGAGTGATATGTCGAGAAATTGGGTTGTAGCAACTGTCAAGGTCAGGATAGACATTAAGAGGAAATATCTATGAGAAGGTGTCACTGGGGAGAAGAAACAATGTTAGTGCAACTAGGTCGGGGGGAAATGTCAGCAGCGTTGCATGGGTGTGTACGAAGAGCAACAACCATAACACGTTCACCAACAACATCAACAAGATCCAACAAAAGAATCATTGCAACTGATAGTCGTCAAGGCAACAGCTAAAGCCACCACCATCTAATAACATTAGCCAGCCACAGATGTGGGCAGAGGGTGCATACCAAGACCATAGCTGCAGTAGTGTGGACTAGCTGGAGACAAGGGAGTCAACAAGTCACTCGGGTTGAGAAGAGCAGGGACGATACATGATCACCAACTACCAGCAGAGTAGTCGAGCTAGAGTCAAGGGTAAGTCAGAGACACACAGGAGTGCAACTGTAGAAAGCATAAGCCCACAAAGAAAAGCCAAGACAAGGTATGCACAATAGTATAGTTAATAGGGTGGAGTAGCCACGGCGCCAAGTTTGCTTGGAAGCAAGAGCGGAAGCGGGAGTGGAAGTGGGGAGCGGCAATTTTCATAAGTTTCTGGGACTGGAGCAATTTTGGGAGGCTTTTTATATGATATATATTTTTTTATATTCAGATGCATGTATGTCAATAAAAGCATTTAAAATGATGAATTACTTATAAAAAGCATAAAAACATGGATTAAACCATATAACATCAATAATCTAGTAGTTATAATCTTCATCAACCACAAGTCCATAGGTTACTACATCTCGATTCTCATCATGTTGGGTGTGGAGCCTAATTATCTTCCTGATTAAGAGTTCTTGTTTCGACCACGTTTGGATCCTAGTACCTGATAAGGATGTGAGGGTTTTTTGCCCTAGAAGGCAACCCTTAGTTTGTATGAGGGAATTGTATTGCATGTGAAAAATCCTAAATCCGGATTCCTATGGAAACAAATCTAAATTACTTCTCTCATTATTTTCCATACTTATTTCATTACAATGAAATATTGAAGTAATTACTGAAGCAGTCTACACAAATAATGTTGTGGAATAAATCTAAGTGTTGAAACAAACTGAACAAAATACAATGAAAAACATCCACATTTGACACAGTTACTTTTAGACTAAGTCCCCAGAAAAACCCAACTTGGGAAAACCGGTGCAGCAGATCTAAGGGTTTTGTATTATTAAGCAGGAGAATCTTGAGTACAACTAGGGTGCCAATATCCAACTCACCCTTCAGAGAAAATCTCGGCAACAGAAGAAATGTGAGATATACCTCACTCTGCAAGTCCCCGGCTGATCCAGAGCAGCGCTGGTGAAGCCCCTCTCTGCCTCTGCGTGATGCCTACGCTGCTACTGCATAAGCCTGTGTGGGAAAGCTATGGAACTGCATCACCTCCTCCTCTACAACGATCAAGCTGATCTGGAACTGAGTTTTGGTCCTCCTGGCTCGAAAACTGCAGCTTCCAACTATCTCCGAACTGAATCTAGAAGGCACTGCATCACTTCTGCGTGATCCCCTTCAGGGACTGCGTCATCCCTCCAGATGACTGTGTTGCCTCTACTACGTCATTGTTGCCTCTCTCTCTGAAATGTACTCCTGGTCCTCCCAACCAATTACTGCATCTGCCCCTCTCAGGAACTGGTCACTAGATTGAAATCACTTAGCCAACCCTGCCCTAGTGATTCGATCTTGATCAAAAGGTGTGTCTCTCTCACAAGCTCAAAAATACCAAATGCTCAATGTGTTTTCCATAGGCCCCTCACCCTCCTTATAATATTTCATTGACCCTTCAACGGCCAAGATTAAAACATAATCAAGGGCTAAGATTAATTGGGAGTTGATCCATGACTTTATCTAGAAGATTCACACTTAGTTTAATTAATACCCTTTAATTAATCAATTTCCCTAAGTTTAGACTTAGGTAAACATTAAAAAATGATTAATTAATTTAATTAAACCATCTCTAAGTGGAATTTTCCAAAGTCCTTATTGGGTATTATGGAATACATGTGCCTTAGCCTATATACAAAATTACAAGGCTAGAGCACATCCGATGCTACCATAAATCAACACTCCCTCTTAGCGAGGAAAGTGCTCTAGCAATACAACTCTATGTGCTACTCTGACTTCTGTAACATCTACTACTGTGCTATTAATACTTCTCACCAACACTACACAAAATGTTGCATCTGTGCTGCCACTGACTCTGCATGCTGCTGCCAACTACTGTTGTACTGCAACTCCCTCTGAAAACCATGCTGTTGCACTGCTCTGCACTACGCTGCACTACTGTGCACTATGTTGTTGCCGCTCCATTGTTGTTGTTGTTGCTCAACTACTGTTGATGTTGCACTGTTGCTAATTGCAACAGAAAAACATCCGAAATTGGACAAGTAAAACTACATCTTGGATAATAACAATGTATGTTGCTAACTTCTACACTAGCTCTCTGAATATGATGCATTGTTGTTGCTCTACACTGCGCTGCGCTGAACCACTGTGCATTGCACTGAACCACTGTGCATTGCGCTGACCCACTGTGCACTGCGCTGATGCTACTCCTCCTCCTTTGCGCTGATCAAGCTCTCGTACTGCTAGCCACTGCATTGTCTCTTCATCTTCCGCTGCAACTGTCCATCCTGCTACTGTCTTAAGGCTCCCATAGCTCGTATGTGATCCAAGAGTTTGGAAATACTCAAGGATCCTGCCTACTTGTAGATTCTGGATCTACAACTCCAAGTCAGCCCACTTCCCTCCTTTCAGAATATGAGCTAACATATCACAATCAACTTCTGCCTCAATCTTGGCAGCCCCAGCTTGAGGATCTTGCAACTCCTCCTTGTCCTTTTTCTTAAGAGGACATTGTGTGGCATAATGTCCCATTTCCCCACACCTGAAGCACTTGATCTTGGACAGATCTTTCTTCTTCTGTCGTTGTTGCCCCTTTGATGCAAGGGTTGTGTTTTCTTCCTCCTCCTTCTTGACTTTCAAACCATTGTTGCCATCCTCAATATGGATTTTGAGGAGATCACTCCTCATCTCTTCTTGCTGCAAGGTTGCCCACATCGCTTCCCATCCTGGGAGTCTTTCTCTGCCCAGAATGCTCTAAACAAAGACCTGATAGTCTTCTGAAACAAAGTTCAGAGTGAGCCTTACTAGCTCTGAGTCTCTAGGTGTTGATCCCACTGCTGACAGCTGGTCTCGGTTTTTCTTGAATTCAAGATAGGAAAGAGTCAAAACGCTCTCCCTTCTTCATCTTGGTGTTATGCATCTCTCCTCCACATACATCTTCCGCTACTCGGAAGATCCTTGATATAGCTTTTCCAACCCTACCCACATTTCTCTAGCAGTGTCCTTTCCTGCTATGTGGAGTACGATGTGATCCTTTACGCCATCTAGGATCAATCGTTTGGCTCTTGCCATGTTCTTCTTGACGGCTCTCAAATGTGCTACATCCAATGGCTCTGCAACTGCGATGTCAATGAGGGTCTTTAGATCATGCTCATCAAGGAGAAACTGAATCCTTGACTTCCAAATAACATAGTTGGAGGCACCCTTCAACCTATCTGGGTCATGCATTCTGTTGTTGGTCATCTCCCCGACTGTCGACTTCTCCCTCTAATCCTCTGCTCAGCTATACTTACGCACTCCTTGAGGAGTAAGTCAATGCTTCTGCTGTTGCATAGGAAAAACTGAGTCTCTTTGAGTAAGAGAACTCTCTAAGGTCAAGAAATCCCCCAACTATGTTTTTAAGAAATTTTCTGACACTCATGCACCAGAACCCACTATTGTGAAGCTACTGCGTCCTTCAGCTATGCTTCCTCTTCTGCAACCGAAAAAGCTTACCCCTCTGTCAACTCTCTCAGAGAGAGATTTCTCTGCATTGGATTGCCCTCCTGGTCTGGACTGCATAACTACTGGGGTAGTCTACTACTGCTTACGCAGTTCCCAGTCCCTTCAGCGTTGATCTACTGGTTCACTCTTGTTTCTCCTGCACTTCAACTTGAATAAGCTCTGATACCATGTGAAAAATCCTAAATCTGGATTCCTACTGCAACAAATATGAGTTACTTCTCCTATTATTTTCCATAATTATTTCATTACAGTGAAATATTGAAGTAATTACAGAAGTAGTTTACACAAATAATGTCGCGGAATAAATCTAAGTGTTGAAACAAACTAAACAAAATACAATGAAAAACATCCACATTTGACACAGTTATTTTTGGACTACGTCCCAGGAAACCCAACTTGGGAAAACCGATGAAGCAGATCTGAGGGTTTTGTATTATTAAGCAACAGAATCTTGAGTACAACTAGGGTGCCAATATCCGGCTCACCCTTCAGAGAAAATATCGGCAACAGAAGAAATGTGAGATATACCTCACTCAGCGAGTCCCCGGCTGATCCGGAGCAGCGCTGGTGAAGCCCCTCTCTGCCTCTGTGTGATGCCTACGCTGCTACAGCATAAGCCTGCGTCGGCAAGCTATGGAACTGCGTCACCTCCTCCTCTGCAACGATCAAGCTGATCTGGAACTGAGTTTTGGCCCTCTTGGCTCAGAAACCCCAGCTTCCAACTATCTCCGGACTGAATCTATAAGGCACTGTGTCACTTCTGCGTGATCCCCTTCAGGGACTGCGTCACCCCTCCAGATGACTATGTTGCCTCTACTGCGTCATTGCTGCCTCTCTCTCTGAAATGTACTCCTGGTCCTCCTAACCAGTTACTGCATCTGCCCCTCTCGAGAACTAATCACTAGATCAAAATCACTTAGCCAACCCTACCCTAGTGATTCGATTTTGATCAAAAGTTGTCTCTCTCACAAGCTCGAAAATGCCAAATTCTCAATTTGTTTTCCATAGGCCCCTCACCCTCCTTATAATCTTTCGCTAACCCTTCAACGGCTAAGATTAAAACATAATCAAGGGCTAAGATTAACTGGAAGTTGATCCATGACTTTATCTAGAATATTCACACTTAGCTTAATTAATACCCTTTAATTAATAACTTTCCCTAAGTTTAGACTTGGGAAAACATTAAAAAACGATTAATTAATTTAATTAAACCATCTCTAAGTGGAATTTTTCAAAATCTTTTCTAGGTATTATGGAATACATGTGTCTTAGCCTATATACAAAATTACAAGGCTAGAGCACATCAGATGCTACCATAAATCAACATTGCAACTGGGTATTATTATGTATCTATTCCTATCTTTTGCTAGCACTTGATCACAAGTTTTGACTCATACAATCTTATTTTCATTACATGGCATAATCTTGTATAAATGTTTTCTTACACAAGTATATGAACTAGTGTAGGTTTTTTTACAATGGGAGCATATAAAATTTGTTATTCCAGCCCTTTCCCTTCTCACTAGTTATGTTGCATACTTTAACAAGGGTGTTGAACAGTAGAGTGAAACTTTTTTGCAAAGAAAAGAAAGAAACCTTATGGAGCGAAATTTTTTTGTGGGAGCATGCTCCTGAAAATCGCTCGCAAACAGGAGTGATTTGAGAGCACGCTCCCTAAGTCACTCCCTGAGCGCTTCCATTTGGAACGTGCTTCGGGAGTGGGGGGCGGGGTGGGGGTGGCACGCTTTGTTGAGAGTCAACGACGGTGGTGTGTCTACTATCATGGGCATGGATGTAAGGCAGAGTGCCATGTTGAGCACGACTGACAAACAAGGCTAAGTTTGTGCAAAGAAGCCATAGGATCCCAAGGGACACATATGTTGAATTTCCACGATCTTGGGTCTAGGTTAGAATCTTAGAATCTCTAACACTACCAAACCAAGAATCTCAACAAAAGCTACTTTGCATAGCGGAAAATAAATAGTAGTGAATCATACATGCACATTTATAGGCAAATTTTTACAAAATATTGTACAATAATGTACAACAATCCAATCTTCGTTATATTAAACCCACTGAATAATACAACAATATAGGGCTTCCTTAAAATGGATACAAGATACAATGACAATCTCGTTGCAGTCTCTATGTCGTATCTCGTCATGTCGGTCCTTCGCTCCCATTCTACTCTCTCATTGCCCCTTAGTCCATCAAAGGACAACAAAGAGTTTCCAGGGGGGCTGCCACCTATCACTACTCAAAGTCGATTCTGCTACAATGAACACAGGCTGATCCAATCTTCTCTTCTAGGTTGGCCAATCTCTGAGCTCCAATCTTCCAATCTAGTAGCTTCTTTTATCCAACAAAGAGCTACACATTAGGATCCAATCTTCACCCAACCTTTAGTTGTCAACGTCACTTTATGACTGCTCGTCAAGGGCTACTTTGGGTAGCCAACACGCTGCCCTCCACTAGTCCAATGGCACCCAGTACTTCACTGTAAGGTTTGCTCCTAGGATAGGCTTTCATCCACCAAGACAAGCCCTCCAAATGGCTCCCACAGGTTGCTAATTTTTCCACACTTGGACATGACCCAATTAGCAACAATTCAACATAGAAAACAACAACATACTTGTACATGTGAGTTGGTGCAACTGTTGTAGGATAACATTCTGGTTATGGCATCATTGCAAACCCTAACATCCCTCTCAAAACACTGCAATAGTCCTCTTTTTCACCGTTGCTTGCTTCCTTTCCTAAGCTCCCTGCCCACGCTGCCTGTTTCTCCTTTTCTGCGATGAGAAATAGGCCTTACGACCCTCCCAGCAAGCCTATTACAAGCCTACAGTACCTCTGTGACAACTATAGGGACCGAAACTTAGTCATATAGTGAGAAACCACTCTTAACCTTGTACCAAATGAGCCCAGATTCACTCGGATTCCTCTGCTGCTCCTCGGCCCCGTCAAAACCACACAAAAGGACCCAAATTTGTCCCTTATGCACCTCGGCCTTCTCTTCTTTGAGTTGCAACTTCCACAAGTAATACTTTCACAATGAATATTGAACGTTGGATGATGAAATGACCTCCATACACCTATTTATATGCATAAGAAGGGCTCCACAAAATTCTTGAAGAGACACATCTTTTGGACATTTCCACTTCAAGCCTACATGACTTGAGTGCCAAAAAATTCATTGTCAACTTCAAAAATTCAGATCTCATCAAGTACATCTCGGAATTCGATGATTCTTGAAGCATTGGATTCTCCTCTTCGTCCTCTATCATCTCCATCCATCACATGTCCAAAATGCCAACTGACCCAAAGGAGACAACCATGTGGTTCCTCACCAATCTGTATTGATCGTATGTTTGAAGGTGGGCCTCCCGAAACTAAAGGTATGCCTTGTCATTTGGTAATTGAGTATTGTGTTTACTTATCATGGATACTTATGGGCATAGATTGATGGGGGGATTTGGCGGAAAGAGTGGACTTAGTTGGTGCTTTTGTCCTCTTGATCTCTTTTGGGTGTTACCCTTGCATATTAGTCATGTGGGATCTCCTTTATTGACCATTTGGTTCTAGGGTGGTACTACTTGGGAAACCCCGACTTTGGGTGCATGGTCCCGCTCCTTTATCCGTATATATTACTCCCCTTCCACTCATTATACTCCCATTCATCATTTCTCCCACCTGGGTCCACATAGCCCCCATGGGTCCACATGGAGTCATCTTCCCTATCCCCTTGCTTCACCTTGGGTCAAGCCTGGAATGATGCCCCGGAGGTTGAAGTAACTCAAAGAAAAAGAAAAAGCATAATTGGCCACACTTAACAGGAAATTGTACCACAAAATGCAAAAGATGGTCAGGACAAAAATAATTAACATGTGGGCAAAAGCCAAATCATGAGCTTTGCCACTTACCCATAGCCATCACCCTGGTTCTATAGGCCCTAAATGAGCCTCCTTTATCATACAGGAACCCACGATTGCCCCAACCCCCCCTAGGGTGAATTGAACCGCCCTACCTTAAAGGGGTAATCACTGCTATATCTGACACATCATGCTCTTATCCTTGAGCCTCGAGTAGTTAATTAAATAAAATTCATAAAAGGAAAAAGGCATATAAATAAGAGTAGAAAAATCAATGTCGGGACACCTCCTGTACCACGACTGCTCCCTCCTACACATTATATACCTTGGTGTGGGCTTCCCCTTATTTGGTTGTCCCTATGCCCCGATATATGGCCCAAGATTGCCCCTCTCATTCCCTACTCCGTTTCACTTATTTGTCACTTTCCACCCCCATTGGAGGGATGTACCTTGAACATACTATCCCTTTTAAGGGCTGAAACCACCTAATAAAGTACTTGGTTAACCCCCTTTGGAGCTTGGCGACACTAGCACATGCCAAAGCCCACTACAGAAGGGCATGCCATTATGAAGTGCCCACTTTGTCATCCATGGTTTGTAAACCCTATTACACGATTCTTCTAATGATTGGTTGTACTGGAAGCCTAGGGGACATGTTGGATCTTATGTCAGATTACAAGTGGTTTTCATTTGGGTCTGGTCTCCCTATACGGGATCCTGACCCCCGAGGGCTACATTGGCACACAAGAGTGATCTGTTGGTTCACTCTTGTTTCTCCTGCACTTCAGCTTGAATAAGCTCTGATACCATCTAGGATCAATCGTTTGGCTCTTGTCATGTTCTTCTTGAAGGCTCTCAAATGTGTTGCATCTAGTGGCTCTGCAACTGCGCTGTCAATGAGGGTCTTTAGATCATGCTCATCAAGGAGAAACTGAATCCTTGACGTCAAAATAACATAGTTGGAAGCACCCTCCAACCTATCTTGGTCACGCAATCCGTTGCAGGCCATCTCCCCAACTGTCGACTTCTCCCTCTAACCCTTTTCTTAGCTAGACTTACGCACTCCTTGAGGAGTAAGTCAATGCTTCTGCTACTGCACGGGAAAAATTGAGTCTCTTTGAGTAAGAGAACTCTCTGAGGTCAAGAAATCCCCCAACTGTGTTTTCCAAAAAAATTCTGACGCTTATGCACCAGCACTCACTGTTGTGCAGCTACTGCGTCCTTCAGCTACGCTGCCTCTTCTACAACTAAAAAGCTTACCCCTCTGTCAACTCTCTCAGAGGGAGCTTTCTCTGCGCTAGATCGCCCTCCTGGTCTGGACTGCATAACTACTGGGGTAGTCTACTACTGCTTGCGCAGTTCCCAGTCTCTTCAGCGTTGATCTGCTGGTTCCTCTTGTTTCTCCTGCACTTCAGCTTGAATAAGCTCTGATACCATGTGACAAATCCTAAATCCCGATTCCTACTGCAAAAAATCTGAATTACTTCTACTATTTTCTATAATTATTTCATTACAGTGAAATATTGAAGTAATTATTGAAGCAGTCTACACAAATAATGTTGCGGAATAAATATAAGTGTTGAAACAAACTGAACAAAATACAATGAAAAACATCCTCATTTGACACAGTTATTTTTGGACTAAGTCCCCGAAAAAACCCAACTTGGGAAAACTAGTGCAGTAGATCTGAGGGTTTTATATTATTAAGCAGCAGAATCTTGAGTACAACTAGGGTGCCAATATTCGGCTCACCCTTCAAAAAAAATATCGGCAACAGAAGAAATGTGAGATATATCTCACTCTGCAAGTCCCCGGCTGATCCAGAGCAGCGTTGGTGAAGCCCCTCTCTACCTCTGCGTGATGCCTATACTGCTATTGCGTAAGCCTGCGTGGGCAAGTTATGGAACTGCATCACCTCCTCCTCTGCAACGATCAAGCTGATCTGGAACTGAGTTTTGGCCCTCCTAGCTCAGAAGCCCCAACTTCCAACTATCTTCAGACTGAATCTAGAAAGCACTGCGTCACTTCTGCGTGATCCCCTTCAGGGACTACGTCACCCCTCCAGATGACTGCTTTGCCTCTACTGCGTCACTACTGCCTCTCTCTCTGAAATGTACTCCTGGTCCTCCTGACCACTTACTGCATCTACCCCTCTCAGGAACTGATCATTAGATCGAAATCACTTAACCAACCCTACCCTAGTGATTCAATCTTGATCAAAAGTTGTGTCTCTCTCACAAGCTCGAAAATGCCAAATGTTCAATGTGTTTTCCATAGCCCCCTCACCCTCCTCCTTATAATCTTTCACTGACCCTTCAACGGCCAAGATTAAAACATAATCAATGGCTAAGATTAACTAGGAGTTGATCCATGACTTTAACTAGAAGATTCACACTTAGTTTAATTAATGCCCTTTAATTAATTAGTTTCCATAAATTTAGACTTAGGAAAACATTAAAAAACAATTAATTAATTTAATTAAACCATCTCTAAGTGGAATATTCCAAAATCCTTTCTAGGTATTATGGAATACATGTGTCTTAGCCTACATACAAAATTACAAGGCTAGAGCACAACATCCGATACTACCATAAATCAACATTGCAACTAGGTATTATTATGCATCTATTCCTATCTTTTGCTAGCACTTGATCACAAGTTTTGACTCGTAAAATCTTATTTTCATTACATGACATAATCTTGTATAAATGTTTTCTTACACAATTATATGAACTAGTGTAGGTTTTTTTACAATAGGAGCATATAAAATTTGTTATTCCAACCCTTTTCCTTCTCACTAGTTATGTCGCATACTTTTACAAGGGGGTGTTGAACAATAGAGTGAAATGTTTTTGCAAAGAACAGAAAAGAAACCTTATAGAGCGAAATTTTTTTGTGGGAGCACGCTCCTGAAAATTGCTCCCAAACAAGGGTGATACGAGAGCACGCTCCCTAAGTCACTCCCTGAGCGCTTTCGTTTGGAACGTGCTTTGGGAGTAGGTGTGAGTGGGGGGCGGGGGGAGGGGGGAGGGGGGGCACACTTTGTTGAGAGTCAATGACGATGGTGTGTCTACTATCATGGGCATGGATGTAAGGTAGAGTGCCATGTTGAGCACGACTGACAAACAAGGCTAAGTTTTTGCAAAGAAGCCATAGGATCCCAAGGGACACATATGTTGAATTTCCACGATCTTGGGTCTAGGTTAGAATCTTAGAATCTCTAACACTGCCAAACCAAGAATCTCAACAAAAGCTACTTTGCATAGCGGAAAATAAATAGCAGTGAATCATACATGCACAATTATAGACAACCTTTTACAAAATATTGTACAATAATGTACAACAATCCAATCTTCGTTATATTAAACCAACTGAATAATACAATAGTATAGGGCTCCCTTACAAGGGATACAAGATACAATGACAATCTCGTTGCAGTCTCTATGTCGTATCTCGTCATGTCGGTCCTTCACTCCCATTCTGCTCTCTTGTTGCCCCTTAGTCCATCAAAGGACAACATAGAGTTTCCAGGGGGGCTGCCACCTATCACTGCTCCCAGTCAATTTTGCTACAATGAACACAGGCTGATCCAATCTTCTCTTCTATGTTGGCCAATCTCTGAGCTCCAATCTTCCAATTGTTGATTTCTATAGCATCGAAAAGTGTTTAAGTCTCATTTTTGGTAGAGAGGCTTAGACATCAGTTATCTAGAGAACCCAAAAATTGTTTGTGGAAATTCCACTAGGATATGACTTTATTAAAATAATTAATTATTTTAATGCAAACTCTAAGTATAAACTTAGGGAAATTAAATAATTGAAGGGTATTAATAGAGTAGAGTGTGAATCTTCTAGAAAACGAAGATCAAGTCATCTTTTAATCTGAGCTATTGATTAATGATATAATCTTGGCCTTTGATTCATCAGCAAGAAGACTATAAGAAGAGAATTGAAGGCCATTTGGAAATTAAGCCGAGGACACTCTCAGTACCCGAAGGAAATCAATTCTCAAGCAAGAGAATTTGAGTTTAGTGGGTGAGTTTGTAGAGGCTGGGTTGCAGAAGCAGAAGGAGGAGGGAGGAGTTAGTTATCGAGAAGCATAAGTTAGGAGGGTGAAGGGAAGGGTGAGCTGATCAGCAGCAAGAGCCCCTCCACGCAGAATCACGCAGTCCAGAGAAGGATTGTGCAGAGCATTCACGCTGGATGATGCAGAGGGTGAAGAAGGTCACCCGGAGGGTCCGAAATTTGTCTGGAAGGTCTAGAAAATTCAACCAGGTGTTTGCTATTTTTTCTTTGCTCATCAAACTCCTGTAAATGTACTTTCCATTTCTTAAGATAAATATAAAACCCTCATCTGCTACACTGGTTTTCCCACATTGGGTTTTTCCGGGGACAATTGTCCAAAAACATCTGTGTTCATGTGGTTATTTCTATTGTGCTACTGGTGTAAATTATCTTTTTGTTCTTATGCTCTTAACGATAATGAAGATCTGCGAATGTGTTTATTTCAGAATTTACTGAAGCATCTGTAAATAACTTATCTCATAAGTAGGAGAAATAAACCAAGTATTGCAGAAATATTTTCCTCTTGAAAATTTCACATGGTATCAGAGCAAAGGGCTAAAAACAGGAAGGGAGGATCTGCCATGGACCAAAGGAAGGGTTCACGCAGTCAAAGGGACTTGCGCAGTCCTCTAGAGCATGCAGAAATGCAGAGAGAACAAGACATGAAGGTGCTGGCATCCAGAATAGAGGAGGATCTTTCCTGTGTGTCAAGCACAGCTCCTCCAAGTGTTTGGTATATTGATAGTGGAGCATCTGCTCACATGACGAGGGTTCGAGAATGTTTTTCGAGCTATCAAGAAGAAAAGATGAATTTCTAAATAACTATGGGAAATAAGGCAAAATGTACCCCCATCGGGAGAGGTACCGTAACATTTTAGACTGAGGATGGTAACAAGATTCGAGAGACGAACGTTCTACATGTACCATGGTTGGGGATGATTTTACTCTCGGTGTCTCAACTTCAGAACAAGGGCTATGACATATACTTTATTCAAGATAAGGTGTATGTCAAACACCCTAACTGGAGCAAAAAGGCACAAATCGGAGTAAGGAGTCACAAGTTGTATAAGCTCCAGCTTGAATCTCCGGTGGCCCTAATCGGTAGTACAAACGACAGAGATCTGAATGAATTATGGCACGGAAGGATGGGGCATTTACATTATGGAGCCTTGGGGATTCTCAAAAAATACTGTCATAGGGCTCCTGAACTCAGCATGAAGAAAGACAAAGTTTGCAGGGGTGTAATATCCCCAACGGGAAATAAACAGTAATACACAGAAATGCTACAAACAGATATATAAAACAAAATGCCGGAACCAGAATACGGAACAAATACACATAAATGCCAGAACTCTAAGCCATTTTATTAATCTGAGAATACATGCATATGGGTACAAAGATAATTAGAATGAGTGCACCTATCCTTGCCCTAGGCAAGTGGAGACCCTCTCAGAATAAGAAATGGCTGCAATAGAGACTGCGTCCTAGCTGGCTGGAGAAACTGCCGTAGAAAACTGCTGCTGCAATGAACTGGAACTAGGGGCTGATCCCCTCACTGGAATGAGCTGAAAACTGGAAGGCTAGCTGATCTCAACCCTCCGGACAAAACCCAGAAATCGTGAAGCAAATGCTCCACCTCCGAAAATGCACCAAATAAACCCTCTCCAGAGAAAACGCTGTCTCTCCCAGTGACAGCGCAGAAGCCCAAGAAAACGCTGGGAAAAAGGGCTGAATCCACCTGCAAACCCTCCGGATGAAATAGCAAAACTCCTCAGGGCTGGAAAACGCTGAAATCTCTGCCAAATCCCCACACAACAAACCTGCTCACAATAACTGCGTCCTCCCTAGCTGGGACTGCGTCCTCTCTCCTAGACTGCGCAGTCACAAAAGGGGCAACTCCTCTGCAAAACGTCCACCAGGAAACTACTGCAAATCACCACTGAAAAATGAAGGAAAAACCTTGCTCGAGCAGGCACTCGAAGTCCCCCGGAGCCAAGGGTGAGATCTCCGATCGGAGACACTCAGTTTGCACTAAACAGTGCTGCAGACCGACTAAACAACCGGCGTGCTGAAGTAGACAGAAGTCTAGCTCTCAATATCAATATCATATCAACAATGCCAAACGGAGTGGAAACCCCACCTTTTATAGTGCTAAACTCCCTCCAAAACCCTAACTGCGTCCTTCACCCTCCTTGGCCTGCGCAGTAACCTTAGGGTCAGCGTGAGGCCTCCCCTCATATGCGTGTGAACCCCCAAGGTCACCCCTTTAAGTTACAACGTCCATCAACTAGGAAAGCACTTTATTTTATAAAGTGAGATGACCCCCCTTATTTCTCACTTTATTTATTATTTTTAGCTAAAGCGGCAAAATTAAACAAAAATGAAATATTCCAATTAGCAATGCTAATTAGGAATATTACAAGGGGATGCGTACTAGGGAAGTACGCTAAGGCAGCATTTCCAAGAAGCAGCAACAGAGATAAAGGTACATTAGAGTTAATACACTCTGACATTTGCGATCTGATGTCCACAACAGCTCTCAGTGGGGCAAAGTATTTTGCCACCTTCATTGATGATTATTCCAAGAAAACTTAGATCTATTTTCTGAAGACCAAAGACGAAGTCTTTAATCGGTTTAAAGATTTCAAAGCATTGGTGGAGAACTCTACAGGGAAGAAGATCAAGAAGTTGCAGTCAGATAACGGTGGAGAATATATCGATAAAGACTTCACAAATTTCTATGCACAAGAAGGCATCAAGAGAGAATGGACAACTGCATACAATCCCAAGCAAAATGGAGTTGTAGAACGGAAGAATTGGACCATAATAGAAGTTGCAAGGGCAATGTTGTACGACCAGGAGATGCCCAAATTCTTATGGGCAGAGGCATGCAACACAACACTTTATATTCAGAACAGAGTTCCCAATAGAGCTTTGGGGAAGGTTACTCCCTAGAGTGTGTTCACAGGCAGCAAGCATACTGCCATGTTCCAGATGAAAAGAGGAAGAAGCTGGATCAAACTGCAGAAAATGGTTTGCTGATGAGCTATAGCGAGAATGCAAAGGCATACCGCACCTATATTCCAAAGAGCAAGAAAGTCGTGGTAAGAAGGGATGTAAAGGTCCTGGAGGAGAGAGCCTTTAAAAAATCTCGAGAGATGGCCACAAATACACAGATTAAGGATGATCCACTGGTACAGCCTCAACGACCTATGGAGGAGAGGTCTAGTGCCTCTCCAAGGCACAATATTTCTGAGGGAAGCTCCTCTGACGAAGAACAGGAGGAAGAACAAGTGATACCACCCACCACTGATGGGAGACCGAGTAGAGAACTCCAACAGGTTCTTAGGGATGCAGAAGGATTTGTTGGAGCCCCTCAAGAAGGAACGAGGATAAGGAAACAACCTAACAGATATCAGGTGCTGATAGCTCAGGTTGGAGAGCCTTCTACCTTTCGGGAAGCAGCTCAGCATCAGGTATAGGTGGATGCCATGGTGGAGGAGTATAGCTCCATCATGACAAATGATGTTTGGGAAGTAGTCCCTAGACCACAAGACAGATTTGTTGTAGGATCCATATGGATCTACAAGATCAAATATGATGTAGATGGCAGCATAGAGAAATAGAAGGCAAGATTTGTAGCAAAGGGGTATGCCCAGAAGGAAGGCATTGACTATGAAGAAACTTTTGCTCCAATAGCGCGATACACTTCTATTAGATCCATCATCTCTCTGGCAGTGCAAATGGGATGGGAGATTCACCAGATGGATATCAAGACTACATTCTTGAATGGGGTGATAGAGGAGGAAGTGTACATAGAGCAACCAGAGGGCTTCGAGACACATGAGCAGAAGACTCATGTTTGCAGACTTAAGAAAGCCTTGTAGGGCATGGTATGGTTAGATTGATGGCTACTTGCAGAAGATGGGGTTCGTTAAGAGTGACGCAGATCCTAATTTATACTACTTAAGAGTAGGAGATGAGCTGCTTATTCTTGTTCTTTATGTGGATGACCTGTTCTTGAGTGGGTCATCCAAGCTCATCAAAGACTACAAGGAGAATCTGGCAACAGAATTCGACATGAAGGATCTGGAGTAGATGCACTATTTTCTTGGTTTACAGGTCTAGCAGTGGAAAGGGGAAATTTTCTTAGGACAAGGAAGATACATGACAGAAATTCTGAAGAGATTTCAGATGGAAAACTGTAGACCCATGTCCACGCCAATGATTACTAACTGGAAGAAGATAGACACATCAGAGGATGATGAGGCTGATCCCACATTATACAAACATCTCATCGGATCATTCATGTATATGGTCAACACGAGACCAGACATCTGTTATGCAGTGAATAACCTCAGTCAGTTCATGGTGGAACCAAGGAGGGCTCACTGGGCAACAGCCAAACATATTCTGAGATACTTGAGAGGGACAGTCGAGTATGGGCTGAAGTACACCAGGGGAAATGAGATGCAGACTGGGCTGGAAACACAGTAGATCTGAAAAGTACCAGTGGGTATTGTTTCAGTCTCGAATCAGGAATGACCTCCTCGTGCAGTAGGAAGCAGAAATTCGTAGCATTGAGCTCAACCGAGGCAGAGTACATGGCAGCAAGCACAGCTTCGTGTGAGGCCATATGGCTCCGCAAATTGCTCTTGAACCTACTCAAGAAGTAGATAGAACCGACCGGGATTATGTGCAATAATCAGAGCTGCATTAAGCTCTCTGAAAATCCTGTGTTTCATGACCAATCGAAACACATTGACATTCGGTGTCACTTTACCATGGACTATGTCCAGAGGGGATAGTATAGTTTAGATACACTCCTACAAGAGAATAGGTGGCAGATATCCTCAGGCTCTAAGCAAGATCAAGTTCACTTACTTCAGAGAGAAGATGGGGATGGTTGAGAACCCCTTCCACTAGAGGAAAGGGTGGTCTTCAAAAGAAGAGGGAGCTGCAGTACGGATGTTGCAATGGCAGGACAACAGTACAGGAAGCAGCAGCGCAGAGACGAGGGGTAGCATCCAGGACATCATCAGCGCAGCAGATGATGTAGAGTCAGAGCAGTACAGCAGTATCTTGCTTAAACACTTTCCTCGCTAAGACAGACTGTTGATTTCTATAGCACCGGAAAGTGTCTAAGTCTCATTTTTGGTAGAGAGGCTTAGACATCAGTTATCCAGAGAACCCAGAAATCGTTTGTGGAAATTCCACTTGGATATGACTTTATTAAAATAACTAATTATTTTAATGCAGACCCTAAATATAAACTTAGGGAAATTAAATAATTAAAGGGTATTAATAGAGCAAAGTGTGAATCTTCTAGAAAATGAAGATCAAGTCATCTTTTAATTTGAGCCATTGATTAATGATATAATCTTGGACGTTGATTCATCAGCGAGAAGACTATAAGAAAAGACTTGAAGGCCATTTGGAAATTATGTTGGGGACACTCACAGTACCCGATGGAAATCAATTCTCAAGCAAGAGAATTTGATTTCAGTGGGTGAGTTTGTAGAGGCTGGGTTGCAGAAGCAAAAAGAGAAGGGAGGAGTCAATTATCGGGAAGCAAAAGTCAAGAGGGTGAAGGGAAGAGTGAGTTGATCAGCAGCAAGAGCCCCTCCGCGCAGAATCACGCAGCCCAGAGAGGGACTGCGCAGAGCATTCACGCTGGATGACACAGAGGGTGGAGGTCACCCTGATGGTCCGAAATTTGTCTAGAAGGTCTAGAAAATTCAGCCATGTGTTTGCTAATTTTTCTCTGCTCATTGGACACCTGTAAATGTACTTTCCATTTCTAAAGATAAATATAAAACCCTCATCTGCTACACCGGTTTTCCCACATTGGGTTTTTCCGGGGACAACTGTCCAAAAACATTTGTGTTCATGTGGTTATTTCTATTGTGCTACTGGTGTAAATTATTTTTCTGTTCTCATGCTCTTAACGATAGTGAAGATTTGCAAATGTGCTTATTTCAAAATTTACTGAAGCATCTATAAATAACTTATCTCATAAGTAGGAGAAAGAAACCAAGTATTGCAGAAATATTTTCCTCTTGAAAATTTCACACCAATCTAGTAGCTTCTTTTGTCCAACAAAGAGCTACACATTAGGATCCAATCTTCACCCAACATTTAGTTGTCAACGTCACTTTATGACTGCTCGTCAAGGGCTACTTTGGGTAGCCAACATGATGCCCTCCACCAGTCCAATGGCACCTAATACTTCACTGTAAGATCTGCTCCTAGGATAGGCTTTCATCCACCAAGACAAGCCCTCCAAATGGCTCCCACAATCTGCTAATTTTTCCACACTTGGACACTACCCAGTCAGCAACAATTCAACATAGAAAACAACAACATACTTGTACTGTGAGCTGGTGCAACTGTGGTAGGATAACATTTTGGTTATGGCATCATTGCAAACCCTAACATCCCTCTCAAAACATTGCAACAATCCTCTTTTTCACCGTTGTTTACTTCCTTTCCTAAGCTCCCTGCCCACATTGCCTGTTTCTCCTTTTCTGCGATGAGAAATAGGCCTTACGACCCTCCCAGCAAGCCTATAACAGGCCTGCAGTACCTCTGTGACAACTATAGGGACAGCAGCTTAGTCATACAGTGAGAAACCACTCTTAACCTTGCACCAAATGAGCCCAGATTCACTCGGATTCCTTTGCTGCTCCTCGGCCCTGTCAAACCACACAAAAGGACCCAAATTTGTCCCTTATGCACCTCGGCCTTCTCTTCTTTGAGTTGTGGCTTCCACAAGTAATACTTTCACAATGAATGTTGAATGTTGGATGATGAAATGACCTCCATACACCTACTTATTGCATAAGAAGGGCTCCACGGAATTCTTGAAGAGACACATCTTTTGGACATTTCCACTTCAAGCCTACATGACTTGAGTGCCAAAAATTTCATTGTCAACTTCAAAAATTCATATCTCATCAAGGACATCTTGGAATTCAATGATTCTTGAAGCATTGAATTCTCCTCTTCGTCCTCTATCATCTCCATCCATCACATGTCCAAAATGCCAACTGACCCAAAGGAGACAACCATGTGGTCCCTCACCCATCTGTATTGATCGTATGTTTGAAGGTGGGCCTCCTGAAGCCAAAGGTATGCCTTGGCATTTGGTAATTGAGTATTGGGTTTACTTATCATGGATACTTATGGGCATAAATTGATGGGGGGATTTGGCAGAAAGAGTGGGCTTAGTCGGTGTTTTTTTCCCCTTGATCTCTTTTGGGTGTTACCCTTGCATCTTAGTCTCGTGGAATCTCCTTTATTGACCATTTGGTTCTAGGGTGGTACTACTTGGGAAACCCCGACTTTGGGTGCATGGTCCCACTCCTTTATTCGTATATATTACTCCCCTTCCACTCATTATACTCCCATTCATCATTTCTCCCACCTGGGTCCACATGGAGTCATCTTCCCTATCCCCTTGCCCCACCTTGGGTCAAGCCTGGAATGATGCCCCGGAGGTTGAAGCAACTCAAAGAAAAAAAAAAGCATTATTGGCCACACTTAACAAGAAATTGTACCACAAAATGCAAAAGATGGTCGGGACAAAAATAATTAACATGTGGGCAAAAGCCAAAGCATGAGTTGTGCCACTTAATCATAGCCATCACCCTGGTTCCATAGGCCCTAAATGAGCCTCCTTTATCATACAGGAACCCACGATTGTCCCAACCCCCCCCCCCCCCTCGAGGGAATTGAACTGCCCTACCTTAAAGGGGTAATCACTGTTATATCTGACACATCATGCTCTTATCCTTGAGCCCCGAGCAGTTAATTAAATAAAATTCATAAAAGAAAAAAGGCATATAAATAAGGGTAGAAAAATCAAGGTCGGAACACCTCATGTACCACGACTGCTCCCTCCTACACATTATATACCCTGGTGTGGGCTTCCCCTTATCTGGTTGTCCCTATGCCCCGATATATGGCCCAAGATTGCCCCTCTCATTCCCTACTCCGTTTCACTTATTTGTCACTTGCCACCCCCATTAGAGGGATGTACCTTGGACATATTATCCCTTTTAAGGGTTGAAACCACCTAATAAAGTACTTGGTTAACCCCCTTTGGAGCTTCAAGACACTAGCAAATTCCAAAGCCCACTACAGAAGGGCATGCCATTATGAAGTGCCCACTTTGTCATCCATGGTTTGTAAACCTTATTACACGATTATTCTAATGACTGGTTGTACTGGAAGCCTAGGGGACACTTGGATCTTATGCCGGATTACAGGTGGTTTCCATTTGGGTTTGGTCTCCCTATACGCGATCCTGACCCCTGAGGGCTACATTGGCACACAAGGGTATGCATCGAGAGGTATGGACCTCCACAGCAGCAAACAATGCTTCATGGACCCTTTTTGATGTTCAGGGATTACTAGAGGTCCACTCTTGGACGAGGAAGATGCATCATGCCCAACCAACTCCACTAATGCACCACACACTTGGAGGGTGCCCCAAGGATTGTACGAGGATCTGATGATGTTTATTCCAGCATCTGAGCCTTCACAAATCATTTAGAGGCAACTCCGATCCAATTGGAGATGTGTGCCCCCACACCCCCTGGGAGCACCAGAGGTCTGCTACTTGGAGAACAAGGGGCCACCCCCTTGTCCATCATATTCTAAGGCATTTATTCCTCATTATGGCACTTCAGGATCTTACTAGGCCTCTTGGAGGGCCCTACGACATGTATACATCATTATTTGGCCCTTGTGTGGCTTATTTTTACACCTATGAGCTAAATTGGTGGCCTTGTAACTAATAGGGGTGTTATTTTCACATTATTTTATTATTTCAACTATTAAGGGCCTTTAGGCTAATTCAAGCTCCTTAAGAGCCTATATATTGATGTTAGCTCCATTCATTTTGATCATCACACTTTGGATTGGGTATCTATCTCATAGAGAATTTCGTACTTTTTCCTTGGAGGTGTTTTTTTTTGGAGATGGATGAATTTTGATGTATGGATTTGGGCTATTTCTCTTGTCTTGGAGCTTTATTATTGCAAACGAGTTGCTGGTTGGATATACTCTATGGCATTGTAAGTGATTTTCAATGTTATTATTCTTGTTGTTGCATACTAATGAATTACGCTATAACTAGGGCTAGTTGTTGCATGATTATAATGTGGAATTGAGCAAGTTTTAGAAAATTTTAAGCTATGGGCCAATGTCATATGAATGAAATGTCCTAGAGATACATTTTCTCGATAAGTTTTCACTCTTTGCTTAAAGTATAAATGCTTGAAAGTCTCTTATTCTTTTCTCTACACCAATATTGGACGAAGTTGATTTTTCAAGCCTCAGCCAAGAAACCAAGTTCTTACTCATTAATCATCCTTCACTCCATCTCCCTAAGTGAACTAAGGCATTGATCCATAGAAGGATGATCATTTTATCCATAATTTTTCCTCCTTTTCACTTCTTTCAAGGTCTAGCCCTCTAGGGTCACCTAGGCATCAATTTCCCAAGAATTGAGCCAGGGAAAAATTTTCATCTCTTTGGAGGCACTGCGCTGGTGGGTCCCCTCCCTCTCCACAAAATTTCAAGCAATTCCGACAGTGGGATCTCCTAGAACCCTGAGCCCTAGCTCTAGGATCGAATTTTGCCTAGTCATCCCCAAAGGGCAGACCTCAATAGGATCAATTTGACCTTTTGAAGTGAATATTCTTTTTTGATCCTTTCCCTTCACCTTGGCCAGGATAGGAACACTGTTGGTTGCTACATTCCATCTCTGAACCTAGCCTGGGTCTACTTGGCCCCGTGTGGTCCCACTTCTTGTCAAGGATTATTTGTCAAGGACCATTTGGGAATTTGAGTTCCCCAAGGATTATAGGGATTGAAGACATCATTTGCAAACCTATTCCTTCTACTTCAACCCTCCAATCCTCATCCCTTACCCCTAGTGGACCAAGGCCCTTGCTTGAAGAGCAAGCAAGCTCCATTCTTCAATCCACCCTAGGGAAAAGGTTTCCAGGGTCACTTTCCACCTATCCATTGACATATTCTTTACAAGTGATTCCTAAACTACTGGGACTCCTACCATCTTGAAAGTTTGTAAAGAGCGGAGAGTCTTAGCCGTGGTGACAATGGGCTAAGCCTCCGTCATTGCCCTTGGTCTAACAGTTTCCCTATTAGGAACCCCTTTAGGTCCCCTGCTAGTTTGAGTGGTAACATGACCAACTCCCTCTTAATTTGTACTTTGTTGTGCACTCAGATGATTCACTATCTTCCAAAGTAGCTCAAACACGCTCTGATACCATGTTGAATTTCCATGATCTTGGGTCTAGGTTAGAATCTTCGAATCTCTAACGCTACCAAACCAAGAATCTCAACAAAAGCTACTTTCCACAGCGGAAAATAAATAGCAGTAAATCATACATGCACAATTATAGACAACTTTTTACAAAATATTGTACAATAATGTACAACAACCCAACCTTCGTTACATTAAACCAGTTGAATAATACAATAGTCTAGGGCTCCTTTACAAGGGATACAAGATACAATGACAATCTCGTTGTAGTCTCTATGTTGTATCTCGTCCTACCGGTCCTTCGCTCTCGTTTTTCTCTCAAGTTGCCCCTTAGTCCATCAAAGGACAACACATAGAGTCTCCAAGAGGGCTGCCACCTATCACTATTGCAAGTCTCTTCTGCTACAATGAACACAGGCTAATCCAATCTGCTCTTCTAGGTTGTACAATCCCTAAGCTCCAATCTGCCAATCTAGTAACCTCTTTCGTCCATCAAAGAGCTACACATTAGGCTCTAATCTTCACCCAACCTTCAGTTGTCAACGTCACTTTATGCTCGTCAAGGGCTACTTTGGGTAGCCAACACGTTTCCCTCCACTAGTCGAATGGCACGCAATACTTCACTCCACGATTTTCTCCTAGGATAGGCTTTCATCCACCAAGACAACCCCTCCAAATGGCTCCCAAACGCTGTTAATTTGTCCACACTTGGACACTACCCAATTAGCAACAATTCAACATAGAAAACAACAACATACTTGTACATGTGAGCTGGTGCAACTGCTATAGTATAACATTTTCGTTAGGGCATCATTGCAGAACCTAACAACCCTCTCAAAACACTGCAACAATCCTCTTTTTCACTGTCGTTTGCTTCCTTTCCTAAGCTCACTGCCCACGCTGCCTGTTTCTCCTTTTTTGCAATGAGAAATAGGCCTTAGACACTACCCAATTAGCAACAATTCAACATAGAAAACAACAACATACTTGTACATGTGAGCTGGTGCAACTGCTATAGTATAACATTTTCGTTAGGGCATCATCGCAGACCCTAACAACCCTCTCAAACCACTGCAACAATCCTCTTTTTAACTGCGGTTTGCTTCCTTTCCTAAGCTCACTGCCCACACTGCCTGTTTCTCCTTTTTTGCAATGAGAAATAGGCCTTATGGCCCTCCCAGCAAGCCTAGAATAGGCCTGCAGTACCTCTGTGACAACTATAGGAACCACTGCTTAGTCAAACAATGAGAAACCACTCTTAACCTTGCACCAAATGAACCCAGATTCACTCGGATTCCTCTGCTTCTCCTCAGCCTTCTCAAAACCACACAAAAGGACCCAAATTTGTCCCTTATGCACCTCGGCCTTCTCTTCTTTGAGTTGTGTCTTCCACAGGAAATGTTTTCACAATGAATGTTACACTTTCGATGATGAAATGACCTCCATACACCTTCTATTTATATGCATAAGAAGGGCTCCACGGAATTCATGAAGAGACACATCTTTTGGACATTTCCACTTCAAGCCTACATGACTTGAGTAACCAAAAATTCATTGTCAACTTCAAAAATTCATATATCATCAAGGACATCTCAGAATTCGATGATTCTCAAAGCGTTGGATTCTCCTCATCGTCCTCTATCATCTCCATCCATCACATGTCCAAAATGCCTCGTGGTTTTGGCCCAAACATCGACGGGTGCAAAACCCCAACCTTGGGTCCCAAGCCCACAAGTGACTCTTATGGTGCTCCACCTTCCAAACCCTGAACCCTAGGGCTTGTAGCACCTCCCAAGCTACTCAAAAATCAACAGCATAAAGTTATGTGCAGCAAGCAGCCCGATTTGATAGGTACGAAGAACAGTGCAACAACGATGTGCATAGTGTAGCCAATGTGATTGGCAGAGGTCAGTTCTTAGAGTAAGAGAGAGAAACCATATCAACCAAGGGATTGGCAGTAAATTTGGGTGTCTAAAGTACTAAGAAGATTTTTCAATTAAGATTTGGTCAAGATGACTACAGTGGATCTTTGGTTTGAAGACAAGTTGGATGGAGCCTCAAATTTTTTGCCTTGGAAGGCTAGGATCACCTTGGTTCTCAAGGAAAATGATCTCTGGAAGATTGTTGAGAAAGTGATCCTGAAGCCAATAGATGACAAGGAAAAGGTTTTTGTATCTAAGAGGGAGATAAAATCACAAAGGGTACTCTTGGATGCAATTAAGGACCATTTGATCCGTTACTTTTCTGAGAAAATGTCTGCCAAGGAGATGTTCGATGCTTCGGTGGGTCTATACCAAAGCAAGACTATTAACAGAAAAATGGTGTTGAGGGACAAGCTCTAATCTACACAGATGACTAGATCTAACATGGTAACAAGTTACCTGATGAAGATCACTCAGATCCGTGATCAACTTGCAACAGTGGGGGAAAGGTGCACGGCAAAGAGTTAGTAAACATGGCGCTGAATGACTTCCAAGAGACAAGGGACACATTCATCAAAGGCTCGTGTGCTCAAGAGAACCAACTCTCATTTGAGGGGCTATGGGATGATTTCATCCAAGAGGAGATGAGGTAGGCCAAGGCCAGCAAGCAAGAAGGTGACAAGGACTTGGTTCTTGTTCATAAGATAGTGAAGAGCAACAGAAAAGGTTTGAGTGAGCATAAGGAGTCAGCCTCACAGCTAAAGAAGAAGGACTTGACTAAGGTCAAATATTTTGCTTGTCATAAGACAAGACATTATGCTTCACAGTGTCCAGAGAGGAAGAAGGGAAAAAAGGGTATGCAATTAGTTGTAGCTACGTCGAAAAAAGCTTAAGTGGAAGAGTTTTCCAGGAAGTTTGAACTGAATTCTCACATGTTTCCTACCTTTCTTTGAGCAACATACTAGTTGGTGCATGGTTGCTGGGTAGTGGAGCCACACGACCAATGATAGAAGCATGAGAATTGTTTGACAACCTAACAAAGCGAGAATCAAATTTGCATGTGGAGTTTGGTGTTGATAACAAACATGCAGTGAAGGGAGTTGGAATAGTGATATTACAACCTAAATCAGGAAGGAAAGGAAGTTAAGGACGTGCTATGGGTGCCAAAACTTAGGTGGAGTTTGCTCTTAGTCTCTATGATAGAGAAGAAGGAGTTTTTTGTAACAATCCAGAATGAACAAGCACTAATCAAACCCATGGGGCCAACCTATTCAAACAATGGCAAGAAGCAAAAAAGTGATAAAGAATAAGAAGTAGGAAGCTCTGAATGTTGAGCAATTTAGAGGGAGTCAGCCTTCAGATTTAGGTGGGGAGGAGCAATCTAAAGATCCTTCCAAATTTGTCACAAAGGTCTCTTGGTATAATATAATATTAAGATGTTCAAGAGTGGGAGGCTTCTAGAAACAAGTTCAAAGGGAACAAGTCTTCGAGGATGATTTCAAGCCAGGTGGCAGGGAAGGCTTCTAGTTTAAAGGGAGCAGTCATTGCAGTTGAAGTAGATCCAGGATCAAAGCCAGATTTAGGTGGTAGAAGTACTGTTGAGAATTTGGAGGGCTGGTGATTAATACAAATTCTCTTCTTGATAATTACTTGTGAGCTTGCTTGTGTTACTTATGTCTTCTCTTCTTTTAACTTAGTTAATATTTCAACAAGTCAATTATCAAAATGCACAGGACACGGAAGTTAGGCTCTTAGAGCCAAGGAAAAACCTCTCCCTCTTGGAGAGGAAAACCCGCAAAGAATTCTTCTTATAGATCTTCAAATGACAAGTACCATGACCAAGACTCAGACCCTTGACCTAGATATGCTTCCAAGACCTTGATTCAACTTCTTCAACTTTGATTCTTCTTTTCAACAATTTTCTTAGTTCTGCATCTTCACCTTGTATATGCTTGTTTACCTTCCTTACTATTGATGCCTCTTCTTCTTATGATGACTGTCTCAACATCAATAAATTCTTAACCCTGAACTAACACTCTTAAACTTAGAGTTATACTGTTGTACCCTTCCTGCACTTGTCCGAAACTTTGCTTCAGCCATCCACAATCCTCTATCTCCTACAGTTTTTGCAAATTTCCTTCCTGCTCTTTAATTTCAGATCCGCACTTACATGTTGTACTTTATCTGCATTTATGTGCTACCCTTCCTGCACTTGTCCGCATTCATATACTGCCCTAACTCACTTGTCGTTCCTACATTTGTCCGCATTCATATGTTGCCCTAATTCACTGTCCTATCCACACTTGTATACTCTCTTTTATCCACAATTATATACTACCTTCTCTCCCCAATTTCTTGTTGGAGATATCCGCAAACTTATTTAGAGATAGGTCCGTTGTAGGTTCATATACATCTGCACTTTTTGACCCGGATTGATCCGCAATCTATCCTGTCCAAATGACTGCAAAACATGTGCTATTTATATAGTGCCAAGACTGGCTTTTAGGCCAACCACTCAACCAATGTTTAGGCTGACTTTCACAAAGTTTATTCCAGCGTTTCTAAGGTATTTCTTTACTGCTTTTAAAGCTTGACTTCCATCATTATTTGAGGGCTTTTGTGAGCTTCTTCCACAAGATCTTGTAGCACATATTCCTAGACTAGATACTTCATGTTTGAGACACTTAATTCTATTTAATCCTAGACGAAAAAAACCTAATAGACATGAAGAAGAAGTCTATCTACATAATAAAATCTTGCTCATGAAACCCATGAAGCAAGTGCACCAAAAATACATTTTATTATATTTGTCTTCTTCTTTACATAAATACATAATTACATAGTCAACATGAAGACCGACCTAGTTACACTTTTCAACACTCCCTATTAACTAGGGAGGTATTCATACAGGTACATGGTTACTTTCAAACTAAAGAATCTCATAAGAAGAATCGGAATGGTAATCGCATCTGTATAGCATCATATCAACCAACATTGTCCTAGTGCAAGGCCTTGACTAACAGCCCCATCTCTCAACGAGACAATGGGCTACAATGCTGGCGAGACACATGACTAATAGACACCATAGCCATTGTCTCTCCAAGGTACATACCCCACCTAGGTGTTCCCAGAGTATGACCTTCATGGACTATTCTTCTCTTGGGTAGCCAGCCCTCAAAGAATATCGGTCCATGACTACTCTTATCTTGAATGCTCTATCTCATTCTCAAATAGTATCGAATGCCAGACGATTACCCAATCCTCCATTCTGTCTTCCAAGTGAAGACTAGAATGATGTATCTATCCATGCTCTTCACATGGCCTTTACTAAGACTTACGGCTGTTAGTCCTGGTCTAGTGTACGACACATGTAATAGAGAATCACATACATCACTCCCTCTTAACACAGGAAGGACATACTTCAAGTTTCTTCCAAGCAAGAAACTTACCACCAGGCTCCTTATCAACCAGAATCCTGCAGCAACAATCCAACTACTCATGAAGAGTTCCTTCCTTCGATGTCATGGATTTCGATATTGAGGAATCTTCAACTTTTGTCTTCATAGGGCACAGATCATCCATCACTTTCAGTCCTGAGTCATGTCCACCATCAAAAATTGATTCATCAATCCTTCTTATCTGGCTCACCGTCATGCTGCTTTTTTTCGTATCATTTCCAAGGATCATACATCCTTTCTCATGATTAGCAGCCCTGCACAAATTCATCTAGATAAACATATACATATGAACTTTTAGAACAAAAGTTACCTTAGTGATGATCTCTCACCATCACATCTTCCTGTAGGCATCGGAATCCTTCATACAGATTGACACATCTCCTAATGATATGTTTTTCCAAGGGTCTTCTTCTTTACCAGACTTTTGTCAGAGTCTAGATATCTTCCCAAGAGATCTCCTAGTCACATCTTCTTGGCCTCCGGATGATAATTGCCTCTTGACATGGTTGCATTTCATGATCTCTTCCTCTCTGCACATTCTTTATTCCCAGGATCTTACAAATTTTCCAATTTCTTGTTTATGTACAACCACCTCATATTCTATGAGGCCATATTATGTTGATTTCATCTGTCAGTGTACCGAGAGATCCTCCTTCATAGATCATACTTCT